>CAKJTW010000112.1:3116085-3739302 GCA_917880005.1 Nanger dama | reverse complement strand
CCTCAGCTCCACCCAGCTTCCTGCCTTTCAGCTCTGCTGGCCCTCCCCTCCCTGGCTGCTGTGAGACACCCATGGTCTCCTCGGCAGAGGCTCAGCAGGAGCTGCAGATGCTGCGGAAGCAGTTAGGAGAAAGTGAGCACTTCCTGCTGCGTTTGTGTGCTTGCGAATGGTGGACCCACACTGTATGTCTCTGCATGGCTTTGGCTGGATGGCAGAGTTTTAAAAATAATACGGGGATACACGCTATCAGTGGACAATTGAAGGAGAGCTGCGCTTGCTGTTTTTGGAAGTATATTTGCTGTTATCTTTCTCATGTGTGTGTTTCATCAGTTAGTAGGTAACTAACGATCCTCCTATGTGAAATAAGAAAAGAACTTCACATGATGAATTTGCCCTCTAGTAGTGCTTTAAAAAAAAACTAGAAAGCAATTTGTAACCATGGTCTGTGCCTGTAAAGAAGAGCTTGGATGGGCCGGAGATTGATGGTCACCATACAGAGAGTGTCCAGTGATCTAAGACCACAGCTGAGAATGTGTACAGCTTGAGCCCCATTTAGAGCACATTAGTATCCCTGAAATTGGATACACTGTCTACTCTAACATTAGTTAGATTTCCAGCTAGACTGAAGTCATTTTTAAGGAGAGTCTGTACATGTTCCTTCCAGCAGGCAGTGAGGTCTAAGAGGATACCTTCTGCTACCAGTGTTACACGGTATAGCAATCTAAGTACCTACCAGCGTGAACATGGTGTTACCCTGTGTGACAGAGCCAGGGCAGAGAACTCAGAGAGTGAGGTTACTTGATCAAGGTCACTAGTAAGGGGGAGAAATGGCCTTGAATGTGGATCTTCTGCTCCTGGTTCCATGTTTCCATTATACCTTCTCCATCTAGAATAGTTTTGTTACAGTCCTGCTGAGAGCACAGGCTGAGCTCAGCTGAACAATGCTGGAGGCCCCTTGCAAAAAGTCTTTTCTCTCTTTAGAGATGACAGGAAGGTGCTATTCTCTCTGAACTAGAACTTGCTACCATGCTACCATAGATCTGGAACCAACAATTGATGGATAACAAATCTGTTCCATGCCAAAAGGCAAGAGTGTTCACTAGACTACTTTTCTTTGCCTCACTTCCTTTTCCTTCACCTTTCCACATTATCACATTGTCTTTGCCCAAAGGGAAAGACAGGAAGAAGAGCACTGTGCATGAAATGGTCTTCTGGTGCGGGTTGAACTGGAGTCACAACCAGTCCGTTCCATGGGCCAGATTTTGGATGGTCCAGCCTTGGCGAGAAAGGCTGTAGCCCTTTCTTTGCCTTGTTGGGCACAGTCCTCTGCAAAGAGCTCATCAGCTCTCCTCCTTTGCTTTAAACCAAGCTTCTGAGTGGATAGTGGTGCGTGGCAGCTTCTCAGGTCTCTATGGAGCTAAAATCTTCTTGTGCAAGTATCTGTCTGGCGTTTTTGCATGGTTTAGGGCATGTGCTCTGCATTGTGTGGCTGGGGAGACTAGAACATGAGACTACTGATCCCTGTTACTGATAGATTTGAAGCCTCCCATGATCTTGGTGAGAAAGTAAGCTGAGTGTCAGCAACCACTGATTTCCCCCTTTGCCTTATGTGGGGTTGGGTTGAAAGAGGTATGGACTAGGTAGGGAGACACGTCTCTTTTAAATCTTAGACTGTAATTTGGATGCTTACACTTTTCATCCTCCTCCTTAATTTCCAGTGATCCTAATGAATAGCTAGTATTTTTCACATTGGGGAAGGGGAGATACTTGACAATACTTCTCAAACTTTCCCGCCTATTAGAATCAGCTAGGATGATTTTAAAACATTCAGTACACAAGCTGTACCACATACCAATTAAGATCAACTCTCTGGGGAACCAGGCACCAGTACTTGCTTTTACATTGTCTCGGATGATTCCAGAATGTAGCCAAATTTGAGAACAGTTATAAATAAGGATCAAAATTGACAACTGCCAACTACATTAATCCCTCAAAGGAGGCTGGCTTGGTTGGAAGAAACCAGGACCTCACTCCTCACTCCTATTTCTTAGGCAGAGCTACCTGTTAACTCTGCTGCTCCTGTCAAGAATCTCTGGAAGAAAGCAGTCTTCTGAATGTGAATATCCTGAACTGTAGCCGGTTCACTTCTTTCCCTCTCTCACCCAGCTGGGATTATTTTTAAATAGAAGCGGAGATGATGGGAAGGCCCATGATTTCACAGGATCTATGAAGGCATCAGCCTATGAAATGAAAAGTCCTACCTCCCCCATGGGAGAGTGTTCATGACTCTTCAGATACAAGTGATGATATTTCAGTTTCTTGAATCGTGTTAAGATTCATATCACCCCTTACCCTATACAGAACCTCCCCCAACCTCAACAAAGAGTTCAGTCTGGAGTGACTGGGGCCACTATTCTAGCTGGATTGATGCCCCCTTCCTCTTTTGACAACCCCAAAGGAAAACTGGGAAAACTGGTGAGTGACACACTCACTTTAGCTTCCGGAACAGCAAGTACTCACAGGAACACAAACATTCCTGTTCACAGGTGTGCTCAGTGCTATGGCCCATCACACTCTTACCCCCTGACTTTCCCAGGGAGTTCTACCCAGGAACTTCCCTGGACTCTATCATGAGGCGTTATCATTGGAGCCAGGATTAGGGCCACAGGACTTTCCTTTGTGCACATGGCTGACTTTAGGATGCTTTCTTCACCCCCTACCTCTTGTGTCTCAGGCCGGTGAATACAGGGATCAGAGCTGTAGCTTCTGGGGTGTCAGTCGTCATCTCACTGGTATTCTGCAGCCGACTGGGACCTCAGCCTTGTGTCCCTTCAGTGTCTGTTCTTCTCAGTCACACGTTTCCTGGCTGATCCTTGTGTTCTGCTACTGCTTCTCACTCGTGTTTCCTTCTGCCCAGGTGTCACCAGTGTTCATCCTGCTTCCCCAGCCACATTGCCAACCAACCATACAGAAGCCAGATCTTCCCTCTACCTCAACCCTACCCAGCCCCTCTGTCCTCTGAGGAGCACCACGGAACTGGGCAGAATCCTGGAGCCTGGGTACCCGGGCAGCAGTGGACAGTGAGACATGATGAGGCCTCAGAAAGGGAGTGTATCCGGGGACCTATCCTCAGGCTCCTCCATGTGCCAGCTTCACTCCAAGCCCACAGGTAAACACAAAGCTGAGCAGGTCAATTGTTTCTCTAAACCATATGAAACCCCTTACATTTACCAGTTACCCTGGTAACTGTACATGTACACCTACAACTCCCTTACATGCACCCCTATATGGGAGGAGGCCCATGGGGCTTGCTTAGCACCAGCTGTCCTGTTTTTGAAATCAAATTACTCTTTTTAGGGTAAAAGTGATAGGTTATTTAATTTTAAACCTTTTTTTTTTTTGGTATTGGGGTATAGCCAATTAACAATGTTGTGATAGTTTCAGATGAACAGCAAAGGGACTCAGTGATACATACACACGTACCCATTCTCGCTCAACTCCCCTCCCATCCAGACTGCCACGTAACATGAGCAGCGCCTGTGTGCTATACAGTAGGTCCTTGTTGGTTACCCATTTTAAATATAGCAGTGTGTACATGTCCATCCCAACTGCCCTAACTATCTCTTTCCCCCAACCTTCTCCCTGGCAACCATAAGTTTGTTGTCTAAGTGTGTGAGTCTGTTTCTGTTTTACTAGTAAGTTCATTTGTATAATTTCTGCTTAGAATCCACATATAAGGGATATCATATGATATTTCTCCTCTGACTTCACTCAGTATGACAAAATCTAAGTCCATTCATGTTGCTGCAATGGCATTATTTCATTATTTTTTATGGCTGGGTAACTTTCACTTTTCACTTTCATGCATTGGAGAAGGAAACGGCAACCCACTCCAGGGTTCTTGCCTGCAGAATCCCAGGGATGGGGGAGCCTGGTGGGCTGCCGTCTCTGGGGTTGCACAGAGTTGGACACGACTGAAGCGACTTAGCAGCAGCAGCAATATTCCACTGTGTGTGGGTGTCTGTGTGTGTACATCTTGGTGGAGCCAATTCACTCTTCAAACAAAGTCACCTGAGCTCCCGTATGCCCATGAGAGAGGACAGTGATGTTTAGGGATCTTGCTGAAAGGCCACTGGCAGAGCCCCCCTAGTGGGCCCCACTAGTAGACAGGATGCTCCACCTCCACCTCTTCCTGTCCTTCTGGGTGGCTACAGGGGCTGACCTGCTAGAGGAGCATCTTGGTGAAATACGGAATCTGCGCCAGCGCCTGGAGGAGTCCATCTGCATTAATGACCGCCTGCGGGAGCAGCTGGAACACAGGCTCAGCTCCACTGCCCGAGAAAGCGGTAGGAGAGCCCCAGGGCCTCCTCTTTCCGGTCTAATTGGGAAGAATCTGAAGGTTGCCCTAGAGAAGAGAGTCACAGATTTCAAAGCACTGTGGTCTGCTTTCCTCCACTTGCTCCTTACAGTCAGCAAGGCAGGGGCAAGGACCATTCCCCTCCCTTTGTTGCTGTGTTTGAGCTCAGAGAGTAACTCTCCTCACTGCAGATCTAATCAGGTCTGGTCCCCAGAATCCTCTGGCTTCTTGTTCACCCTAAAGCTGCTCATTTGCTGCCTGCTGACTTCCGTGCCCTGGTTCTGTGATTGGCATGTGGTGGAGCCAGGTCTGCAAGGCCTCCCGCAGCTGCTTACCAAGGTGGCCTTCCTGCCCAAACTCTCCCCCAGGCTGCTGACACTGGGAGGCTGGCCTTTCCAAACACCCTTGACCTGTCCACACTGCAGCAGGAGCAGCTATTTAGGGAACAGAGCCTCCTGAACAGCTCACCCAGGGCACATGAAATGCATGCAAAGAACCCATGCAGAGGAGCCACAGGAAGCCAGGCGTCCAGCCCAGCAGACTTCGTGCCACCAGGACGGGAGTCTCAGAGTTTTCTGCTGGGTTGGAACAGTGTCTTTGGAGACAGAAAATGAGCAAACAGAGATCCTCTGTTACACAAATGTGTAACTTACCTGCTTGCACTTCCCCGGACAGGCTCAACCTCTAACTTCTACAGTCTGGGCCTGGAGTCCACACCTCAGCTCTCCAATGAGAACAGAGTCCTTAGGGAAGAAAACCACAGGCTTCAGGCTCAGCTCAGTCATGTTTCCAGAGGTGAGTGTCAAAAGCTACAGACTGGTCAGTGTTGTATCCCTTTCTTCCCTGGCCACACCCATCACCAATTGGAGAAGCATAGAGAGGAGGTGGAGAGAACAGAGCTACTCAGACCCACCAACATCAAACTCCCATAGCTTTTCTCACTCTAGAAAGGGCTATTTCCTGACAGTGCCCAATTATGGGCCTTCGGACGCCTAGGCTCCAGGAAGGAGGAGCTTTAGGAAATCCACTTCTTTGCAACTCACTTGCAGTAATTCAGTCATTAGCTATCAAACTGGACACCAGTTAGTGCCTGTCCTACCTCTCCACAACTCACAGCTAGTTTGGACCCAGGAAAGGGAGGAGCAGGAGTCCTAAACACCCTCTCAGGTTCTTCCAAGACCTCTCTGAAGCTCCCTGTGTCCCTCTCATGCTGATGTGCTATCCCCATGTCTCCTCTCCATCTCCCTCCTTATACACTCAGGGCTCCTCTGTGGTCCCTGGTCCTCATGACTGTGTCTGGAGGTGCTAGAAAAACATCTTCCAGAGCTTTCTCACACTCTAGTGAGTGGGCATCCATGTGTAGGCATCATTTCCTTTGGGGCCTGGGCAGGGCGGGGTGGGGGTGGTGGTGGTGGGCGGTGACCTTAGTGTTAATTGAGTTAGTGAAATCAGTGTATTTTCAATCACAAATTATTTTTATTTACAAATATTTATTGAATAGCCAAATAGACAAAGAATAGTGGCTAAGAGGATTAAGCCCAGAATGAAATAATGCTTGCAGGAAAGGAAAAAGACATTGAGAGGTTTCTACATAAGCCTCTTGATCCTTGGCAAAACTCACGAGTGGATTATTGCATAAAGGGTATGTGAGTACTTAGAAAATAGAGTTAGGAAGCAGAGTGTGTTGCCTAAAACAAAGGCGGGCCATACTGAATCACAGCAGCAACCTCTTTCTGCAGAGAAAGAGGCTCCCACTTCTTGGAGTGTGTGGATGTAACAGCAGACACTGGCTTTGCCTCCCCGGCAGCATAAGCTGGCCTTCCTTTCACCTTCGTTCTATTTGTCGGGATGGATGTGCTTGGGCTTATCTTCCTGCTGACCTTTGACCCTACAATACAAGTACTCCTTTGTCCTCTTACCAGAGCACTCCCAGGAAACAGAACGCCTGAGAGAGGCTCTGCTGACCTCTCGATCCCGGCTTCAAGAGGTGGAAATGGAGCTGGAGCACTAAAAGGTAGACCGGCAGCAGTTACTGGAAGACCTGAAGGAGAAGCAGCAGGAGATCTTGCATTTCCAGGAGGAACGACTGTCTCTCCAGGAGAAAGACTCCAGGTTAGAGGGAGCCCGTTGAAGATGGCCCCATTTTCACATTTAGAAGAAGGGATATTGGCAAGTCAGTGAATGGTCCTTTTCGGAAACCTCAGTATCCCTCTGCTATTTCAGATTTATGGGTAACTTTGAACAGAAGGAATGACTTCTCTAGGAATGACTTTTTCACGCCAAAGTTGAGAGAGTAAAACCCTCTTATGTAAGGCTTCAGCATATCAGATTCTGGAGAAAGTTCTTCCAGTGAGTTTTAGGACATTAGTCCCATCATCACCTAGGAGGCCTACACCAGCCTTGGTGCTGCTTCCCAGCATAAACCCTGTAAGTGCTGGACAGGATGGCAAGACACGGTGGGGCGGTAAGAACACCAGGTAGTGTGTCCCAGGTGTGACAGCTAACAGCGCAGTTCTAAGCAAAGGGACTTTTCTGAGCCTCTCTTGCCACCTCTGTAAAATAGAGGCAGCGGTCTTCATGATGCCTCAGTTGACATCTAGGGCTAAAATTCTATGATACAAAAAGTTGGCTCAGAGCCTCTTGCCCTGATGGCAGTCCACCTGCTCAGTGGACCCTTGCTTTTCCCTTGCCAGGCTGTAGCATAAGCTGGCCCTCCTGCAGCAACAGTGCGAACAGAAGCAGCAGCTTTTCCAGTCCCTCCAGTCAGAGCTGCAGATCTATGAGGCACTTTATGGTGACTCCAAGAAGGGGCTGAAAGGTATGCTTTTCCCTTCTTCCCCACCCTGTGAGCTTCTTGCTCTTGCTAAAGCTTCCAGTGAAGTCTTTACCTTGGGAGTTCTGGAGATCTTGGAACTTACTTTGTTCTATCTGAGAGAAAGCCTCCGTCATTGAGGATCCCAATAAGAAGGGGGGAGCACTCACACACAAAGCCCAGATGCTGGTGACAAGAGCAAGATTCAGCCTACAGATCCTTAAAAATAGGCTACAAGAGTCAAACTTCACCTACCTGGATGGTCTGAGACAAATTAGTCAAAGTCCAGATTATACAGTGATTTTAAAAAATGCAAAGAACCATTCTGGTGGTGTCATAATTTGAAAACTTCTCAGATGTGAATTCTGATCACCCACGCAGCGATTGTTGCAGACAACCAGCTCTCACACTGCCCTTTCCCCAAGAGAGAAAAAAGTTTTCTTTAAAGACATTTTTATTCTGGGTATAATTAATTTATCAGAAAAATAATTGGCAGATATTTCTCTAAGTCCTTTTAGTGTCTTTGAAAGACAGCACTTTTTAGATTTTATTGAACATCAGATTTTTTTTCTTTTATTATTTACGCTTTTCTTTATGTCCTAGCGAAGAAAGCTTTGTCTATCTCAAGATCATGAAGAGTTCCTTGTATTCTTGAAGTTTTATAGTTTTTGCTCTTATGTTTAGGCCTGTGTTTCATTTTGAATTAATTTTGCATATGATGTGAGAAAAAGGTTAAAGTTGTTTTTCCCCACATTGATATCCAGTTGTTCCAGCACCGTGTGTTACAGAGAATGTCCTTTTCCCATTTAATTACCTTGGCAGCTTTGTTGACAATCAACTGACCATAACTTCTGTTAGTAATACTTTATAATTTTTGGTATATTCATCTTTCATATTTTAATTTTTACATACATATTTCTCATGTGTGGGATAACACTTTCATTTCTACTGCCAAGAAATTTTTTTGCAAGGATATAGAAACACAATTGATTTTTCATCACCACAACCACCCTCAAATTGCTTGGCATCTCCATTGAAAAACAACTGCCAAGGCAAAAAAATCACTTGCCAATATATGTGAGTCTATTTCTGAATTCTTCACTCTGTTCCATTAATCAGTATGTCCATTCTTCCACCAATAACAAGCTGTCTCCATTGTTAGAGTTTTATAGTAAAATCTGAATTGGTTTGGGTAAGTCTTCACACTTTGTTCTTTTTTTTTTCTCTTTTAAAATTAAAAAAAAATTGGAGTATATTTGATACACAATGTGTTAGTTTCAGGTGTACAGAAAAGTGATGTAGTTAGACATATATCCATTCATTTTCAGAATCTTTTCCCATATAGGTTATTACAGAGGGTGTGTATGTTCATACCAACCTCCTAATTTATCCCTCCCCCTACCTTTCCCTTTTGGTAACCAGAAGTTTGTTTTCTAAGTCTGTGAGTCAGTTTCTGCTTTGTAAATAAGTTCACTTGTATTCATTTTTTAAGATTTCATATGTAAGTGATATTATATTTGTGTTTTTCTGTCTGATTGACTTCACTTGGTATGATATCTCTAGGTCCACCCATGTTGCTGGAAATGGCATTATTTCATTCTTTTTTATGGCTAAGTAATAGCCCATTGTACACATGCACCATATCTTTAATCATTCATTTGTCAATGGACATTTAGGTTGCTTCCATGTCTTGGCTATTGTAAGGAGTACCGCTGTGAACACTGGGGCACAAGTATCTTTTCCAAGCATGGTTTTCTTCAGATATATGCTCAGGAGTGGGATTGGTAGATCATATGGTAGCTCTATTTTTAGTTTTTTCAGGAACCTTCATACTGTTCTCCCTGTGGCTACACTGAATTCCCACCAACAGGATAGGAAGGTTCCCTTTTCTCCACAACCAATCTAGCATTTATTGTTTGAGATATTTTGATGATGGCCATTCTGGCCAGTATAAGGTAATACCCCATTATAGTTTTGATTTGCATTTCTCTAATAATTAGCCATGTTAAGCATCTTTTCATGTGGTTTTTGACCATCTGAAATGTCCTCTTTGGAGAATGTCTATTTAGATCTTCTGCCTGTTTTTTGATTGGGTTGTTTGTTTCTTTGACATTGAGCTGCATCAGCTGTTTGTATAATTTGGAGATTAATCTCTTGTCAATCAATTGATTGCAAATATTTTCTCCCATGCTGTGGGTTGTCTTTTCATTTTGTTGATGGTTTCCTTTGTTGTGCAAAAGCTTAAGTTTAATTAGGTCCCATTTGTTTATTTTGGTTTTCATTTCTTTAATCTAGGAGGTGGATCCAAAAAGAACTTGATAAGATTTATGTCAAAGGGTCTTCTGCTTAGGTTTCCCTCTAAGACTTTTATAGTATCCAGGCTTACATTTAGATCTTTAATCCATTTTGAGTTTGTTTCTGTGTATGGTGTTAGAGACTACCTTATAGACATTGTAGAGTCTTGCTTCCTTTGCTGTTGATTAATGAATCATGGGTGCAGGGGTTTATTTCTTGGATTTCTAGCCTGTTCTATTGATCTGTCTTTGTGCCAGTACCATACTGCTTTGATTACTGTATAGTCTGAAATCAGGAGCCTGATTCCTCCAGCTTCATTTTGCTTTGTCAAGATTGCTTTGGCTATTTGGGGTCTTTTGTGTTTCCATACAAATTTTAAGATTTCTATCCTAGATCTGCAAAAATTCCATTGTAATTTGATAGGGGTTGCATCAAATCTGTAGATTGCCTTGGGTAGTGTAGTCATTTTAACAATACTGATTCTTCCAATCCAAGAACATGGTATATCTGTCAATCTGTTTGTGTCATGTTCGATTTCTTTCATCAGTGTCTTATAGTTTCAGAATATAGGTCTTTAGCCTCCATAGGTAGGTTTACAGCTAGATAGTTTATTCTTTTGATGTGATGGTAAATGAGATTGTTTCCTTAATTTCACTTCCTGACTTTTTGTTGTTAGTGTATAGAATTGCAAGATATTTCTGTGTATTAATTTTGTATCCTGCAACTTTACCAGATTCATTAATCAGCTCTAGTAGTTTTCTGGTAGCATCTTTAGGATTTTCTATGTATAGAATAACCAGTCCATCCTAAAGGAGATGAGGCCTGGGTGTTCATTGGAAGGACTGATGTTGAATCTGCAACTCCAATACTTTGGCCACATGATGTGAAGAGCTGACTCATTTGAAAAGACCCTGATGCTGGGAAAGATTGAGGGCAGGAGGAGAAGGGTGTGACAGCGGATGAGATGGTTGGATGGCATCACAGACTCAATGGACATGGGTTTGGGTGGACTTCGGGAGTTGGTGATGGACAGGGAGGCCTGGCCTGCTGCAGCTCATGGGGTCACAAAGAGTCGGACATGACTGAGCAACTGAACTGAATTGTACCAGGTCTCCCAACATGGTAAAGAACCCACTTGCCAATGGAGGAGACATGGGTTTGACTCCTGGGTCAGGAAGGATCCCCTGGAGAAGGAATTGGCAACCTACTGCAGTATTCTTGCCTGGGAAATCCCATGGACAGAGGATTGTGGGCTATAGTCCATGGGGTCACAGAAGAGTCGGACACAACGTAGCAACTAAACAACAACAACAATCATGTTATCTGTGGATAGCGACAGTTTTACTTCTTTTCCAACTTGGATTCCTCTTACTTCTTTTTCTTCTCTGATTACCATGGCTAGGACTTCCAAAACTATGTTGAACAAAAGTGGCAAGAGTGAACATCCTTATCTTGTTAGTGATCTTAGAGAAAATACTTTCTTTTTCAGCTTTTCACTGTTGAGTATGATGTTAGCTGTGGGTTTGTCACATAGGACCTTTATTATGTTGAGATAGGTTCCCTCTGTACCCACTTTCTGGAGAGTTTTTATCGTGAATGGCTGTTGGATTTTGTCAAAAGCTTTTTCTGCATCTATTAAGATGATCACGTGATTTGTGTTCTTCTATTTGTTAATGTGGTTTATCACACTGATTGATTTGCAGATATTGAAACATCTTTGCATCTCTGGGATAAAGCCCAATTGATCAGAGTATATCATCCTTTTAATGTATTGTTGGATGCAGTTTACAGGTATTTTGTTGTGTCATGTTCATCAGTGGTATTGGCCTGTAATTTTCTTTTTTTGTAGCATCTTTGTATCAGAGGAATCATTTTTGTATCAGAGTAATGGTGACCTCTTAGAATGAGTTTGGGAGTGTTCCTTCCTCTGTAATCTTTTGAAATGGTTTCAGAAGGATAGGTATTAACTGTTCTCTAAATAGAATTTGCCTGTGAAGCTATCGGTCCTGGACTTTTATCTGTTGGAAGTGTCTTAATTACAGTTTCCGTTTTAGTAATTGTGATTGGTCTATTTATATTTTGTGTTTCTTCCTGGCTCAGTTTTGGGGGATTGTACATTTCTAAGAATTTGTCCATTTCTTATAGATTGTCCATTGTATTGGCATGCAATTGCTTGTGGGAGTCTCTTATGATCCTTTGTGTTTCTGTGGTTCTATTGTAACTTCTTTTTCATTTCTAATTTTATTGATTTGAGCCTTCTCTATTCTTCTGATGAATCTGGCTAAAGGTTTATCTATTTTGTCTATCTTTTCAGAGCAAGGTTTTAATTTCATTGATCTTTGCTTTTGCTTTCTTTGTCTCTATTTCATTTATTTGTGTTCTGATCTTTGATTTCTTTTCTTCTGCTACCCTTGGATTTTGTTTGTTCTTTCTTTAGTTGCTTTAGGTATAAGATTAGGTTGTTTGCGATGTTTCTTGTTTCCTTAAGTAAGATTTACTGCTGTGTTCCATAGGTTTTGGATCACTGTGTTTTCATTTTCTTTTGTTTCTAGGTATTTTTAAAATTTCCTCTTTGATTTCTTCAATGATCCATTGGTTATTTAGAAGCATGTTATTTTTCTTCGCATGTTTTCGTTTTACAGTTTTCTTGTAGTTTATTTCTAATCTCATAGTGTGTGGTCAGAAAAGGTGCTTTCTATGATTTCAGTTCTCTTAAATTTCTCAAGGCTGGCTTTCTGGCCCAGCAAGTGGTCAATTCCAGAGAATGTTCCATATGTAATTGAAAAGAATTTATCAGCCGCTGCTTTTGGATGGAATCCTGTAAACATATCAATGAACTCCATCTGGTTTAATGTTTCATTTAAGGCCCATGTTTTCTTATTGATTTTCTGTTTGGCTAATCTGTCCACTGATGTAAGTGGAGTATTAAAGTCCCTCGCTATTATTGTGTTACTGTCAATGTCTCCTTCCACGGCTGTTAGAATTTGCCTTATATATTGAGGTGCTCCTGTGTTGGGTGCATTTATATTACAACTGTTATATCTTCTTCCTGGATTGCTCTTGTGGTCATTATGTAGTGTCCTTCTGTGTCTCTTGTCATATATTTATTTTAAAGTTTATTTTGTCTAATACGAGTATTGCTACTCCAGTTTTCTTTTGATTTCCATTTGCATAGAACATCTTTTTCCACTCCCTCACTTTCAGTCCGTATGTGTCTCTAGTTCTTACGTGGGTCTCTAGTAGACAGCATATAGATGCGTCTTTTTGTATCCATTCAGTCAGTCAATGTCTTTGATTAAAGCATTTAATCCATTTTCATTTAAGGTAATTTTACTGATACATATGCTCTTATTGCCATTTTGTTAATTGTTTTAGATTTATTTTTGTAGGTCTTTTTTCCTCCCTTCCTCTTATATTCTATTTTCTTATGGTTTGATGACTGTCTTCAATGTTGTGTTTGGGTTGATTTACCTTTTTGTGTGTATCAAATGTAGATTTTTGTTTTGTGGTTACCATGAGGTTTTGATATAGCAGTCTATATATACACAAGATTGTCTTAAGTTGTCCATCTCTTACTTTCAAATGAATTTCCAATAGCCTGCTTTTATACTCTGCACTTCTCATGATTATTGATTTTGATGCCATATTTGTGTGTGGATAATTCTCTACCTTTACAGTATGTTAACCTTTACAATATGTTTGCCTTGCCAATAAGCTTTCGCATTTGTAATTTTGTTTCTAGTTGTGGCCCTTACTTTTCTGCCTTGAGAAATTTCCTTAGCATTTGTTGCAAAGCTGGTTTGGTGGTGCTGAATTCTCTCAGCTTCTGCTTGTCTGTAAAGCTTTTGACTTCTTCATCGCCTCTGAACAAGAGTTTTGCTGGCTAGACTATTCTTGGTTGTAGGTTTTTCCCTTTCATTACTTTAAATATATCATGCCACTCCCTTCTGGCCTGCAGAGTTTCTGCCAAAAATATCAGTTGATGACCTTATGGTGATTTGCTTGTATGTTATTTTTTGCTTTTCTCTTGTTGCTTTTAATATTTTCTCTTTGTCTTTGATTTTCCCCAATTTGACTAATATGTGTCTGAGAGTGTTCCTCCTTGAGTTTATCCTGTATGGGACTGTCTTCACTTTCTTGACTTGAGCAACTGTTTCCTATCACACGTTAAGAGTGTTTTCAGCTATTATCTCTTCAAATATTATCTCAGGCTCTTTCTCTCTCTTTTCTCCTTCTGGGACCCCTATAATACAAATGTTGGTACATTTAATATTGTCCCAGAAGTCTCTTAAAACTCTTCTAATTTTTTTCTTTTTTAAAAAAATTGAATGTATTTCATTAAGACTAATTCTGAATGGAAAAACATAGCTAAAATAGTGCCTTTGACATCTTACTTGAAGCTTTCTATTCCATTCTATTCCCCTCATCTCCCTCCTTCATTTTATGTCAAGTTACAAACTTGGTTTCATGATAATAAAATCAGTCTTAGGCCTCTTGCGTGCTTTCTATGGAGAGTTTTGTTGAAATGGCTCCAGTAAAAAAAAAAACAGGGAGACCACCTTGTACTGTGGGCCCATTAATGGCATCGGCTTTGTACTTGGATGCCAGGTAGACATCTGCCACCTTGTGTCATAGCCACCTCCAGAACTTGGACTCTATGAGTTTATGTCCTCACAATAGCAGATGGTGTTCCAGGGATCACCCTTCCTGTAAGGATCCTCCTTGTAATATGGGTCCTTTATCCATGGGGAAGAAAAGGACTTTTGAAGAATGATTCTTGAGAAATGTGTTCTATACTATTGTATTGTATGATATATTTCATGGATTCCATATCAGTCACTTCCTTGGTCACACCAGAAGATTTTAGTTCATGAAGCCAGATGGTAAGAGTAGTCCAAAGCCAGCTTCTTAACCAGCATTGGATAGTCACTCCAGTTGTAGACATTTTCACGGAAAGGAATGTTGTAGGAGGGCCAATACCCTCTCCGCAGAGCATTAGTTTTAAACTGTCCTTATTTTGTTTTCAGTCTTTTGTTCCATGGCAGTGATTTCTACCATTCTGTCTTCCAACTCACTTATCTGTTCTTCTGCCTCATTTATTCTGGTACTGATTCCTTCTAGTGCCTTTTTCATTTTAGTTACTATATTGTAAAAGTCTGTTCTTTATACCTTCTAGCTTTTTGTTAAACTTTTCTTGCATCTTCTTGATCTGTGCCTCCATTCTTTTCTGAGATTTTGAATCATCTTTACCCAACATTACTCTGAATTTGTTTTGGTAGATTGTCTACCTGCACATCACTTAGTTGTTCTCCTGGGGTTTTATCTTGTTCCTTTGTTTGGAACATATTTCCCTGCTGTCTCATGTTGTCTAAGTTTCCGTGTTTGTTGTCTCCTTTCCACAGGCAGCAGGATTGTAGTTCATTTTGCTTCTGATATCTGCCACCTAGTGGGTGAGGCTGGTCTAGGAGATTGTTCAGGCATCCTGGTGGGAGAGACTGGTGCCCGCCTAGTGGTGGGTGGACCTGGACCTTGCCCCTCTGGTGGGCAGAGCTAGGTCAAGGGGTATGTTTCGAGACATCAGTGGACTCCAGATGACTTTATTCAGCCTGTCTGCTGATGAGTAGTGTTGTGTTCCCATCCTCCTGTTGGTTGTTTATCCTGAGGCATCCCAGCCCTGGAGCCTATAGGCTGTTGGGTGGGGCCATGTCTTGGTGCCAAAGTGGCAGCCTCCTGGAGAGCCTGCTGCTGCTGCTGCTAAGTCCCTTCAGTCGTGTCCAACTCCATGCAACCCCATAGATGGCAGCCCACCAGGCTCCCCTGTCGCTGGGATTCTCCAGGCAAGAACAGTGGAGTGGGAGCTTACATTGTTGAATATTCCCTGGAGCTTCTGCCACCAGTGTCCATATCTCTACAGAGAGCCAGGATACCCTCCAAGACCTGCAGGTGGGTCTGGCCCAAGTTTCTATGGAGTCATTGCTTTGGCCTAGGTCCCAGTGCTCATGAAACTTTGTGTGCACCCTCTAAAACTGGAGTCTCTGTTTCTCCCAGCCCTGTGGAACCCCCACACTCAAACCCTGCTGGCCTTCAAAGCCAAATGCTCCAGTAGCTCCTCCTTCCTATTACAGATCCCCAGGCTGGGAAGCCTGGTGTGGGACTCAGAATTCTCCTGTGGGAGAACTGCTGCAGTATATTTTCCTGTTTCTGGGTGGCCCACCCAGCAGGTATGGGATTTGATTATATCATGAAAGCATCCCTCCTCCTCTGTCACTGTGTCTTCTTTGTCTTTGGATGCAGAATGTCTGTTTTGGTAAGTGCCAGTGTTTTTTCTTGATGGTTGTTTAGCAGTTAGTTGTGATTTTAGTGTTTTCACAAGAAGAGGTGAGCTTGTCCTTCTACTCTGCCATCGTGTCCTGCACTCCTCTTCATTTATTCCATTTCATGAGAATATTCCCATAGCTCACTGCAGAAATAATGTGTTTGGTTAAGGCCTGTGGCTCTGATGCAACCGGATGTATATATCGTATGGTATATGCATCCTATATGATATATGCATGCTATTACCTTGATAAAAACTGAAACAAATTCTATCTTTTTATACACATTTGACTTCAGTGTTTTTAGATGAGCAATGATAGTCTTATAGAATATTTCTTAGATTTCTTCCTCCGCCAGTACATAGAGAAAGGCTATGGGTGGTGAGGGCAGGTAAAGAAGCAAGTAGAACTTGAGAAGTCCAATTAGTTATGATCTCTCATCTATCCCTCTCATTCTCTTTTTTTTTTTAATTTTAAAAATTCATTTATTTTTGACTGTACTGGGTCTTCATTGCTGCACAGGCTTTCCTCTAGTTGGGATGGATGGGCTTCTCATTGTGGTGAAGTGGCTTCTCTTGCTGCAGAGCACAGGCTGTAGGCATATGTGCCCCATAATTGTAGCTCCCAGGCTCCAGAGCACAGGCTCAGTAGTTGTGGCCTATGGGCTTAGTTGCTTCACGGCATGTGGGATCTTCCTGGGCCAGGGACTGAACTCACGTCTTCTGTGTTAGCAGGCAGATTCTTTACCACTGAGCCACCAGGGAAGCCCTATCCCCTCCCATTCTTAAGTGTTGCCCAAAGGCCTGATGCCTTCTTCTTCCTCTCCACTTTGATTCCTGAATGTGGAGGTCATCACACCTTCGGTCTCAGTCTGTGTACTTCTCCAGCTTAGTATTGATCTTCAGCCTTGAAAAACCCTGCTCTCTAGCCTGAAGGACTAAGGTTAATAAGGAGGAGAAATATTGGGTTTGACTTCATCTGCCAATCATGTGCCCTCTAAATGGACAAGGCTCATCTGAGTCTCAAGGAAACTCCAGGCTGGACTGTGTACCATCTTAATAGGTGCCAGTCCTCGCCCAGGAAAAGTGACATCACCATCACAGCAGGGGATGGAATGGTTCTAAGCAGATTCTAAGCCACATTATTCCTGGGATTCTGAGATTACAGTGGGGTCCTTGGCAGAAAGGAACGTCACAGAAGAGTGTTCTGACAGATGCTTGGAAACACTTGGTTCAATGCCACCAGACCTCTCTCTCTCCTTTCAGCTTATACCTGGGATGCCTGTCACCAAGTCCCTTTGAGCAGTGACTCGAGCCACCTGGTGGCAGAGATCCGAGCTTTGCGAGGGCAGCTGGAGCACAGCATTCAGGTGAACAACGGTCTGCGACTGCAGCTCGAACAGCAGTTGGATGGTGGTGCCAGCAAAGCCAGCCTCAGCTCCTCCTCCATTAACCAGAAATTCCCCACCGATACTGACCCTGGAAACAAGCAGCCGTTCTTCCAAGGTAGGAAGGAAAAGGAAATCATGAAGCCCGCAGCCAATGGGAAGGTCCCCAGGATGTGTGTGGTGGAAGGGACAATATGGCCTCTTCCACACTCTTTAGGGTCAGGGTGAAGTCAAAGATGCTTCAGTACAGCACCTTGAGGGCATGGAGTTTGGGGTCAGATCTGGCTCCAGATTCTGAGTTTGCCACTTACATGTTGTTTTCCTTAGGAAAAGTGCTAAAACTCCTCAAGTATTTAAGCCTTAGCTTCCTCATCTTTACCATGAGGATAATAATATAAACTACTATGTGGAGCATTAAATGAAATAATTTACAAGTGCCTGACACCATAAGAAGTACTCAAAGCAATTAACAGCTGTATATATTAATGCCTATTCCTTATGTTTGTGGAGTGTTTTAAAATTTACCATGTTTCCAAATAATTTCATCAGGGCTAGTGTAGGATTTACTATCTCTGTATTTCACATGAGAAAATATAGGCACTGAGACAATTAACTGATATGCTGAGGTCTGCGGGAGTTAACGGGCCAACCCAGGATTCAAAGCAGAAGTTTTGATTTGCTGTGTTCCTTCTCCTTCATTATGCTCTGTCTCGGTATTGCTTCTCTTCCCTCTCAGGCTTTGCCCCCTCAGTGCCTCCCCACAGCACCAGCCACGACTCATCCCTGCTGGCTCAGTCACTCCTCCTCCTCATCATACAGCAGAGAGGCCTGAGCTAGAAATCTGGTTCTAGGCCATATTTGCCTGAGTGGCATCATATCAGTCTCTTTATGATATTTTCCAGTTGCGGTCTGGTCTCCAACAGGGCATCTCAAACTCACCAAGGCTTATGTCTCCTATTCTTCTTATACTTGTACATATTTTGTAGTACTGACTCATCAGAACAGTGATTAGAGAGCAGAGTTAAATCCCCATAAATCCATTCATTTCTTGATCAAATATTTTAACATATGTACTACATATCAGTTCAGTTCAGTTCAGTTCAGTCATTCAGTCGTGTCTGACTCTTTGCGACCCCATGAATCGCAGCACGCCAGGCTTCCCTGTCCATCACCAACTCCCGGAGTTCACTCAGACTCACATGCATCGAGTCCGTGATGCCATCCAGCCATCTCATCCTCTGTCGTCCCCTTCTCCTCTTGCCCCAATCCCCCTCAGTATCAGAGTCTTTTGCAATGAGTCAACTCTTCGCATGAGGTGGCCAAAGTACTGGAGTTTCAGCTTTAGCATCATTCCTTCCAAAGAACACCCAGGACTGATCTCCTTTAGAGTGGACTGGCTGGATCTCCTTGCAGTCCAAGGGACTCTCAAGAGTCTTCTCCAACACCACAGTTCAAAACCATCAATTCTTCACATATATTTATGCATACTTATATTTAGTTACAAAGCATTGTATTAGACATACTGCACATATAATATTGTATTCAAATCTGGGAAAATACACCTAATAATTTTTTCAAATTATTTTTTTTCTCATGGCACAGCCTTCCTATCTTATTTCAAAATAAGTGATTAGTTTGCTATTGGTCTTGATTGTGGTACATGGGTGATGACTGTATGAGAGGAGAGTCATGGTGCCTTAGATCTCCAATGGAGTGGTATGTTCCAGGGTTCCTAAAGCTGTGGCTGTCTTTACTCCCTAGATTCGGTTGCCTCCCCTCCAGTTCGGGATGTGGGCATGAATTCTCCAGTTCTGGTCTACCCCAGCTCTACTTCTGCAGCTCCTGGCCCAGAGACCACAACCTTCAGTAGGACGAACGGTAAAGAGGGCAACCACAGGACTCAGGGTCTAATGGTGGAAAATTATTACTACAAGTAACTTTTGGTTCTCTGTATACACATTATCTGAATTTAGAGGTTTTTCTCTCTATGTCCCAAGGCCTTTAGCCCTATCATTCCACCTCCCAGCATCAGCTGCCTTTTTTGTCACTACTCTTCCTCATATGGTTTTCCTATTGCTCTGGTATTTGCTTCATTGTACTGTAATCTCTTCCTTCTTGAAAGTGCTCTCTGTATCCAGCTGAATTTCCTTGTCTGTGTCTTCTCAACCCCCAAATTAAAAAAAAAAAAATAATGTCTGTCCTGAATGTTTGTCACTAAGGATAAAATTTCCCTCCTGGCAATTTTATGATTATGAGATGCTGAGAGAAAGACTATAATAATATAGAACCCAGAATATGTATGGACTTCACAGGTGTGCTTTCCAAATCTGTCGATCTTGTTTTTGGCCTCTTTTACTATTTGATGTCCCTTTTGGATTGAACTGAGGATGACTATGAATAACAGTGGGTTCTTTGTTGTGGTGGTTTTATTCTTCAGAGCTGGGTTTGGCTGCTTCTCCAGTAATGAAGAACCCTCCCAAGCTGGAGGGTGAAGCTACTGATGGCTCCTTTGCCAATAAGCATGGCCGCCACGTCATTGGCCACATTGATGACTATAGCGCCCTAAGAGAGCAGATTGGGGAGGGCAGAGTGCTGGTCAAGAAGATAGCATCATTGTGAGACCAACCTGCAGCTTCCCTGGTCTTGAAGCTCCGGGCATAGAGGTAATCACATTTGAGCTCTTAGGTGCTCCTTTTTCTTAAGCCCTTTCTTCTTTTGATGTTAACTCCTGCTCCCACTATCCTTTTTCCTGCTCCACATCTCTTACCAGCTGAGGATGTATCTTCCATTTACATCCAGCTAGGCCTTCCGTCTTCACCGGCTAGCTTCACTGCAAGCTTTGTTCTGTTCCAGGTGCAGCTGACTCTCTATTTCCCCTGAGACCCACAGAAAAGTATGTGCAGCATTGCCATCCTCATCAGTAGAGCATGTTAAGCATCAGCATACTTGCAATGCTGTTTGGTTCTTTATTATCTGCTAAAGTCACACTGGGATAAGATCATTTGTGGGCAGGATAAAATCACTTCATCAGTTGCCTGGGAATTGAGAATATTCATCCATATGGGCCAGATGTGTGGAAGGGGTGAGGAGAGTGGCAGCGTTGGATTTCTCTGCTCAGACCGCGCGGGAGAGGAGAGCAGGCCACAAGGCTTCTCAGTGTCTTTCCCCAGGGAGAGACCCAGGCACCAGCCGCTGTGCTGAATGAGCTCCAGGAGCCCCCACGCGAGAGAGGGAGGCCCACACCTGAGTCAAGAAATACAACATGGGGCTCCAGGCACAGTGCTGGAAGTGCTGTGGGTGTGACGGAGTGAACCCAGAAGTGGCGATTATCCCAGAAGGAAGGCGACAGGCTCATGGGGGTTAGGGCACCACTGGGGGTGTGTAGTTCTCTGGGGCGGAGAACATGCCAGGTAAAGGGAGCAGCACTCAGTCCTTTGAGCTACAAATGGTGCAGCCCATTTGAAGCATAAGGCCTGATTTAGGGAAGGGCAGTAGGGGTGGGGGTACAGTGCAAAACTAGGGACCTTAGACTCCAGAGCACGAAGCAGGACTAAAAGCTAAAAAGTGTGGAATCAAATGAATTCTTACAAAGTGGGAGGTCCTTGCTGAGGTCAGAGAACCTTGGCTTCCAGGTTAGAAAAATGTCTCACAGGTTCAAGCAAGCCTGTGGCCATACCTCGCTCACAAAGGAAGCCGAGGCCTGTGCTCTCTCAGCCACAGGGATGCCCATGGCTACTGCCCCCTTTCGCAGGTGATGGGTAGCGAAGGCATCCAGGAGCTGAGGAGCAGCGCCACCGCCCTGCATCACCGGCTGGAGGAGTCGGCCTCCCTCCTCACCATGTTCTGGCGAGCAGCCTTGCCAAGCTCCCCCGGCACTCTGCTTGTGGGCAAAGTGGTAAGAAGTCAGCATTCTCTACCGGTTCTGCCCCCAGACTAGCCTTCTACCTCCTCGGCCTGCAGAGCCTGAAGATCAGGAGCCAAATGGGCAGTTGGGAGGAAAGGGACATGAGGCATGTGTCCCTGGAGGGAACCTTTCCTCCGTGGTGAGCGCTATCTGTGCAGGTCTGAAGACATCTTTCTCCTCCCAGCCTGACCCCCAGGATAAGGAGCCAAACAGGAGAAGAAAAGAACATAGAGGAGGCAGAGACATGAGAGCCCTGATAACCCACAAATGTTCCATCCCTTTAACTTTCTGAAGTTCAGCTGAGCTGAAGTTCAGGGCCATTTAAAACATCAACTCCTCCTTTTCCATTCTAAGCCCACTCCCACTTACCTCCAGATCCGCATAGACAGACAGGATCACAGAATGTCACCAGGAGTGGACCAGCCCTTTTACCCACCCACTGAAATCCCAGAAAAATTTCCACTTAAACCTGTATCTCTGGGTCAAGCCTGGTGAGAGTCAGCCTCCCCCAGGTGCTCTCAGATCTCAGGCCACTCTGGTTGATGATCTTGGATTAGGTAGATTTCAAAATCCCTCTTAGTGTTCTCACTCCAGACTAGTATCAGTGATAACTTTAGGGGATCCAACTTTGCTATTTCCAAGGAGGAAGTATTTTGCCATCCTGAGGTTGGCCGATATATTTACAGACTTGTAGACTGTCTCAGGCCAGTCCTGTTTCCCCAGGCATACTATTCCTAATGACCAAGTGTTGATACCCAAGTGATATAACTATGTCAGCACTAAATCAGAGCTCTTCCTCACAGCTAGGAGTTTCAGTGTGGCCTGGACTCAGGTTCTCTGCAGCAGCTGGAGTGTGGCCTGTGCTCCTTTGCACAGGGGCTTCCAGGTCCTCAGTGTTCCCACCTCATGGCCCATCCTGAGCCATCACCTGCTGGAGGGTTTTAGAGGCTTTGATGAGGGAAATCTGGTTCAGAAATACTTGAGAAGGTTGTAGAATTCTATGTAGGGTTGTAAAGAGCCACAAATCACAGGGTGCTTTAGGCCTTCTGACCACTGACAGAGCACCTATTTTTCTTCTCAGGGAGAGTCTATGAAAAAGGAGCTTCTGGAACTGAGAACCAAATTATCCAAACAGGAGAGTCTCCTTCAGAGTACATCTGAGCGTCTGAAGACCGCCAACCAGCAGAAGGAGAGCATGGAGCAGTTCCTCTTCAGCCAGTGTGGGTGCCCTGAGCCAGGGAATGGGACAGGAAATTGGGAGGGCCTTCCCGGCTCCCCACTTGTGCTGTGAATGGACAGTGACCAGAGAGGCTAGGGGATGGGGGAGACTGATGTGACATCCCTGAACCTCCTGTGCCATCAGTAATCACAGAGGCAGAGGAGGAGATGTGGGGGTGGAGGGGACTAGGAGACCCCACGCTGAGTGGCCAGAAAGACAAGCTTTGGAACACACACACCCAAGACAGATATGGACCCCACTGGTAATTTCTGCCTTTGGGAACTGTTTTGTGTTGTTACAGTGACCAGGACACACGATGTTTTGAAGAAGGCAAGGACTAATTTGGAGGTAAGGAAACCACTGCACCGATCAGAGCAAACTATCACCGTCTGTATCAGAATGCACAGGTGGCCCCTGACCTGCCCTGACCTTCCCAGAGGAAATTTCTGGTCCACCTGTGAGAGCACAAAATGTCAAAACAGGCCACTTCTATATGTGCCTGTTCTCAGTGAGCATCCCTCTCGATTCCACCCCAGCAGTCCTCCCACCCTAATCAGAGACCTCCCCTGACTTCTCAGCTCACTCTCACTTTGTCATCATCTTCTCTCTGGACCCCAATTCTCTCTCCTTTACGCCATGTCAGGATTGGGGAGAAATGCAGTTCAGGTGATTCTCAAGGTCAGAGGACATGTAGGGTCTGCCTCTGAATGAGCTTTCCAGTAAAGGAATCCTGAGGCCAGTCACGGGTTCCAGGGTTCCTGTGTCACTATATGAAAACCTGATGGAATGATGCCACCTAACAAGTGGATTTCACTGCATAATATTGGGCTGAAAGCAGCAATTTGATTTTGACATATTTTTATTTAGGAAACAACATAAAAGAAAATCACTGGGTCTTATGGATCTAAAAGAGAACTTGGTAATAAGGAAAAGCTGAAAGGCAGGCATTCTCTACGTTTATTGAAAATACCAATGCATTCTCAAGCAGCCACTTTGAAGAAAAACTTGAGGTGTTAGAAATGGCTTCAAAGTCAAAAACTAAGCTTTTACCTTGGACTTTAAAGCTTTGCCATAATCAGTTGAGCCCATTCCTAGGAATGTTCCTAAACTGTAACCTAAAAGATGTTGACCCCACAGTGTGAAAATGGGTTGGGCCATAATTTAACCCTGATTTTTCTTTCCTGCTAATTTCTTCTGATTCCTTTCTTTCCTGAGCCTTTTAGAAGAACTCTTACAAGACTGCTTCTGTAAAGCCTTATTCCTGTCCCAGCAAAGGTAACCCAACAGCCTCTCATACCCGCTGGCTTGGAAGTCTCCTCCCCACTTCTACTAGGCCACTGGAAATGGACCAGGGCCCAAGTTCTAATCCCAGGCTTGTCACTAACCGGCTGTGTGGCTTTGGCTGGCCCCAGTCTCTGTGAGACCACTGACCCTCATCTGGAAGAGGAGGCACTAGACTTAGATGATTTCTGAGGGCCCTGCTGACCTGCCCACCCCCACCCCCACCCCCACCCCACCCCGTCTCCTCATCAAGTAAACAGAATATAAACTTAACAAGGGGCCTGCCTCTCAAAATGTCCTCTCCTTAAAACAGGCCACTTCTATATGTGCCTGTTTCAAGCTAAGCATATCTTTTCCTGGGGAATGACAAAAGTCATCCTCTTTTTCCTGACCAAACTGGAGAGAGAGCTGGCCCCTGAAGAGGGAGCCGTAGGGTCTGGCCACCTGGTGTGCAGTGGCTGTGAGCAGAGATCTGACCAGGTGCCCTGGGAAGGTTTCACTCTAACCTGCTGGCACCTGCTGCTCCTCCAGACCTCAGTGCCTCCCTTCAGCTCATCCTCTTGACAGGCTCTCACCACAGTCCTGGCTTCTGTCTCCACTCATCCCTCTCCAGCCTCAGTTAGCCACCAGCAGGACCTGATAATGGACTCTGTGTTATTTTGGTCTCCAGGTGAAAACCCTAAGGGCTCTGCCATGCACTCCAGTCCTGTGACCCTTGCCTTCCAGGAGACATGCAAGAAGCGAAGCCACCAGAGGTCCTTAAAACAGCAGAAGGATGGGCCTGCACTCTTTCTTCACAGCTCCCTGTCTGCTGAGGAGGATCTGGGCCCTCCTCCACACCTACTGGAGGGTCTGGAAGGAGTCAGAGATATGGCCTCGTGGGCAGGGTGAAAGGCAGAGGGCCTTTCCTGCAGTTGAGGAATAACAAGGCAGGGTGCCCGTGGCTCAGCTCTAAGGAAAACCAGCCTAGTTACTACCTTGTGTCACTGCTTCTGAACACGCTGGGGGCATGGGAGGCAGCAAGACACACTTCTTGCCTCATCACCTGTCCTCAGAGGGTCTGCTCAGGGGAAGCAGGACCCGCTTCCCCACAATGCAGCATGTGGTCCCCACATTGGAGCTCCTCGGCAGATCTGAAAGCACAAGACTGAGCAGCGGTGCCCTGCAGGTCAGTGTGGGCAGGGGCCCGACTGCCTGACCCAGGGCCCATGCAGCTGGGTCACCGTCAGGCCGGGCGTAGTCTACACTGCAGCACCTGAGTACTTTGAATCCATGTGGTGGGAGTGGTGACGCCCATATGCCATCTCATGCTGAGCCTAGACTTCCTACTTATATTCTATTGTTGTCTCCAAAAGCTGTACTGACTTTACATATGCTGCCCCCTTTTGTCATCCCAGCTTCTCTCTGGGAACTAGGGACTAACGGCCTCAGCAAGCCCACTGAAAGTCTTGTGTAAAGCAAACCGGTGACCATTTTTAAGTGACATGCAAGAGGCCCCCAGTTGTGCTTGTGCTGAAGCCTAGTCTGTGTCTTCACAAAAGTGCCTTAGAAAGTGTGTATGTTTGTATAAATGTATGATATATATTTATATATGTTGCTATAGTGCTGTGTGGAAGGCTAACATAACTGGTGGACAGGGTCAGTGAGAGGAAATGACACAGTCTTTTTGGTGGCTATTAAAGCAAACTATGTATAAAAAAATAGTTTCTTGGCATGCTTAGTTTCCAATTTCTATACCAGCCTGCAGGGTGAGTGTGTAAGAAAGACAAACTGTCACTAAAAAGCTCAGCATCTGAAGCAGAAGCAAGATGCTGTAGTAGCTGGTATGGAGATCCCCTCCCCAACAAACACATCAAAAATACATGCACATGTGGGACACTTCTTATAGAAACTAACTGGAAACGAGCATAACTCCTAAAAACCAAAGGTGCAAGAAGGATCTACACATAACTCGGTAGGATGGGAAAGAAAAGCATCAGTCTGGCCCCTGGGCCCCTGGGAGGGATCCACAAAGAGAAGGTCCACAAGGGTAGACCCCGGTCCTTGAGTAGGCAGGTCTAGTCACAATTTGGGCGTCCCAGTCCTGGGGTCCTGCAAGGAGTGGCCCGGCCCCCTTGCCTCCTGGGAAATCTGAGACAGAAGGTTTGGAGAAGTCTAGACTCTACTCATCAGGAGCACATGCTGGGTTGCTGACAATCAGGGTGGAGAGTCGTGCACTGTGAGCAGCCTCCTTGCTGTATTTCCCAATCCAAAGGGGCCAATGCCCTGGCTCCACTCACTCCACACCACAGTCTGGCACATGATCTTGGCAGAGACTCGATCTAGATTTTCAGAGACAGACCAGGACAGCTGGGGTGTAATCCCAGAGTAGCCTCAGAGGCCATAGTCAGTGAGGACTCAGAGCAATAGGTGTAGATGCAGGAAACATTAGTGTGCGCACAGGGCAGCACAACAGGAGTGTGCAAGGGCCAAGGGGGTGAATCTCAAGCACACAGGCCCTGAGCAAGGGGCTTCCCCAGTAGCTCAGCTGGTAAAAAATCTGCCTGCGATTCAGGAAAGCCCGGATCGATTCCGGGTTTTGTAGGATTCCCTGGAGAAGGCATAGGATACTCACTCCCGTATTCTTGGGCTTCCCTGGTGGAATCCAGCTGCAATGATGGACACCCGGGTTTGATCCCTGGGTTGGAAAGATCCCCTGAAGTAGACCGTGGCAACCCACTCCAGTATTCTTGCCTGGAGAATCCCCATGGACCCAGAAGCCTGGCGGGCTACGGTCCATGAGGTTCAGAGTCGGACACAACTGAGCAACTAAGCACAGCACAGCACATGAGAACAAGAGTATTGATATTAATAAAATCAATCAAGTTAATAATGGATTGTGGATGGGGGACGGGTGGGAAGGAGGTTCATGAAAGAGGGCACATATTTATACTTATGTTTGATTCCCATTGTTGTATGGCTGAAACCAACACTACAGTGTAAAGCAGTTAGCCTCCAAATAAAACTAAATGCGAGAAAATAATGGATTATAACACTTAATTTTAAATTAATGAGTCCATAGTGACACTCAAAAATATTTTTAATAATATGTTAGGGGTAGGGATTGTCTTTTCCACAGCACAAAGCTAGCAATACCATAGATATGATAATTGACACACATCAGGGATCAATAAAGGATGGTAAAATTTGTACAGAAAGAGCATCATAGAATATGACATTCATACACTCTCAAAATACCACTAATCAAATTACTCATTACAGACACAAAAACCTGTCTTTTCAATGAACAGATCTTATAAGCCTCTGCATAACAGTGTTCAATGCTAAAATAGTAATAGTGGTGGCAGGTAAAGTGGACACTCTTAGCCTCCAAACAGGCTGCCCTAGGAAGCACACAGCATGTACTAGATGGTGTTCTTGGCAAAAAGGTTCCCCTGAATTTAATCATGAGGTAATGATCAGAAAAGTGCAAAATGTAGACCTTTGAGTAGACAACTGACCTATCCTCTGCAAAGAAGTCAATGTCACGACCATCAAAGACAACTACAAAAGGTGAGGAGATGTTTGACTTTCCAAAGGACTAAAGAAATAAAGTTACACAATCTTTTTAGTCCTTTGGAAACTAAAACATCTCTTCTCCTTTTGTTGTCTTTTTGGTGCAAACATCAACTGTTTGAAGAAAGACAGGCCAGTTGTCTGGTTCAAAGGTCTAAATTCTGCAGTTATCTGATATCTACCTCAATATTAAACACAGGATAAACACTGTTAGCAAGGACAATGCATAGTAAATGCTGTCTGCTTTGAGCACAATTCATCTGATGGCAAAGAATGACCAAGTTGATATGTTGTCTTCTTCCAATTGTTCCCGTACTGGTTTTTGGAGGATGGATATTTAGAGGAGCAAGAGTTAAGTTCTTTCCAAACCGTGTGTCCATGAAAGCATTGATCACCTTACTGAGGATTACATTCGGAGGCTGATGACTGGGATTATTCCCATCAATTCGGTCCTTGAGGTGTGGAGAGTGGTTGTTGGTTGGGATGTTCATTCTCAGGAAAGGATCCCTCCAGTGTTACTGAGGTTTACATTGAGTTGCTGCTGTAGATTTTTTTTTTTTTCATCAAATGGGAAAGGTAATTTTATAGTGTGGTTTCTCAAAGTGACAATATCTTTTCTTAGTTCCTAAAGTAATTGGTATCTGTGAAAGACAGAGAGAGAGAGAAAAGAAACGTGAGTGTTTGTTAGGTCCTGCTGAGCCTGGAGGGATGGCCACATGGTGACTGGGGCCAGGGGCAAACAGAGCTCCTTTGACAGGATGAGCTGAAGGGAGAGCCACAGGCTGGCTGGAGAGAAAAGTGAGATCCATGAGTTGGAAGGAATACCTCCCTAAACTTTCATCCAGCCTGTGGTGCAGCATCTAAGGACCCCTGTCCTCACCCCACCTTACTTGGGGATATCTCAGCTCAAAGCTGCTTCCGAGCCTTTACTGGATCCCCACCACTCAATCCTCAACAGTCATTTCACTCTTGAATCCCCTTCATCTGTACGCTTTCCCACATGTTCAGGGATGGACGTGCTGAGCATCCCTCATACACACTTAGAAACAGACTGCCATGGGAGCAGAGGATCCTCAATTGAGGAAGACACCCTCTTCTACCTCTTCATCCCTGCCTTCTGAGGAGGAGAAGCAGGCTACCGGAGAGTCCTGGATTGTGAGCACCAATAGGGACCTCAGAACGAATCCAAGTCCAGTTCCATAATTTACAGAGGAGCAGCTATGTTTTCAAGGATCTAAGGACCATCCAAAACCACATGACTTGTTACTGACAACCCAGGCCACGGGCCCTTCCTATACATTTGCAGAAGGGAGAGGAGAAGAGGAAAGCTCCAATCTGGAGGAGTCAACAGTTAACTAGAGGCTGTTTGGTCATCCTGCTGGACAGGAATAAGGCTTTCCAGGGAAATCCTGCTCCAAAGAGACTGAGGAATGAATGGAAAGGGCAAAAACTCACAAGGAAATTACCAAAAAGAGAGTAGGGAAGGTAACTGTGTCTCAAGCCATTTGCATCCCATGGACACTAAAATGCTATGAAGGTGATTTCATTTCATGCTGGATCTACCTTAAGGCATTTCCAGGAATATCCTTCACATCTACACAAATAAAACTCTGAAGTGAAAGAGCATTCAGTTTAGTTATACTAAATCCTCATCACCTTTTCCCCAAACTTTTCTCAAAGAAAGAGTCTCTCCTAGTATTTTGTGCGAGTGTACAGAAAAACATCTACTTCTGCTTTCTTGCCTAGGCCAAAGCCTTTGACTGTGTGGATCACAACAAACGATGGAAAATTCTTAAAGAGATGGGGATACCAGACCACCTTACCTGCCTCCTGAGAAACCTGTGTGCAGGTCAAGAAGCATCATTAGAACTACACATGGAACACAGACGAGTTCCAAACTGAGAAAGCAGTATGTCAAAGCTTTATATTTTCACCTTGATTATTTAACTTTTATCCAGAGTGCATCATGCGAAATGCTGGGCTGGATGAAGCACAGCTGGAATCAAGACTGCCAAGAGATATATCAATAACCTGAGATATGCAGATGACACCACCCTTATAGCAGAAAGCATAGAGGACCTAACGAGCCTCCTGATGAAAATGAGAGAAGAGTGAAAAGGGTGGCTTAAAACAAAGCATTCCAAAAGAACAAAGATCATGGCATCTGGTCCCATCACTTCATGGCAAATAGATGGGGAAACGATGGAAACTGAGACAGATTTAATTTTCTTGGGCTCCAAAATCACTGCAGATGGTGACTGCAGCCATGAAATTCAAAGATGCTTACTCCTTGGAAGAAAAGTTATGATAAACTGAGACAGCAGATTACAAAGCAGAGATGTTCCTTTGCCAACAAAGGTCCATCTAGTCAAAGTGATGGTTTTTCCAGTTGTCATGTATGGATGTGAGAGTTGGACAATTAAGAAACCTTAGTGCCAAAAATTGGTGCTTTTGGACTGTGGTGTTGGAGAAGACTCTTGGGTCCCTTGGGCTGCAAGGAGATCCAACCAGTCCATCCTAAAGGAAATCAGTCCTGAATATTCATTGGAAGGACTGATGCTGAAGCTGAAACTCCAATACTTTGGCCACTTGATGTGAAGAACTGACTCCTTAGAAAAGACCCTGATGCTGGGAAACATTGAAGGCAGGAGGAAAAGGGGATGTCAGAGGATGAGATGGTTGGATGGTATCACTGACTCAATGGACATGAGAGTGAGCAAGCTCTGGGAGCTGGTGATGAACAGAGAAGCCTGGTGTGCTGCAGTCCATGCGGTCTCAAAGATTGGGACACAACTGAGCAACTTAATTAAACTGATAGAAGGGTATATAAAAAGGATAAATATAGCAGGATAAGGCCTCATATTCATTATGGGGTTTTTGCATAAGGAATATATTCAATGAGAAAAAGTTTGTTGAACCTGCTGTTCTGAGCCAGTTAGAAGTCTGTGAAATATCTTTAGTGAATAGCTAACTGCAAGTTGCATTTTAACAGCAGAAAAGGAAATACTAAATTTTATTCTTATGGCAAGGGGAGGGGTCAATTTTATAATTGGGGTCTATGTAATTTTTTTTGGTGGTATCTTGTACTAGAAAAATTGAGAGAAATTTTAATCCAAACAGAGAGATTCTATATCTAACTTGACAATCTACGTCTCCTTTTTTTTCTCTTTTATCTTCTCCAGTCTGTATGAATAGTTCTGTGGAGAGAAGAATGCAAATTCCCTTAATTGTTGATATTTAGCTTTTTGTAGGAAGCAGCCACTCATAGGCCACTGCCATATTGCTTACTTATATCCTGTCAGATCCACAGTGCTTCTAGTCCTTGATGCGTATTAGCAGAGTTTTGAAAGATACTGATATCCAAACCTCATCCCCAGAAATTTCAAATCAGAATTTCAGTGGATTGGGTTAAGACATTCCTGTTAGCTCAAAACTCAACCCGTTTTCATTTTACAATAGCATGATTTAGAACTACTCACTAAGACCTACACTATGACCAGATGTCAACACTGATGTTAGACCCATGTTTCTCCATAGTTACCTAGAAGAGATGATGTCTTGATCTTCCTCGTCCTCAAGATCAGCAAGATTTTCTATGGATACATTCAGAGAAGTTGAGAAACACTTAGCAGACAACTGTGTAAACTAATAATCCAGAGTCCAACACTGCCACAGGGACAACAGTACCAGCAGTGAATAATAGGCTATTTCAGGATATTCCAGATGCCTCAAGCTGGATCTCTCAGACTGTTCTTGGTTTGCTTTCCTGAGCCATCAGGAAAGATGTCCCTGCCCTGGTATATCCTCAGCACAGCATTCTCTTCCAAGTCTAAGTAAAATGTGAAAGATTCACCTTCCCCACAGAGTCTGGGGAATAGCCCAACTGCATTCTAGCAGAATACTGTAATACTCAGGCTTTTCTCATCCTATGCTGACTGCTTTAGCAGAATGATGAGTGGAATGAAGAAAACCTTGAATTACATGAATCTTAGTTGTTACACGAAACCTGCAGTCATTCATTGGGTGGGAAAAAGCCAGGGCTCTGCTTGCTTCATGGAAACATACAAGCAAGGTGATAGGAGGGCTCTTTGCATCCTGAGGTCCAGACGATTGGCTTGCTAAGGCAAGCAATTCAGAGGAGACAAACCCTGGGAAGACAGCAGGGACACCAGGGAAGCAGCAAATAATTACGGCTGTGAGCACCTCTGGAAAGGCACAGAAATTCAAGGGACAGTTCGGGTATGAAAAAGGAAGCATTTTGGGCAAAAGGAGACATTGCAAAGGAATCAGGGAAAAATACAGTCATCTCCGGACACCTGCACATACAAGTGAGTCAGTGTGTCACACCAGCCGAGGGTCCATGACTAACTTGGGGACTGACCTATAGCCTTCACCTGAATGAAGAAGAGAACACAGCTCACAGACCCACGTGATGTCTATACTTAAACCTCCACTACAGACTCTGATTCAAATCACTGTCTACAGAGATTCCAACACGGAAGACAATTCACCCCACTCCAGAGGCGAGGAGTACAAAGAATAACAGAGTCTATCTGGGTATCCAGGTGGAGGTCTATCACAAGAAAATACTCACTGGTTACATCCAGGGCATGAGAGACATCCACGTCCTCAGGTAAGAAGATGGCATTGCTCCTATGAGGCCAGAAGGAGTCTGAGAGGCCAGGAAGAACCGAGTAAGTCAGATTGTATTCATCCAGAGAGTCCCGTGGGACATCATTCTCACTCATCTGTGGCAGCTGTCTGCTGAACCTGGTGGGGGAGGGAGGGCAAAAGACTAAGGCAAGACTGATGAGAAACTGTACAGTCCTATCTGGTGTTGATGGAATGTTTGAGTTGGGAAGCACGCCAAGGCTCTGATCCATTAGAGAGAGAAAACCATGCTTTGTGTGGGAGACACACGAGGTTTCACAGGGCAGAAGAGAGAAAGAGCAGCAGGTGCTCAGTGCTCTGGCCAAATAACAGGCTGATGAACAGACTGAATTCCCTCTGACGGTACAGCCACGACTCACACACAGGGACACAGAGCCCTGGCTTTCACACTTCCATTTGCATTGCATTGACATCACTATGACACGCATGCCAGCATGCTAACACCAAACAGAAAGCAGATATGCATCTCACTCTCTAAACCACACCTGACAGAAAAATTGAGTGCAAAAAATCACTCTTAGTTCACCTGGCTCAGCTGATTTAGGATTTCAACTTGACGAGTAAATAAGAAATGGGAAACAATGGAAGTACCACAGGGAAAGCAGAGAACAGGATGAAATGAGATAACAGTGGTGGGCAAAACGGACGACACAGTATATTCAGCCCTTTCTGGGTTTCCCTGGATCACAGGTCTGCAGATGTCATCACTGTATAGGAGCCCACAGATACTCAAAATTACCTCGGGGCAACCACCTCTGGTCCTTTCCTGTCATCGTGATCATTCTGGTTTTCTGCAAATAAATTAACACAAGCGTTGTATCAGGCAAATGCCTTTCAAAAACGCCCAATCCTGTGCCGGTCTTCACAATGTGGTCACAAGCTATTGAGACAGAAAGAATACAGGAGGCCCTAGAAAGAGCCTCGTAAGAAGGCACTGGGTTTCCTTTCTTGGGCCATTGCACAAATTACCTTGATATGGTATGTCATTGGCAGAGTATCGTGGACCTGAGTCTGTGCAAACAGCTAAATGCATCCTTTTCCCCTCAGTTCCTGGGGAACAGCTTAGCTACATCCTCAGCCTAATATAATACTCAGGTTTTTTCATCTCAAACGTTGTTTATTAATGGGATAAGTGATTGCACGCTGAGATATTATGGCAGTGGAATCCACACACCATCAAGTCAAATGAATCTCAAAGCTGCACACAGTGGCCAATCATCAGGTTGGGAAGTTCCAGGACCCTGCCTTACCTCAGAGCAACATCCCAAAGGGTGACAGTGTGGCTTACCTTCTGGTTTCAGAAGACTTCGAACAAGACGAGTCAAAGGAAAAAGAGAGACTATGGGCTGGTAGAAGTGAACCAAAGGAGTGACATCTCCAGAGGTATAAACAAGACTGCCAACAGCCTTGGACAGGTGTCGGAACTCAGGGACATTACCTAGAAATGAAAATGAAAGCACTTCACGTGAGATAAGAGGTTCATTCAAACTTAGGAAGCCTGAGAGGCACCTCCTGTGCCACAGCTGCTGAGATACACGTGAGTCTGTCAGGACCACACTGGGTAGAGTGGTTTACCAGAGGGACCACTAGGACAGGAAACTTAGAAAAGTTCATTCATAGAATGTTTTCTTTTAAATGCAGTTATAGAGTCTGATTCACATCAGGCTTCAGAATGTAAGCCCAGGGTCTATCAAAGGGGATTAATTTTCCCAGAGTAGCCTAACAGATAAATTGAAGACTACCTGGCAGACCAGTTGGAATTTCATCCTCTTCAGCGTGAGAGGAGCCACAGGCTCCGTCCACGTCTGATGCCACATTCTCTTCATCAGATGCCAATTTTCTATCACTGTAAGGCTGGTTGCAGGCAGAACCTTCCTGGAGACTTGAAGGTACTGAAACACATTCATCCTGGGATTGCTGGAACACCACCTTCTTTTCAATATCCTTCCAGTTCACACTATGCCAGCTGGAGAAGGGATGACAGAAGAGTAAGAGGATTCGACTCCATGCTATCTGGCAGGTTTTGATGACAGGCATTGGGAGTGGTCACAAAAGGGAAAAGGGCAGCCCCCTTAAGGAGGGAAGTAACTCCTCCTCATGTGGAGTGGAGAGGTGGCTGCCATGGGGTGGGAGAGAGACAGCAGCTTCTCTGCGCAATGGGCATACAACCGGCGGTTGGAGGAGGAGACGGAATTGTCCCTGCATGCTAACGTCCTGACCCTCAGCACACACAGAGGACTGGGACACTGGTTCAGACTCTCCTGCACACATTGTGTAGATCTGGATATCTTGTGTCCAAGTGAACACAGCTTTTAAGAACTTACAGATTTGGTTGAGTTTGGACTCTATTCCATTCAGTTAACAGTTTTATTAGCACACATACAATTTCAAAATCAGACTTTCAGAGGTGGAGACAAAGGAGTTATAGACTAGATATTCTGCCTTCAAAAACTATTGTTTTCAATATTTTGTTTCAATATGAATATCATTCTATTTTCTTCCCTCGGAATCCAATATTTACGAACATGCTGATGCCAAACCAGTGAAGACCCAGAGGACCTCACCCTACTTTAACCGCTCAGGAGAAAACACGTGAGTACGGGCACTCCCACAGTTAGTTATTTCACCTGGGTCAACCCACTGTACATTGCTAAAGTTGAAGGATTAAAAAAGTGAAATGCACAAACTCGAGAAACCTGATTAGACCACCCTGTGAAAGAGAGAATTGCACAGAGGACGTTCTCTTTGTCTCTGGATCTGCGGTCTCCTGCTGTCACCACTGGCATTCACAGCCCACAGATCTTCAAATTACCTGGGAAATGTGAGCTCTGGTCCACTCACTGGCTTGTGATAATTTTCATTGTCTAGTAGGAAATTCAGAGACAGCAGGTCATAATAAGCAAATCACACCTCAGACATAGCTACTCAGTAAACACATATACAACAAGGACATTAATATCCTCATTGTAAGAACATAATTCTTTAGCAAAGATATTCTAGGATACTTAACTCTTATGAGAATTAGACTGGACTGCATCCAGTCCCATTGAGGAAATTTGCTGCTTGATCTGGTATCTTTCTCAGCATCCTTTGTTCTGAGTCTGTATAAGCACTTAAAAAAGTGTTCTGCACAGAGATGCTAGAAAATGAGCTGAGTTATTTTCTAGATAATTTCCGTAGTACTGCTTAATCCCATCAGATTATGTGGTTGTTGATGGTTTCGAATAATTTATACTTGAGACTAGAGTGATAGGGGAACGGTGAAAGCATTGAGTGCCGAAAAATTGATGTGTTTGAACTGTGGTGTTGGAGAAGACTCTTGAAAGTCCCTTGGACTGCGAGGAGATCCAACCAGTCCATTCTAAAGGAGATCAGCCCTGCGATTCCTTTGGAAGGATTGACGCTAAAGCTCAAACTCCAGTACTTGGGCCACCTCATGCGAAGAGTTGACTCACTGGAAAAGACTTTGATGCTGGGAGGGATTGGGGGCAGGAGAACAAGGGGACGACCGAGGAGGAGATGGCTGGATGGCATCACTGACTTGATGGACGTGAGTCTGAGTGAACTCCGGGAGTGGGTGACGGACAGGGAGGCCGGGCGTGCTGCGATTCATCGGGATGCAAAGAGTTGGACACGACTGAGCCACTGAACTGAACTATGCACTCAGAGGTGTCCGTGTCTTTGTGACCGCATGGACTACAGCCCACCAGGCTCCCCTGTCCATGGAATTGTGCACACAAGAATACTAGAGTGGGTGCCTGTCTCTTCTCCAGAGGATCTTCATGATCCAGGGACTGAACCTGGGTCTCCTGCATTGTAGGCAGATTCTTTCCCATCTGAGCCAGCAGGGAAGCCTAGGGAACTGTAGAAACCGTCAAATCAAAAAGAATCTTTGGTGCTACACAGAAACCATGGCATCTGAAGCTGGAGGTACTGCCAGAGCCCAGCCTTGCTTCATGGAAACATACAAGCAAGGTGATGGGAGGGAGGGCTCTTAGCATCCTGGGGTCCAGATGATTGGCTTGCTTGGACAAGCAATTCAGAGGAGAAAATCCCTGCAGATGACAGTAGGGTCACAAGGGAAGCAGCAAGTAATTATGGCATTGAGCACCTATGGAAAGGCACAGAAATTTAAGGGACAATTTGGGAATGAAAATGGGAGCATTGTGGGCAAGAAGGGACACTGCACAGGAATCGGGAAAAATACAGTCAAGTCCAGACACCTGCACACATACAAGTGAGTCAGTGGGTTTTCATATTTCTTCAAATAAATCTGGCTATTTTATTCATGAAGAAAAATAAAAATACCTACCAAAAAAAAACCAACCAACCAAACAAAAAAAAAACTCTACCACAGAGTCTGATTCAAATGACTGTCTACAGAGATTCCAACTGGGAAGTCAATTCACCACACTCCAGAGGCGAGGACTACAAAGAATACGGAGTCTATCTGGGTATCCAGGTGGAGGTCTATCACAAGAAAATACTCACTGGTTACATCCAGGGCATGAGAGACATCCACGTCCTCAGGTAAGAAGATGGCATTGCTCCTATGAGGCCAGAAGGAGTCTGAGAGGCCAGGAAGAACCGAGTAAGTCAGATTGTATTCATCCAGAGAGTCCCGTGGGACATCATTCTCACTCATCTGTGGCAGCTGTCTGCTGAACCTGGTGGGGGAGGGAGGGCAAAAGACTAAGGCAAGACTGATGAGAAACTGTACAGTCCTATCTGGTGTTGATGGAATGTTTGAGTTGGGAAGCACGCCAAGGCTCTGATCCATTAGAGAGAGAAAACCATGCTTTGTGCGGGAGACACACGAGGTTTCACAGGGCAGAAGAGAGAAAGAGCAGCAGGTGCTCAGTGCTCTGGCCAAATAACAGGCTGATGAACAGACTGAATTCCCTCTGACGGTACAGCCACGCCTCACACACAGGGACACAGAGCCCTGGCTTTCACACTTCCATTTGCATTGCATTGACATCACTATGACACGCATGCCAGCATGCTAACACCAAACAGAAAGCAGATATGCATCTCACTCTCTAAACCACACCTGACAGAAAAATTGAGTGCAAAAAATCACTCTTAGTTCACCTGGCTCAGCTGATTTAGGATTTCAACTTGACGAGTAAATAAGAAATGGGAAACAATGGAAGTACCACAGGGAAAGCAGAGAACAGGATGAAATGAGATAACAGTGGTGGGCAAAACGCACGACACAGTATATTCAGCCCTTTCTGGGTTTCCCTGGATCACAGGTCTGCAGATGTCATCACTGTATAGGAGCCCACAGATACTCAAAATTACCTCGGGGCAACCACCTCTGGTCCTTTCCTGTCATCGTGATCATTCTGGTTTTCTGCAAATAAATTAACACCAGCGTTGTATCAGGCAAATGCCTTTCAAAAACGCCCAATCCTGTGCCGGTCTTCACAATGTGGTCACAAGCTATTGAGACAGAAAGAATACAGGAGGCCCTAGAAAGAGCCTCGTAAGAAGGCACTGGGTTTCCTTTCTTGGGCCATTGCACAAATTACCTTGATATGGTATGTCATTGGCAGTGTATCGTGGACCTGAGTCTGTGCAAACAGCTAAATGCATCGTTTTCCCCTCAGTTCCTGGGGAACAGCTTAGCTACATCCTCAGCCTAATATAATACTCAGGTTTTTTCATCTCAAACGTTGTTTATTAATGGGATAAGTGATTGCACGCTGAGATATTATGGCAGTGGAATCCACACACCATCAAGTCAAATGAATCTCAAAGCTGCACACAGTGGCCAATCATCAGGTTGGGAAGTTCCAGGACCCTGCCTTACCTCAGAGCAACATCCCAAAGGGTGACAGTGTGGCTTACCTTCTGGTTTCAGAAGACTTCGAACAAGACGAGTCAAAGGAAAAAGAGAGACTATGGGCTGGTAGAAGTGAACCAAAGGAGTGACATCTCCAGAGGTATAAACAAGACTGCCAACAGCCTTGGACAGGTGTCGGAACTCAGGGACATTACCTAGAAATGAAAATGAAAGCACTTTACGTGAGATAAGAGGTTCATTCAAACTTAGGAAGCCTGAGAGGCACCTCCTGTGCCACAGCTGCTGAGATACACGTGAGTCTGTCAGGACCACACTGGGTAGAGTGGTTTACCAGAGGGACCACTAGGACAGGAAACTTAGAAAAGTTCATTCATAGAATGTTTTCTTTTAAATGCAGTTACAGAGTCTGATTCACATCAGGCTTCAGAACGTAAGCCCAGGGTCTATCAAAGGGGATTAATTTTCCCAGAGTAGCCTAACAGATAAATTGAAGACTACCTGGCAGACCAGTTGGAATTTCATCCTCTTCAGCGTGAGAGGAGCCACAGGCTCCGTCCACGTCTGATGCCACATTCTCTTCATCAGATGCCAATTTTCTATCACTGTAAGGCTGGTTGCAGGCAGAACCTTCCTGGAGACTTGAAGGTACTGAAACACATTCATCCTGGGATTGCTGGAACACCACCTTCTTTTCAATATCCTTCCAGTTCACACTATGCCAGCTGGAGAAGGGATGACAGAAGAGTAAGAGGATTCGACTCCATGCTATCTGGCAGGTTTTGATGACAGGCATTGGGAGTGGTCACAAAAGGGAAAAGGGCAGCCCCCTTAAGGAGGGAAGTAACTCCTCCTCATGTGGAGTGGAGGGTGGCTGCCATGGGGTGGGAGAGAGACAGCAGCTTCTCTGCGCAATGGGCATACAACCGGCGGTTGGAGGAGGAGACGGAATTGTCCCTGCATGCTAACGTCCTGACCCTCAGCACACACAGAGGACTGGGACACTGGTTCAGACTCTCCTGCACACATTGTGTAGATCTGGATATCTTGTGTCCAAGTGAACACAGCTTTTAAGAACTTACAGATTTGGTTGAGTTTGGACTCTATTCCATTCAGTTAACAGTTTTATTAGCACACATACAATTTCAAAATCAGACTTTCAGAGGTGGAGACAAAGGAGTTATAGACTAGATATTCTGCCTTCAAAAACTATTGTTTTCAATATTTTGTTTCAATATGAATATCATTCTATTTTCTTCCCTCGGAATCCAATATTTACGAACATGCTGATGCCAAACCAGTGAAGACCCAGAGGACCTCACCCTACTTTAACCGCTCAGGAGAAAACACGTGAGTACGGGCACTCCCACAGTTAGTTATTTCACCTGGGTCAACCCACTGTACATTGCTAAAGTTGAAGGATTAAAAAAGTGAAATGCACAAACTCGAGAAACCTGATTAGACCACCCTGTGAAAGAGAGAATTGCACAGAGGACGTTCTATTTGTCTCTGGATCTGCGGTCTCCTGCTGTCACCACTGGCATTCACAGCCCACAGATCTTCAAATTACCTGGGAAATGTGAGCTCGGGTCCACTCACTGGCTTGTGATAATTTTCATTGTCTAGTAGGAAATTCAGAGACAGCAGGTCATAATAAGCAAATCACACCTCAGACATAGCTACTCAGTAAACACATATACAACAAGGACGTTAATATCCTCATTGTAAGAACATAATTCTTTAGCAAAGATATTCTAGGATACTTAACTCTTATGAGAATTAGACTGGACTGCATCCAGTCCCATTGAGGAAATTTGCTGCTTGATCTGGTATCTTTCTCAGCATCCTTTGTTCTGAGTCTGTATAAGCACTTAAAAAGTGTTCTGCACAGAGATGCTAGAAAATGAGCTGAGTTATTTTCTAGATAATTTCCGTAGTACTGCTTAATCCCATCAGATTATGTGGTTGTTGATGGTTTCGAATAATTTATACTTGAGACTAGAGTGATAGGGGAACGGTGAAAGCATTGAGTGCCGAAAAATTGATGTGTTTGAACTGTGGTGTTGGAGAAGACTCTTGAAAGTCCCTTGGACTGCGAGGAGATCCAACCAGTCCATTCTAAAGGAGATCAGCCCTGCGATTTCTTTGGAAGGATTGACGCTAAAGCTCAAACTCCAGTACTTGGGCCACCTCATGCGAAGAGTTGACTCACTGGAAAAGACTTTGATGCTGGGAGGGATTGGGGGCAGGAGAACAAGGGGACGACCGAGGAGGAGATGGCTGGATGGCATCACTGACTTGATGGACGTGAGTCTGAGTGAACTCCGGGAGTGGGTGACGGACAGGGAGGCCGGGCGTGCTGCGATTCATCGGGATGCAAAGAGTTGGACACGACTGAGCCACTGAACTGAACTATGCACTCAGAGGTGTCCGTGTCTTTGTGACCGCATGGACTACAGCCCACCAGGCTCCCCTGTCCATGGAATTGTGCACACAAGAATACTAGAGTGGGTGCCTCTCTCTTCTGCAGAGGATCTTCATGATCCAGGGACTGAACCTGGGTCTCCTGCATTGTAGGCAGATTCTTTCCCATCTGAGCCAGCAGGGAAGCCTAGGGAACTGTAGAAACCGTCAAATCAAAAAGAATCTTTGGTGCTACACAGAAACCATGGCATCTGAAGCTGGAGGTACTGCCAGAGCCCAGCCTTGCTTCATGGAAACATACAAGCAAGGTGATGGGAGGGAGGGCTCTTAGCATCCTGGGGTCCAGATGATTGGCTTGCTTGGACAAGCAATTCAGAGGAGAAAATCCCTGCAGATGACAGTAGGGTCACAAGGGAAGCAGCAAGTAATTATGGCATTGAGCACCTATGGAAAGGCACAGAAATTTAAGGGACAATTTGGGAATGAAAATGGGAGCATTGTGGGCAAGAAGGGACACTGCACAGGAATCGGGAAAAATACAGTCAAGTCCAGACACCTGCACACATACAAGTGAGTCAGTGGGTTTTCATATTTCTTCAAATAAATCTGGCTATTTTATTCATGAAGAAAAATAAAAATACCTACCAAAAAAAACCAACCAACCAAACAAACAAAAAAACTCTACCACAGAGTCTGATTCAAATGACTGTCTACAGAGATTCCAACTGGGAAGTCAATTCACCACACTCCAGAGGCGAGGACTACAAAGAATACGGAGTCTATCTGGGTATCCAGGTGGAGGTCTATCACAAGAAAATACTCACTGGTTACATCCAGGGCATGAGAGACATCCACGTCCTCAGGTAAGAAGATGGCATTGCTCCTATGAGGCCAGAAGGAGTCTGAGAGGCCAGGAAGAACCGAGTAAGTCAGATTGTATTCATCCAGAGAGTCCCGTGGGACATCATTCTCACTCATCTGTGGCAGCTGTCTGCTGAACCTGGTGGGGGAGGGAGGGCAAAAGACTAAGGCAAGACTGATGAGAAACTGTACAGTCCTATCTGGTGTTGATGGAATGTTTGAGTTGGGAAGCACGCCAAGGCTCTGATCCATTAGAGAGAGAAAACCATGCTTTGTGTGGGAGACACACGAGGTTTCACAGGGCAGAAGAGAGAAAGAGCAGCAGGTGCTCAGTGCTCTGGCCAAATAACAGGCTGATGAACAGACTGAATTCCCTCTGACGGTACAGCCACGCCTCACACACAGGGACACAGAGCCCTGGCTTTCACACTTCCATTTGCATTGCATTGACATCACTATGACACGCATGCCAGCATGCTAACACCAAACAGAAAGCAGATATGCATCTCACTCTCTAAACCACACCTGACAGAAAAATTGAGTGCAAAAAATCACTCTTAGTTCACCTGGCTCAGCTGATTTAGGATTTCAACTTGACGAGTAAATAAGAAATGGGAAACAATAGAAGTACCACAGGGAAAGCAGAGAACAGGATGAAATGAGATAACAGTGGTGGGCAAAACGGACGACACAGTATATTCAGCCCTTTCTGGGTTTCCCTGGATCACAGGTCTGCAGATGTCATCACTGTATAGGAGCCCACAGATACTCAAAATTACCTCGGGGCAACCACCTCTGGTCCTTTCCTGTCATCGTGATCATTCTGGTTTTCTGCAAATAAATTAACACAAGCGTTGTATCAGGCAAATGCCTTTCAAAAACGCCCAATCCTGTGCCGGTCTTCACAATGTGGTCACAAGCTATTGAGACAGAAAGAATACAGGAGGCCCTAGAAAGAGCCTCGTAAGAAGGCACTGGGTTTCCTTTCTTGGGCCATTGCACAAATTACCTTGATATGGTATGTCATTGGCAGTGTATCGTGGACCTGAGTCTGTGCAAACAGCTAAATGCATCCTTTTCCCCTCAGTTCCTGGGGAACAGCTTAGCTACATCCTCAGCCTAATATAATACTCAGGTTTTTTCATCTCAAACGTTGTTTATTAATGGGATAAGTGATTGCACGCTGAGATATTATGGCAGTGGAATCCACACACCATCAAGTCAAATGAATCTCAAAGCTGCACACAGTGGCCAATCATCCGGTTGGGAAGTTCCAGGACCCTGCCTTACCTCAGAGCAACATCCCAAAGGGTGACAGTGTGGCTTACCTTCTGGTTTCAGAAGACTTCGAACAAGACGAGTCAAAGGAAAAAGAGAGACTATGGGCTGGTAGAAGTGAACCAAAGGAGTGACATCTCCAGAGGTATAAACAAGACTGCCAACAGCCTTGGACAGGTGTCGGAACTCAGGGACATTACCTAGAAATGAAAATGAAAGCACTTCACGTGAGATAAGAGGTTCATTCAAACTTAGGAAGCCTGAGAGGCACCTCCTGTGCCACAGCTGCTGAGATACACGTGAGTCTGTCAGGACCACACTGGGTAGAGTGGTTTACCAGAGGGACCACTAGGACAGGAAACTTAGAAAAGTTCATTCATAGAATGTCTTCTTTTAAATGCAGTTACAGAGTCTGATTCACATCAGGCTTCAGTACGTAAGCCCAGGGTCTATCAAAGGGGATTAATTTTCCCAGAGTAGCCTAACAGATAAATTGAAGACTACCTGGCAGACCAGTTGGAATTTCATCCTCTTCAGCGTGAGAGGAGCCACAGGCTCCGTCCACGTCTGATGCCACATTCTCTTCATCAGATGCCAATTTTCTATCACTGTAAGGCTGGTTGCAGGCAGAACCTTCCTGGAGACTTGAAGGTACTGAAACACATTCATCCTGGGATTGCTGGAACACCACCTTCTTTTCAATATCCTTCCAGTTCACACTGTGCCAGCTGGAGAAGGGATGACAGAAGAGTAAGAGGATTCGACTCCATGCTATCTGGCAGGTTTTGATGACAGGCATTGGGAGTGGTCACAAAAGGGAAAAGGGCAGCCCCCTTAAGGAGGGAAGTAACTCCTCCTCATGTGGAGTGGAGGGTGGCTGCCATGGGGTGGGAGAGAGACAGCAGCTTCTCTGCGCAATGGGCATACAACCGGCGGTTGGAGGAGGAGACGGAATTGTCCCTGCATGCTAACGTCCTGACCCTCAGCACACACAGAGGACTGGGACACTGGTTCAGACTCTCCTGCACACATTGTGTAGATCTGGATATCTTGTGTCCAAGTGAACACAGCTTTTAAGAACTTACAGATTTGGTTGAGTTTGGACTCTATTCCATTCAGTTAACAGTTTTATTAGCACACATACAATTTCAAAATCAGACTTTCAGAGGTGGAGACAAAGGAGTTATAGACTAGATATTCTGCCTTCAAAAACTATTGTTTTCAATATTTTGTTTCAGTATGAATATCATTCTATTTTCTTCCCTCGGAATCCAATATTTACGAACATGCTGATGCCAAACCAGTGAAGACCCAGAGGACCTCACCCTACTTTAACCGCTCAGGAGAAAACACGTGAGTACGGGCACTCCCACAGTTAGTTATTTCACCTGGGTCAACCCACTGTACATTGCTAAAGTTGAAGGATTAAAAAAGTGAAATGCACAAACTCGAGAAACCTGATTAGACCACCCTGTGAAAGAGAGAATTGCACAGAGGACGTTCTCTTTGTCTCTGGATCTGAGGTCTCCTGCTGTCACCACTGGCATTCACAGCCCACAGATCTTCAAATTACCTGGGAAATGTGAGCTCTGGTCCACTCACTGGCTTGTGATAATTTTCATTGTCTAGTAGGAAATTCAGAGACAGCAGGTCATAATAAGCAAATCACACCTCAGACATAGCTACTCAGTAAACACATATACAACAAGGACGTTAATATTCTCATTGTAAGAACATAATTCTTTAGCAAAGATATTCTAGGATACTTAACTCTTATGAGAATTAGACTGGACTGCATCCAGTCCCATTGAGGAAATTTGCTGCTTGATCTGGTATCTTTCTCAGCATCCTTTGTTCTGAGTCTGTATAAGCACTTAAAAAGTGTTCTGCACAGAGATGCTAGAAAATGAGCTGAGTTATTTTCTAGATAATTTCCGTAGTACTGCTTAATCCCATCAGATTATGTGGTTGTTGATGGTTTCGAATAATTTATACTTGAGACTAGAGTGATAGGGGAACGGTGAAAGCATTGAGTGCCGAAAAATTGATGTGTTTGAACTGTGGTGTTGGAGAAGACTCTTGAAAGTCCCTTGGACTGCGAGGAGATCCAACCAGTCCATTCTAAAGGAGATCAGCCCTGCGATTTCTTTGGAAGGATTGACGCTAAAGCTCAAACTCCAGTACTTGGGCCACCTCATGCGAAGAGTTGACTCACTGGAAAAGACTTTGATGCTGGGAGGGATTGGGGGCAGGAGAACAAGGGGACGACCGAGGAGGAGATGGCTGGATGGCATCACTGACTTGATGGACGTGAGTCTGAGTGAACTCCGGGAGTGGGTGACGGACAGGGAGGCCGGGCGTGCTGCGATTCATCGGGATGCAAAGAGTTGGACACGACTGAGCCACTGAACTGAACTATGCACTCAGAGGTGTCCGTGTCTTTGTGACCGCATGGACTACAGCCCACCAGGCTCCCCTGTCCATGGAATTGTGCACACAAGAATACTAGAGTGGGTGCCTCTCTCTTCTGCAGAGGATCTTCATGATCCAGGGACTGAACCTGGGTCTCCTGCATTGTAGGCAGATTCTTTCCCATCTGAGCCAGCAGGGAAGCCTAGGGAACTGTAGAAACCGTCAAATCAAAAAGAATCTTTGGTGCTACACAGAAACCATGGCATCTGAAGCTGGAGGTACTGCCAGAGCCCAGCCTTGCTTCATGGAAACATACAAGCAAGGTGATGGGAGGGAGGGCTCTTAGCATCCTGGGGTCCAGATGATTGGCTTGCTTGGACAAGCAATTCAGAGGAGAAAATCCCTGCAGATGACAGTAGGGTCACAAGGGAAGCAGCAAGTAATTATGGCATTGAGCACCTATGGAAAGGCACAGAAATTTAAGGGACAATTTGGGAATGAAAATGGGAGCATTGTGGGCAAGAAGGGACACTGCACAGGAATCGGGAAAAATACAGTCAAGTCCAGACACCTGCACACATACAAGTGAGTCAGTGGGTTTTCATATTTCTTCAAATAAATCTGGCTATTTTATTCATGAAGAAAAATAAAAATACCTACCAAAAAAAAACCAACCAACCAAACAAACAAAAAACTCTACCACAGAGTCTGATTCAAATGACTGTCTACAGAGATTCCAACTGGGAAGTCAATTCACCACACTCCAGAGGCGAGGACTACAAAGAATACGGAGTCTATCTGGGTATCCAGGTGGAGGTCTATCACAAGAAAATACTCACTGGTTACATCCAGGGCATGAGAGACATCCACGTCCTCAGGTAAGAAGATGGCATTGCTCCTATGAGGCCAGAAGGAGTCTGAGAGGCCAGGAAGAACCGAGTAAGTCAGATTGTATTCATCCAGAGAGTCCCGTGGGACATCATTCTCACTCATCTGTGGCAGCTGTCTGCTGAACCTGGTGGGGGAGGGAGGGCAAAAGACTAAGGCAAGACTGATGAGAAACTGTACAGTCCTATCTGGTGTTGATGGAATGTTTGAGTTGGGAAGCACGCCAAGGCTCTGATCCATTAGAGAGAGAAAACCATGCTTTGTGCGGGAGACACACGAGGTTTCACAGGGCAGAAGAGAGAAAGAGCAGCAGGTGCTCAGTGCTCTGGCCAAATAACAGGCTGATGAACAGACTGAATTCCCTCTGACGGTACAGCCACGCCTCACACACAGGGACACAGAGCCCTGGCTTTCACACTTCCATTTGCATTGCATTGACATCACTATGACACGCATGCCAGCATGCTAACACCAAACAGAAAGCAGATATGCATCTCACTCTCTAAACCACACCTGACAGAAAAATTGAGTGCAAAAAATCACTCTTAGTTCACCTGGCTCAGCTGATTTAGGATTTCAACTTGACGAGTAAATAAGAAATGGGAAACAATGGAAGTACCACAGGGAAAGCAGAGAACAGGATGAAATGAGATAACAGTGGTGGGCAAAACGGACGACACAGTATATTCAGCCCTTTCTGGGTTTCCCTGGATCACAGGTCTGCAGATGTCATCACTGTATAGGAGCCCACAGATACTCAAAATTACCTCGGGGCAACCACCTCTGGTCCTTTCCTGTCATCGTGATCATTCTGGTTTTCTGCAAATAAATTAACACAAGCGTTGTATCAGGCAAATGCCTTTCAAAACGCCCAATCCTGTGCCGGTCTTCACAATGTGGTCACAAGCTATTGAGACAGAAAGAATACAGGAGGCCCTAGAAAGAGCCTCGTAAGAAGGCACTGGGTTTCCTTTCTTGAGCCATTGCACAAATTACCTTGATATGATATGTCATTGGCAGTGTATCGTGGACCTGAGTCTGTGCAAACAGCTAAATGCATCGTTTTCCCCTCAGTTCCTGGGGAACAGCTTAGCTACATCCTCAGCCTAATATAATACTCAGGTTTTTTCATCTCAAACGTTGTTTATTAATGGGATAAGTGATTGCACGCTGAGATATTATGGCAGTGGAATCCACACACCATCAAGTCAAATGAATCTCAAAGCTGCACACAGTGGCCAATCATCCGGTTGGGAAGTTCCAGGACCCTGCCTTACCTCAGAGCAACATCCCAAAGGGTGACAGTGTGGCTTACCTTCTGGTTTCAGAAGACTTCGAACAAGATGAGTCAAAGGAAAAAGAGAGACTATGGGCTGGTAGAAGTGAACCAAAGGAGTGACATCTCCAGAGGTATAAACAAGACTGCCAACAGCCTTGGACAGGTGTCGGAACTCAGGGACATTACCTAGAAATGAAAATGAAAGCACTTTACGTGAGATAAGAGGTTCATTCAAACTTAGGAAGCCTGAGAGGCACCTCCTGTGCCACAGCTGCTGAGATACACGTGAGTCTGTCAGGACCACACCTGGGTAGAGTGGTTTACCAGAGGGACCACTAGGACAGGAAACTTAGAAAAGTTCATTCATAGAATGTTTTCTTTTAAATGCAGTTATAGAGTCTGATTCACATCAGGCTTCAGTACGTAAGCCCAGGGTCTATCAAAGGGGATTAATTTTCCCAGAGTAGCCTAACAGATAAATTGAAGACTACCTGGCAGACCAGTTGGAATTTCATCCTCTTCAGCGTGAGAGGAGCCACAGGCTCCGTCCACGTCTGATGCCACATTCTCTTCATCAGATGCCAATTTTCTATCACTGTAAGGCTGGTTGCAGGCAGAACCTTCCTGGAGACTTGAAGGTACTGAAACACATTCATCCTGGGATTGCTGGAACACCACCTTCTTTTCAATATCCTTCCAGTTCACACTGTGCCAGCTGGAGAAGGGATGACAGAAGAGTAAGAGGATTCGACTCCATGCTATCTGGCAGGTTTTGATGACAGGCATTGGGAGTGGTCACAAAAGGGAAAAGGGCAGCCCCCTTAAGGAGGGAAGTAACTCCTCCTCATGTGGAGTGGAGGGTGGCTGCCATGGGGTGGGAGAGAGACAGCAGCTTCTCTGCGCAATGGGCATACAACCGGCGGTTGGAGGAGGAGACGGAATTGTCCCTGCATGCTAACGTCCTGACCCCCAGCACACACAGAGGACTGGGACACTGGTTCAGACTCTCCTGCACACATTGTGTAGATCTGGATATCTTGTGTCCAAGTGAACACAGCTTTTAAGAAGTTACAGATTTGGTTGAGTTTGGACTCTATTCCATTCAGTTAACAGTTTTATTAGCACACATACAATTTCAAAATCAGACTTTCAGAGGTGGAGACAAAGGAGTTATAGACTAGATATTCTGCCTTCAAAAACTATTGTTTTCAATATTTTGTTTCAATATGAATATCATTCTATTTTCTTCCCTCGGAATCCAATATTTACGAACATGCTGATGCCAAACCAGTGAAGACCCAGAGGACCTCACCCTACTTTAACCGCTCAGGAGAAAACACGTGAGTACGGGCACTCCCACAGTTAGTTATTTCACCTGGGTCAACCCACTGTACATTGCTAAAGTTGAAGGATTAAAAAGTGAAATGCACAAACTTGAGAAACCTGATTAGACCACCCTGTGAAAGAGAGAATTGCACAGAGGACGTTCTCTTTGTCTCTGGATCTGAGGTCTCCTGCTGTCACCACTGGCATTCACAGCCCACAGATCTTCAAATTACCTGGGAAATGTGAGCTCTGGTCCACTCACTGGCTTGTGATAATTTTCATTGTCTAGTAGGAAATTCAGAGACAGCAGGTCATAATAAGCAAATCACACCTCAGACATAGCTACTCAGTAAACACATATACAACAAGGACATTAATATTCTCATTGTAAGAACATAATTCTTCAGCAAAGATATTCTAGGACACTTAAGTCTTATGAGAATTAGACTGGACTGCATCCAGTCCCATCGAGGAAATTTGCTGCTTGATCTGGTATCTCTCCCAGCATCCTTTGTTCTGAGTCTGTATAGGCACTTAAAAAGTATTTTCCACAGAGATGCTAGAAAATGAGCTGAGTTATTTTCTAGATAATTTCCATAGTACTGCTTAGTCCCATCAGATTATGTGGTTCTTGATGGTTTCGAGTAATTTATACTTGAGACTAGAGTGATGGGAGAATTATGAAAGCATTAGCTGCTCATTAGTGTCCGTCTCTTTGTGACCGCATGGACTACAGCCACCGGGCTCCTCTGTCCAGGAATTCTCCACACAAGAATACTAGAGTGGGTGCCACTGTCTTCTCCAAAGGATCTTCATGATGCAGGGATTGAACCTGGGTCTCCTGCATTGCAGGCAGGTTCTTTCCCTTCTGAGCCAGCAGGAAGCCCAGTGAATTGTATTAACCCTGAAATCAAAATACAATTCACTGGGCTTCCCTGCTGGCTCGGATGGGAAAGAATCTGCCCACAAAGCAGGAGACCAATTGCATGAACTCTCAAATCAAATGGGCTTCCCTGGTGGCTCAGAGGTTAAAGCATCTACCTCCAATGCAGGAGACCAGGGTTCAATCCCTGGGTCGGGAAGATCCCCTGGAGAAGGAAATGGCAACCCACTCCAGTATTCTTGCCTGGAGAATCCCATGAACGGAGGAGCCTGGTAGGCTACAGTCCAAGGGGTCGCAAAGAGTCGGACATGACTGAGTGACTTCACCTCAAATCAAAAAGAATCAAATCAAAAAGAATCTTTGGTGCTACACAGAAACCATGGTATGTGAAGCTGGAGGAACTGCCAGAGCCCTGCCTTGCTTCTTGGAAACATCCAAGCAAGGCAATGGTACAGTTGTTTCTGTCTTGGTGTCAGATAACATCTTTGCTCAGACCTGCCAACATCGAGGAAAAGGGAGACTGGGGCTGAGAGCAGTAAAACAAAACCTGGAAACCACCTCTCCTTATAAAGAGGGACATCTGTCATCGTTTCCTCATCATTTCCAGAGAGGCCAGGAGCATTTACAAAAATTAGATCACTGCAGGGAACAACACGCTGGCTCCAAACTAGTTCTGACAGACACCTCCTGTGGATTTCCAGCTGAGGTGGCTGCGAGTGGTCACACATGATTTGGGTCAAATGCCTGACACTGGGGTCAGGACGACAGAGACTAGCCCGGAGCAAAACAACAAAAGAAAGGAATGCAAGCTCCCTGACCCACCTGAGGTTTGTGTTCCATAAGCGACCCTTTTCCCTGCTTTCAGCTGAGATGTGTCTATGCAACCTGTCCTCAGAGATGACCTTCTTTGGTCTACAGAGCTTGTGAGGAGAAATGATATGGGGGCTACCTGAGATATTGGTGGTAATTTCCTCTTCTTTAGCATGAGAGCAACCACAGGCTCCATCCGGACCAAGGTCTGCTTCCAGATCATTACATTTGTCATTACTGTAAGGCTGGTGGCTGTCAGAACTTCCTCGGAGAACTGAAGGCATCAAACCACATTCATCCTTGGATTCTTCAGGCACTTCCCTCTTTTCAGCCTCCTGCAGCTCCATGCTATGTCAGATGGGAAAGGAATGACAGAAAATTAAATGAAGAAGATCTCACCCTAGCCATTCTGGCTGGTTTTGACAGGAGGCATGGGGCGTGGTCACAGAGAGCAAAGGAGCAGGCCCCTTAAAGAGAGAAGGAACTGTCTTCTCTTCTATGAAGTGGAGTATGTCTGTCTGGAGTTGGGAGAGGGGGACAAGCAGGTACCCTACATACCAGCCACAAAACTCTGATGAGGAAGGAGACTCAACCATCCTAGGATGGTCCATTCAGGAACAGGAAGCACAAATGAACTTCAACACCAAGTGCTTCCCCAGGTCCTAAGCCCTCTTGAATTTCAGAGGAAGTAGCCAAGTGAATATGGGCTTCCCCGGTGGCTCAGTGGTAAACAATCTGCCTGCCAATGCAGAGATGTGGCATCGAAACCTGGGCCAGGAAGACCCCTTGGAGAAGGAAATGGCACCCCCATCCAGTATTCTCGATGGGAAAATGCAATGGACAGAGGAGACTGGCATGCTCCAGTCCATGGGGGATACAAAGATTCAGAAGCAACTGAGCAACTGAGCATGCACAGTGAAGTCAATACAGATATTAAAGCTTCATAGACTCTCTGAGATGTTCTACCTTCTCTTTAGGAATCGAAAGGCCTCCAACCTCTTTCACTTACTATTGTCACAGACTACCAATTTATGGGGGACAGTTGTCCTGGTGTTTAATTTTTCTCGTTGCTGCTTTACTAATTTCGTTGCTAGTTACCTTCCCTCCAAGGATCTAAATCAGCTGTGTAGAAATAGATATGTATCTCACTTGGACTTCCTTTAGAAGAGAACAGATGCTCTCTGTATGTATATGAAATCCTAAAAGTGCTGCATTCGCCTTGGGTCATACCTACAAGTAGCACAGAGACAGCAGACAACCAAGTGCAGGGACATTTCCATGTGGGTTGAGTGACGTAAATTATGCCATCTGCAGTTGTGCTTATATTTACTTCTGGCATGTGACTCTCTTGAGTTACTGATTGTTCTGTCGTGACCCTGTTTGTATTTTCCCTACACATTACCAGCTCCTGATAGTCAGCCTGAAAACCACAATCACAGAAAACTACCCAATCTCATCACATGGTGCACAGCCTTGTATCACTCAGTGAAACTAAGAGCCATGTAGGGTCATGGTGGAGAGTGCTGACAAAATGTGGTTCACTGGAGAAGGGAATGGTAAACCACTTCAGTATTCTTGCCTTGAGATCCCCAGGAACAGTATGAAAGGCAAAAGGTAGGACACTGAAAGATGAACTCCCCAGGTGGGTAGGTGCCCGATATGCTCCTGGAGATCAGTGGAGAAACAACTCCAGAAAGAATGAAGAGACAGAGTCAAAGCAAAAACAACATCCAGTTGTGGATGTGACTGGTGATGGGAAGCAAGGGCTGATGCTGTAAAGAACACTATTGCATAGGAAACTGGAACGTTAGGTCCGTGTATCAAGGCACATTGGAAGTGGTCAAACAGGAGATGGCAAGAGTGAACAACATTTTAGGAATCAGCCACCTAAAATGGACTGGAATGGGTGAGTTTAACTCAGATGATGATTATATCCACTTCTGTGGGCAAGAATCCCTTAGAAGAATAGGAGTAGCCAAAATAGCTCTCAAAAGAGTCCAAAATGCAGTGCTTGGATGCAGTCTCAAAAATGACAGAATGATCTCTGTTCATTTCAAAGGCAAACCATTCAATATCCCAGAATCCGGCCAGTAATGCTGAAGAAACTGAGTTGAACAATTCTAGGAAGACCTACAAGACCTTCTAGAACTAACACCCATAAAAGATGTCCTTTTCATTATAGAGGACTGGAATGCAAAAGTAGGAAGTCAAGAAACACCTGACGTAATAGGCAAATTTGGCCTTGGAGTTCAGAATGAAGCAGGGCAAAGGCTAATACAGTTTTGCTAAGAGAACGCACTGGTCATAGCAACACCCTCTTCCAACAACACAAGAGAAGAGTCTATGCATGGACATCACCAGATGGTCAACACCAAAATCAGACTGATTATATTGTTTGCAGCCAAAGGTGGAGAAGTTCTATACAGTCAGCAAGAAGAAGGCCGGGAGTTGACCGTGGCTCGGATCATGAACTCTTATTGCCAAGTTCAGACCTAAATTGAAGCAAGCAGGGAAAACCACTTTGTCATTCAGGTATGACCTAAATCAAATCCCTTATGATTAGACAGTGGAGGTGAGAAACAGATTTAAAGGACAAGATATGATCGAGTGCCTGATGAACTATGGACAGAGGTTCGTGACACTGTACAAGAGACAGGGATCAAGACCATCCCCAAGAAAAACAAATGCAAAAAGCCAGAATGCCTGTCTGAGAAGGCATTACAAATTGCTGTGAAAAGAAGAGAAGTAAAAGCAAAGGAGAAAAGGAAAGATATTCCCATTTCAATGTAGACTGCCAAGGAGAGATAAGAAAGCCTTCTTCAGTGATTAGTGCAAAGAAATAGAGGAAAACAATGGAATGAGAAAGACTAGAGATCTCTTCAAGAAAATTAGGGGTGCTAAGGGAATATTGCATGCAAAGACGGGCTCAATAAAGGCCAGAGATTATATGGACCTCACAGAGCAGAAGCTAGAAGAAGAGGTGGCAATAATACACAGAAGAACTATCCAAAAGAGAGTTTCACGATCCAGATAACCACAATGGTGTGATCACTCACCTAGAGCCAGACATCCTGGAATGTGAAGTCAAGTGGGTTTTAGGAAGCATCACTATAAACAAAGCCGGTGGAGGTGATGGAATTCCAGGGGAGCTCTTTCCAATCCTAAAAGTTAAAGCTGTGAAAATGCTGCACTCAATATTCCAGCATTTTGGAAAACTCTGTAGTGGCCACAGGACTGGAAATGTTCAGTATTCATTCCAGTATCAAAGAAAGGTAATGCCAAAGAATTCTCAAACTACTGCACAATTGCACTCATCTCACATGCTAGTCAAGAAAGGCTCAAAATTCTCCTAGCCAGGCTGCAACAGTACATGATCTGTGAACTTCCAGATGTTCAAGCTGGTTTTAGAAAAGGCAGAGGAACCAGAGATCAAATTGCCAACATCCGTTGGATCATCGAAAAAGCATGAGAGGTCAAGAAAAATATCTACTTATGGTTTATTGACTATGTCACAGTCTTTGATTGTGTGCATCACCACAAACTTTTGAACGAGATGGGACTACTGGACCACCTGACCAGCTTCTTGTGAAATATGCAGGTCAGGAAGTAATAGTTAGAACCAGACATGAATGGACTGGTTCCAAATAGGAAAAGGAGTATGTCAAGGCTGTATATTGTCACCCTGCTTCTTTTCTTATGTGCTTAGTACATCATGAGAAACGCTGGGCTGGATGAAGCACAAGCTGGAAAAAACGTTGCCAGGAGAAATATCAATAACCTCAGATATGCACATGACACCGCCCTTATGGCAGAAAGTGAAGAAGAATTGAAGTGCCGCTTGATGATAGTGAAAGACGAGAATGAGAAAGCTGGCTAAAGGTCAACATTCAAAAAACTAACACCATGGAATCTGGTCCCATCACTTCATGGCAATAAATTGGGAGAGAGTGGAACCAGTGGCAGACATTTGGGGGCTCCAAAATCACTGCAGATGGTGACGGCAGCCATGAAATTAAAAGACACTGACTCCTTGGAAGAAAAGTTTTGACCAAACCAGACAGCATATTGAAAAGCAGAGACATTGCTTTGCCAACAAAGTTCCATGTAGTCAAGGCTATGGTTTTTCCAGTAGTCGTGTATGGATGTGAGAGTTGGACTATAAAGAGAGCTGAGCGCAGAAGAATTGATGCTTTTGAACTGTGGTGCTGGAGAAGATTCTTGAGAGTCCCTTGGTCTGCAAAGAGATCGAATCAATCCATCCCAAAAGAAACCAGTCCTGAATAGTCATTGGAAGGACTGATGTTGAAGCTGCAACTCCAATACTTTGGCCACCTGATGCCAAGAGCTGACTCATTTGAAAAGACCCTGGCGGTGTGAAAGACTGAAGGAGGGAGGAGAAAGGGACGACAGAGGATGAGATGGTTGGATGGCATCACCAACTCAATGGACATGCGTTTGAGTAAACCCGGGAGTAGGTGATGGATGGACAGGGAGGCCTGGTGTGCTGCAGTCCATGGGGTCACATAGAGTCGGACATGACTGAGGGACTGAACTAAACTGAGAGTTCATTGTTACCTGGGGGTGAGTTTTTCTTCTGCCTGTTCCTTGTCTTCATCTTTGTAAATTTCTGCAAACAAAATCAGAAATGTCCAGTCAGCTTCTAGTCACTTCACCCACTACAAACACAGGGAGTCATATGTTCACAGAGTCATAAATATCTAAGTATGAGTTAATCCTGTAGGGAAGTTTTAATGCATTGTCTTTAAACAACTGCCCAAGCATGGATTTCTGATCCAGCAGGCAGTCTGTTTCTAAACGGGTAGCTCATCCTCAGGACACCTTCTGCTTGACATTGGGCAAACATTTAAATTTGGTCTTTTCTTCTTTATATCACCTCACATTGTCCACCTTCCATCTCCACTTCTACAAATGTATCATCCATCTTGCCACAAATTCTGTCAAAGACACAGGCTCTATAAACCTTCTCAGCCCTCACAAGATGCCTCCTTTCTCTACGGAGAACAACCACGCCCCACATCCCTCCATCTGGGAACATCCTGGCTCTTCAAGGGGCCTTTTGCATGTTATCTGGGAAAGTCTCTCTATGGAATGTGAGTGCTCCAGTTTAAACCATTTTCCCAATGCCAAGTCCAACTCTGTCAAGTACGTTATCCAATACCACAAACTGAAGGGCTTTCTTTTTTTCTGCAGTGTATTTGCAAATATTCCAAAATTTCATCTCAACAAATTTTATTTCACCATCAACATATTATTTCATCCATTTTACAGATGAGAACAGTTACTAACATAAGGAAAAGCAACCATTCGCACATAGTTATCAACACAAAACTCAGCCTGGAACCTGGAAACTTCCAAGCTTTGTCTAGGGCTCTATTCACTAAAGAAGCTGCCTCCTGTCACCTCCTCCTTTCTGTGCCTTAATGCTGGCTGGATGGTGCCTCCTGCCCCAGTGGCCATGGTGCATCAGGGAGGAAGCAGACCGTTGGGATACGATGACCTCCACCCTGTGCATTTCTCCTCTGTCCTCTTAGACAGTCCTGCTCCTACATAGCCCCACATAGGACACGAAACAGGAAAGCTGATAAACATTCTTAGTGGAAGTGTTCATCTTATCAACTGGGGACCTAGGAGAGGATCCGTGCTATCAGGGCCTGTGGCCTCCTCACCTGGGCTGAGCTTGCAGGCAAGGCGCTTGGCCACTCGGTATACCTCAGACAGCCTCTCTCGGAAGCCCTGCCCCTGGTGGCTGTCCTTGTCATTGTGGGTGAGGAGGTCCTTGAGGTGTTGCCTGAGCAGAACAGAGTCATGTTTCCCATCCTGCAATGTCTGCCGTAACTGGGTTAGCTCTCTTGCCTGACTTCGAATTAGGGTGTCACGCGTCCTAGGTGGGACAGAAGATGCAATTGTAAAAGGCAAAGAGTTAGACGAAAGATGGTTAGGGCTATCTGTGAGAATATCCCCACGGAGACGTCAAAACAGAATTCTAGCACATATCTGATGACTGGCTCAGTACTCAGTCGTGTCCGACTCTTGCGACCCCATGGACTATAGCGCACTAGTCTCCTCTGCCCATTGGGTTATCCTGGCAAGAATACTAGAGTACGGTGCCATTTCCTACCCCGTGTCTGATGACTGGCCTATGTCAAAGAGAAAGAAGGTAAACCAAGGTTTCCTCTTGGAAAGTACTCCTATAAGATTTCGTGACATTTCATTCATCTTGTGCTTCTGTAAAGATAACCTAATGTCTATCCTGGTGGCTCAGCTGGTAAAGAATCTGACTGACAATTCAGGAAACACAAGAGATGCGGATTTGATCCCTAAGTCAGGAACATTCTGTAGAGAAGGAAATGGCAAACAATTCCAGTATTCTTGCCTGGAAACTTCATGGACAGGGGAGCCTAGTGGGCTAAGTCCATGGGGTCCTAAAGAGTCAGACACGACTGAGTGCACATGCATGCGTCAATGTCTTCCTAAATCTGCACCATGAAGATGGCTGGTTTCTCACTTGGCCATGCCCATTTTCATTAAAAACTCCACAAAGCATTTTCTGTATTTTTAATGTGGCAGCACAAAGTACAGTCCAGTGAATGACATGCAGCCAGATATATAGAGTGTGGACAAGTACAGCTGGTGTGAATTGGAAAGAACCTAAGAATGACAGGGTCAAGAAAGGATTCCAGGATGTGGTCAGTCAGGAGGGGGCTGTGGTTTAAGGGAAATAAGGTATTGATGACACAACAGTGTGAATGAGCCAAGTGCCACTGGTTCACTTGAATGTAGTGAATTTCATGATGAGATTCAAGTCAGTAGTTTATTTAAAAGCAAAGTAAAATTCTTCCTGAATAACAACTGGAATCCATATTCACCAACTGGTGTTCTCCACCTCTTTGATAATATTGTGCCCCGTGCTCGCCATGATCATCCCTGCCCTCCTTACCTCAGCCTTTCATCAAGCGTTGGCTTCTCTGCCGGCTTCTCTGCTGGCCTCCGCCCCTCAAACTGCAGCTTCTCCCCCAGCACGGATTCAACGATGCCCTTATGTGATTCACACTCTGAGGAAAGAGAGACATGGCCTCAGGGAAGGCTGGCCTTGCTGCTGTGGTCACTGGCTTCAGGGGGGGGGACGGGCCACCTCAGTGGTGGATGTAACTCCTTCTTCAGTCTCCATGAAGACATTTCCACATCTGATTCCTCAGCGTCTGAACCGAGGGTACTCCCCATTGTAAAGGTGAGGAAAGAGAAACTCCTAGGCACAGACGGTAAACAGACAGGATGAACTGCCATTTGACAAGGTCAGAATTCACATGCCCTGAGACTGACCCTGAATCCTGGGCCACTGAACCAAGACCTGCAGCCTCGTAGGTGAGACCCTGAGCAGGGCCTGGGGTGGCGAATCCTGTGTGGTCGGGAAGGCCCTAGGACTGCGGGACTGCTGGCTCCCTCCTGCCGGGATTTCAGTAACGAACACGGGTCTCAAGGGATAAAACTCGCCTGAACACTCTGTGTGAGATGGAATACATGAACCCTTAAGGACCTGAAAGAGACATGCCAAACCCTGAGAAAGTGTGTTATTAGGAACAGTAGAACTATGAACTTAGTGTATTTACACTGAGCCGGGCACTACGGTCAGGGCTTTGTCAGATTTACTCAGCATTCACTACAACCCAAACGATAGTTACTATTACAGCACCACGCAGACACAGGAGGAAACAGACACACAGGACGGTTCCCAACAGGGCTGTGAGCCCAGGAAGCCTGGCGCAGAGTCCACGTCTTTCCACTGTGCTGTGGTGGCCTCCACACCAGGCTCCTGGTGAGACATTTCTTCTTCACCAGCCTCACAATTTCTTTACTAGAATTGTGTTACTATCATAAGGAGTGGTGTAAATAGAACTTAGTTTGTCTTTCCCCAAAGCTCATCATTTTCTTTCTTAAATAGGAGGCTTGACCTCTTCCTTGTCTCTGTGTCCGTCATTTTTCCTTGACTCCCTCATTGCTTCACTGAAAATGACTGCAGGAAAGTGACACAGACACAAGTGGTGAAGATTCCTCTCGTCCCCTTGTTGTGCATGTGCCCTGCTCCTGACTTCTTTCCTTACTCCAGGCCCCTCTTACTGAACAGGCACAAATGATTCCAATCGCCAGGCTGACTGTGGGTGCAAAGGGCTCCTCACACTCTGCCTGAGTTTTTACTGGGGCTGGTGATCGCCCCCACTCACCATCAATCTCATGTTGGTCACCCATCTTGTAGCACAGACTCAGGTTTCCCAGGACTCCTGGTCAACCTGTATCACCAAAGTTTCACCAGCTCAAGTGGGGAGAGGGGGGAAAGTGCAGATTGTCTGATTTCACCAGAAACACCTTCAGTCTTGCCACACATCACATGGCTTTCTTGGACTCAGGAAGGAGAACCTGCACACTCACAAAGCACAGCTTCCTTCTCACCAAGGAGTCTCTGTCTTGATGGCATCACAGAAACCATGGTTTCAATGAGAAGCAGACTCATGCTTAAGCTCCTTTAAATCATATCCCCTCCTTCTTACAGTGCCTAACCACATGTTACCCCAGTGAACTAGCACAGGGCTTTGCCAGTGGAACCTCAGGACCCGAACTGATGGAATTCATTAGTCCCAGATGTTTAGCCAAGAGGCATGCAGGATCAGATATAGAACAGAAAAGATTCCAGTCAACACAGCTTAGTCTGCTCCTCAGAGACACAGGCACTCCTGTGCCTGCACCTGGAATCACTGTCTGGAATGTTAACTCTAATCTCACCCTACACATCACTGCAAACTTGGAAAAGCCCTCTACTTCTTGTGCCTCAGTTTTCCCAGCCTCAGGAAACTGAAGGCAAAAGAGCCAATACTAACTTTCCTGGATTTAGTCAAGATGGAATTCAAAATGACAGAGGGAAAATGAGACCAATCCTGGAGACTTACAGTTTCTTAGAGGGAAGACAGTGATCTTTCATTGCTTTGGTGACCATGACCTCGAACACTTACTATATTTCTGTAGCTGGTTGGCCAGGGAGTAAGCAGTAGCTTCGGATATGAGGAATTTCTCTCTGAGGTCTCTGAAGTCCTGCTTGTACTTTGCCAGCTCCAACCGAAGCTCCTGGTTGATTTCCGTGAGGGTAGGTTCTGCCCTCAGATCCGGTAAAGAGGCAAGGCATACTGCCATGGTGACACGTAGTAGAAGGGGTAGAAGCCAGGGGTGGGGAGGAGACACCCAATATATGGGGGATTAAAGACAAGCAAAATCACATTAGTTCAATCGGCACTGAGGGATGATTGAAAAACTGGAATTCCTGACTTACTGTTGGGAACAACTAGAGGGTTCTCAACCACAAAAAGAAGTTGAAGATGACAGAGCTCAGAGCCAAAGGTGCTGTGTGGGGCTCAGACTCAGAGACAAGTGAAGGAGAGGGGACCCAGCGTGCTAGGTAACCATCTGGAGTTACCATAACAGAACTGGTAGGGGGAGGGGTTCATGGAATCTTGGGGGTCCCTGCCTTCCAGGTGCCTACACCATGACCGTTTGTGAACATTACCACTGATAGCACCCAATCCCTCAGCAGCCACTCTGATGTTGACTACACATGTCCTGAGACCACTGATCTATCTCCTTCCTAAAACTATCTAGCTGAGTTCTCATTGTTCATTCTTCTGTGTATAAAAATATTCATGGGAGATATACTTTGCCAGCAGGTGTTAATTTATGTCGGGCTATCATAAAGTCACCTCAGTTCAGTTGAGTCGCTCAGTCATGTCCCACTCTTTGCAGCTCCATGGACTGCAGCACACCAGGCCTCCCCGTCCATCACCAACTCCTGGAGTTCAATGAAATTCACATCCATTGAGTCAGTGATGCCTTTCACCATCTCATCCTCTGATGTCCCCTTCTCCTCCCACCTTCAGTCTTTCCCTGCATCAGGGTCTTTTCCAGTGAGTCAGTTCCTTGCATCAGGTGGCCAAAGTATTGGAGTTTCAGCCTAAGCATCAGTCCTCCCAATGAATATTCAGGATTGATTTCCTTTAGGATGGATTGTTGGATCTCCTTGTAGTCCAAGGGACTCTCAAGAGTCTTCACCAACACCACAGTTCAAAAGTAACAATTCTTTGACACTCGCTTTTTTTATAGTCCAACTCTCACATGCATACATGACTACTGGAAAAACCGTATCCCCTCATCTTCTCTTTAAACAGACCTTAAGGCTTTCCAACAAGTGAAGGACGTCACACTTGTAGACTGTCATGAACTTCTTCTCTGCGTCTTCTCCAGTTTATTCTGTCCTAAAAACTGTAGGATAAAAATCAGAGTACAATTCTAAGTGATTAAATAATTTTTAAAAATATTTTCTGTCCCATCTCACTATTCTTTGGCTGCATCCTGTTGTTATGTCAATTTCTTCTCTTTACTGGGCAGCATGTTGGCTTCAGAATGAACCTAAAGTTGACATCCCTACTGTCTAAAGTCTTCCTCTGGGTCTGAGTTGTTCTATTTGTGCTTTTTAAAAATATTTCTAAACACGACATTTCATATTTTCATTTCTGTATTTCATTATAGCCTCACAAGAGCTCTTTCCAAGCTGTCACAGTGACTAAAAGAGTTCATGTGTACATCCTTGAAAACACGGTGTGTTTGAGCTCAGCCACTTCATTCTTGTCTGACTCTTTGCGATCCAGGACTGTAGCCCATCAGGATGCTCTGTCTATGGGGATTCTCCAGGCAAGAATACTGGAGTGGGTTGCTGTGCCCTCTTCCAGGGGATCTTCCTGACCAGGGACTAAACTTGCACCTCCTGTGTCTCCTGCATTACAAGCTGATTCTTTACCACTGAGCCACTGAGTCCATGGGGTGCCTGTCTGTTGAGGAAAGATGTGACAGCCTCGTGCTATCGTTCTGCGTTCATTCAGGTCACCCACCTAGTGAACAGACCAGGGTTCCAGAGCAGTGTTGTGGCACACAGTTTGATCCATCTCTTTGAGTTTTCCTCATGCCATTGACCTGTGGTTTTATTCCAAAAACAAAGCATGGTTAAGTTCCAGGTCATAGGTCAGGGATCATGATGATCCAAAGTGAACATAAGCATTGTGTTCAGTGATACAGAAGCTGAGTTTGAGGCAAGAGAGACAGGCAAGCCCTCAGATAGTGATGGTCTGAACCAACTCCTCACTTCCTCAGCATCTCTTCCTACCTACGTCTTGAGAGTCTGAGACCTAGGGAAGCCCTATAGCATCCGTCTCTTGAGTTTACCTGTTGCTCTCACCTGGATGGAGGGTGAAATGGGTGTGACAACAGGTCACTGAGCAACTGGAACAACTACTTATGAAAGCTTGTCTTCCCCACATCCCAACACAGTCCTCAGCTACAATGCTTAATGATAGTTGCTGTTTGAGATTCAGCAAAGGCTTTAAGGAAATCTATTTTCTGGTTGCTGTGGGGCCTGACATTCTGTGGCAGAAAGAAAAATGTGTCAAATGTCTTCAGTTTAAATATGATGAAACCAAAAAGCTCACAAAAGGTATCTGACTTGAGGTCAAACAAGGATGAATTTTGCCATGCTGAGCACTGAAGAATTGAAGCTTTTGAACTGTGGTGTTGGAGAAGACTCTTGAGAGTCCCTTGAACAGCAAGGAGATCCAACCAGTCCATTCTAAAGGAGATCAGCCCTGGGTGTTCTTTGGAAGGACTGATGCTGAAACTGAAACTCCAGTGTTTTGGCCACCTCATGCAAAGAGTTGACTCATTGGAAAAGACTCTGATGCTGGGAGGGGTTGGGGGCAGGTGGAGAAGGGGATGACAGAGGATAAGATGGCAGAATGACATCATAACTTGATGGAGGTGAATTTGAGTAAACTCCGGGGGATGGTTACAGACAGGGAGGCCTGGTGTGCTGCGATTCATGGGGTCGCAAAGAGTCAGAAATGACTGAGCAACTGAACTGAACTGAACAGAAGTATATAACAGGTATAGTTCATTGACTGATACCATGCTAGACATTTCACAAATATTATGATACTTTCTTTCATCGTAATCATTCAAGGTAACATCATTGCAGAAGAGGTACATTAAAAACTATCTGACCTAAGTTAAAATCTAAGAAAAAAAAAAATTATCAAGGCAAATAAGCTGTTGCCTCACATTTTGTAGGTGGGAGAAATCTATTCTTTTTATCCTGCCTTTGTCCCATTTCATATTCCTCTTTTTCTCTGTGACCTGACTATATCCCTAGAGCCCTACCTTTTTTCAACTAAACCATTTCCATGCACTGAACAACAGCAGAAGTGAGGGCTGGGCCCCTCTAAGGCTTCCTGAGTGCTTATGAGTTTCAAGACCCTAGATGCCATCTGGAAGCAGAGCAGCCCATCTGTTAGAAGGCATGCTGTGCTAAGTTGCTTCAGTCTTGTCCCACTCTTGGTGATCTTATGGACTGTAGCCCTCCACCCTCCTCTGTTCGTGGAATTTCCCAGGCAAGAAGACTGGAGTGGGTTGCCATTTCTTCCTCCAGGGAATCTTCCTGACCCAGGGATCAAAACCATGTCTCTTGCATGTCTTACATTAGCAGGCGGGTTCTTTACCACTAGCGCCCCCTGAGAATCCCATCTGTTAGAATGGGCAGCTGCTTTCCCTGCCCACTGAAGTTAGCAGGACGTCCCAGGACAGAAAGGATCACTTCCCTTCAACTCAAGGATCTTATCTCTCAGTGACTGTGCTCTATTGGGCCAAACTATCCTGAAATTGAATGCTCTTGCCAACTTTCTGGTTTCTTGTTAGGTGGCTTGCCTCTTTATAAAATTTTCTAACAAACATCTTTGCTGAAGTTTGCATTTATAGCAATACGATTTATTTTTTAGAAAGTGGCAGCTTGGAGAAGATTGGTCCCATCAATGAGAAAAGAAGGGTGAATTTAGCTTTCACTCAAACCAGACTGAATTTAAAATTAGGGGTCTGACTTTCCTTGAGGTGGATAGTCAGGTGCCACAGGCATGTGTCCCCAAGGACTTGTGTCTCTGCTGTACACTGGACAAGAGTAAAATGGGGTCAGATGGGCCTAGTCCTTCCATGCTAGAGTCTTCCAATAGTTCTCTGCTTTAGTCACTGGATTGGAAACACCCTTGTTCTTCTGCTCTGTCCTCCTTCTGTGTTTGGGATAAAAGGTATACAGCTCAGTGTGTTCTGTCCCCAAGCTGACCACTGTATAAATCACCTGGGAGAGTTAATACCCAAACAAGTGCACAGTCCTCTCTGTAGCAACTGTGACTCAGCGAGTTGGGTTGGGACCTGGAATCTATTTGTTAAAGGTACTCAGGTGTGCACTTAGTCTTACCCACTGATTTCATTGTCCTCCCTCATGATTCGAGGGGATGATTATTTCATGCATGGTACTTCTAGTGTTCAAAATTGACTGGTGCCAAAAATGTAACTCTCTGCTGCTTTGCAGATGATGAAACTGAGGCACAGAGAGGGTCTCTAATGGGCCAAGACCCCCCGTGCTGTAAGGGCTGGAGCCACACCCGGGTAGCATCCCTTCTATTCCGAAACCCCATCCCACAGTTTCCACTTCACTCTTGAGTCAGTTTCTTCCAAGTAGCTGTGTCCTTCACCTATACTGCGTTTCTACCAAAAACTTCTCAAACGTATTAATAACGTCTAACTTGATACTGTTTTCACAACAGATACTTTGCAGAAAAGTCTATCATTACCCCGTGATGCATATTGGTGACTTTATTACAAAACTGAATATGGCTCTGCGTAACTTTCCACACACAAAACTCTTTGGTTGGAGTTTACTCTTTCCTCTTTCATTCATCAATTTCTGTTCTGTTTACTTAAACCAGTATAGTGTCTTAATTACTGTTTTAACCTGAGGTTTGAAATCTAGTAGGGTAAATCCTCCAACTTAATTCTCCTTCAGTGTGTCTTGACTAATTGAGATACTTTGATTTCCATTTACATGTTATAATTAGCCTGCAAAATATACCTCCCCCAAAGGCCAGGTATAATATTATTGAGAATAACATGGATTTGACATTCTAAAAATACTGTCTTCTAATCTTTGAATATAACATATATTTCTCTTTATTTAGGTCTTCTTTAATTCTCTCAGCAGTAGTTTTCAGGAGTCATCAGTTTGTATTCTTAAGCATTAAGTGATCATGGATGTTTATCTCTATTATGTTTTCTTGAATTTCATTTCCTAAAACTGCTGGTATGGAGAAATGTGGTAGCACTTTATATGAATCCTCTTGACTGCAGCATTTAAAAATATACAAGTAAATGTGTTTTCAAAGACGTATACACTATGGAAACCACAGCTACAATCAAGATGCAGGGTGTTTCCAACGGTCACAACTTTCCTTGTTCCCCTTGGCAGTGCATCACTCCCTCAATGCTTAGCCCCAAGCAACTAGTTTAGATGAATTTGCCTTTTAACAAATTTATAAAATGGAACCGTATACATACTCTTCCTTGTCTGCAAACTAAGCACTCAACACATAGTTAAGAGAGGATGTGTGTAAAGCTTCAAAATTATAAATGCACAAGAATATTCTTAACATCTCTGCTTCAGAAAGAAGTCCCACTATCCTGGCCCCCGATAAGAGTGAAGATCTCTATTTTTCTCCAAATACCATTTATCTACCTTACTGCACCCTTACTTGGAGGACATCCCCGTGTGGGCACTTCCAAGTTTCAGGCTGGGGTTCCAGTGCAGAGCCTCAAGGCCCCATCATCTCGCTCCCGGAACTGGTGCTCCCACAGTATAAACCTCCCCCTCCCCCTGGGGTTGGTGCTCCCAGCTGTATAAACCAATCAGATCCATCGTGTGGATCTCCTCGGCAGGTGCACAGGTTCGCTGTGGATTAAGTTATTCTCCTGTTCCTTCCTGTTCAGCTCAGGTTGCTCCTTGAGAACTTAGATGATGCTGTCCATTCCTCAATTCCTATTGAACTTCCCAAGCTCAACTTGTGCTTGTCCTCACCTCCCTTGGCAAACAGCTCCTTGACCATTACCTTTTCTTTGGGTTTTCTCATCCTCCAAGCCTGCTGATTTCCTTTCATCCATCCCCTCTCTCCTTTCTGTGTTTCCAGTGTGTGGGCCCAGTTGAGGCTCCTATAGGAGACACACAGACAAGGAACCAAGGTCAGGTCTTGGCTCTGCATCCCAGTGCACATTTAACATGCATCTCAGTCTCTCATGCACTCAGGAAAGAACTCAGCAGGAAAGGAATTTGGAGAATCTCTATAACTTATCTTACAGATGAGAAAACTGAGGTCCAGAGAGATATAGAGATTTCGCTGAAATTCCCACACCCTTATGCCGCAGAGCTGCCACACAAACCTTGACTACAAGCCTTTGTATCCAAACGCACCAGGAACCCACGGCTAAATTTCAGGGGACATTTGATCCAACGTATTTCTTATCTCCCTTCCTAAAATAAAAAGACTTGATGGACATTTCTCCCCCAAAATTTCATCTCTGTCAATAGTCCTATATTTACACTCAGCATTCCCTTCTCTGGGGCATCCTCCTGACCCAGGGACTGAACTCAGGACTCCTGCATTGCAGGTGGATTCTTTACCATCTGAGTCACCAGGGAAGCCCAATCTCTTTCCAGTAGTCCTTTATTTATACTGTTTTCCATCTTGGTGGACACAATGGGACCAAGAGATGCATGAATATTAACTACATCACAGTCTTTATTGAAAACTTAGATGTGATTCTCTGTAAAACATCTGGCTCCTGTGCTAGAGGCCATATTCCTGAGCACCAGGTGCCCTCTGTGCCTTAGTCAACCCTCCTCCCCAGAGCCTCTTCAAAGCCTGCCACATAGAACATTCACTAAATACTTGGCAAGCAGATCAATACTAGTTACCAGGAATCACTAACTCTTACTGAGGTCTTCTACTCCCTACCCTATTTCCGTCGATCCTACCCTGTGTCTAGGTGGAAACAATGAAAGCACAGCCCTGGTGACAGAAGTCCAAGATGCAAATTCCAACTCCACCAAATACCAAGTCTGCTTTACGTGGTGATTTCATTGCCCTCTCTGAGCACATGGGTCTCATGTATAGTGGAGAAGAATGTAGCATGTGAAATAGAGAAAGTAGTACTAACACTGGCTGATTGACTGTGATCTCTTACAGGAGGCAGGCCCCAATCCCTGGGTGCTGGCTGCACAGTATAGAAAATCTACACCAGAGACACTGCAGGGCTTGTTATAAACTTGGGGATAAGGCTCGAGAAACTGCATTTCAGACAAAAATTCCAGGGAGATGCTTATGAAAGAAAAAGCTCCAACATTAAACAAATGGCCTAGAATGAAGACCTTGAAATCCTAGCAGCAACAAGCATGACTCAGCTTAAGTAAAGCAAGTCCCTTGTCAAGGTGGCTTCTCAAGGGGAAATGTCTCCTTTGCAGGACGGTGCCCAACCCTGCCCAGCCCCACTCTCTTCCAACACAGAACTGGGCAGCAATGGCCAGGGGTACGTGATGAGACCTCAGGAAGTGAAAATAACTGGGGACCTATCCTCAGTCTCCTCCATGTGCCAGCTTCACTCCAAACCCACAGGTGAACACAAAGCTGAGTAGGTCAGCCTGTGAAATGAAGTCTCATTTAGGACCCACCTCTTTTCTACCAGGGCATCCTCTTCCCTTTCTCCTCTAGTCCCTGCTCACAGAGTGAGGTAAAGCAAAAGACCTAGCAGTGCCAAGTCCTTCCAAGTGCACCCCTCATCCTCCCCTCCCTGGGCCTAGGGGCGGATCTGGGGTGTGAAGGAGTCAGTGACTACCTCTGTGCTCTCTCAGTCACATCCTTCTCAGTCCCTGTACCCTGGTCCCCTCACAGCCCCCTCTCGGACCCTTCCAGAATGCCAGGCGCCAACATTTGCAGAACATCCTTCCATCATCAAAAGTAATTACAGACAGTCGGGTTGTTGCTACACAGATCCTCACCCCATAAATGCGTTCTGTGTACAAACCCAATTCACACTCTTCTAACTCCTAGCTCCCTGGTCTCCACTTGGTGGAGGAGTGCAGCCACACAGGTGAATGCTGGGCTGCAGCCCAGTTCCAGCAGGAGAGAACTGGGATTCTCAGAAAAAGGCTGTGTCCAGGCAAAATGAGGCATTTGATGGAGTCAGTCATTAGTACCCCCACCCACTGCTTTTTCATGCATCTATTTCCTTGTCTTTGCGGTGTTTCTTCCAACTCTCTTATCAGCTGTCGGATTCCTACTTCAGTGCCATCCAGACAAAGATAATGTCATCCTAGAAATGTTTTTATGCAAACTCAGGTGCAGCCATTTATGGAGTAGTAGATAATTGTGACTGAGACTGAATTGGCATTTCCAAATCAGGGTTAGTTACTATGGTGGAGGAAAGAACAGCGAAGAAAAGGCATTTTAATGTCTGTTTGCAAATAACAGGACATAGAATAGGCCAATCTCCTTTGGAAAAGCAAATCCATCTGGATTACCTGCTGGAAAGACTGGAGATGGCAAATATTCAAAACTTTCGCAACCAAAGGCAACGGCCTTGATGAGGCAAGGGCTGGTTAGTTGAAACATTAAACAGCAGACATCAGTGCAATCATATTTGGGCCTATTACACAAAGAAAATATCACAGATCTCCTTGGAAAAGTTGAGTGAGCTTTCTTCCTTCTATAATAAAAGTGATTTGAGGGAATTGTTCAGTACCAATTATTAAGCAGACAGGATAAGTTGACATGAGGCACTAACTTTTTAAATTGTATGTATTTATTTATTATTTTTTGCCCTGCTGGTCTGCACTGCTACGCAGGAACTTTCTCTCGTTGCAGCAAGAGGAGGTTACTATCCAGTCACCGTGTGCAGGCTTCTCACTGTGGTGCCCTCTTTTGTTCGGGAGCCAGGACCCTAGAGCTCATGAGCTTCACTAGCTGTGGTGAACGCATGGGCTCTGTTGCCCTGCAGCATGTGGAATCTTCCTGGTCTAGGTATCAAACTCATGTCCCCTGCATCGGCAGGCATATTCTTTATCACTGGGCCACCAGGAAAGTCCATGAGATACCCACACTTACTTTAGGCCTTCTCTCTAAGGGTGGAGGAAGGGCATTGTTCCTTGCTAAGGAATGTTCAGTCAAGGGTCAGTGCAAGGAGAGGTATTAAGGTTAATTGAGCTCCTCCCTAGTACCCTCCAGTCAACTCAGGCAAAGGTCACACCAGTCTAGGGTCTAGACCGAGTTCCGGCCGCTTCAGCTGTCTTTTTAGACAATGGGAAGCCCCTTGTACCTACCACTTGCCCAGGTAACTGTACATGTATTACAACTCCCTTACACATACCCCTGTATGGGAGGAGGCCACTGGGGCTTGCTTAGTCGTGTTTGAAGCCAGTATGCTCTTCAAGCAAGCTCACGTAGACTTCTCGATATCTGTGTGAGAGAGGATGGTGATAGTTAGGGATTTTGCTGGCCGAGCCCCACCCCCAATCCGGGCCCCACTAGTGACCAGGGTGCTCCATCCCCACCTCCTCCTGTCCTGCTACGTGGCTGCAGGGGCTGACCTGCTAGAGGAGCATCTTGGTGAAATCTGGAACCTGCGCCAGCACCTGGAGGAAGCCATCTGCATTAACGACCGCCTGCAGGAGCACCTGCAACACACACTCAGCTCCACTGAAGCAGGAGGAGAGACCCAGAGCCTCCTATTTTTGGCCTATTTAGGGAGAATCTGAAGGTTGCCCTTGGAAGAACTTTGCAGATTTCAAAACACTGTGGTAAGCTTTCCGCTACTGGCTTTTTACAGTCAGCAACGCAGTGGGCAAGGACCATTCCCTCCCTTTGTTGCTGTATCTGAACTCAGAGAGTAACTCTCCTCACTGCAGATCTAATCAGGTCTGGTCCCCAGAATCCTGACTTCTCATCCATCCTAAACCTGCTCTCTGGCTGCTGCTGACTTCTGCGCCCTGGTCCTGTGATTGGCAAGCAGTGGAGCTAGGTCTGTAGGGCCACTCCCAGCCATTCACTGTGGTGGCCTTTCTGCCCACACTCTCCCCCAGGCTGCTGACACTGGGGGTCGGCCTTCCCCACGCCCTTGTCCTACCCACACCACAGCAGCAGGAGCTATGTAGGGAAAAGACCCTCCTGAACAGCTCACCCAGGGCATGCGAAATGCACACAAAAAATACCCACACGGAGAAGATACAGGGCCCACAAGGCTTTACATTCAGGAGTTCAGGGCCTCATGGGCTTCTGCTGGGTTGGGCAAGATGTTTGGAGATAAAGAATGAGCAGAGAGCCTCTGTTACTCAAATGTGTGACTTGCCCGCCTGCATTTCCCAGGACAGGCGCCACCTTTACTTCTACAGTCCGGGTCTGGAGTCCACACCTCAGCTCTGCCATGAGAACCGAGTTCTTAGAGAAGAACACCAGAGGCTTCAGGCTCAGTTCAGTCACAGTTTCAGGGGTGGGAGGGCACTCCCAGGCCCCTTTCCTCCCTGACCGCACCATTCACCAATTAGAGAAGCAAACAGAGAAGGTGGAGAGAACACAGTTAATCAGACCCACCAACCCAAACTTCTATAGCTATTCTCAGTCTAGAAAACACCCTCTGCTTCCTACGGAAGATCATGTCTGTATGCATATGTTGCATCCTAAGCCCTTTTCCCCTAGGGAATGACAACAGCCACCCTCTTCCTCTCAAGTGAACTGGAGAGTGAGCTGCCCCTGAAGAGGGAGCCCTAGGGTCTGGCCACCTGGTGTGCAGCGGCTGTGAGCAGAGATCTGACCAGGTGCTGTGGGAAGGTTTCACTCTAACCTGCTGGCACCTGCTGCTCCTCCAGACCTCAGTGCCTCCCTTCAGCTCATCCTCTTGACAGGCTCTCACCATGATCCTGGCTTCTGTCACCACTCAGCCCTCTCCAGCCTCAGTCAGCCACCAGCAGGACCTGATAAGGGACTCTGTGTCACTTAGGTCTCCACGTGAAATCCCTAAGGGCCCTGCCATGCACTCCAGTCCTGTGCCCCTTGCCTTCCAGGAGACAGAATGGCAAGAAGAAGCAAGAAGCGAAGCCACCAGAGGTCCTTAAAACAGCAGGAAGGATGGGCCTGTGCCCCTTCTGCACAGCTCCCTGTCTGCTGAGGAGGATCTGGGCCCTCCTCCACACCTATAGGAGGGTCTGGAAGGAGTCAGAGATATATGGCCTCATGGGCAGGGTGAAAGGCAGAGGGCCTTTCCTGCAGTTGAGGAATAACAAGGCAGGGTGCCCGTGGCTCAGCTCTAAGGAAAACATGCCTAGTTACTAGAGGACCTTGTGTCACCGCTTCTGAACATGCTGGGGGCATGGGAGGCAGCAACACACACTTCTTGCCTCATCACCTGTCCTCGGAGGGTCAGCTCAGGGGAAGCAGGACCTGGTTCCCCACAATGCAGCATGTGGTCCCCACATTGGAGCTCCTCGGCAGATCTGAAAGCACAAGACTGAGCAGCGGTGCCCTGCAGGACAGTGTGGGCATGGGGGCCTGACCGCCTGACTTGGGGTCGGCAGAGCTGGGTCACCGTCAGGCTGGACATCAGTCTACACTGCAGCACCTGAGTACTTCGAATCCATATGGTGGGAGTGGTGACTCCCAGATGTCATCTCATGCTTTGCCTAGACCTCCTGTTGCTATTGTTGTTCAGTCGCTCAGTCATATTCGACTCCTTGTGACCCCATGGACTGCAGCACCCCAGGCTTCCCTGTCCTTCACCATTTCCTGGAGCTTGCTCAAACTCATGTCCATTGAGTCGGTGATGCTATCCAACCATTTCGTCCTCTGTCGTCCCCTTCTCCTATTTATATTAAGATCTCCAAAAAGTGTACTGACATCACTCTTAAATATGCTTTCCTATTTGGTCATCCTAACTTCACTTTGAGATTTGGGAACTAAAGGCCACAGCAAGCCTACTGAAAGGCCTGTGTAAAGCAAACAAGTCATCATTTTAAAGTGATATGTAAGCAGCCCCCAGCCGTGTTAAAGCCTTGTCTGTGTCTTCATAGTGCTTTAGAAAGTGGATATATATGAACAGATGTAGAATATTTACTCAGACACATTGCTCTAAGGATATGTTGAAGACTAACATAACTGGTGGACAGGGTTGGTTAAAGGAAATGAAATAGTCTTTTTGATGGCCATTAAAGCAAAATATATACATATAAAGAAATAAGTTTTTCTTCCCCTACTTCATTTCTAATTTCAGCACCAGTGCCAGGGCTGAGTGGGGAAGAATAGGAAAGACAAACTGTCACCAAGAGCTCACCTCACTAACACTTAAAGTCTAAGTTTAAAAGAATGATTTACTGTCTTGCCTTTTTATCTCCTATTTAAAACTATTAAAAAAGAGATTCTTAAATTTAGCGAATCTTAGAATGAGCTGTTGTGATTTAAAAAGCTACTTCCTGGCTTCCATTTCCCAGAGATTTAGTTGGTGTGGAGTCCTCGAGTCTGAATTTTTCAGAGAAGCACAACCATATGTTTCTGATGTGGGTTAGCTGTAGATCACAGTTTAAGACCTATTGTTCTATCACACTGATTTAAACCTAAATATATATGTTTGTTCTTTTAATTAAAAATCATTAATTAAAAAGTAGATTAGTTGAACCACAAATTAACATGAAGATCTTCAAACATTCCTTGGATAATGTCCTTAGTTACATTCTTTTGCCTTCGAGAATTAAAATATTACAGGCACTCATTCCACAATTATTTCCTAGTAACAGTTGAGAAATAAAACAAGCAACAACATGAACAAAAATACTCACCACCACTACCACCGATTACAAAATGATCCTTCAAAAGACTCAGCCCTGAGGTAGAAAGACATGCCCCCTTTTGAAGTAGATGGAATGACCTCATCTTCTGCTTTTTACACTTGGCTAATTACATATTTTCCACCAGCACCTCTGGCTGTCACTATAGAGGAACTCATTGGCAGAATCAGCAGAATGGGTGAACAGTCAGCCAAACTATGAACTATTACTTTAAGATAAAGTAGTAAAATTTGAGTCTCTTTTGCTGTGTGGTGATTCAAGCATCCCAGAAATTTTTCCTTCATCCCAGTGTTGCTGTGGCTTCTAGGAATTGGTCATATAATCAGTAATTAATGGAGTACTCAAGTAATGCTTTTAAAAACTTCGTTTTGTGGACAAAGCTTTTATGAAAACAACAGCATATGAATCATGTAAATTTCAGACCTGGTCAGGATCAAATCACAAATTACTTTTGGGGAAAATTCCTAAAAGCTATTTTGTGTTTCACCCTTTGAAAGGTAGTTCTTCACCCTAAGTAAAAGAAAAAAAAAAAAAAGAAGTTGCAAAAAGTGTATCTTGAAGATGGAGTATTCTACAATATTTAACTTTTCATAAATTATATTATTTCCCTCTACATGATAGAACCCATTCTAAAACAAATGAAATCAACCTGTTTCATCAACAGTGTATTCCAGTTTGCTGTAAATGAGAACCATGTTGGGTACAACTGTACAGGAAATACGGTGAGAGTCCTTGAGGGGGAAAAAATGGAAAAGAAAAAAAGACACCTAATGAAATGCTTCAAACATGTACCAGTATTGCTTGACCTATCAGCAGACAACCTGCAGAGCCATACAGGATTCATTATGGCCCCCATCTTATAACTTCTAAAGTGAATGTAACAGACACATTGAATTGATGTTCTATGTCTGTTGCAATAAGTGACCGTGAGTTTAGCCTCTTAAAAGAACACACTTTGATTATCTTAAAAGAACACACTTTGATTATCTCCAACTTTGTTGGAGGCCAACAAAGTTCTCATTAGACTACAATCAAAATGTCAAAATGCCTTACCTTCTGAAGGCTCTAAGAGATAATATGTTTCCTTGTCAATTCTAAAGTAGGAGGAGGGGAAAACAGAGGCAGAGTAAGGAGGAGGATGACTAGAGCCTGAATGGCAAAGAAGGTTCTAGTCTCTGGTCCCAGAATGGCAGCTGCTCTCTCTTGAACTTCTCCTGACCTCATGGTGGAGAGTTACACATGGCCAACCGCCTCTTTCATCCTCCAACTCTCTTGATTCCCATAAGAGCAGCCTCTTATCACATGCCCCTCCAACCTCCTTACATGCTCTGATTCTAGGGATTTTTTTCTTTTTTGTCTATGTCTCTCTAGAGCTAACCACAGATTCCTCACCAGCACCCAAACCCTAGTCTGAGGCTCTGGAGAGTCCAAACCACAGAAATCTCCCAGGAGAAGAGGAAATGCAGGCCACACGGTCTCATGGGGTCACTCTGCAAAAATCTCAATCTGGCTGCTTAAGACATGCCACGTTATTTGGGAAGATGTAAAAACTGTTTACCAACAACAACAACACCAACTCCTTTGTGCAGGTTATTGTTACATGGACTAACTTACACTATAAAATCCTAAACCAGGTGATCAATTCTCAATCTAAAGTCATATATAAGCCTTAACAAGGGAAAGCAGGCTGTGAGTACTAATTACAGGAAATGAACAAAACTGGAGCAGATCCCACAAAGGCCCAGGTAGGAAAAGATGCTTAGGCCAATGGCTAAGTAACCTTCTTTATTAGTCAGCTCAGGCAAGCCATACAAAATTACCATAGATTGGGTGGCTTAACCATCAGTCTGTTTTCACACATTCTGGAGGCTGGATGCCCAAGATAAAGATTCATGTCATGTCATGTCAATTCAATGTATGATGCGAACACTCTTCCTGGCTTGCAAATGTTATAGATTTCTCACTGGGTCCTCTCCAGCCTTTTTTTCTGTGGTTGAGCTGGGGTAGGGTAGGAGCCCAAGCTCTCTGGTTTCTTTTCTCACAAGGACACTAATCCTATCAGATCAGGAACCCAAGGCTGTGGCCTCATTTAATCTTAATTACTTCCTTAAAGATAGAAGGGAGGAGGAGAAAGGGACAACAGAGGACAAGATGGTTGGATGGCATCACCGATTCAGTGAACATGAGTTTGACCAGACTCCAGGAGATGTGAAGCACAGGGAAGCCTGGCGTGCTGAAGACCATGGGGGTCGCAAAGAGTTGGACTTGACTGAACAACATCTTCCTTAAAATGCTTTCTCCAAATACAGCCCCACAGGGATTAGGGTTCAACATATGAATTAGGTGGGGGTGGGTGGTGGTGGTGGTGACATACATTCAGTTCCTAACACCCTCCCCAGCCTTCACCTCCCCTGAAGGCCTTTGCAGCTCTCAGCTCTAGTCCCTAGGAACTAACCAGGCACTGGCTACTCAGATTCCTCTCCCCATAGACTTTCTCCTTCTCTCGCTCTCTCTCTCTGACTCTAGTGCCTGAGCTCAGGGCACAGCTGTTGACTGGCTGACACTAGGAAGCAGTGGACTGACTTGCTTTCACCCGGATGACTTTCAGAAGGGAGCAGAAATGTGGTCACTGAGGAGGCTGGCTGTGGTGGCAGGCTAATGCTTCCCAAAAGATGTCACATCTGGGTCCCTGGAATCTGTGATTATGTTACTTGACGTGGCAAAAGAGACTTTGTGCTATGATTAAATTAAAGATCTTGAGATGGGTGCCCCATGGAATCACAAAGGTCCATATAGAAAGAAGAGAGTTGGTGTCAGAATAATGTGTTGTGAGAATAACTCGATCAGTTGTAACTAGCTTTGAAGATGAAAGTGCCCTAAGAGAGTAGAATGTGGGCATCTTCTAGAGACTGGACAAGGCAAACAGATTCACCCCTAGCATCTCCAGGAAGAACCACCACCCAACTGTCACACTGATTTTAGCCCAGGGAGATGCATCTTGAACTTCTGATCTCCAGAATCATAAGATAAGAAATGTGTGTTGTTTTCAGCCACTACATATGTAGTAACATGTAACAGTAGCAAGAGGAAACTCCTACAGTGGACCTCGGTGAATAAAGAATATTTAAAACCAGTTATGGTGGGAATTTGTTACCATAGCTTTAGACCAATTACTCTATCCCCAGAAATGCAAACTTTCAAACTGTTTCTCAGTTAAGAAAATGTAAATAATACTGGATGAGGTACCAACCATCTCCACATAAGAGGCTGAAATCTTGCTTGCACTCAGGGATAAACATCGAGCATGCTCCAAGACAGGATTGTGCATGCCTGGTCTATTTGACACAGGGTTGCAGGGTCTGGGGCACTGAATTTATAATGTTCTTCACTGGGCTAGCTACAGGGCGGTCCTTTGTTATATCTTGATCAACTACTATCTGAACCCCCCTTTCCCTTCATGAGGAATTTTCCATATTCTGCAACTTCTGAGGATCACATACTTAGTTTTCCGAGGGGCTAAGATGTGGATCTATTACCAGGAACTGGCCACTCCCTATAGGTTACTACTCCAGCATTTAATAGGTGCGAGACACAACAAGTAGGCCCTGGGAAAATTCTTTCTGGCCACGGCAACAGAAGAATTCCCCCACAAGATCTTCAGTTTAACACCAACCAGGTGCAGCGAAGGCATGGAGCCACGGCTGGTGTCTAGTGCCCAGGCCCAGTAGGGTCTGCGCTGCAAAGCTATAGGTTTTGTCACTCAGCAGAATGCACCAAGTCCTTTCCATTTGGTTTGTAGGCTTGCTTTCATCAGCCTTTTTTCTTCCTCCCAGTTTGTATAAATTCATTCTCCAGGGTTCTGGAGATTCTCTAAGGTATTACTAGCCCTGGATTCAAGTTTATGTCAGATGAAAAGAGCCAGAGTCTACTTCTGATGGTTGCACAGAGAGAAATGAGGGGTGGGGGTGGGGGGGTGGGGCTGGGGAAGGGAGGAGGAAAGCAAGATTCTTCCTGGATGTTAACTGCCTGCTGAGTTCCTTTGCTGTTCGCCCCAAGATTTTCCAGAAGTCACCTTCCCCCTTAAGCCAAAGGCACCTCAAGGATCAAGTTACTCCATTTCCCCTTGCTCTCTGGTCAGAAAACACAAGTTGGCTGTCTTCTCCAGCCTCCCACTTCTCTGCCCTCAGGTCTAACCCCTTCTTATGCAATAAGAGAAAATAAACAAACCTTACTCTTCAAGCAAAGACGTCATCTTTCTTGCCCTTATTTTAGTCATCAGTTTCTAGTTCAGAATTCTCATTTCTTGTATTCTGTATGGGAAGCAGAGGGAAAGAATGTTACTTGGGATATCATGAGAATGAAACAGGAAGAATCTGCCCAGAAAATAAGTCTACTGAGTAGCACTGAGATGTAGCCCTAAATCCGTATGTTTATACACATGAAATATACATGTGCTTTTATTTTGTCTCTATAGTATTTCTGTTCACTGTTTTACAACTTATTTATTACTTAAAAGCTTTTGCATCAGCGTAACACAAGATCCCTAAATTTCTCTCCTCGGCGTGCAATCCAGCACGAAAAGTCAGACTCCAGGAGGCTGGCAAAATCCGTCTGTATCTCCATGTATATGTATGGCTGAGTCCCTTGGCTGTTCACCTGGAACTACCACAACATTGTTAACTGGCTATACCCAAATACAAAATAAAAAGTTTAAAGTGAAAAGAAATAAAACCCGTCTATGTCTCACTTAAAGGGTGAAAGTTATATCGCTCCGTCGTGCCTGACTTGTGCAACCCTTGGGCTGTAGCCTACCAGGATCCTCCGTCTATAGGATTTTCCAAACAAGCGTACTGGAGGGGGTTACTATTTCCTTCTCCACGAGCTCCTCCCAACCTAGGAATCGAACCCGGGTTTCCCGTACTGTGGGCAGACGTTTTACCCTCTGAGGCACCAAGGAAGTCCGAGGTCTCTTCAGCCGCTGTAAGAAGGTCGATTGCTAAGGTGGATGAAATCATGACGTCACTTCCTCGTCACAGGGGCTCGCCATTGGTCATCTCAACCGGGGTGGGGCGGGGCTCGAGTTGAAGGAGAGGCGCCGCCTTAGAGGTCCTGAATGGGGTTGGCTTATGTAAATTTTGCAGCGAAGCGGTTGTGTTCCCCTGCGAGGCACTTCCGCGATTACGGAAAATTTCCTGAGATTTGTTGGATTTCTTTTAGAAGAGTTATTTGGAGGGCCTGAGAGGCGTGGAAAAGGAGAGGGTGCCTAAGATAGTGGAAGAGTTGCGGGGAACCGTCAAAGTCGGCGTGTGTGTACAGTGAACCGGTCTAAAGCTGTGGGGGGGAGGGGTGGTGGTGCAAGGGGCAGGTAAAGTCATACTTATCTTGCAGAGAAGATACCGTGATCCGGAAGGTGGTTCTCTCAGTCTGAGACCCACCCATTGCAGTCCGGTTGTGTTGACCTCTGTGATTTTCTCAAATAGGGGAAACTTAATTACATAATTTGTGATAGTGGGGGATTGCCTGCGCGCTTTCCCCTGATTATTAAGAAACAACTGCAGACTTAACTATGTTTTTGTTGGTGGTGGTTAGTTATTATAAGGTTCACTTTAGCCGCTCAGTTGTGTCTGACTTTTTGCGACTCCATGAATCCCAGCACGCCAGGCCTCCATTTCTGTTCATTACCATCTTTTGGAGTTCACTCAGACTCAAGTCCATCGAGTCCCTGATGCCATCCAACCATGTCATTCTCTGTCATCCCTTTCTCCTCCTGCCCCCAATCCCTCCCAGCATCAGAGTCTTTTCTAGTGAGGCAACTCTTCCATGAGGTGGCCAAAGTGTTGGAGTTTCAGCTTCAGCATCATTCCTTCCAAAGAAATCCCAGGGCTGATCTCCTTGAGAATGGACTGGTTGGATCTCCTTGCAGTCCAAGGGACTCTCAAGAGTCTTCTCCAACACCACAGTTCAAAAGCATCACTTCTTCGGCGCTCAGCCTCCTTTACAGTCCAACTCTCACATCCATACATGACCACAGGAAAAACCATAGCATTGACTAGACGGACCTTAGTCGGCAAAGTAATGTCTCTGCTTTTGAATATGCTATCTAGGTGGGTCATAACTTTTCTTCCAAGGAGTAAGCGTCTTTTAATTTCATGGCTGCAGTCACCACCTGCAGTGATTTTGGAGCCCCCAAAAGAAAGTCTGACACTGTTTCCACTGTTTCTCCATCTATTTCCCATGGAGTGGTGGGACCAGATGCCATGGTCTTCATTTTCTGAATGTTGAGCTTTAAGCCAGCTTTTTCACTTTCCTCTTTTACTTTCATCAAGAGGCTTTTTAGTTCCTCTTCACTTTCTGCCATAAGGGTGGTATCATCTGCATATCTGAGGTTATTGATATTTCTCCCGGCAATCTTGATTCCAGCTTGTGTTTCTTCCAGTCCAGCGTTTCTCATCATGTACTCTGCATACCCAGACACTCTCAGGAAGATGGGTTTAGTCTGTCTTTGTATCTTTTCTCTATGTCCTTCACTTCAGCTTTTTCCTGGCCTGTCCCTGAAGCTCAGGGACACACATGAGGACTGTTTGGGCTGCTCCTCTAACTGAGGAATCCCACACATCCCTGTTCCGCCTGCAGAGAAGCTTCAGGCAGTGCTTTTGAGTTTGCTAGGATCCCCTGTGGCACAGGTGCTCATGGGTCTATAAGATGTGCCTGTGGTTCCCTTGATGCCCTTAGCCCTTTCACCCCTATAGAGGAAAGGGCAACCACTTCATTTATGCTGTCTAGAAGAGACCCCAAAGGGTCCTCCAAGGCAGGTAGAGGATGAATCCTGTCCTCCGAGGAGGTGGGGGAGCAGAGAGAGAGATCAAAGAGGGAAGGAAAGAGGGGGCAGTGTAGTGAAATTTCCTGATGAGAGCTGTCAGGATGTCTGCCTCACCTGGAACTGTCGTCCCAGTTGCTGGTGCGGCTAACAGAGTCAATTCCTGTCCAGTTTGGAAAACTAAGCCAAAGGAGAACAAGATCAACCTTGGCAACAGGATGTCCAGCAAACAGTGTATTCTGGTCTTATGGGGGCAGTGGTGAACTGTGAGTGCGAACAATGAAGGAAATCATTGAACCAAGAAAATTTAACTGTTGAGGACTTCTCTGGTGGTCCACTAGTTAAGAATCCAGCTGCCAGTGCAGGCAACACGTGTTCGAGCCCTAATCCTGGAAGATTCCACATGCTACCAAGACCCAGCAAAGCAATGAAAACAAAGCACAGCCATTAAAAAAAAGGTGGACAAATAAAGACCTGTGTTTTTAAATAAGAAAAGCAACTGATGGGGAAAAAATATCCCCTCAGCTTTTATTTGTAACTTTATGTCAAAAAGTCCTTAGGAAGAGGAAACATTATCTTTAAACAAAGGAAATGCTTTCTGCCCTTGGTCTTTTTTGAGACAAAGGTGGAAACTTTTCAGATACTACTTTCAGACAGGACTTAGCAACTGAACATCTTTTCTCTGAGAACTGTCTCTACCTCGTGGTTAAAATTCCAACTCCATGACTTGTTGAGCAGGAAAATTAAGCAGACAAATAAAAAGAAGTTTGGAGTGTTCTAATAGTTGGAATTAAACTGCCCTTTTAAAAAGAATCTCAGCATCTTCCAGGGTCTTCAGGCAGGTTCTGAATTCCTATGGTTCATAACAGTCTGATAGCCATATTTTCCACTGAATTCACCACAGGCCAAGAAAATTTGATTGGCCGGCCAGCCATTGATGTTCGATGTTGTCAAAGAGCCAAATGCTCTAAAACACAGACTTTGTTACAGTATCTGCTAAAAGGTGACAGTGTGATTAAGCTGGACTTGTTTAGCATAATAGCAACTTAATGTTTATGTTGTTTAGTAGATTAGCATACACCGCAGCAGCAGGACCGGGGGCGCTCACAGCCCCACCCCCAGGACTCGGCCGGGAGGATTTTGGGGAAGCGCAGCGGGGAAGGAGCCCGCGGGGTGAGGCGTTTCGGAGCAGAGGGAGGGAGAGAACAGGCCCTACGGCTCCTGGGTGGATTCGAAACACCGATCATTTCCCAGAGCTGAGAGCGCCGACCCCTGGGCGGTGGAAAGGGCCACCTGGCGCGGGTCCGCAGCGCGGGAGGAGCGGGGTCTACACTGCTGGGCGACGGGGTCGCCTGGGTCTTAAACGAAGAAATGCCCCCATCCCCGCTCCTGTGGCTTCCCGGAGCTGAGGCGTCCGCGGAAGCATAGCAGTGAAACTGGAGACTCTGCGCTGGGTGTGGGATGCGGAAGCCAGGCTGTGGGGGCTCGAGGATCCTGGTTTCCGGGGAGGGGAGGAGCCCTAAAACGGGGGCTCCTGGGAGCCGCAGTCTCCTCGCCGGAGAGATCGTTGGTGGTTCCAGGTTCATTCTTCAGTTTGAAGGTCTGGTGACCAGGAGAGTGCAGGCAGGACCTGAGATTTCGGGGGACATAAGGTCAGACTCCAACACGGACCTCATTTCTGTAATGTAGCGGTTATTCTCATTCAAGAAATTACAAAGAAAGGGGGAAGGTGTGGCGGTGGGTGCACCTGCATTTTCCTTAACCCAAGAAGCTTGGGAGCAGTTCCTTACCACCTGAAAGCCCCATTGGCCCTAGAACCAGCCCTCCTTTCTCTGCTCTGAGTCGCGTTGCAGAACAAGCCACAGTCAGTGAATTAATTCAAGGAGGGCACAAGACAAAGCTGACTTAAGGGTATCTTTACCTTCTGAAATCCTCTCACCTTTTCATCTAGGCCCTACATCATCTATACCCGCTACACTTATGTCTCTGAAAGCCAAGAAGTTCATCTCTTGTGAAGACACTTAGCTTTCCTTCGCCCCAGCACACTGATGGGACAGTCTGATTTGTGTAACAGGACAAAAGAGAATGAATTCAATTCTACACCATGGGCTGGAACCAAAGACCCAAAGGTGAAGAGGGTCAGGTTCTGCAAACTGAGCTGATCAGGAGGAAAAGCAGCCAGTCCTCGAGCCATTATCCGGGTGGAGCCTGGAGTCAGGTCAGAGATCAGGGAGTAGATGGATGGCTCACCACCGACTGAGAGCCAAGTGGCCCCCCTTCACAATGAAACAGGCTCAGAGAGAGAGCCTCTCACCAAACCTGGGTTCCAATTCTTCCCCCGTGACCTACGACACCTGCCCTGTCCCCATCTTGGATGACACCCACTTCCTTGGGCTCAGACCAAGAGTAGTCTCTGATGCAGGGCTTTCCTCAGACCCCACATCCAGTTAGGACTTTGTGTTTGCCTCTCGGTCCATGTGGACTTTGGCCAACACAGGCCCTCTTGTTCTAGACTCTGGATTTGTATAAACGACTTTCCTGATAAAGGTGGGAAATCAGTGGAATGCTCGGCTCCCCTCACCCTGAAGCTCGGATGAGGATGGTGGGGGTGTTGGGTGGCCCTTAGGCTCCATGCTGGGCTTCGTCCCTCTTCTGGGCCCAGCCTCATGGGCAGGGGCAGGGCCCAGTCCCTCAGCCACTCCTTTCGCCGATTTTGGAACCCCGTGCCTTCCCCTGAGGCTGCAGGGAGCCGTGTGTCTGTGGTCCCTCGGGCACCCGCTGTCCCTCCACCCCTTCCGGGAAACAACCACCACCCCTGGTCCAGTAGACATGGGCCGGCAGCGCCGGGATGCAACTGCGAAGACCGCAAATCCGCTCCTCTGGCTGGATCTGGGAGGTGAAAACTAGGTCGAGGAGGGGAGGAAAGCAGGGGGAAGCTCATGAAATGTCCTGATCTAAAGCTGCTTTCAAGTCCCCCTCTTTGGAGACTCAGGCTCCAGTGCTGGTGAGGGTGCTGCCGCGCCGTCTCACCCTCGACCGCCCTCGGAGTCCACGTGGAACCAGGTGGAGCCCCGCCGTCTGGGGGCTGGTGCGCACGAGGCCCGTGCCTTCCTCGGGGTTAGAACCCCTGAACCTCAGACCTGAAGGAAACGCAGTGACCGCCACACTAAGAAAAGAAGAAAAACCACTGCAGGAGGAGATGCAAATGCATCCCCAACCTTGTTACCCTTTACTTCTAAAGGAAACCAGAGACAGACAGACACACAGACAACATTGCAGTAAAGTCAGCAAGAAGAAACTCTGCCTGCTGTGAGGTGAAACCAAAAATCTCCCCAGACACCTGTTTCCTGGGAAAATCGCTTTTACCCCTTTGTTGTCCAAGGTTAAAATTCATGCTCCATGACCTCCTGAACCAGATAATTTAGCAAGTCAAATAAAAGGCATTTCAGACATTATAAAAGGTAAAACAAAGCTGTCCTTTAAGAAGAATCTCAAGTACAATAAGGGAGGAATACACAGCCATGAGGTCTGCGTGGACTGAGCCTGGATCCCTCAGTGGCTTTATACTGGGCCTGGTTGGCAAACAAATTTAATACAGGTTAGGAAGCGAAACTCGGCCAGCGTTGATGTTCAGTATTTTCTTTTCTTTACATTTGTGTCTATACATTTCAGTGGGATGAAACTCCTAGATCTAGAATACTGTTTCAAAAGGAACACACATTTATAGAGTTGACGTGCCATGCCACATTGCCACCCCAAACCAGAGGAGATACCCTACATGGTTGTGATGAACAGCCTCCTGTTATCCACACTGATAAAGGTACAGCCTATTAACCAGGTTAGATTTTAGTCCATCTGAGGTCAAGATTTGTTACAAATCTCTAATTTTCTGACCAAGGGAGTTAAGAGCCTAACACATTTTCTTTTTTTTTTTTAATTGACTCTTTATTTATTTGTTTATTTTTCTGGACAGTGGGTTAGTCTTCCTCAGCTTTTAATATTCTAGGTAATTTATTTTTTTCATTTTTTAAAATTACATTTTCTTTATTAGAGTTCTTCAAGTATGACACACCTGTTGGTATGCACTGCCTATTTCCCTGACAGCTTTGTATGTGTCCTAGCACTCTGTTCTTAAACAACATACTTATTCATACGTGTTGTGATTTTCTGCCAGTTGTGTATTACATCTTTTGGCCCCTTTTGCCATGCTGAAGTTTATTTAAATCTTTGTACAGTTGGCTTACTCTCTTCCAGGGGTCCATGTCCTAGTCAGTAAAGCCTTCTCCTCTCTGTGTTTGCCTCTAACATATTGTTTCATAATTCGAGCCACTAAATACAATTGACTCATTGTTCCTTGTAAGGTATCCTTTCTTTTCATTTGTAGCATGGATAATCGATTGTTAAAACATAATTTCCACAATGATGAAAAACTAATCTTATTACATGTTGCTGTTTAGTTGCTAAGTGGTGTCTGACTCTTTGGGACCCCATGAACTGTAGCAACCAGGCTTCTCTGTCCATGGGATTCACCAGGCAAGAATACTGGAGTGGGTTGCCATTTCCTTCTCTGATGTTCAATATTTTTCAAACAGCCAGATGACCAGAGACATCAGCCTTTGCTGCTCTTCCTGTTAAATGTGAAAGTGTGAGGAAAGTTTTGGACTTCAACTAGACGACTAGAATAAGCCATAGCAGCAGGAACTTGAGAAACCCCTTTGCCTGGGACGACACCAGTGAAGCGATGCTGCAGAAGGAGCATGCAGGTCAGGTGCATCAGAGCAGAGGGGAAGGCTCTTTGTTCCCAGGCAGGATTAAAGCATCGATCATTTCCAAGAGCCAAGCTCAGTGACCGCAGGAGCAGTGAAAAGGGCCACGGAGGTGCGGAGGTGTGGGTCTGCAGCTGGGTGGGGACTTCGTCCACCCCACCCAAGTATCGGGTTGCCTAGGGCTCAGAGACATCTAACTGCCCTGGCTCCTGTGGTTTCGGAGAAGATGGAGAGTCACCGTGGATGACTGCTGCACTTGGGCCCAAAGCTGTGTGTTCCTTGTGGGATCCTGAGGTCTAACTGCTGGGATGGTCACAGGGACCTCGCTCTGGAAGAAGCAAGGAACCCTAAACCAGGGCCTTTCAGGAACCTCAGTCTCCTTACCTGAGGGATCCTCTGTGCTCAGAGAGCTCTCTTTCTTTCAAAATTTGAGGGCAAGTTGTGTCCAAACATGCTTTTCTTGGATGTCACTAGGCATACTTGACCATATGGTTTCTGTAGTGTAGTGGTTATCACATTTGCTTAACACGCAAAGGTCCCTGGTTCAAAACCAGGCAGAAACAGCTTCACTTTATCCCAAACTTTTTGATGTGCATTTTAAACATTAAAAAGCCTGCAAGAATCATAGCAGGAGTTCTGTGACTTCCTGAAAGACTATTCAGCACTACAAACTAGGCCTCCTTTGTCTGAGTCACTGTGGACACCTGGCTCAAGGAGGGCACAGAACAAGGCCAACTTCAGGTCACCTTTCAGTTCAGTTCAGTCAGTCAGTCGTGTCTGACTCTCTGCGACCTCATGGACTGCAGCACAACAGGCTTCCCTGTTCATCACCAAGTCCCAGAGTTTACTCAAACTCATGTCCATCAAGTTGGTGATATCATCCAACCATCTCATCCTCTGTGGTTCCCTTCTCTTCCTGCCCCCAATCCCTCCCAGCATCAGGGTCTTTTGCAATGAGTCAGTTCTTCACATCAGGTGGCCAAAGTATTGGAGTTTCAGCTTCAGCATCAGTTCTTTCAATGAATATTCAGGACTGATTTCCTTTAGGATGGACTGTTTAGATGTCCTTGCAGTCCAGGGGACTCTCAAGAGTCTTCTCCAACACCACAGTTCAAAAGCATCAATTCTTCAGTGCTCAGCTTTCTTTACAGTTCAACTCTCACATCCATACATGACCAATGGAAAAACCACAGCCTTGACTAGACGGACCTTTGTTGATAAAGTGATATCTCTGCTTTTTAATATGCTGTCTAGGTGCCTTGTTCATGGTCTTGGTCCCTTGAACTGCAGGGAAATCCAACCAGTCCATTCTCAAGGAGATCAGCCCTGGGATTTCTTTGGAAGAAATGATGCTAAAGCTGAAACTCCAGTACTTTGGCCACCTCATGCAAAGAGTTGACTCATTGGAAAAGACTCTGATGCTGGGAGGGATTGGGGGCAGGAGGAGAAGGGGATGACAGAGGATGAGATGGCTGGATGGCATCACTGACTCAATGGACGTGAGTCTGAGTGAACTCTGAGAGTTAGTGATGGAACAAGGAGGCCTGGCGTGCTGTGATTCATGGGGTCGCAAAGAGTTGGACACGACTGAGCGACTGAACTGACTGAACTGACTAGGTTGGTCATAGCTTTTCTTCCAAGGAGCAAGCATCTTTTAATTTCATGGGTGCAATTACCATCTGCAGTGATTTTGCAGCCCCCAAAATAAAGTGCTGCACTCAATATGCCAGCAAATCTGGAAAACTCAGCAGGGGCCACAAGACTGGAAAAGGTCAGTTTTCATTCCAGTCCCTAAGAAAAGCAGTGCCAAAGAAGGTTCAGACTACCACACAATTGCACTCATTTCACATGCTAGCAAAGTAATGCTCAAAATTCTCCAAGCCAGGCTTCGACAGTACATGAACTGTGAACTTCCAGATGTTCAAGCTGGTTTTAGAGGAACCAGAGATCAAATTTTCAACATCTGTTGGATCACCAAAAAAGCAAGAGAGTTCCAGAAAAAAACATCTACTTCTGTTTTATTGACTATGCCAAAGCCTTTGACTGTGTGGATCACAACAAACTGTTGGAAAATTCTTCAAGAGATAGGAATATGAGACCACCTGACCTTCCTCCTAGAAATCTGTATGCAGGTCAAGAAGCACCAGTTAGAACTGGACATGGAACAACAGACTGATTGTTAACTGGGAAAGGAGTACGTCAAGGCTGTATATTGTCACCCTGCTCATTTAACTTCTATGCAGACTGCATCATGCAAAATACCAGGCTGGATGAAGCACAAGCTAGAATCAAGATTACCAGGAGAAATGTCAATAACCTCAGATATGCAGATGACACCACCCTATAGCAGAAAGTGAAGCAGAACTAAAGAGCCTCTTGATGAATATGAAAGAAGAGAGTGAAAAAATTGGCTTAAAACTCAACATTCAAAAGAATAAGGTCATGGCATCCAGTTCCATCACTTCATGGCAAATAGGTGGGGAAACAATGGAAAAGATCACCTTTACCATCCAGAAATCCTCTCAGCTCCTCTGGCACGTAAATCTCCTCTATACCCTGACATGTAGTATAGCTCTGGAAACCAAGAAGTTCATCCCTCTGAAGCACATTTGGTTTGCATGAGAGAACAAAAGAAACCAAACTCAACTCTTCACCTGAGGCTGGAGCCAAAGACACAAATAAAGAACTCCTCCAACTAAGCTGTCAGGCACGAAAAGAGTCCATACACATGCCATTATCAAGAGAGGCACCTGAGCCACGTCAGAGGTCAGGAAGTAGACATATCCACCCATCACCCCCTGAGAGCCAGTTTGCACATTTTTCTGATACAGACAGCAAAGGTTCAGAAAGGGAGCTTGACCTTGCCTCTGCTGCACACAACGCTAAAGCTAAGCCAGGATGGAATCTAGGGGCAAGAGCTGGGAGACTTGCACAGCTTTATTCTGCCCTGCGCCACTGGCAATCACCTCCTTTCCTGCTCTTGGCATCTCAAGAAGTTAATTTTTACTTTTATAGTTTTTACCTGGGGACACTAAACTAGATACTTTGCAAGATTCCCTTGTGGTCTAGTGGCTAGGATTTGGTGCTTTCACCACCCCAGACCATGTTAGACTTCTGGCCAGGGAAATCTTTTTCTCTCTGGCATGTGTGTGTGTGTGTGTGTGTGTGTGTGCTCTAGCATGTGTGTGTGTGTGTGTGGCTCAGTCTCTCTGGCATGTGTATGTGCGTGTGCTCAATCACTCAGGCGAGTCCGACTCTTTGGGACCCCATCAACTGTAACCTGCCAGGCTCCTCTGTCCATGGGACTTTCCAGGCAAAAATACTAGAGTAGGTTGCCATTTCCTTCTCCAAGGGATGCCCAAAGTGGGGGTGCTGATACTGCTTCTACAATGAGAATTCCAGTAGATAACATCCAAGGGGACTTTGACTTTTCTTACTGAAATGTAGCTTCATTTCCTACTGAAATGAAGAAGAAAAACAAAAAGTTTAGTTTTACTTTATCATAGAGATAGTATGTGCCTGGTGTGCTAGGTATAAGAAAAAAATCAAACTGAAAATAAGAATTCTCAAATATTATTAACACTCTATTCTAATAATTGACATAAAATCACACAGAAAATGTTATATTTATAGAGAATATTCCTTGTATGTATCACACAGTTAAATAATTTTGGTCCAAAAACTATCTTGCTTTTCAAATACTGTAATAATATGGAAAATATTGGTAACAAAGTACTCTAGTTTGCACAGTCTTGGATTTATTTTCTCTTCAAATTCTAGTAACACTGAACTGCCTAAGTTTTCTATACTGGTTTTACTTGTTTATCGAAAAGTTTAAGGGACTTTGCTGGTGGTCCAGAAGCTAAGACTCCTTGCTCCCAATACAGGGACCCTGGGTTCCATCCCCAATTGTGGAACTAGATCCTGCATACTGCAAGGAAGACCTAGTGCAGATAAATAATGCAAATAAAGGAATAAATTAAGAAAAATTTTAACTGGATAAACATTTAAGTTTATAAACTTAAAATTACGTGTTCCAATAAATTAAATATACTATATAATATATGTTAAATGGAGATGTAGTATTATAATTCTAGAAACCATAATCAATCCACCTAGACTTTGGGGGTGTCATTTAAAATATGATTCCAACATGCATTTCTCTATTATGTGTCAGCTCTACTTTTGATTTTAAGGTCTATGTTTATCTGAGTTCTTTGACTGATATTAAATTAATTAATGTGTGATCTTTGCCTGTATCATGTATAACCATGATAGAAATGAGAAACATTATTTTCCTATGATGCTGCCTGCTATGTTTATATATTATAGAATGAACATATGTGAACAGGTTGAGAGGAGGCTCAGGTGCCTTTATGGGAGATTGGTGACTATTTCCATCAATGTCAGTGTAAGAATTGTGGAACACATGGCATGTCTGCTCCAGGAAGTGGGAAGCTGTTGCTGAATGTTTACTGTTTTCCTAAAGTGCGTGGTTATGTAATTAAGAAAAATTGTTTTGGTTCTTAGTTTTCTGCCTACTAAATCTGAAGTCATCCATCTTCATCATGCTTCTCTCATCTCCATCACTGCTAGAACCCTAGGCCAAGATAAGCAGATTAGCTTGGGGAAAACTGCCAGGAACCATTTCTGCTCCTGCCGCACCGCCCCTTTTCAATGCCGCCAGATGTGAGCACCACAGGGCAGAGACCTTGAGCTGACTCACTATTCAGCATCTTTCTTCCTTTCTCCTGCCCATAGCAGGGCCTAGCATCTAATAAGTGACTGAGAACTGCTCAGTGATTAAAGGCAATCTAGTGTAATGTCCTGGAAAGGTGAAAAGGAGAAGAAATTAGGTAGATTGCGGAAGGCCTAGAGTATGAGGGACAGAGAATGACAGACAGACAAAGAAACACACTGAGAGAGTAGAAAGAATGTCCAGTAACTAGATTTACTGTGTGAAAGCCTGAGTGCTCTAGAGATTCAACAGAAGAACTCAGGGAAGGTCGACTAATAACTCTTGGTGCCAGGGCTGCACAAGATGCATTGTCAGGTGCAGAATCCTATTGGGCCCAACAATTTGTCTCAAATGGGATAATCTTTGCAGAAATAGCCAAACACTGTTGCAGAATCATAAAGACACAGTTATTGGCATTCCAACACAGTCCTGAGTCAGAGGTTGGCCAGTCATTAAATGTGTGCATCCAGAGGGCAAAAATGTATTCATAAAGAAAAAGGAAGAACAAATATCTAAGACAAGTGTTTTTTTCCCTGTCCTATCCATAACTGGAAGTTTAGTGTGAAGCAACTGGAAGTCATTCTGTGGCGTCTTCTCAGACTCAAATAAGTAGGTCACTACCAAAAATAATTACAATTATTGGAATGCTTTCTAAACATCTTGGAAGTTTAGCTGTTGAACATGTGCAGTAGGGTATATCTGGGTTATGTCCATTTAGACTTTTGTTGTACCTCTGGCTTAACTGAACCAAGGGGTACCTGTCCTCTTACTAGAGTATCATACAAATGTGTACAAAGTTCATCATGATGGCAAGAATATGAAGAAAAAAAGCTCTTTCATGGATTTGGAAAGATAGAAATACAAATTGACACACCTACTATAAATCAACTTAGAAACACATAAGATGCCTTCAGTTCAGTTCAGTTCAGTTCAGTCACTCATGTCCAACTCTTTGTGAACCCACAGACTGCAGCACGCCAGGCCTCCCTGTCCATCACCAACTCCCAGAGTTTATCCAAACTCATGTCCATTGAGTCGGTGATGCCATCCAACCATCTCATTCTCTGTTATTCCCTGTTCCTCCTGCCTTCAATCTTTCCCAGCATCAGGGTCTTTTCAAATGGGTCAGCTCTTTGCATCAGGTGGCCAAAGTATTGGAGTTTCAGCTTCAGCATCAGTCCTTCCAATGAACAGTCAAGACTGATTTCCTTTAGGATGGACTGGTTGGATCTCCTTGCAGTCCAAGGGACTCTCAAGTGTCTTCTCCAATACCACAGTTCAAAAGCATCAGTTCTTTGGTGCTCAGCTTTCTTTACAGTCCAACTCTCACATTCACACACGACTACTGGAAAAACAATAGCCTTGACTAGACAGACCTTAGTTGGCAAAGTAATGTCTCTACTTTTTAATATGCTGTCTAGGCTGATCATAACTTTTCTTCCAAGGAGTAAGCATCTTTTTATTTCATGGCTGCAGTCACCATCTGCAGTGATTTTGGAGCCCAAAACAATAAAGTCTGACAGTGTTTCCACTGTTTCTCCATCTATTTACCATGAAGTGATGAGACCAGTTGCCATGATCTTAGTTTTCTGAATGTTGAGTTTTCAGCCAATTTTTTTCACTCTGCTCTTTCACTTTCATCAAGAGGCTCTTTAGTTCTTCTTCACTTTCTGCCGTAAGGGTGATGTCATCTGCTTATCTGAGGTTATTGATAGTTCTCCCAGCAATCTTGATTCCAGCTTGTACTTCATCCAGCCCAGCATTCCTCATGATGTACTCTGAATATAAGTTAAATAAGCAGGGTGTCAATATACAGCCTTGACGTCGTCCTTTTCCTATTTGGAACCAGTCTATTGTTCCATATCCAGTTCTAACTGTTGCTTCCTGACCTGCATACAGATTTCTTAAGAGGTAGGTCAAGTGGTCTGGTATTCCCATCTCTTGAAGAATTTTCCACAGTTTTTTGTGATCCACACAGTCAAAGGCTTTGGCATAGTCAATAAAGCAGAAATAGATGCTTTTTCTGGAACTCTCTTGCTTTTTTGATGATCCAATGGATGTTGGCTATTTGATCTCTGGTTCCTCTGCCTTTGCTAAAACCAGCTTGCACATCTGGAAGTTCACGGATCACATATTGTTGAATCCTGGCTTGAAGTATTTTGAGCATTACTTTGCTAGCATGTGAGATGAGTGCAATTGTGTGGTAGTTTGAGCATTCTATGGCATTGCCTTTCTTAGGGCTTAGAATGAAAATTGACCTTTTCCAGTCCTGTGGCCACTGCTGAGTTTTCCACATTTGCTGGCATATTGGGTGCAGCACTTTCACAGCATCATCTTTTAGGATCTGAAATAACTCAACTGGAATTCCATCACCTCCACTAGCTTTGTTCATAGTGATGGTTCCTAAGGCCCACTTGACTTCACATTCCAGGATGTCTGGCTCTAGGTCAGTGATCACACCAATGTGATTATCTGGGTTGTGAAGATCTTTTTTGTACAGTTCTTCTGTGTATTCTTGCCACCCCTTCTTAATATCTTCTGCTTCTGTTAGGTCCATACTATTTCTGTCCTTTACTGAGCCCATCTTTGCATGAAATGTTCCCTTGGTATCTCTCATCCTCTTGAAGATATCTCTAGTCTTTCCCATTCTATTGTTTTCCTCTATTTCTTTGCACTGATCACTGAGGAAGGCTTTCTTATCTCTCCTTGCTATTCTTTGGAACTCTACATTCAAATGGGTATATAGTTCCTTTTCTCCTTTGCTTTTGGCTTCTCTTCTTTTCACAGCTATTTGTAAGGCCTCTTCAAACAGCCATTTTGCTTTTTTGTATTTGGAGTGACAAAAATAAGATTTACCCTCCTGCTTGAAATCTCACCCTGCCTTTCTTGACGGCCCCCACAGGAAAAAAAAGGAAAATATATAATGTCAGTTTCTAGACACAGGAAAGAGGACAACACAAAAGAGGACAGCTGAGAATCACCTGAGAATGAGAAACAAGGTGAGTCCTGCCATTGGCCCATGTGACTGCTTTAAGAGCATGTCCAGGTTGGGCATGAGAAGGTGATCTGAGACCAGCTCTTTGGATTGTTGAGAGGAAGCTGAGTTTTGGTGGAGAGCAAGGCAGCTAGGGTTCAGAGAACAAAGGTCCAGTGATGAAAGAGAAAAGGATATCCAGGGATACTAAACAGTCTCCTTGAGGTACTAAACAGAGTTCTTCTAAGAGCTCACTTGTGGAGAACTACCTGAGACCAAGAAAAGAAATTTTGGATCAAATCATGGAACAGTGCTCGGTGTTCACATGGGACAGGCAATTGTTCTCACTGCCATCAGCCAAGCTAGACTATTTATATAACTCATGAGCCTTAGGGCAAGAACACAGCTCTAGAATAATCAGCTCTACACTGACCTTTTGAAAAAAAAATCATAAAGCAAAATCCAAAGAGATCAAACTGTTTACAAGTCACTTAACTGCACCCCAATACAAAACTCAAAATAATTCATAGGAATATCAAAGTAGCTAGTATCCAGAAAGGAAATTTTGATAATGTCCAGCATCCAAACAACAACAACAAATGTCAGGCATGCATTTGTTGAGGCAGAAAAAAATATGATGCAAAAGGAAGAATATAATCACTCAGTCAAAAGTGACCAGAACTGACATGATAAAAAAATCAGCAGAAAGAAATTTAAACAGTTACCATGACTATGTTGCATATATCCAAAGAGTTCATTAGTAATGTGGAACATACAAAAATGGCAAAAAGCAAACTTTAGTGATAAAAACAATAACATCTGTGAATCAACAACAAATTAGACATTGCAAGGAAAAAAATTAGGGAATACAAAGCCTTGAACCACTGAAACTATTCAAAATGAAATGGCAGTAATTTTTTTTAACTGAACATATTAATAGCATCACTGAAGGGCAGAACAACTTATTTATTTATTTATTTTTCAAGGATTATAAATCTATATAGTTTTATTAAGACAAAAAACTGACAGGGTTGGTAAGAAGTTTACTTTAAACAAAAGTTTTCACAAAAAACCTAACACATGCCTAAAAATTGCAATGGAGTTCTAGATGCTGATCAAGATTATGTCAACAACTGATGGATCTCATGACTCAAGACAGCATTTTGGATGTTAGTTAATTCTTAGGATTAAAAACTTTGTTTTGTTTTAAAGTGAACCACTGCCCCAGTATGAAAATTTATCTTCTCTGAGACCATGGCTTTTGAAATCATTCAGCTCTTGAACTTGTTCTGTCAGTGACTGAACCCTGCCACTGATGGTTTCAAAGCTGAAAAACAGAGGCTCCAAAAGTTTTCCACCCTATGAGCACCAGCCCTTGTCTTTCCCTACTCACTTACCTCCTATCCCACTCTGCCTTTCCCTAAATACTTCACCAGTGGCTCAGATGGAGAAGCTGAAATTTGTAACTTCACAATAGGAGAAGAAAGGGTCTTCTTTTCAGTTTCATGAGTAGCACCTCTAAGACAGAATGATCTGCCTGTGTGTATACACTCCAATAAGACTTTTCCTCCTCAACAGTTTCCATCCCCCAAATGGCAGCTTTGGTAGCTTCTTATTCCTTTGTTGGGAACAGCATTAAGCTCAGGCAGGGAATACCTTGGCTTCTAAATTTCAGGCATTCACAGCTTTTAAACAGTCTCTCACAGTCCTCATTTAGGTTGCCAATGACATTTTTTGAAAGGATACAATATTCTGGACACAGAACCCAATCATCATTAGTTGTACTTTCCTTTGTTTCACCATTTCCCCAAATTTTAACAAAAATGACCCTAACCCATCTCCCTTCTTTCCCACCCCACCCCACCCACCCCAAATAATACACCAGTAATAGCCAGAAACTACACACATGCTACACTGTAAAAATGCAAAGTTAACACTATCGGGAAGAAGGCTGTGTGGGTTGTGGAGATGCTCTTTGAAGATCCACAGTATCTCTTGCTCTCCCACATCCCATTCTACATTTTGTCCGTCATAGAAGGCCCTTTGCTTTTTTTTTTTTTTTTGGCAAAGTTCAGAACAGGTTGCCTTGAAACATTGACTCCTCCTTCCCCTCCACTAGGAGGGGTGTGAAAACTGTACAGCATGGTGTGGTTGAAGCCCTGGGCTGCTGTAGGGCACAGAAACTATACTGGCTCTTCAAAGGACATCTTCTCAAGCCACCTTTATGGTGTCAAGACAAGGAGAACTCCTTCTTTCCCCACTTGAAACCCACAGTCAGATGTGACAGGGACTGGTATTCAAGAAAGTTAATTCTTATCATCTTTTTGTCATCATCCTCTGAGGGGTAAGAATGTCCCATCAGCCTTTTCTCATAGAAGGATATGACAACCTGTGGGCACTTGACATCGGCTTCCTTGGCAGGGACCAGATCAGCCTCATCAGAGTTCTTCCATTTCATTAGGAACATGTATTCTCCACTGGAGTCCGTAGCTCCAATAATCCTCTCTGGTTCCAAACCCTGGGCAAAGCCTGTGGCTTTTCTGACTCTTCTTTCTTCTTCTTTGGTTTGCTCTCCTCCCCCTTATCTTCCAAATCAGAATCAGCTTTGCACTTGCCTCCCTCTGATTTATCTGTCTCGTGTGCTGTTTTCTGTGACTGCGGAAACTCAGCAATGAGGTCAGGGCAATCCAGGTTCTCTTCTGGTTCCCATGTGTTATCCTCACCTGAGAACCCCTTCCACTTTAGAAGATACTCCACTTTGCCCTTTACCACTCAACGGTCTAGAACTTTTTCCTCCACATATTCTTCTTCTTCTAGCACCTCCTCCACTTTCTTCTTGTTTTGCTTTTTCCCCATAGTGCCCGCCAGCTTTCTGGTATAAAAGATGCTGCTGCTCGAGTCTTGCAGTCATCAACCATCCCTACGCTGGTTCAAGCGCCCAGGCTGCCCCGTCCATCCTCTTTCCAATTCACTATGTTTCCTCTCCAGCCCAGTCCCCCAGTCGTCCACCCAACCCACGTAGCATTGTTGGTCTACTCAGGCCAAAGGGCGACCCGCAAATCGGTAGAGGAACTTTAAAAGGCCTAACATAAGAGAATATTTGGAGTCTCAAAAAATACCAGGAGAAATTTTTTGAAGGAAAAAACTGAAGAAACCCAAGAGGACACACTCCAATCATAATGAAAATTATGATTCTCATCCATCCAAGGAGACGAGCTGTGAGCACAAGGAACAGGAAGAAAACTGTGCCTAGTCACAGAGTAATTAAACTGCTCCAATCCATTATAAAAGAAAAAAAGATGCCCAATGAGCCAGAAAGAAAATACATAGTACATTCAGAAAACAAAAGTAAAAATTATGTCAGATTTCTCATCAAAAACAATGGAAGTGAGAAGATAGTGAAGCAACATTTTTAAAGGACTGAGAGTGAAAAAGAGTGTAATCTTATGCCTACTTACCCCCTTCCCAAATCTCTTTGAAAATATAAGTTGAATGATGACATTTATAGACATACCCATGCTTAAAGACTTCGTCACCAGAAAGGCCACACAGCAAGAGAAGTTAAAGGAGCCCTCCAAGGAGAAGGGAACTCACATGAACTGGAATTCCTGATGGACACAAAGGAAATGAAGGAAAAGAGACATGGTCTATGCATGGGAAACATATGATTTTTTATCAATTAAATCTCTTTAAAAACATGGGGCAGCTTTTTTTTTTTTAAGTAATAACCTTGGATGTGGGATTCAAAACATATGCCAAGTAAAATACAGGACAACATAAGCATAAGAGCAGGCAGGAGAGAAATGTGAGGAAGTGTGCCATCCCTTGAAGGCAGGCTGTGCTAAGTTACAGATGTATGTATGCTATAATGCCCAAAGTAGTCGCTGAAATAACAAAATATTTACACCCAGTAAGTCAACAAAGGCAAGAAAAAGGAATTATATACAAACCATGTAAAGGCTATGACAGAGCAATTACTCTTCCAGGATTCTACACTGTAGCCATGTGTGCAGGAATGATGACTCTCACAGGAAAAGCATAGAACCAAAGTAATTAAGAAGTATATGGGAAGGGATAAATAAAGGCTACTACAAACAGTGAAAGAAACTTCATTGGTGAAAGGAGTTTACAGGGTAAAGATAATAAGCCTGCTCTTTCCTGAATTCCAGGACTCCCACTGATCTGCTTTCCTCCAGAGACCCTTTCTGAGGATCAGTGACTATCTGGATATAGGTTCTCGTGTTTGTGTATACAAGACACAAGGGAAAGGACTGTAGTAGTGGAGCTTGGGAACGATGTACAGACTAGAAATTATCAATCATACATCACTTACACTCCAAAAGGCTGAGACACGTCCCTGGGTAGGCTTGAACCACCAACCTTTCGGTTAACAGCCAAACGCGCTAACCGATTGCGCTACAGAGACTCGACACTGGCTCGTTTTTGGTCTCAACAGAGTGACTAACACTCACTCACTCACTCATCCCCGCAGAAAGCAAGCAGAGCTACAAAGGTAGGCGAAGCCACCTGCCTTTCTCAGGAGAGCAGCTCGGACTCCAAGCCTCGGGCCATCGGAGAGACGGAGTCCACTCAGTGTTCGTTCCCGTTGGAAAGCCGGACGTCGGGCGATTCCGAAGGCAGACGTGCAGCCGAGCGTCCCTGCCACGCCTTACTCCACACCCGCCTCAGATGCCAGCGCCCGGACGCCAGGCCTGAGCCGAGGAGGGCCTGAGGGAAGCTGAACCCGCGGTGGACTCAGTGACGGCTCCGGGTTTGCTCCACCTTCATCCGGCCATCTGCACCTTTGGGCAGCGGTTTAGTAGGTGTGGTCCGTGTGGCTTAACGGGAAAGAGATCACATCCAAAGAGGAAACGTGAAAAGGAGTGAGAGCAAGCAAAGACATGGATGAAACCTGCCAGCAGACCTTCCAGGAAGTCTGTGAAGAGGCTCGGGCCAGATCCTCAGAAAGAAAAATTGCTTTTTAAGTAGCAAATAGGGGAGGAAGAATCGGAGAAGAGCATGAAAGAGAGAAAAGCACGAACTTCTGTAAGTGTCCAGGAATAAAACAGTGTGGATTTATTTATGTCGAGATAGCTACCTGAAGTCATGTTGTGCGTGGTGTTTGTATGGTGTATAGTGCTGTACTGTGGTGGCAGCAACCTCGGTTCATATCCAGGCTGTATCAAGCCAGTGTCTATAACCTCTTTCCATTTGCTTTTTTTTTTTAATTGGCATATAGTTGATTTACAGTGTTGTTAGTTTCAGGAGTACAACAAAGTGATTCAGTTATACATACATTTGTTTCAGATTCTCTTTCTATATAGGTTTTTATTACACAATATTTTATTTATTTATTTACACAATATTGAGTTTAGGTCCCTCTCTGTGCTAGAGGTCCATATTGGTTATCTATCTGATACACAGTAGTGTATATATGTTAATCTGAAACTCTTAATTTATCCCTCTTTCTACTCTTTTCCCTTTGGTAACCAGCAGCTTATTTTCTACATCTGAGAGTCTATTTCTGTTTTGTATATAATTTCATTTGTATCATTTTTGTTTTTGTGTTTTAGTTTCCACATATAAGTGATATCGTATTTGTCCATCTTACTTCACTCAATATGAGAATCTCCAGGTCATCCACATTGCTCCAAATGGCATTATTTCATTCTTTTTTTTTCTTTATGGTTGAGTAATATTCATTTTGCTTTTAATTCCAGCACGAGTTATGTCACTTAGCAGTGGTTGGAGAGCAGTTTGCTGCTGGCCTTGCATCTGTATTCTGTGAGGAGTAAATCCCACAGCACACAAGTGGGCTGGTCAAAGCAAAACCTAGGTCAATTCCTTGTCTCATTGTTGAACAGAACATACTCTGAAGTGGAAATATTGCCTCTCAAGTAGCTTTGTCTGTAGCTTGCACTAACGAAATAATATGGTCAATGACTTTTTTTCTGGAAAAGGTATTTCTAATATCAGTAGTTGTTTGTTTTTGTTTTTTTTTTTACACTAAAGGAGAATGAGTGTTCAATGGGTTTACAATAAAATGCAAACTAGTCATCACAGTTTACAGCAGCTTGTCTCCACCCACCATCCACTGATTTCTATGGAAAAAATAAATCATTGAACTATACTCCCCACTGTGTAAAAAGCACACATCTTTAATTCATAGGCACAATTTATGAACTTAGGCAAATGTAATCACCACCCAGATGAAGCTATAGAAAACTGCTACCATCCTAGCAATGTCATTTGAGACCCTTTCCAGGCAATTCCTACACAAGATCACTTAATTACTAATTCTGAAGTCTATTGCAATCATGTACTGTTGCCTGCTTTTAAAACTCAAATGAATGAATGTACATTTTTGTTACTGATTTTTGTTTCATGCAACATTTTGTTCACTAGACATATTCATACTGTTATGTATATCACTTATTAATTTTGGTATCATTGGGGTAATTTTGGTGGGTTTTTTGGTTGTTAATTGGTGTCCTTGATGAATATTCTTGGTGTTTTGATGAATATTCCATATCAATCTTTTGTATACTTCTGCATTCATGGATGTACTGCAATTTTGGAGTCATGGTGTAGGTACAAGATTAACTTTATCAGAAATTGCCAACAGTCTTCTAGAATGATTTCAAACTAACTACTACAGATGCAATTGCTTTACAACTGTCAGCATTTAATGTACGAATTCTTTTAAATACAGTCATGCTGCAGGGTAATGAAATCTCCATGTAGTATTAAGGTTTATTTCCCTGATGGGTAAAAATGTCGAGAATATTTTCTTATAACTTTTGGTTATTAAAATATCCATCTTTGTGATCCAGTAAGACCCTGGCTTAGGCTTCCCAGGAAAAGGAAATCAGGTCCTGTGGTCAGTCACTGCAGTGCAGATGAATCCTTTGAAGCATCCCTTGGAGACACCCAAGCTTGGGGAGTTCCCAGGAGCGGCTGCTTCAAATCTAATGATTGGCTCACCAAAAGCAGACTCACCCAACCTCTCAGGCCTTTGCCATTTCCACCCACTCTTCAGTAGAGTGAGGGTGGATTATATTTTTAAAGTATTCTCTTTCAATCCATTCATTCACATTCATTTCCCTGAGTAATTTGAGTTTCCAATTCATCTCACTACCACAAATGGAAAACTGTTATTGTTAACATAAGCAGAAAGTATGTGTACAAATCAATACCAGAATATCAATATGATGGTGATCCAGGTAAATGTCCTGACTCTCCAGCTGCTGTTGTTTGGAATCCCTGTGGTCTCCATCTGGTAGTGGGCACATTTCCCTTTTCCCTTGGACACTCACTCAGAAAACCTGTTAGGATAAATGTTATGTCCACTGTAGGGCAATAGGTGAGTGAGGAAGAGGGGGTGGTGGATGGGGGTGGGAGCGTGGACCAAGCTTGCAGAGGGAGCAGTAGATGAGAAGCACAGTGGCTGTGGGTGTGTGTGGCTCTGGAAGAGCTGATGAAAGACAGTCAGTCTGGTGGGTGAGAGAGTGTGCTTTGCCTGTGTGGGGAGGGGCAGGAGAATTGGGAGATCTTTGCTAGAACTACTTTGCAGAGAGTGATTTGGTAAGAGTAGAAGGGCGGAGGGTGACCCTGAGTGGCCCTCAGGGTACGAGCTTATAGTTAGCTGGCAGCAGAGATACTTGATCTCGAAGGGGCTTTCTCCAGGGCAAAAACTTGTCCATTGCTTTCACGTGGTGCTGAACTCTGTGATTTCCTTACTAGTGGGAAACTCTACTTCAGAATTTCTGCTTGATAATCCCTAGATAGTAAAATGTGTATATTCATTTAGGTGAGTTTGAAGAAAGGACAAACTTAATCTGTGGGGTGGCCATCAGAATAGCTTAGAGTAGCAGAGGATGGATAGGCATTACTTGGAAAATGTATCAAAGGGCTTCATCATATATCAAAGTGTATCTTCTATACTTCGTTGATAAAAATTTTTCTGCATTTTGATCCTGGTGATGATTTCACATCAAATAGCTGTTCATTAATGATTTGTGCATTTTGTTCTGTGATCACACACCTTAATAATTTCCTTTTGGAAAGAATTGGCGGTCACATTTCGGAGAACCCAATGTAGACCATTACAGGGTTTAAGAAAAGAAAAAAACAAGGAGATGCCAGGCGTAACCTAATGCCGTGACTCGGATTCGAACCGAGGTTGCTGCGGCCACAACGCAGAGTACTAACCACTATACGATCACGGCGCACCACAACCCAAGCGTTGACAACTGTTCTTAATCTATGTCATTTGAAATAAAATGATTCCAATCACTGCACTACTTTATTCATGGAAACTTTACTCAGGTGTTCGTATTCTCTCGTTCACTGGCTTCCGCTCTCTTCCTCTCAATTCTGATACATGATGAGAAAACAAAATCAAAACCAGTTCTCATCTCCCCAGATCCGGCACGTGCCTTCTGGGAAGTCTGACTGTCCTCTCCCCCCACCTCGCCCCTACCCCCTGGCCGGCTTCTTTCCCGGCTCTTCGCGTTTGTTCCTTGGACCGACCCTTCCCACCCGCTGGTTCTAGCTCTCGCCTCACCGACCGCGGCCAAGCGGAGGGAGGGCAGCGCCAGCGGCTCAGACGGCCTGGTGAAGGAGGAGCAAAGAACAGAAGAAATACTGGAGTCCAAGCGAGTGTTCAGCTTCCTTAGACTCCTACCTATCCTCCCGGCTCAGGCGGGGGGCGTTTCAGGGGCAATGTTTCTGCGAGGGGAGGGGAGCAAGGCGCGGCTGGGGCATTTGGCACCCAAGGGGATGAAAAGAAGGCCATTTGTATTGAGCTTTGAGGCGTGATTGTTTAGCGCCTTTGCCTGTTAACCGGAAAGTTGGTGGTTCTAAGCCTACCAAAGGATAACTTTCTCCTTGTACGTTTTAAGTAAGTACTCCAAGGCTTTGTGGTTCTTTCTACTCTGTTCTTCCTTTCCAAAAATGCATCCTTCACTACCCTTCTGTCCCTCATTTCTGGACCTAAATCAAGAGCAGGTTGCCCAGTCAGGGTCACTGGGAATCCGAATATCCTGAAAGAGTGCAACTAGCAACTTTATCTCTTCATGTTTCTCCTTTTCAGTGCACGTTATAAACCCTACAATCTTCCATTATTTAAAAAAATCTGTCCCATATTTCTAAGAGATTTAAATTTAAAATCTTATATTATTCCTTCATCCCTTTGTGTAAGTCCAGATTTCCAGCTGGTGTCAGTGTTGTACTTCCTGGAGGACTCCTTTAACATTTCTTGTAATGTAGCTGATGAAGTCTTTAGGCGTTTTTATGTCTCAGTTCAATTCAGTCTCTGTCTTCTCCGGTTCTTTGCAACCCCACGGATTGCAGCATGCCAGGCTTCCCTGTCCAGCCCCAACTCCTGGAGTTTGCTCAAACTCATGTCCATTGATCCTACCATGTCATGCCATTCTACCATCTCATCCTTGTTGTCCCCTTCTCCTCCTGCCTTCAGTCTTTCCCAGCATCAGGGTCTTTTCCAGTGAGTCAGTTCTTCCCATCAGTTGGCCAAAGTATTGAAGCTTCAGCTTCAGCATCAGTCCTCCCAATGAATATTCAGGACTGATTTCCTTTAGGATGGACTGGTTTGATTTCCTTGCAGTCCAAGGGACTCTCAAGAGTCTTCTCCAACACCAAAGTTCAAAAGCATCAATTCTTTAGCACTCAGTTTTCTTTAGAGTCCAACTCTTACATCCATACATGACTACTGGAAAAACCATAGCTTTGACTAGATGGAGCTCATTTGGCAAAGTAATGTCTCCACTTTTTAATATGCTAAGTTTGTCATACCTTTTATCCAAGCAGCATGTGTCTTAATTTCATGGCTGCAGTCACCATCTGCATTGATTTTGGAGCACAAGAAAATACAATCTGTCACTGTTTAGATTGTTTCCCCATCTATTTGCCATGAAGTGATGGGACCAAATCCATGATCTTAGTTTTTTGAATGTTGAGTTGTAAGCCAGCTTTTTCACTCTTCTCTTTCACTTTCATCAAGATGCTCTTTAGTTCCTCTTCACTTTCTGCCATAAGGGTGGTGTCATCTACATATATGAGGTTATTGATATTTCTCCCTGCAGTCTTGATTCCAGCTTGTGCTTCATCCAGCCTGGCATTTCACATGATATACTCTGCACTGAAGTTAAATAAGCAGGGTGACAATATACAGCCTTGATGTACTCCTTTCCCAATTTGGAACCAGTCCATTGTTCCATGTCCAGTTCTAACAGTTGCTTCTTGACCTGCATAAAGGTTTCTCAGGAGGCAAGTAAGGTGGTATGGTATTCCCATCTCTTTAAGAATTTTCCACAGTTTGCTGTGATCCACACAGTCAAAGGCTCCTTTGACTAAAGTCTTAGTCAATGAAGCAGAAGTAAATTTTCTGGAATTCTCTTGCTTTTTCTATGATCCAAAAGATGTTGGCAATTTGATCTCTGGTTCCTCTGCGTTTTCTAAATCCAGCTTGAACATCTGGAAGTTCTCAGTTCACATACTGTTGAAGCCTAGCTTGGAGAATTTTTAGCATTACTTTGCTAGCAAGAGGAAATTAGTACAGTTGTGCAGTGGTTTGAGCATTCTTTGGCATTGCCTTTCTTTGGGACTGTAATGAAAATTGACCTTTTCCAGTCCTGTGGCCACTGCTGAGTTTTCCAGGTTTGCTGGCATATTGAGTGCAGCATTTTCACAGCATCATCTTTCAGGATTTGAAATAGTGCAGCTGGAACTCCATCACCTTCACTAACTTTGTAGTGATGCTTCCTAAGGTCCACCTGACCATGCACTCCAGGACGTCTGGCCGCAGGTGAGTGATCACACCATCATGGCTATTGCATCATTAAGATCTTTATTGTATAGTTTTTCTGTGCATTCTTGCCACTTCTTTACTGTTTTGTCCTTTATTGTGCCCATATTTGCATAAAATATTCCTTTGGTATCTCTAATTTTCTTGAGATCTCTAGTCTTTCCCATTCTATTGTTTTCCTCTCTTTCTTTGCATTAATCCTTGAGGAAGGCTTTCTTATCTCTCCTTACTATTCTTTGAAATCTCACCTCCACCAACCAGCCCCAGGTCAAGTGCCCTGAGGTCCCGACTCAGTGACTTTTAGGAACTCAGTGCAGAAACTCTTCTGCATTGGATCTTGATGCAAAATATAATTCTTATCTGAGTAGGAAGAGAAAGTCTCCTGTGAGTACAGATGCAGAAAGAGTTTTCCCTGACCAGGAATCAAACTCAGGCCACAGAGCAGTGAACACCAAATCCTAGCCACTAGACCACCAGGGAGCTGTACACAAAAGATGACTTAGCACCTCCAAGTGAAAATTGAGAGTGTAAAAGATGAAACCAGAGATGCAGAGAACACGAAATTGCCCAGCAGACCAGAGCTGTGTGCAGCTGTGCAAGGCTCCCAGCCCTTGACCGCCTGTTCATCGCCCTCTTAAATTCCCTTTCCTGGGGGACGCTTCTGTTTCTGAGACCAGGTCACAAAGTATCTACTGAGTCCCTCCTGGTCTAGCTCTAGGGCTGTGTGCTGCCTTGCTGCTCTCTTTGTGAACCTGTTTTCCCTCAAGTCAGGCGCTGACTTGGCTTTCAATGGGTGATGAGCAGATCCGTCTACCTCCAGATCTCTGACCTGGCCTCAGGGCCTCTGATGACCGCAAGGGTACAGATTCCTTTCCCTCCGCGGCCGTCTCAGTTCGCGGAGCCTTAAGTTCTTCATATCTGTGACTTTGGCTGGAGCCCATGGTGAGACCTGGGTGCGGTCTGTTTTCTTCTACCAGGAAAATAAGACTGCTCCTCAAGTGTGCTGAGGTGGAAAAAGCAAGTGAGCTTCGTGGGAATGAGCTCCTTGGTTTTCAGTGACAATCTGTGAACATGTAAAAAGATCCAGGAGCCCGACAAGGAGCCGGAGGGGTTTCCAGTAGTAAAGATGAACCGAAGTCAGCCTTGTCCTTCCCCCTGGGATGAACTGGGCCTGGACTCCGCAGAGACTCAGAGCAGAAAAAGAGGACTGCTTTCTTGTGCTGAGTAGACTTTCAGATGGTCACCAACTCCTTCTACAGCTGCATCAGCTGCCTCACCCCGTGCCTTTCGCGCCTTTTCGTTTTGCCAAAGATAAAGCAAATCTCCGGCAGGCGGGCCGGGCGGGGCGGGGCGGAGCGGGGGCTAGGAGGGTGGGGTGGGGTGGGGGAGTGGGGCAGGGGCCGGGAAGCGATCTGCTTCCGCCTGGTTTCGAACCGGGGACCTTTCACGCGTGAGGTAAACGTGATAACCACTACACTACAGAAAAGAGACGATCGCTACCACTGAACACTGTTTTTAGAAAACCCAAGATTCTGCAGCCCCTATCCAAGCCACCAACTTTTAACACTTGTGCAGAAACCTTGGAGCCCCAAGCTCTCTCAGGCACAGAGACGGGCGACTCCCGAGGGCCCTGCTTTAGGGCTCCTCCATTTCCCTGAAGCGAGGTCCCTCAACCCCCCTCAGACTGCCTTCGGGGTCCCGCACCCAAGGCAGAGTCCTCATACTCTCAGCTGCGCACCCGAGAGCAGAGGTCACCCCCGCCGACTCTCCAGCTCCCGGAAGCCGCAGGAGGTGAGGGGTGGTTTCGAAGCCCAGGAGACCTTGCAGCCCAGCAGTGTGGACGCCACCCCTCCCGGGCTGCGGACCTTAATGGCCCTTTTCACGGCGTCGGTCGTCAGCCCTCTGGGCTCTCAGGAATGATCGACACTTCCAATCCTCTCAGAACCACACCCCGCTCCCCGCTGCTCCTTTACATCTGACTCTTGTGCTCGTTCTCTGCAGCACTTCTCCGGTGTCCTCTTGGCACAAGGGAGTCTCTTTGGTGTTCTCTAAAATTTAAACCCGCCGTCCCTGGGTGGGCTCGAACCACCAGCCTTTCGGTTAACAGCCGAACGCGCTAACCGATTGCGCCACAGAGACAAAGACACAAAGTTTTGCTTGCCTCTGCATGGAGTAGACACTTCCCTGGTGGTTCAGACGGTAAAGCATCTGCCCGCAATGCTGGAGACCTGGGCTTGATTCCTGGGTCAGGAAGATCACCTGGAGAAGGGACTGGCAGTACTCTTGCCTGGAAAATCCCATGGACAGAGGAGCCTGGTAGGCTACCGTCCACAGGGTTTCAAAGAGTTGGACACGACTGAGCGACTTTACTTACTTACTCATTCACAGGGTAAGACCTTTACCCTCAGGGAAAGGGTGCCACGTCCTTCCCCCTACCCGCCACAGATGCCAGCGCCCTCACAGATATTGATTCAGGGCTTGGACCCTCTGGGCCTGAACCGAATGATATCCAAGGACAGCTGAACACCCAGTGGGCGCCAATGATGGCTCTTCCTGTATACTCGCCTACACTCAGTGAATGAGAGTTTGCTACCCTGGCAAAGGCCTCTGGGGCCGAGGTTGTGCTTCGGTTTCCTGTGTCCACCAGGCGATTTCCACCACTGCAGAGGTCTGGTGACGGTCGCCCTGTGTCTGCACCCCTGGGACAGGGTTTGGCACTCACCGGGACACTCTAACACTTGGATGGCTACATTGTCCCTTGAAGACCCCTGAGGACATATGGAAAAGTTTTCGAAGTGAACAGTTCTTTTTAAAAAGCCTTTATCCCAGCTATTTGATTTACCAGCATCCCATGGGGCGGACCATGGAAAAGTTTATTGGACACCGCCTATCTGATGGAGTTTGGATAGCCCCCTGTGTAGACTGCATTCTGTGGGGTCCACCTGGGAACGAGAAGGGGTGGGAATTGAAAACCAAGCAGGGAAGGTGGGTTTGGGAGGAGGGCATGGAGACCTCCCAGGAGGCTTGGGAGAGAGGAGCATTGTCTCAATCCCCATAACAGAGTGGGGAAGGAGGCAAAGAGCTCTCCCAAAAAGAAAGCAGGAGGCAAGGGAGGTGGGGAAGTAGGGGAGAAGAGAGGGGAAGGGTAGGGAGAGGAGAATCATAGAATCTGTGCTTCCACCCATCCCTCCTCCCTCTCTTGCCCTCTCTCTCCTACTTGCTCTTCTTTCCATCTCTACAACTGAGAAATCCTGACACAACCACATCTGAGAAGAAAGACCCAACTAATCTGTGCTCAGAAGCATAAACTCTTGGTTGTAAGAATGGTTCTGCCCATGTGTGGTCTTAGACAAATAAAGAAACTTCTTGTACCGCTGTTCTTTCTTCTGTAAAGTGAAAACAATAAGACCATTCTTCTTCATTCTGTTGTCAGGTGTGCCTGGATTTAGAAACTATTGTATCAAGAATATTATAGGCAGTGAAATAATATTGTTGTCATTATTCTCTGAATCTTTTGACAACCCCTACCCTTATTTATTTCATGTTAAATTAGCTTGTTGCTTCTAGAAATTTCTGTAAACAGAATCAAGACACTGGCTGCTGTGACTGCTCTTCTTCACCAGTTCTCTGATTGCAGGTCTGGAACCAATATATAGGCTGGAGAAAATGGGAAGAACACACGTCTCCACTCAACACAATCTGACCTCCCCTGATTCGCTCCTTGCCCCTTGTCAGAGAACGGTTTTCTGGGCATCCTGTCTATTCTGGATCTCTCAACATATTTTCCATGGATATGTTTTCTTCCTATATCAGCCAGAGACCATTTCTGATCCTTGCACTTATAAACTTTGACTGACTTTCAGGTCAGTCTGCCTGGAATGCAGGAGACCCGGGTTCAAGCCTTGGATCAAGAAGATCCCCTGGAGAAGGAAGATCCCTTGGAGAAGGAAATGGCAACCCACTCCAGTACTCTTGCCTGGAGAATCCATGGAGGGAGGAGCCTGGTAGGCTACAGTCCATGGGGTCACTAACAGTCAGACACAATTGAGCGACTTCACTTTCACTTCCAGGTTCTCTTGGAAGAGCTCTTTGTGTTGTTTGTTACCACTCAATTTCTTCATTATACAAAAAAGTTTCATCCTCTCACCCCAGAACTATGAAATTCCTCCTCATAAAAGAACTTCCCCTTTGCCTCCTTCTTCCTTGAGTCAACCTCTGTCCAGTCTCTGGGAACAAAATAAGTCTTCAGGCAACACTGGGCTTTTTTCTGACTATGTTTTTTGGCCATTAAAACAGATGCTACTTTCTCTGTTCTGTGTATTGGATGAGGGAAGAAATGACAGTGGGTAAAAATGAAGAAGGAAAGACTATTACTCTGGGCCATAATGTGGATTTATACCGATTATTCATGTAAATGTTTAGTGTAAAGGTATTTTGTGTACATAATACTGTCTACACTGTAAGACAGCTTAGATACACACCTTCTATGATCCAGCAATCAGTGCTCTTGGGTACCTTGATTTTGTGTGCTTTTAAAAAAATTGTGAAGTTTCTGGATCTTGATATGTTAATTGGAATGAAATTGACTTGACCAATCTAGTACATCATGAGAAACGCTGGGCTGGAAGAAGCACAAGCTGGGATCAAGATTGCTGGAAGAAATATCAATAACCTCAGATATGCAGATGACATCACCCTTATGGCAGAAAGTGAAGAGGACCTAAAAAGCCTCTTGATGAAAGTGAAAGAGGAGAGTGAAAAAGTTGGCTTAAAGCTCAACATTCAGAAAACGAAGATCATGGCATCTGGTCCCATCACTTCATGGGAAATAGATGGAGAAACAGTGGAAACAGTGTCAGACTTTATTTTGGGGGCTCCAAAATCACTGCAGATGATGATTTTAGCCATGAAATTAAAAGACACTTACTCCTTGGAAGGAAAGTTATCACCAACCTAGATAGCATATTGAAAGGCAGAGACATTACTTTGCCAACTAAAGTCTGTCTAGTCAAGGCTATGGTTTTTCCAGTAGTCATGTATGGATGTGAGATTTGGACTGTGAAGAAGGCTGAGCACCAAAGAATTGATACTTTTGAACTGTGGTGTTGGAGAAGACTCTTGAGAGTCCCTTGGACTGCAAGGAGATCCAACCAGTCCATTCTAAAGGAGATCAGTCCTGGGTGTCCATTGAAGGACTGATGCTGAAGCTGAAACTCCAGTACTTTGGCCACCTCATGTGAAGAGTTGACTCATTGGAAAAGACTCTGATGCTGGGAGGGATTGGGGGCAGGAGGAGAAGAGGATGACAGAGAATGAGATGGCTGGATGGCATCACTGACTCGATGGACACGAGTTTGAGTGAACTCCGGGAGTTGGTGATGGACAAGGAGGCCTGGTGTGCTGTGATTCATGGGGTCACAAGAGTCGGACACAACTGAACGACTGAACTGAACTGAATCTGACAAAAAATGTGTGACTGCCTAAATGTCAGAACCTTGCCTTGTGGCCCCTGTGGCATGTAGTTGATCTGAGTCACCCCAGGTGAGTTTGGCCTGGTTTGTCTGAGTGTTTTGTTCATTTTTACTTATATTATAAATCTAACAAATACACACTTGTTGGAAAAAAAAAAAAGAAAGAAAGACTGCCCTCCCATCAGAAGTGTGAAGAATAGAATTCTCCAGCTCCACTCTCACTGGACTGCTGACACACTTTATATATTATACATAAGAGATGGTGGTGGCTTTGGAGGTAATCCATGCTATGTGACCAAGGGAAATCCCACCTTGACAACCATCTGCCCTCTCAGGGCTATGGTGAAAGGGTGAAAGGAAAGGAAAATAACACTCTTATTTGGAGAAATTTTACCTCAGGATGGGACACTGGCAAATGGAGGCAGAATACGTGGTTGATCATGGAGACTTCAGAGGCTCTTCCATGGGCCGAAACCCAAAGTGGATTTTACCTTATTTTCTGAGGTGCAAGTGAAGTGAGAGAAGTCAATCAGAGGAGCAGAAAGAATGCAAAGGGGATGAGCACACACACAAGTCAACAGTGTACAAGTCGGGTTGGGTCCCTAGAAGAACTGCCTTGGGATTATCAGCCAGATGGATGGAGCCTAAAGAAGCCCTTATCCATTTCTGGTGACAAAGAGCAGGTATCTTTCAAAGGGGTTCCATGGTGTAACGGTGAATACTCTCAATTCTGAATCCCATGATCTGAAAACTAGGTGGGACCTTTCTGGTTAATTAGAACTAGGACACTTTTTACTCCCCTAATAGGACCTGCCTTCCAGCTCCCATGTCCCCCAGCAGCATGGTTCACAGGGGCCCGACGGACAAGCGTGGCACCGACCCAGGGCATCCTCACTGGACCCAGATGGCTCTGCACATCCCTGGCCATTGGAGGACTGGCCCCAGCCCTCCTCTCTATCCCCTGCCCAGGGGAGCAGTGACCCAGCCAGTGCCTCCCTCCTGTCGGGTTACCCAGGGTCTTGGGGGCAAGAGGGAGAGGCTGCACCCAAGTCCTGCCCCACAAGGGGGCTTCACACCAAATGCCTTGTAGTCACTGATCAGACAGGATGGCAGCTTTCCGGTACAGGGTTCCAGACCTGACTGGGAAGAACTATGTTTTATTCAGGTTCTCTATTATTCCGAATATTAATTGACCCTATCCCAGTTTATTATGATTTTATTTGGAGAAGGAAATGGCAACCCACTCCAGTACTCTTGCCTGGAGAATCCCACGTGCAGAGGAGCCCGGTAGGCTACAGTCCATGGGGTCGCAAAGAGTCGGACACAACTGAGCAACTTCACTTAACTTTAGAGTTTCTTGCTCTTAAGTCTCCACTGGGCATACAAAACCGCTGTTCGGCCAATATTTGAACCTTGACTCTTGGAAATCCCGTCCATTGGTCCCAGCTCAGCCTGAAAGAGGAGTGTGAGTTGCAGATTTTGGCATCTGAGGAGACTCCAGATCCCTGACCCACGGGCCAGGCTGCTCCAGAGCCAAAGGGGAGAGGAGCCATTGGGAGTCCGGAGCCAGACCGGATCCTTCATCCTGCAGTTAGTGCTCCACTGAGAAGACTTCCCACGATGGTGAGCAGAGCAAAACAATTGTGTCCTCTACTGCTTGGGAGAAAAATATGGATGAGGCTTGTGATGGACTTGAATAGCTAATGAAAGTGTTCTCTTCCGGGTGCAAAGGAGCACTTCTCAGATTCTTATATTTTGGAACCTTCAGTGGTTAAGGAAGGACTCAGTGACAGAGTTGTCTTTGTTTGTTAAGTTGCTCAGTTATGTCTAACTCTTTGCAGCCCCATGTACTGCAGCACGACAGGATTCCCTGTCCATCACCATCTCCCGGAGCTTGCTCAAACTCATGTCCATTGAATTGGTGATGCCATCCAACCATCTCATCCTCTATCGTCCCTTTCTTCTCCTGTCTTCAGTATTTCCCAGCATCAGGGTCGTTCCCAATGAGTTATTTCTTCCCATCAGGTGGCTAAAGTATTGGAGCTTCAGTCTCAGCATCAGGCCTTCCAATGAATATTCAGGACTGATTTCCTTTAGGATGGACCGGCTGGATATCCTTGCAATCCAGGGAACTCTCAAGAGCCTTCTCCAGCACCACAGTTCAAAACCATCAATTCTTTGGTGCTCAGCCTTCTTTATAGTCCAACTCTCACAGCCATACATGACTACTGGAAAACCATAGCTTTGACTAGATGGACATTTGTTGACAAAGTAATATCTCTGCTTTTAAATATGCAGTCTAGATTGGTCATAGCTTTTCTTTCAAGGAGCAACAGAATTCTGATTTGATGACTGCAGTCACCATATGCAGGTCATTTATTTTTTTAATATAAAAATGTTAAATACATATAAAGAAGAAAATAAGCCGTCATCCATAGTCCCACCTCCTGGAATGAACTACTGTTAACATCTTTACATATGTTCCTTCAAATCTATTTCTAAATTTCCAAGTTTTAGCAAAAAGTGCGTGGGTACATGCTAAGTCACTCCAGTCCTGTCAGACACTTTTGGACCATATGGACTGTAGTCCACCAGGCTCCTCTGTCCATGGGATTCTCCAGGCAAGAATATTGGAGGGAAATATTCCAGGGGATCTTTCTGCCCCAGGGATCGATCCCAGATTTCTAGTGTCTTTGCATTGGCAGGTGGTTCTTTACCATTAGGCATTACCTGGGAAGCCCCTAAAGTATATATGTTTATTCTATAAAATTCAAATGATGCAGAAAATACAAATATGTAAAATTTTAAAACACCTTAAATTCAAAAGTAACTTCTGTTAATGTAGGTAAATGTTGATGGAGTCATTTAGGTATATCAACAGAAGAATATATACAAATAAACCTTTATATTTGAGCTCTTATAGGTTCTATTCCTATTTTAAAGTATTCCCATTTAACAGTGTGTAAATTCAATGGAAAAACACAAAAATAAAGAAACCGTTGAACTTTCAACTTGTTTACCTTAAGAGAGATACATTTCTTGTGTGTGTGTGTGTGTGTTTGAAATAAAGTTTTATTAAAGTATAAAGGAGTTAGAGAATGCTTCTGACATAGACATCAGAAGGAGGTAGAAAGAGTACCTGCTTGCTAGTGTTAGCAATGGAGTTATATACTCTCCAATGAATCCAAAGAATGTCTGGAGTTAAATTCACCCATTCCAGTCCATTTTAGTTCGCTGATTCCTAGAATGTCAATGTTCACTCTTGCCATCTCTTCTTTGACCACTTCCGATTTGCCTTGATTCATGGACCTGACATTCCAGGTTCCTATGCAATATTGCTCTTTACAGCATCAGACCTTGCTTCTGTCACCAGTCACATCCACAACTGGGTATTGTTTTTGCTTTGGCTCCATCCCTTCATTCTTTCTGGAGTTATTTCTCCACTGACTTCCAGTAGCATATTGGGCACCTACTGACCTGGGGAGTTCCTCTTTCAGTATCCTATTATTTTGCTTTTTCATACTCTTCATAGAGTTCTCAAGGCAAGAATACTGAAGTGGTTTGCCATTCCCTTCTCCAGTAGACCACATTCTGTCAGACCTCTCACCATGACCCTGCCCGTTTTGGGTTGCCCCACGGGCATGGCTTAGTTTCACTGAGTTAGACAAGGCTGTGGTCCTAGTGTGATTAGATTGACTAGTTTTCTGTGAGTATGGTTTCAGTGTGTCTGCCCTCTGATGCCCTCTTGCAACACCTACCATCTTACTTGGGTTTCTCTTACCTTGGTGTAGGGTATCTTTTCACAGCTGCTCCAGCATAGCACTGCCGCTGCTCCTTACCTTGGATAAGGAGTATCTCCTCACTGCCACCCTTCCTGACCTTCAACGTTGGATGCTCCTCTAGGCCCTCCTGCGCCCACGCAGCCATGGCTCCTTGGACGTCGGGTTGCTCCTCCCAGCCACAGTCCCTGGCCTCGGGCGCGGGTGGCTCCTCTCTGCCATTCCTGCTCCATCACAGCCTAGCACTCTCGGCCACTGCCCCTGACCTCGGACATGGTGTAACTTCTCTTGGCCATTGCCCTTTGGGCATGGGGTCCATAATATCTACTACTACGGGGAGGAATCCAAGAAGAAATGGAGTAGCCATCATGGTCAACAAAAGTCTGAAATGCAGTACTTGGATGCAATCTCAAAAACGACAGAATGATCTCTGTTCCTTTCCAAGGCAAACCATTCAATATTACGGTAATCCAAGTCTATGCCCCAACCAGTAACGCTGAAGAAGCTGAAATTGAACAGTGCTATGAAGATCTACAAGTCCTTTTAGAACTAACACCCCAAAACTTTGTCCTTTTCATTATAGGGGACTGGAATGCTAAAGTAGGAAGTCAAGAAACACCTGGAGTAACAGGCAAATTTGCCCTTGGAATGCAGAATGAAGCAGGGCAAAGACTAATAGAGTTTTGCCAAGAAAATGCACTGGTCATAGCAAACACCCTCTTCCAACAACACAAGACAAGACTTTACACATGGACATCACCAGATGGTCAATACCAAAATCAGATTGATTATATTCTTTGCAGCCAAAGATGGAGAAGCTCTATACAGTCAACAAAAACAAGACCAGGAGCTGACTGTGCCTCAGATCATGAACTCCTTATTACCAAATTCAGACTTAAATTGAAGAAAGTAGGGAAAACTGCTAGACCATTCAGATATGACCTAAATCAAGCCCCCTTATGATTATACAGTGGAAGTGAGAAATAGATTTAAGGGCCTAGATCTGATAGATATAGGGCCTGATAAACTATGAAATGAGGTTGGTGACATTGTACAGGAGACAGGGATAAGACCATCCCCATGGAAAAGAAATGCTAGAAAGCAAAATGGCTTTCTGGGGAGACCTTACAAATAGCTGTGAAAAGAAGAGAAGCAAAAAGCAAAGGAGAAAAAGAAAGATATGAGCATCTGAATGCAGAGTTCCAAAAAATAGCAAGAAGAGATAAGAAAGCCTTCCTCAGTGATCAATGCAAAGAAATAGAGGCAAACAACAGAATGGGAAAGACTAGAGATCTCTTCAAGAAGATGAGAGATACCAAGGGAACATTTCATGCGAAGGTGGGCTCGATAAAGGACAGAAAAGGTATGGACCTAACAGAAGCAGAAGATACTGCGAAGAGGTGTCAAGAATACACAGAAGAACTGTACAAAAAGATCTTCACAACCAAGATAATCACAATGGTGTGATCACTCACCTAGAGCCAGACATCCTGGAATGTGAAGTCAAGTGGGCCTTAGAAAGCATCACTATGAACAAAGCTAGTGGAGGTGATGGAATTCCAGTTGAGCTATTTCAAATCCTGAAATATGATGCTGTGAAAGTGCTGCACTCAATATGCCAGCAAATGTGGAAAACTCAGCAGTGGCCACAGGACTGGAAAAGGTCAGTTTTCATTCCAGTCCCAAAGAAAGGCAATGCCATAGAATGCTCAAACTACCGCACAATTGCATTCATCTCACATGCTAGTAAAGTAATGCTCAAAATTCTCCAAGCCAGGCTTCAGCAATATGTGATCCGTGAACTTCCTGATGTTCAAGCTGGTTTTAACAAAGGCAGAGGAATCAGAGATCAAATTGCTAACATCCACTGGATCATGGAAAAAGCAAAAGAGTCCAGAAAAACATCTATTTCTGCTTTATTGACTATGCCAAAGCCTTTGATGGTGTGGATCACAATAGATTGTGGAAAATTCTTCAAGAGATCAGAATGCCAGACCACCTGACCTACCTCTTGAGAAACCTATATGCAGGTCAGGAAGGAACAGTTAGAACTGGACATGGAACAACAGACTGGTTCCAAATAGGAAAAGGAGTACGTCAAGGCTGTATATTGTCACCCTGCTTATTTAACTTATATGCAGAGTACATCATCAGAGAAGGCAGTGGCACCCCACTCCAGTACTCTTGCCTGGAAAATCCCATAGACAGAGGAGCCTGGTGGGCTGCAGTCCATGGGGTCGCTGGGAGTAAGACACAACTGAGCTACTTCACTTTTACTTTTCACTTTCATGCATTGGGGAAGGAAATGGCAACCCACTCCAGTGTTCTTGCCTGGAGAATCCCAGGGACAGGGGAGCCTGGTGGGCTGCTGTCTCTGGGGTTGCACAGAGTCGGACACAACTGAGGTGACTTAGCAGCAGCAGCAGCAGAGTACATAATGAGAAACACTGGGCTGGAAGAAACACAAGCTGGAATCAAGATTGCTGGGAGAAATATGAATAACCTCAGATATGCAGATGACACCAGCCTTATGGCAGAAAGTGAAGAGGAACTAAAGAGCCTCTTGATGAAAGTGAAAGAAGAGAGTGAAAAAGTTGGCTTAAAGCTCAACATTCAGAAAACATAGATCATGGCATCCAGTCCCATCACTTCATGGGAAATAGATGGGGAAACAGTGGAAACAGTGTCAGACTTTATTTTGGGGGCTCCAAAATCACTGCAGATGGTGACTGTAGCCATGAAATTAAAAGATGCTTACTCCTTGGAACAAAAGTTATGACCAACCTAGATAGTATATTCAAAAGCAGAGATATTACTTTGCCGAGTAAGATCTGTCTAGTCAAAGCTGTGGTTTTTCCAGTAATCATGTATGGATGTGAGAGTTGGACTGTGAAGAAGGCTGAGCGCCGAAGAACTGGTGGTTTTGAACTGTGGTGTTGGAGAAGACTCTTGAGAGTCCCTTGGACTGCAAGGAGATCCAACCAGTCCATTGTGAAGGAGATCAGCCCTGGGATTTCTTTGGAAGTGACAAGATAAAGAATCGAGGAACATACAAGCCCCCTCGGCGTTTCAGAAGGAATGATGCTAAAACTCCAGTACTTTGGCCACCTCATGTGAAGAGTTGAGTCATTGGAAAAGACCCTGATACTGGGAGGGATTGGGGGCAGGAGGAGAAGGGGGGTGACACAGGATGAGAAGGCTGGATGGCGTCACTGACTCGATGGACATGAGTCTGAGTGAGCTCCGGGAGTTGGTGATGGACAGGGAGGCCTGGTGTGCTGCGATTCATGGGGTCGCAAAGAGTTGGACAGGACTGAGCGACTGAACTGAACTGAAAGATCTCACCAGACCTACTCCCATAATTTACATTCTAAAATAACAGAATTATCCAGACGATTTAATCCATTGACTGTCCTCAGGCAGGATACTGAGAGGGTAAAAGGTGTAAGACCTCACGGCCTTTTCTCGGGAAGCGTCGCCACAAAGACCACAGTGACTCGAATTCGATGCAATCAGCAGGAGGATTTATTTAGCCAGCGCGCTGGGGTTCGAGCTCCCGTTTCCAGGAGTGAACCCGGAACACTCACCGAAAGGGATTTTTATACAGAAAGATCAAAGACAACTGGGAATGAGATCGGAATGTAGGGAACAATGTGATAAGGGGGTCTTAGGATGAAGTGGAGACATTTGATTGGTGGGGATGATTTACAGGTAATTAAGTTGAAACGGTTGGCTGATCACCCTGCGGCATTTGGTACGGGGAAATGCATTTTTGAGGAAAGGTCAGTTACACAGTGGAAACTAAGTCACAAGTTATCAGTTAAGAATAGGGAGCAGTCAGGAGGCTCTGAGTCATCAAGATAAGGGGGAAAGCTATGCGGTGCATTCTGCCTTCCAGGTTTAACTCTTAACCTAGGAGTTTTCCAGTGCCCTTTTCAGAAAGCACTAAATGAAGTTACATTTTTACAGAAAGACGAATACAATGATTTACAACAAAGAGAAATTCATTATCCCAAAAAGCCTTGTTTTGCTAACATCAAAACTACTATAATTCCTCAATCTAAAAGTTCTTCAAAGGCAGGAAGGCCAGGGGTCTCCAAAGGGAGGAAATAGCTTGCAAGTGTCAGACATTTTTATCTCTCTTAAGTGGCAGGAGGAAACAAACTTGCGATATTTTTTCCTTCTCTATGCAAACTTAAAGGAGGTTTCTCTTAAAATTCTGTGTTGCTTGACACCTGGTTTCACCTAAAGTTAACTATTCTCAAACCTAGAGATAACCAATGCCTTTTATTTTTAATGGAAATATTGATCTTAAGCTATGCTAATGTACTATGCATTTACTGTCTTCAAGTCAGTTCACCTTTTGGCTCAGAACCTACTTGACCAGTATGTTAGATATTGTTCCTCTAATCTATGTAAATAAAACTATTTGTATAGTGATCTGCCCTTCTTCAAGATTCAAGTTAATCATTTTATGGCCCAAGATGAACCATTTGGTGCCAAGATTATCACAAAAGGCATCTTATGGGTTAAGGGGCCTGGTGCCATTCTGAGTTTTAAGACATTCCTTTCTTTCATTAACAGACTGCCAGTGACTATATAACATCCAGCTAAAAACTAGCAGGGGGGTACTCTTTCTGCCCCCTTCTGATGCCCATGTCAGAAGCTTTCTCTATCTCCTTTATACTTTAATAAAACTTTATTACACAAAAGCTCTGAGCGATTAAGCCTCGTCTCTGGCCCCGGATTGAATTCTTCTCCTCTGGGGGCTAAGAATCCCGGCGTCATGATTCAACAACAACCTTTCAATACATTATTACATAATCCTTGTAAAGACCAGACCTATTTTAATGTATTTTGGTATTTAAAGTATTTTAAAGTATTCCCATTTAATAGTGCATAAATTCAGTGGAAAAACAAAAATAAAGAAACTGTTGAACTTTCAACTTGTTTACCTTAGAGAGATCCATTTCTAAAAGAACTCTACTGCTAATAATAACAACAACAATGATTATAATTTAATCAAGCAATTAAAATTTAGAATAATTTTTCTCATTGCTTTTATAAAATATAATTTCTTAAGATATAATTTTAAAATAATGCAATGTATCCATTTCACATTTGATGACTTTTGACAACTGAATGTACCCATGGAACCACTACCCAGTTCAAGAATATCTCCAGCACTCCAAAATATCCCCTTGAGCCTCTTTGCGTCAACCTCCCTGCCACTTCCTGTCCCAGGCACTCAGTGATCTAGTTCTTGTTGCTAGGGATTAGTTTGCCTCATCTAGTAATTCCCATAGGTGGCTCTGCAGAGTATGTACTCTTTTCATCATTCAGAGTGATGTTTTAATACGTATTATTGCCATATATCAGAAATTTATTTCATTTTATTGAAGAGTATCATTCCTTTGAATGATATTATCACAACTATGTCTATTAACCTCATGATGGACATTTGAATGGTTTTCAATTTGGGAACTATTATGAACAAAGCTACTATAAGCAAATCCCTTCTGTGGGCACATATTTTATAAATTCCATGTAAAATTTTTTATTCTTTAATATGAATTTGTTTTGCAAATAGATGTTACATTCATAAAGAAAAAATTATTGAAATGTTTAAAAAATTAACTCAAATGTTACCAAAAAATGAAGTACCAGCTTATCTTTGATTGTTTCCTACTGGAACATACTTAATACTAGCCACATGCTGTGCCAGCTGTAGTACTTGATTATCTCATTTAATCTACACAACAGCTTTATGAAGTACTTATTATTTCTTTCACATAGCACTTGCAAAATTGACCTAGCAAACTGGAGTTGACCCAAGGTCAAATGGAAGGTAAGTGGTGGCATTGTAAGACCTCACGGCCTTTTCTCGGGAGGCGTCGCCACAAAGACCACAGTGACTCGAATTCGATGCAATCAGCAGGAGGATTTATTTAGCCAGCGCGCTGGGGTTCGAGCTCCCGTTTCCAGGAGTGAACCCGGAACACTCACCGAAAGGGATTTTTATACAGAAAGATCAAAGACAACTGGGAATGAGATCGGAATGTAGGGAACAATGTGATAAGGGGGTCTTAGGATGAAGTGGAGACATTTGATTGGTGGGGATGATTTACAGGTAATTAAGTTGAAACGGTTGGCTGATCACCCTGCGGCATTTGGTACGGGGAAATGCATTTTTGAGGAAAGGTCAGTTACACAGTGGAAACTAAGTCACAAGTTATCAGTTAAGAATAGGGAGCAGTCAGGAGGCTCTGAGTCATCAAGATAAGGGGGAAAGCTATGCGGTGCATTCTGCCTTCCAGGTTTAACTCTTAACCTAGGAGTTTTCCAGTGCCCTTTTCAGAAAGCACTAAATGAAGTTACATTTTTACAGAAAGACGAATACAATGATTTACAACAAAGAGAAATTCATTATCCCAAAAAGCCTTGTTTTGCTAACATCAAAACTACTATAATTCCTCAATCTAAAAGTTCTTCAGCATCAGGACTAAAAGGAGGCCCCCAGATGTTGGGCTCATTACATTTGGGCTAACTGTTCTCTGCTGTTCTTGGTTTCCTGTCTACCTTTTGCCCCTGATCTGTGTCCTTGAGATTGACCATGGAAACCAGCATTTCTAAGTCTTTCTTGCCCACAGAATCCAATAGGTGGAGCCAAACAAATGAGAACAAAAGAGAGAGGAGGAAAGTGAATGATAAAGGTTACCTGCCATATCAGCAAATAAAGGCTGATCTAGCCACCAGCCACTACTGTTGGGACCTGCGTTAGGCATTACTGACAAAATGGAGGCACGGTCCCCAGCCCCCTCTCCTCATTCCGCAGGCACGGATCCAGGGATGAAGGAGTTAGGCCTTGTAATTCTGACTTGTCTTTTCCTATCCTTGGCTGAGTTGACTGAAAAGGAATATTAAGGTGCTTATTGTTCTTGAGAGGAGCATGAGAAGGCACAAAGCCTTCTGCAGCATTGCTCTGAAAATAATTCATAAAGTTAATCATTTACATTTGTTCAAGGACTTTTACAAAAAAGTGTTCCAGGATCATCACATAGGCCGCAGCTTGAGGCCATGGGAGAGATTGATATCTGAAGCTTATTTGTGAGAAGAATGTTTATGGCAAAGGAGTTTACTGAATTTAGGGTTTAGAAATAGTTAAAACAGTTAGAAGTTAAAGATTTAAGGAATGTTGTAAAGTTAGCATATTTTACTGTAGCTTATAGAAGTTAAGAATTTTTAGAGACACTGTAGCTAGAAGCCTTTTTAAGAGATAATGAGCTCAGGATGTTAGGGGCAAACAGGACTTAGGAAGATAAGTAGTAAACTGAGGAATGTAGCATGAGTTACAATGTAATCACAAGTTAACTATAGGACACATTAGAGGAGGTAGATAATAGATGATAAGGTTGATTCCAAGAGAATACTGAAGCAGGAACTTTGAGGAGCAACAGTGATTTATGGAGATAATAAATCTGGGAGAGGGGGAACTGAAAATGTCAAACCTCTGGCCTAATGTTTTTGTAAAAGTATAAAAGAGAATCTTAAACTTGGAATAAACAGGCAGTCCATAGAAAAATGAGAGGCTGTCTCATTCACCGACACCATTCATCTCTTCACGTTGAATCCCTGGCTGCTGGGGTTGGACTCCGACACACTACCACCTTAATAAAGTGAAGTGAAGTGGCTCAGTAGTGTTTGACTCTTTGTGACCCCATGGACAGTAGCTTACCAGGCTCTGCCGTCACAGGATTTTCCAGGCAAGAGTCCTGGAGTGGGCTGCCATTTCTTTCTCCAGGGGGTCTTCCCAACCCAGGGATCGAACCTAGGCCTCCTGCATTGCAGACTGACACTTTACCGTTTGAGCCACGAGGGAAGCCCTTAATAAGTATGTTAAAAAGAAATCTGCTATTGGAGAGGTAAATGGCAACCCACTGCAGTATTCTTGCCTGGAAAATCCCATGAAGAGAGGAGCCTGGTGGGCTACAGTCTATGGCATCACACAAGAGTTGGATATGACTGAGCATGCATGACTGAACACAGACTGTGGGATCTTAGTTCCACAAACCCTGGCCCACAGCTGTGAAAGCACCAAGTTCTAACCACTAGACTGCCAGGGATTTCTTATCACATCTTAAGGTGTCAGTTACCTGGTGTAAACTTTGTCGAAGCACTTTATTATATGTGTACTTGAAAGATGCAAGAGAGCCCTAGCAGACCTGCACCCACATGCACCCAGGTACGCCGCTCACCTGCGCCTCACCGGCTCCGGGAAATCTTTGGTGATTTCCTCATCGAACCACCTTATGAGGATGAAGTGGGAGCCTGCAGGGACCCAATCCCCCTGGCGGATCATAAATGTTCTCATCACAAAAAGAAATAAGTATTATGTGATGGGATGGAGCTAGTTAATGCTTTGGTGGGAATCATTTTGCCATATATAACTATATCCAATCAACATGCTGCACACTCTAAACTCACACAGTGTTATATGTCAATGATATCTCAATAAAGCTGGAGAAAAAATTAATTAAAAAAAAAAAAAACCTGCCTGTTACATCTTTGAAATCCATCAAAAGCCAAGGGGGACACACTCCAGTGCTGCAAGTTCAAGTGCAATACAGCTGGGGAAGAAGGACTGCTTACTCACTGGTCACCTGCCCAAGGTGGTCTGCTTTGGCTCCAGCAGCTGATGGAAACTAGACTGGCCTTCACCGGCGCCAGGGGGATTGGGTCCCTGCAGGCTCCTACTTCATCCTCATGAGGTAGTTCGATGAGGAAATCACCAAAGATTTCTTCTTTTCCCCTAATCTACTACCACTTCTCACTGTGTCTCTTCAAGACCATTGTTGGGTGCTGACTGGACAGGGCTTGAAGGAGATGCTGCCGTTCTCCTACCGGTCTTTTCTGGTCCAGAGGTTACTGACTGTGAGATCAGAACCAGGGGGCCGGAAGGGCACCGGCTACCTGAGAACCAAAAGTCGCCACATGCACCCAGGTACGCCGCTCACCTGCGCCTCACCGGCTCCGGGCAATTTGATTTTATTCCCCCTCCGGAGCTTCTCCACCAGCTCTGCATGAGGCGTAGGGCTCTAGACCTGGTGACAGGGGCCGCCTGAGGCTGCCTGGCCCTGTCCCTGACCCTGGAGGACAGGTCAGAGAGAGGCCAATATTGAACAGCCTGGCCAAGCGAAGTCTCAACCATGGCCCAGCCCACACACTGGAGGTTAAAATTCTCAAACCCTCAACTTTTAGCGGAGCTAGATCTTGAGTTGAATCCATCTCCATGCCTTTATGAGGAAAGTTGAGGGAGGAAATCAGACCAAGAAAAAGATTATGTGTATCAAAATGTGCAACTAATCAAAGAAAAACAGGATTTTCTGACAAGTTGGCAGTGTGATATGAAGGACTGGTGTCAAATAGAAGTATATTTGGTCTGAGCAAACAGAACACCAGATAAGATGGGAAAACACCCTTGTCACAAGGGTGGAAGGGGAAAGATCCAGAATTTTGCTTGGAGCACTGGGGCCTTCCCTGATAGCATTATCCATTGAGACCATCCACGTTCCTGAATCCATGGTCCTTAGTGATATTTGAGAACCCACGTCTCAGTTGGGGGCCTCTTCATCCCCTTCCTTTTTTCTTTCTGAAGACAGAATCCCAAAAGTTTCAGCACTCTGATGTTTGCTTTTCAACTATCAAGCTACCTAAAGCACCTGGGCCTTGCTAATTGAACAAGTAACTGACGAGAAGCAGTTCCCTGACTTGCCTGAATTTCAAGCTTAGGAGAAGAGTGGAGGGCAACAAGAGCAGATTTTATGGCTCCTGAGTGAATTCAAAGCTCTGATCATTTCTGAGAGCCAAGGCCGACTCCCTGCGTGATGAACAGGGCAACCCAGGTACGGGTCCACAGCACTGGAGGAGCAGGGTCTACACTGTTGTGCGACAGGCTCCTTTGGGTTCAAACAAAGATAACCCCACTTTCCCCACTCCTGTAGCTTCCTGGAGCTGAGGCATCCGCCGGGCCAACTGCTGCTCTCAGGGGCAGAGCAGTGGGACTGGAGACTCTGTGCTGGGTGTAGGATCTGGAAGCCAGACTCTAGGTGCTCAAGGGTCCTGGTTTCAGGAGGAAGGGAGGCGCCCTAGAGCAGGGCCTCTTGGGAGCTGCAGTCTCCTCATCTGACATCTCACTGGTGGTTCCAGGTTCATTCTTCAGTTTGAAAGACTGGTGACCAGGAGAAGGTGGGCAGGACCAGAGGTTAACGTGGACATAGATATCATCAAGCAAATACAGGCCTTGTTTCCATAGTGTAGTGGTTATCACGTTCACCTCACATCTGAAAGGTCCTGGCCAGAAACAGAATTTCCCTTTTCCTGAGATCTACATTCCTATTCAAGAAATACAAAGCAGGGTGGAGGTTGTGGCAGCAGGTGCACTTACATTTTCCTTGGTCCAAGAAACAGGGGGACAGAAAAATAAAGGCAAAATGGTTGTCTGAGGAGGCCTTACCAGTAGCTGAGAAAAGAAGAGAAGCTAAAGGCAAAAGAGGCTCAGAGGTTAAAGCATCTGCCTCCAATGCGGGAGACCTGGGTTTGATCTCTAAGTCGGGAAGATCCCCTGGAGAAGAAAGTGGCAATCCACTCCAGTATTCTTGCCTGGAGAATCCCATGGACAGAGGAACCTAGTAGATTATACAGTCCATGGGGTCGCAAAGAGTAGGACACGGCTGAGCGACTTCACCTCACCCATTTGAATGCAGAGTTCCAAAGAATAACAAGGAGAGATATGAAAGCCTTCCTCAGTGATCAATGCAAAGAAATAGAGCAAAACAATAGAATGGGAAACACTAGAGATCTCTTCAAGAAAATTAAAGATACCAAGGGAACATTTCGTGCAAAGAAATGGTATGGACCTAACAGAAGCAGAAGATATTTTTAAAAGGTGGCAAGAATACACAGAAGAACTGTACAAAAAGATCTTCATGACACAGATAACCACAATGGTGTGATCGCTCACCTAGAGCCAGACATTCTAGAGTTTGAGGTCAAGTGGACCTTGGGAAGCATCACTGCAAACAAAGCTAGTGGAGATGATGGAATTCCAGCTGAGCTATTTCAAATCCTAAAAGATGATGCTGTTAAACTGCTGGACTCATATGCCAGTAAATTTGGAAAACTCAGCAGTGGCCGTAGGAAAAGGTCAGTCTTCATTCCAATCCTGAAGAAAGGTAATACCAAAGAATGTTCAAACTACTAAACTATTGTGCTTATCTCATATTTAGCAAAGTAATGCTCAAAATTCTCCAAGTTATGCTTCAATAGTATGTGAACCAAGAACATCCAGATGTTCAAGCTGGATTCAGAAAAGGCAAAAGAACCAGAGATCAAATTGCCAACATCTTTTGGATCATAGAAAAAGCAAGTGAATTCCAGAAAAACATCTACTTCTGCTTTATTGACTATGCCAAAGCCTTTGACTGTGTGGATCACAACAAACTGGAAAATTCTTTAAGAGTTGGGAATACCAGACCACCTTACCCGTCTCCTGAGAATTCTGTATGCAGGTCAAGAAGCAGCAGTTAGAACATGACATGAAACAATGGACTGGTTCCAAATTGGAAAATGAGTATGTCAAGGCTGTATATTATAACCCTGCTTATTTAACTTTTATGCAAAGTACATCATGTGAAATGCCAGGCTAGATAAAGCACAGGCTGGAATCAAGATTTCTGGAAGAAATATCAATAAATTCAAATATGAAGGTGATACCACCTTTATGGCAGAAAGCGAAGAGGTAGAGCCTCTTGATGAAAGTGAAAGAGGAGAGTGGAAAAGCTGGCTTAATACTCAACATTCAAAAAACAAAGATCATGGCATCTAGTCCTATCACTTCATGGCAAATAGATGGAGAAACAATGGAAACAGTGACAGACTTTGTTTTCTTGGGCTCCAAAATCACTGTAGATGGTGACTGCAGCCATTAAATTAAAAGAGACTTGCTCCTTGGAAGAAAAGCTATGACCAGCCTAGATAGCATGTTAAAAAACAGAGATGTTACTTTGCCAACAAAGGTTCGTCTAACCAAAACTATGGTTTTTCCAGTAATAATGTGTGGATGTGAGAGTTGGACTGTAAAGAAAACTGAGCACCAAAGAATTAATTGATGCTTTTAACTGTGGTGTTGGAGACGACTCTTCAGAGTCCCTTGGACATCCAGAAAATCAAAGCAGTCAAACATAGAGGATATTAGTCCTGAATATTCATTGGAAGAACTGATGCTAAAGTTGAAGCTCCAATTCTTTGGCCATCTGATGTGAAGAGCTGACTCTTTGGAAAAGACCCTGATGCTGGGAAAGCTTGAGAACCGAAGGATAAGGGGATGACAGAGGATGAGATGGTTGGATGGCATTACCGATTCCATGGACATGAGTTTGAGCAAACTCAGGAACTGGTGATAGACAGGGAAGCCTGGAGTGCTGCAGTCCATGGAGTCGCAAAGAGTCAGACAGGACTGAGCAACTGAACTGAAGAAATTTGAGAGGAGTTCCTTACCACCCAAAGCCCAATGGGCCCTACAACCAGCCCTCCTCCTTTCTCTGCTCTGAGTCACCTTGCAGAACAAGCCACAGTCTGAATCCAAGGAGGGCACAGGACAAGGCTGACTGCAGGATACTTTTATCTCCCGATATCCCTTCACCTTTTCATCTGGGCCCTACATTGTCTTTACTGGTGACATCTATTATGTCTCTGAAAACCAAGAATTTCATCCCTTTTGAAGAAACTTAGCTTTCCATCAGCCTGGCCCTCATGTGGGACAAACAGATTTGAGGTCAGAGAACAAAGGGAACGAATTCAACTCTCCCCCAGGGCTTGAGCCAAAGACCCAAAGGTGAAGAGGGTCAGGCTCTGCAGATTCAGCTGGTCGCCGAGGAGAAGAAGTTCGTCCTCCTGCCATTTTCGGGGAGGCCCCGGAGTCAGGACAGAGTTCAAGGAGTAGATTGACACACTCTTCACCGGCTGAGAACCAAGTGGCCTCTGCTTCACAAGGAAATAGGTTCGGGAAGAGAGCTTGACCTCTCACCACACCTGGATTGCAGGTCTTCCCCCACGACCTGCGCCGTGCTTACTTTGACCGGCCTAGGATGAGGCTGAACCTCTGATCGAGGTGTGAGGCAGCCGATGTTGCGCTTTGTCTTGGGCTGCGTCTCTCTTATGGACATTCCTTTGGGGACAGGGGATGGATCTCTCCCTTCAGAGCGCTCCAATCGCCCACTCTGGATCCCCGCCCCTTCCCCTGGTGTTGCAAGGCGCTGTGTGTCTGTGGTCTCTCAGGCGCCCGCTGTGCATCCACCCTGACCGAGAGAAGACCACCGCATCCTCGTCCGGTCCAAGTGGGACGGCAGCACGTCGGACGCGACAGAAAGACGACGAACCCGCTCCTCTGTCTGGACGTGGGAGGTGAAAACTAGGACCTGCAGGGGAGGAAAGCAAGGGGAAATCTCATGAAACGTCCTGATCTAAAGCTATTTTCAAGTCCGCCTCTTTGGGGACTCAGACCTCCAGACCGCACTCGGAATCCACGCGGAATCAGTCGGAGCCCCGCGGTCCTCGGGGGCTGGTGCGCACCCTGGTGCGCCTTCCTGGGGTTTGAGCCCCTGTACCTCAGACGGGAAGGAAACGCAGTGACCGACGCACTAAGATGGAGAAGGCAATGGCACCCCACTCCAATACTCTTGCTTGGAAAATCCCATGGACAGAGGAGCCTGGTAGGCTTCAGTCCATGGGGTCGTCAAGAGTCGGACACGACTGAGCGACTTCACTTTCACTTTTCACTTTCATACATTGGAGAAGGAAATGGCAGCCCACTCCAGAGTTCTTGCTTGGAGAATTTCAGGGACGAGGGGAGCCTGGTGGGCTACCGTCTAGGGGTCGCACAGAGTCAGACACGACTGAAATGACTTAGCAGCAGCAGCAGCTGCACTAAGAAAAGGAGAAAAGCCATTGCTGGAGAAAACGGCACATGCATCCCTAAACTTGAGAAGCTTTATTTCTAAAGGAAACCAGAGACAGACAGACACACAGACAACATTGGATTAAGGTCTTTCAGCGAAAAGAAACTCTGCCCACTGTGAGGTGAAAACGGCCTTTACCTCTCTGTTAAAATTCACTCTCCATGAAATGTTGAACTGAAAAATTAGAAAAGGCAAACAAAAGACGTTCCAGACATTGTAAAATGTAAAGCAAAGCTGTCTTTCAAGAATAATCTCAAGTTGATGAGAAAGGAATGAAGACCGTCAGATCTGCGTGGACCGCGCCTGGCTCCTCGACGGCTTTATGAGGGGCTAAGTCGGCAAACGAATTCAACAAATGACCTGAGCCTCAGCCTTTGCTGCACTTCCTGCTAAACGTGAAAATGTGATGCAAGTCTTGTATTATCTCAGTGGTTCCCGAGGAACCCCTGCCCCCAGCCCCTCCCAGAGCCGGACGGCACCGTAGAAGAGGTGCTGTGAAAGGGCTGTGAGAGAGCGCATGGGTCAGGCGCATCGGAGCAGAGGGAGGGGGCAGGTCAGAGGAGAGGGCGTGTCATTCGTTTCACGAGTGGAATTTAAAGCATCGAGCTCGCTGCCCGCTGGCGCCATGAAAAGGGACTCTAAAGCGCTCATTCGCAGCCTGGAAGGGCTGCGTCGACCTTACAGGACGTCGGGCCGCTGGGGATCAGACTCACCTAACTCCCTGGCTACTAGGGCTCCTGAAAACTGAGGACTCAGCGGGGGCGACCTCTGCGCTTGGACGCACAGCTGGCACACAGGGACCTCGCTCCTGGAGAGGCGTGGAACCCTAAATCAGCCCCTTTCAGGAACTGCAGATCCTTACTTGATGGATTGCCTGTATTTCCAGAGTCCTCTTCCTTTGAAATTTGAAGGTCAGGTGTGTTCAAACATGCAATTCTTGAACAAGTCACTAGACGAACGTGGCCGTGTGGTTTCTGTAGTGTAGTGGTTATCACGTTCACCTAACATGCGAAAGGTCCCCGGTTTGAAACTGGGCGGAAACAACTCCACTTTCTCGCAAGCTTTTAGATTCATGTTTTAAACACAAAATGAAGGCCTGCTGCGTGGAGTGAGGCTTGGAACTTCAGCTTCACCGTCAGTCCTTCCAGTGAATATTCAGGGTTGATTTCCTTTCCTGACTGGTTTCATCTCTCCTTGACCTGCATACAGGTTTTTCAGGAGGCAGGTAAGGTGGTCTGGTATTCCCATCTCTTGAAGAATTTTCCACAATTTGTTGTGATCCAAACAAAGGCTTTAGCGGAGTCAATGAAGCAGAAATAGATGTCTTTCTGGAATTCTCTTGCTTTTTCTATGGTTCAATGAATGAAAAACGGAGGAAAAGAATAGAACAAAATTATTCGGAAAAATATATGGAAAAAGTTAAATAGAGACTACTACTAACAGTGGAAGAAACTTCACTGGTAAAAGGAGTTTACAGGGTGATGATGATGAACCTACTCTTTCATGAATCCTAGGATTCCCAGTCAACCTGTTTTTCTGCAGAGATCCTCTCTGGGGATCAGGTACTATCTGGTCGTACGTCCTTCTGTGTGTGTGTGTACGAGACACAGTGGAGTAGGGTTGTAGTGGAGCTTGGGAGAGGATGCCCAGACTAGAAGCAATCGTACATCATTTACATTATAAAATAGAGAAACAAGTCCCTGGGCTCTAACCACCAGCCTTTGGGTTAACAGCATAGCGCGCTAACCAATTGTGCCACAGAGACCTGAGAAAAGTTTATTCCTCCCTCGCGCCGAAAGCAAGCATACTTAGGGACCTAGGCAGAACCACCTGTGTTTCGCAGTATGCAGTTTCTGCCTAATAGTGTGTCCGTAGCACGGCGTTTCTCCAGACAGCTGGAGAGATGGAGTCCACTCAGCCTTTTCGTTCTCGTTGGTAAGTCGAGATGGTCCTAGGGCAGAAGGTCACCTGAGCGCCCCCGCCGCGCATTGAGCCCAAGAGACGCCCCGAACTTCAGCCAAGGGGCCCCCGAAAGAAGCTGCTGGCTCTTGGTGTTTGCTGTTCCTTCATCCGACCATTTGTGCTTCTGGGCAGCGGTTTAGTGCGTGTGGTCCGTGTGGCTGCAGCTGGAAAGAGATCAGTTTGTCGTGATCCACACAGTTAAAGGCTTTACCTGTCTTTGGACTTCGGGAAAAGAAAGGTGTGAGGCCGGCGAAAACATCCGAGGAAGGACAAGAGCAGGAGAGAACAGAGAATGAGCCAGAAGAGAGAAAGGGACTGGAAGGGAGAGGAGCGGGCTGGTACAGCGGTGGGAGCCATCGCTGGGTTGGGGCATCACAGTCCCTCACTCAGAAGCCGCGCCCACCCTTCACTGAAGTGTCCAGAATCTGGTTCACTGGATTGCAAAGCTGCTGGCCTGGCATTTGTTCTGGCATTTTCCTTTGCCTGTTCCATGAGGAAGGGCGAGGTGGGCGGTGTGGGTTTGCAGGTGAATGCAAGACCTATGGGCTACCTTAGAGATGACTGGTGGGCAAGGAAACACACAAATTCACTTTTCCCTTTGCAGGCTGGTCTTCAGGGTTTGGGTGGGTAACTGGAAAATCTGAGTGCCAATATCAATATTTATTTAGAGATAAGGAGATCAATAGCCAAGCAGTCAGTGAAAGTGGTTATGTTGATGCGGGAGTGGGAGTGGGAACCTAACTGGGGCCAGTGGAGTACTCTTTGGGGTATATGTAATTTGGTATCATTCACATGTATGTGTGTGTGTGTGTGTGTGTGTATCCACACATATAGACATAGTAAGGTATATTTTAACTTTAAATTTTTACGTAGTCATAAATAAATATATATCATATAAAATTCTGGGTCTTGTGTCATGTGTAAGATTTTCCACTGTAAAACCTTAATTTGGGGAGGGGGATTTTTGAAGCAAGGAATTGGACTACTGTTCTTTTGATGAGCTGATCAGATGAACTAGTAAACTGGCAGATCCCACTAGCCCAGGAGGCTACCACTGCCACTATAAGGTATCAGTAACTTAAAACAACACCCAGACTTTATGCAGTGCAGTGCCAAAATGCAAGATCTTACACTCAGTGATGACATGCAAAGTGCCATGTGCCCAGGCATGGTCTACAAGTTTTACATGGGCATACTCACTTTATTCTTTCAACAGGCTTCTATTATATCATCATCCTTATTTCACATATGAGAAACCTGAGATATGGAAGATTAAGTAACTTGTCTAGTCACTCAATCAGTGAGTGGGATCTGAAATCAGCATTTTGAACTGGAAGCCCGCCTGGCTCCATAGGATATGGTGCCCATCAAAGAGGAACACAAATGGTAAAAATGTTTGGCAAAAAATTTAAGACTGTATATTTCTTTGACAAAACACCAAGGAGGAGTCATGTAACACAAATAAAACTGCAGTATCCTCATGACCCACTTGCCTGGCAAACACCTTTCTTATTCCAAGAGCTGCTTCCCTTGAATCCCCAACTTATATACACCTTCTGCAAGAACTAGATTTTCCTTCTCTTTTATCCTTTCCTCTCACCTTTCCAATACCTCTTCCATAGCTCTTCTGTTCTTTTACTTCCAGGTCATTAATTTTTAAAATTAAAAATATTAAATACATCTAAAGAAGAAAATAAGCAGTCATCCATAACCCCACTTCCTGGAAGGAACTACTCTTATCATCTTTGAATGTTTTCCTTCAAATCTATTTTTAAATTATTCTAAGTTGTAGCAAAAGGTGCATGGGTTCATGCTAAGTCATTTCAGTCCTGTCTGACTCTTTTGGACCCTAATGACTATAGCCTGCCAGGCTCCTCTGACCATGAGAGGATTCCAGGCAAGAATATGGAGTAGGTAGCTATGCTCTCCTCCAGGGAATCTTCCTGAACCAAGGATAGACCCCACATCTCTTGTGTCTCTTGCATTGGCAGGTGGGTTCTTTACCATTAGTATCCCCTTGGAAACCCCTAAACTATATAGGTTTATTTTTAAAATTTCAGATAATGCACAAAATACAATATGTAAAATTTTGAAACATCTAAAATTCAAAAGTAACTTCTGTTAATGTAGGTAAATGCTGATGGAGTCATTTAGGTATATCAACAGAGAGAAGAATATATATAAATATGCTTTTATATGATTGAGCTCTTAATGATTCTATTACTATTTTAAAGTATTTCAATTTAATCAGTTCAGTTCAGTCTCTCAGTCGTGTCTGACTCTTTGCGACCCCAAGAATCGCAGCATGCCAGGCCTCCCTGTTCATTACCATCTCTCGGAGTTCACTCAGACTCACGTCCATCGAGTCAGTGATGTCATCCAGCCATCTCATCCTCTGTCACCCCCTTCTCCTCCTGCCCCCAATCCCTCCCAGCATCACAGTCTTTTCCAATGAGTCAACTCTTCGCATGAGGTGACCAAAGTACTGGAGTTTCAGCTTTAGCATCATTCCTTCCAAAGAAATCCTAGGGCTGATCTCCTTCAGAATGGACTGGTTGGATCTCCTTGCAGTCCAAGGGACTCTCAAGAGTCTTCACCAACACCACAGTTCAAAAGTATCAATTCTTTGGTGCTCAGCCTTCTTCACAGTCCAAATCTCACATCCATACATGACTACTGGAAAAACCATAGCCTTGACTAGACGGACCTTAGTCGGCAAAATAATGTCTTTGCTTTTGAATATGCTATCTAGGTTGGTCATAACTTTTCTTCCAAAGAGTAAGTGTCTTTTAATTTGATGGCTGCAGTCACCATCTGCAGTGATTTTGGAGCCCCCAAAACAAAGTCTGACACTGTTTCCACTATTCCCCCATCTATTTCCCATGAGGTGATGGGACCAGATGCCATGATCTTCGTTTTCTGAATGTTGAGCTTTAAGTCAACTTTTTCACTCTCCACTTTCACTTTCTTCAAGAGGTTTTTAGTTCCTCTTCACTTTCTGCCATAAGGGTGATGTCATCTGCATATATGAGGTTACTGATATTTCTCCCAGCAATTTTGATTCCAGCTTGTGTTTCTTCCAGCCCAGCGTTTCTCATGATGTACTCTGCATATAAGTTAAATAAGCAGGGTAACAACATATAGGCTTGACGTACTCCTTTTCCTATTTGGAATCAGTCTGTTGTTCCATGTCCAGTTGTAACTGTTGCTTCCTGACCTGCATACAGATTTCTCAGGAGGCAGGTCAGGTGGTCTGGTATTCCCATCTCTCTCAGAATTTTCCACAGTTATTGTGATCCACACAGTCAAAGGCTTTGGCACAGTCAAAGGCTTTGGCATAGTCAAAGCAGAAATAGATGTTTTTCTGGAACTCTCTTGCTTTTTCCATTTTCCAGCGGATGTGGGCAATTTGGTCTCTGGTTCCTCTGCCTTTTCTAAAACCAGCTTGAACATCAGGAAGTTCACGGTTCATGTATTGCTGAAGCCTGGCTTCGAGAATTTTGAGCATTACTTTACTAGCATGTGAGATGAGTGCAATCTTTTCTTTGGGATTGGAATGAAAACTGACCTTTTCCAGTCCTGTGGCCACTGCTGAGTTTTCCACATTTGCTGGCATATTGAGTGAAGCACTTTCACAGCATCATCTTTCAGGATTTGAAATAGCTCCACTGGAATTCCATCACCTCCACTAGCTTTGTTCGTAGTGATGCTTTCTAAGGCCCACTTGACTTCACATTCCAGTGCATATATTTAATGAAAAAATACAAAAATGAAGAAACTGTTGAACTTTCAGTCAAATTGTCTACCTTAAGAGATATACATTTCTAAAAGAACCCTCTAATGCTAATAATAATAATAATGATTATAATTGAATTAAGTTATTAAAATTTGGAATGATTCTTCTCATTACTTTTTAAAAATCAAATTTCTTAAGGATTAATAAAAAATAATGCAATCTGAGTGCAGCCTAGAGATGCTGACAAAGGACCGGAGGGAGCAATCGCAGCTGCTTTCCGAGGAGCCGGTGTTGCCGAGATTGCCAAAATGCTTTGGAGTTTTTAACTGATTTTTAAGAAAAACCCCAAATAAGACTGTTCATTTTCAGTCTCAAATGAACAGTTCAAATGAACAGTTTCTTCATTTTTGTATTTTTTCATTAAATATATGCACTGGAATGTGAAGTCAAGTGGGCCTTAGAAAGCATCACTACGAACAAAGCTAGTGGAGGTGATGGAATTCCAGTGGAGCTATTTCAAATCCTGAAAGATGATGCTGTGAAAGTGCTTCACTCATAGTTCCTATGTAAACTATGCCTTGTCCTCTATCATTATAAACAGTTGCCATGGTGTTTCTAAAATATGAGTTTTATAGTTAATATGTAGAGAGTAATAAAAACCTCAGCAAGGTTTTAAAACGCCTCAGCAAGTAATAAAAATGCCTCAGCAAGGGGGATTTAGTGCCAATGCATCAACAAAAAAGACAGCCAGAGTTAGTGGAAGGAAATCTTCCTGTCTTTGTGTTTCCCACAGAGCTAATATTTTATGCAGATGACCAGTCAACACATAAGCAAGTGCTGACACTCTATAATCCCTATGAGTTTGCCCTGAAGTTCAAAGTTTTGTGTACTATTCCAAATAAGTATGTTGTCGTTGACGCTGCAGGTGCAGTAAAGCCTCAGTGTTGTATGGATATTGTGATTCGTCATAGAGATGTCCGATCCTGTCACTATGGCGTAATAGACAAATTCCGTCCCCAAGTTTCCGAGCAAAGCCAGAGGAAGGCTTTAGGAAGGAAAGAGGTTGTAGCTACTCTTCTCCCATCTGCAAAAGAACAACAAAAGGAAGAGGAGGAAAAAGAATAAAAGAACATTTAACTGAAAGTATATTTTTTGAGCAGTCGTTTCAACCAGAAAACAGAACTGTCTCCTCAGGACCTAGTTTACTGACTGTCTTCCTGGCAGTGGTGTGTATTACAGCTCTGATGCTTCCCATGCTGGGGGATGTGGAATCGCTGGTGCCTCTCTACCTCCACTTAAGTGTGAATCAAAAATTAGTGGCTGCTTGTATCTTAGGTCTTATCACAATGGCTATATTTAGAACATGAACAAGAAGTTCAGTTGACTTCTAAAGTACATTTATCTTGAAAATATGAATGTGGACTGCCTTTTATCTCTTTCACCCCATTAACTTGCTACAAACTATTGAATGATTTACAGTCATTTCAAATGTATATTTTAAATTACTCTATAATTTTATTCCAAGGACTCCAGCACATTATGTTACAGATAGCAAGGAGGCTTCTGAGTGACACTTAGGAAATTGTTTGTAGAAATTCTTTTTACCTCTAAGCCACCCATGCAAAAGACTTAATTAAGACATTTGTAATTTTCTCATCCTTTTCTAATTCACTTTGATTGTTGCAGTCATGTGTCCTTCAAAGTTAAAGGCCTAAAAGAACAAACTGACCAGCCTAAAAGTAAAAGTACATTTACTTCCTAGGTGCAAACATCAATGTTCCTATGTAAACTATGCCTTGTCCTCTATCATTATAAACAGTTGCCATGGTGTTTCTAAAATATGAGTTTTATAGTTAATATGTAGAGAGTAATAAAAAGCATAAAGTACTAAGGGATCATGCTTATCTTAGTCTCTCACAGAAGACATATTTAATTCATTTGATGAACTGCAGAAGCCACCAAGAAGTAGGGTGACTATTCTCTTTGGTCTAAGAATCCTAAAGGAAGGAAGACATTTGTTTAGTTACTTGGTACACCCTAGCTTTACCTCTGGATAATGCTTTATGGTAATAGGAGGAAAATCACTTGTCTTTTCTCCATAGCTCTCTGCCTGACTGTAAGGTACTAGCCCAGATTGGGGCTGCCAATGCCAGGTGGTTTATGTGGAGATGATTTTTCACCTTTAAACTCTAAGCCAAGTATCAACATAAAAATCCTTGATATCTGTCTATTTTATACTGGTCACTGAGACATTTTTTAAGTTGTATTTATAAGTTTGTATTTATTATTTAAAACAACTTTACCAAAAAGTCCCCTGAAGCACAACTATTTACATTTCTTTATAGCCTCTTCTGATCTCTAACATATATATGCAGTTTTAACTGTTAGTGTTGTAGTAATTGATCTTTTGACTTAGGATTTTTATCTGAGAGCACAATGCATTGAGTCTCTTGAAAATCATGTTCCAGATCTTTTTACAGAATGAATTTATGCACTGCTACTGTAGTATTCTCAAGGATAAACACAAGATATATGCCTGATGTTGGTTTTTGCAAGAAACAGTACTTTGCTTATAAAGTCAAAGCTTTTATGTATACTTTTTCATAGGAAATCTTCATTGTTTAACAATTTGGGGAGCATAAATGATTAAATGGATCATGTCTGTACATTGTGTAATGACTAAAAAGCACATAAATGTAATCTATTTTGAACTCTGTAAAAAAAAATTACCCTTCAAAAAAAAAAACAGAACAAAAAAAATAATAATGCAATCTATCCATTTCAAGTTTTGACTTTTGACAACTGAATGTACCCATGGAACCACTACCTTGTTCAAGAACATCTCCAGCACTCCAAAATATCCTTTTGAGCCCCTTTGCAGTCAATCCCCATGCCACCCCCTGTCCCAGGTACTCAATAATCTAGTTCTTTTCACTAGGGATTAGTTTGCCTCATCTAGTAATTTGCATAAGTGGATCCACAGAGTATATACTCTTTTCATCACTCAGGGTGATGTTTTAATCTGTATCGTTGCCATCTATCAGGAACTTGTTTCATTTTATTGAAGAGTAGCATTCCTTTGAGTGACTATGTCACAATCATATATATTCACTTCGTGATGGACATTTGAATGGTTTTCAATTTGGAAACCATTATCAACAAAGCTGATATTAGAAAGTTCCTTTTGTGGGCATATGATTTATAAATTCCATTTAAAAATTTCATAAATTCACAAATTTATTTTGTGAATGTGAATTCACTCACAAATTATGAATAAATTCATAAAGACAAAATTTATTGAAATATTTTAAAAATGTATTCAAATGTTACAAAAGATTGAAGTGCCAGCTTATCTTTGATTGTTTCCTACTGGAACATCCTTAATATTAGCTGCATGCTCTACCAGCTGTATTATTTATTATTTCATTTCATCTACACAACAGTTTTATGAAGTACTTATTATTTCTTTCATATGACACTTGCAAAATTGGCCTAGCAAATTGGACTTGACCCAAGGTCAAAGGGAAAGTAGGTGGTGGCACCAAGACTAAAAGGAGGCCCCCAGATGTTGGGCTCATTACACTTGGGCTAAATATTATCCACCCTTCCTGGTTCCCTGTTTACCTTTTGCCCCTGGTCTGTGTGCTTGATCTGTGTCCCTGGCAACCACTATTTCCAGGTCTTTCTTGCCCATGGACTCCAATGAGTGCAGCCAAACAAATGAGATCAGAAGGGAGAGGGGGAGGAATGTGCATGAAAAAGGTTGCCTGCCGTATCAGCAAACAAAGCATGCTGTGCCATCTAGCCACCAGCCACTACCAACATTAATAAGTGCATTAAGAAGAAACCTATCTGTTGCTGGAGTAGAAAATAGCAACCCACTGCAGCAGCAGCAGTATTCTTGCCTGGAAAATCCCCTGAAGAGAGGGAGCCTGGTGGGCTACAGTCCATGGCGTCCCACAGAGTTGGATATGACTGAGCATGCATGATTGAACACAGACTGTGGGATCTTAGTTCCACAAACTAAGATCCTGGCCCACAGCTGTGAAAGCACCAAGTTCTAACCACCAGACTGCCAAGAAATTCTTGTCACAGCTTAAGGTGTCAGTTACCTGGGTGTAAACTTTGTCGAAGCACTTTATTATATGGGTACTTAAAAGATGCAAGAGAGTGGATCATAAATATTCTCATCACAAAAAGAAATGAGTATTATGTGATGAGATGGAGCTAGTTAATGCTCTGGTGGGAATCATTTTGCCATATATAATTGTATCCAGTCAACGTGCTGCACACCCTAAACTCACACAGTGTTATATGTCAATCATATCTCAATAAAGCTGGAGAAAAAATTTATAAAAAAGAAAGAAACCTATCTCTTGTTTCTTTGGAACCCATCAAAAGCCTAGGGGACACATTCCAGTGCTGCAAGTTCAAGTGCTACCCAGCTGAGGAAGAAGAAGTCCTGCTTACTCACTGGCTGCCTAGCCAAGGATGTCTGCTTTGGCTCCAGCTGCTGAGAACTCCACCCACCTTCACCAGTGCCAGGAGGGCCTGGTCCCTGCCTACACTCACTTCATCCTCAGGAGTGGTTTAGATGAGGAAATCACCAAGGATTTCTTCTTTCCCCTAATCTATTCCCACTCTTTCACTGTGTGTCTTCAAGAGCATTGTTGGATGCTGAAAGTATAGGACTTAAAGGAGATGCTGCCCTTCTCCTACTGGTCTCTTCTTGCCTGGACGTTACTGCCCTGGGCTTCAGAACCAGAGCGGCCCTTTGTCACTATGTGCATCCAAGTGTGCCGTGCTGTGCCTCTCCAGCTCCCTGCAATTTGAATCCACACTGCTCCTGAGCTTCTCAGGTGGCAAGAAGAGTAAAGCAGTCCTCTTTGACCTGCAGTAATCTCCAGGACTGGGAGGATCTGTGAGTTTATCAACTCATCTGGTCAGCTCAACAAAAGAGCAATAATGGTCCAACTCCTTCCTTTCAGAATGCTGAACTTTTAAAAAAAAAAAAAAAAATCATGGTTTTACAGTGGAAAACACTCCCCTGCACATGACAATAGGCCCTGAAATTTTTTTATTTTTATTTTGCTTTACAATACTGTATTGGTTTTGCCGTACATTGACATGAATCAGCCACAGGTGTACGTGAGTTTCCAATCCTGAACCCCCTCCTACCTCCCACCCCATATCATCTCTCTGGATCATCCCCGTGCACCAGCCCCAAGCATCCTGTATCCTGTATCGAACATAGAATGGTGATTCGTTTCTTACCTGATAGTATACATGTTTCAATGTCATTCTCCCAAATCATCCCTCCCTCTCCCTCTCCCACAGAGTCTAAAAGTCCATTCTATACATCTGTGTCTCTTTTGCTGTCTTGCATAGAGGGTTATCATTACCGTCTTTCTAAATTCCATATATATGTGTTAGTATACTGTATTGGTGTTTTTCTTTCTGGCTTACTTCACTCTGTATAATAGGCTCCAGTTTCATCCACCTCATTAGAACTGATTCAAAGGTATTCTTTTTAATGGCTGAGTAATACTCCATTGTGTATATGTACCACAGCTTTCTTATCCATTCTTCTGCTGATGGACATCTAGGTTGTTTCCATGTCCTGGCTATTATAAACAGTGCTGCGATGAACATTGGGGTACACGTGTCTCTTTCAGTTCTGGTTTCCTTGGTGTGTATGCCCAGCAGTGGGATTGCTGGGTCATAAGGCAGTTCTGTTTGCAATTTTTAAGGAATCTCCACACTGTTCTCCATAGTGGCTGTACTAGTTTGCATTCCCACCAACAGTGTAAAAGTGTTCCCTTTTCTCCACACCCTCTCCAGCATTTATTGCTTGTGGAGTTTTGGATCGCTGCCGTTCTGACTGATGTGAAATGTAGACCCAGAATTTTTAAAGAGTGATACATATGACTACACATAAATTAAAATAAAAATACAGGCAATGAACTTTTGAAAATATCGTGTATGTAATACAATCTTACACACGCCCTAAAACAGTAGTTTCCTGATCCCTTCCCATGTTTCTTTTTCCAGGGATAACCACTTTCACTGACTGTTTGGCTATATATCTCATGATCTCTAAGCAAATATTGAGGCTTGGATTTTCCGGAGCTGACGCTGCAGACCGGCCTGCAAAGCTGAAAGTGGAGTGTCTGTGTAGTTCCCTGCCCGCCAGTCATCTCCAAGGCAGCTGCCACCTGCCGATCTACATAACCCACCTCACCACTCTACACGGAACCCGCAAAGGGAACTTTGTCAGAACAAATGCCAGGCCAGCAGCTTTGCGATGTGGGGTGAATCGGGTCCCTGGACACCTCAGTAAAGGGTGGGAGCTGCTCGCAGTGAGGCGCTGTGGTAGCCCCAACCCAGCGACCGCCCCGCCGCAGTACCTGCCCGCTCCTCTCTCTTCCAGTCCCTTTCTGCTTCTGGATCATCCTCTGTTCTCTCCTAATCTTTGCCCTTCCTCGGATGTTTTCGCCGGACGCATACCTTTCCTTGTAACCGCTGAAAGTTCCAAATTATAAAGATTAGAGAGATGTTTCTTAGCACTGCGAAAGGAAAACTACTCAGGTCCATCACCGGCCTCATCCGTACTTTGCTCCCGAGCAGTAGAGGACACAAATGCTTCCATCCGCTCACGTCGTGAGAAATCATCTCGGTTCGGCAGAACGAAGGGAACCCAGCCCCTGGCTCCAGACTCCCAGCGGCTCGTCTCCCCTTCGGGCCCTGGAGCAGCCTGGCCGGGCGGCCCTGGGTCGGGGACCTGGGGTCTCCTCAGACGCCGAAATCTGCGACCTCTTTCGGTCTGAGCTTGGGACCAAAGGACGAGATTTGCAGGAGTAAAGGTTCGAATCTTGACCGAACAGCGGCTTTGTGTGTCCAACGCAGACTTAAGAGCAAGAAACTCTGAATAAAATCATAAGAAACTGGGACAGGGCCAATAAAAATTCTGAAGAATAAAGAACTTGAATAAAACACAGTTCTCATTCAGGTCTGGAACCCTCGACCCTAAAGCTGTCGAGATTCCCAGCTGATTATCAACATCGCAGCCCCTCCACGTCACCATTTAGTCCCAGGGACAACTTTTCTAATTAAACAGAAAAGTTCCACGAGATTTGAGCTCAGATAGCTGGATCCAGGGTCCTCACCATTACACCATGGAACTTCTTTGGCAGCTACCTTCTCTCCACTGCCAGGGAAAGGGTATCTGCTTCTTCAGCCTCCATATGTCCCATTCCTACTCCCAAGACTTGAACACAGTTGACCCGAGTAGGTGCACATCCCTTTGCTTTCTTTCTGCTCCTCTCCTTTGATAGGCTCAGTTCACTCTCAACTCAGAAAATGAGGTAAAATCCACTTCCGGTTTTGTGCCAGGGAAGAGCCCCCTAGCTCTCCATCATCAGCCTCATATTCTGCCTTGGTTAAGCAGAGTGTCCCGCCTTGAGATAAAATTTCTGCAAATAAGAGTGTTATTTGCCTTTTCCTTGCCTTCACCTTTTTCTTATTGCTCCAAAAGGGCAGATGGTTGTCAGGGCAGGAGGCAGGATTTCCTGGGTCCCTTAGTTTTCCCAAAGTACAGATTACACTCCAAAGCCGCGGCCACCACCTCTTATGTGTAACATGTAAAGTGTGTCAGCAGTGAAGTGGGAATGGAGGCAGGAGAACTCTCCTTTTCTTCATACATTTCTGATTTGGGAGGGGTAAGGTTTTCTTACAACAAGTGTGTATTTGTTAGATTTACAATATAAGTAAAAATAACCATTTACATCAAACATTCAGAGAAACCAGCTATACTCACCTAGAAGTGAAATAAACCTCCCTCTGTCTTGTCCTACCTTATGACCCCATGGACTGGAGCATGCCAGGTTCCTCTGTCCAAGAGATTCTCCAGGTAAGAATACTGGAGTGGGTGGCCATTCCCTTCTCCAGGGGATCTTCCCAACCCAGGGATTTAACCTGAGTCTCTTGCACTGCAGGCAGATTCTTTACCTGCTGAGCCACTAGGGGAAGACCCAAACTCACCTGGGGTGACTCAAAATCAACCACATGTGGAGGAGGACATGAGGCACAGCTCTGACACTTAGGCACTCAGAGACTCTTTGGTCAGGTTGGTTAAGTCAGTTTCTCTTCCATTTCTTAACATATCAAATCTAGAAAATGTTTTTAAAAGGCATACAAATATCAAGGTACCCAACAGCACTGATTGCTGAACCACAGGGGATGCACATCCAAGTTGTCTTACAGTACAGATGGTACTTATGTACCCAAAATACCACCACATTAAGTATTTGCATGTATAATAGGTATAAATACTATCAGTGCTCAGAATAATAATCTTTACTTCTTCATTGTATCTTAAAAGTGTTCCTTCCCTAAGCCAATATACATAACAGAAAAAATAGCACCAGTGTTTGGCCAGCCAAAAACACAGAAGGATGGCTAGTATTGCCTGGAGATGTATTTTGTTCCAAAAGACTGGACAGAGAGGTTGACTCAAGGAGGAAGGAGACAAAGGGGAGGCTCTTGTTATGAGGAGGAAGTTCACAGCTCCAGGGTGAGAATATGAATCTTCTTTTTGGAAAATCAAGCTGTTCAGTGGTAACAAACAACACAAAGTCAAGGTTTATGAGTTCAAGGATATGAAATGGACTCTGACTCATAAAGGAAGAAAATAAATCCATAGAAAGGATGTTGAGAGATCACAGAATGGCCAGGAAACCTGGAGAACTGGGCTCTCACAAGGGGCAAGGACAGAATCTGGTGAGGTTAGAACGGAGATGGGTGGAAATGTGTTTTCTTCCTATTTCCTCCAGCCTGCATATCAGTCCTCATCTGCAAGCAGAGAACTGGCAATGAAGGGTGGTCCAGCTACATCTGAGCAAACTTCAAGAACACTCACAGAGCAAACTGCAAGAGCAATCACGGGAGCCTTTGTCTTGATTCCATTTACAGAAATTTCTAGAAGTATCAAGTTAATTCAAGGTGAAATAAATAAGGATAGAGTTTGTCAAAAGATTCTGAGAGTAGTGACAATGATATGATTTCACAGCTGATAACATGATTCATCCAGTAGTTTCTAAACCCAGGCACATCTGACAACAAATGCTCACATTCCTCCCATTTTAAAGCAGAAAGAAGGGAGGCACAAGAAATTTTCTTTATTTGTCTAAGGCCGCATAAGGACAGAACTATTTTTACAACCCAGAATTTGTGCACAGATAGTTAGGTCTCTCTTATCAGAAGTGGGTATATCAAAATTTCTCAGTTGTAGGGATGGGAAGAAGACCAAGAACAGGAGAGAAGGCAAGAGAGGGAGGGGGGAAGGGTAGAAGCACAAATTCTTTTATTCTCTCCTTCCTCCCCTCTCCTTAGGCCTCCTTGATTCTTGCCTGCACCAGCCCTTTTCTTCCTCCCCACTCTGCTACTGGACTGAAGCAATGTTCAGCTTTAAGGATTCCTGCCCAAGCCTCCTGGGAGGTCTAAATGCCTTCCTCCCAAACCAGCCTTCCCAGCTTGGTTTTCACCCTTTCCCACTCCCAGGCTGACCTTACAGAACACAGCCTACCCAGGCTGGGATGTAGGAGCTCCAACCTGCTGGGGCTGCTCTGGGGGTCTTTCCGTTGCCCACCCCACTGGATGCTGTGGATTCCAAAAACTGGGATAACGTCTTTTAAAAAGAACCGTTCACTTAGAAAACTTTTCTGTATTTCCATTCTCAACGGTCTTCATGGGACGAAGGGCTAAAGAAGACAATGTCTTAGAGCATCCTAGTGAGTGCCTGCGTGCAGACACAGAACGACCATCCCCGTGACCTCAGTGCTTAGTTGCTAAGTCCTGTCCAACTCTTTGCCACCCCATGGACTTAGCCCGCCAGGCTCCTCGTCCATGGGGATTCTCCAGGCAAGAATACTGGAGTGGGTCGCACGCCCTCCTCCAGGGGATAGTCCCCAAACGGGGATTGAACGGGTGTGCTGCATTGCAGGCGAATTCTTACAGTCTGAGCGCCAGAGAAGCCCACTCTGGTGGAAATCGCTAGTGGACACAGGAAAACTAACACAGCCCTGGAGGCCTTTGCCAGGGTGGGCAAACTCACTCGTTGGGTGTAAGGCGAGGAAACGGGAAGAGCCGTCATGGGAGCCCACCGGGTGTTCAGCGGTCCTTGGATCTATTTCGGTTCCGGCCCGGAAGGTTCGAGGCCTGGATGGCGGTTTCTCCGGGAGCGCTGGCATCTGTGGCGGGTAGGGGGCAGGGAAATGGCACCGTTTCTCCGGGGGACAGAGCACTCACCCTGGGAATGCGTTAAGTAGGTCTACTCCAGAGAGAGTCCGAAAGAGCCCTCTACCGCTGTCTCTGTGGCGCAATCGGTTAGCGCGTTCGGCTGTTAACCGAAAGGTTGGTGGTTCGAGCCCACCCAGGGACGGTGGGGGGTGCCATTTTAGGCAACACCACAGAGACTCCCTTTTGCCAAGAGGACACCGGAGAAGTGATGCGCCCAACGGACTTTCAGAGAAAGAGCACAGGAGTCAGGTGCAAAGGAACAGCGGGGAGGGCGCGTCCCGGGTGGACTGGAAGCGTCGGTCATTCCTGAGAGCCCGGATCGCTGATCGCCGGCGCCGAGAAAGGGACCACCGAGGCGCGGGTCCGCAGGGGCGGAGGGGCGGCTTCCACACCGCTGGGCTTCGGGGTCACCTGGGCCTCGGGCGCACCCACCGTCCCCGCCTCCTGCGGCTGCCGGGAGCTGGGGAGTCGGCGGGGGCGACCGCCTGAACTCAGGGTGCGCAGCTGAGGATGTGAGGATTGATTCTGCGTTGGGTGCGGGGCCCCGAAGGCAACCTGTGCGGGCCCGAGGGTCCTCACTTCAGGGGAGAGGGGAGCCCTAAAGCAGGGCCCTCGGGAGCCGCCGTCTCCGTGCCTGAGAGAGCTCGGGGCTTCAAGGTTCCTCTTAGAGTGTGACGAGTTGGTGGTGTGGTTCGTGGTGGCGGGACCTCGGCATTTCATGGATACAGTGTTCAGGGCTAGGACTTGTCCCGTTTCCGTAGTGTAGTGGTTATCACGTTCGCCTCACACGCGAAAGGTCCCCGGTTCGACACCGGGCGGAAACAGGCCTCCCCTTTCTTTTTCTCCCCCGGAGATGTGCCTGCTCATTGGCAAAACCAACGGGCGCGAAAGGCACGGGGTGCGGCAGGGGACGCAGCTGGAGGAAGAGTTGGCGACCACCTGCAAGTCTCTTTATTCAGCGCTAGGAGATCTGGAGGTGGACGCATCCGCTCATCACCCACCACTCATCACCGAGCCTGACGACGCAGAAAACCGAGGTTCACAAAGAGAGCAAGACCTGGGCTCGGCAGCACGCAGCGCTACCGCTAGACCAGGAGGGATCCAGTCCGCTACTTTGTGTCCTTGCCCCAGAGCAAAAGCGACGCCCGGGAAAGGAGAGGTGAAGGGCGATGAGCCGCCGAGGGCCGGGCTGGGAGCCTTGCCCAGCTGCACACAGCCCTGGGCCGCTGCGACGTTGCCTTTGCAGCTTGCTGACATTCTGAAGGGTCATCTTCCACTCACGTTTCACCGGGAGAGTCTAAGCAAGGCCGTTTCCCTACGGCTCCCTGGTGGTCTAGTGGCTAGGATTCGGCGCTTTCACCGCCGCGGCCCGGGTTCGATTCCCGGTCAGGGAACGCTCTCTTTCTTTCAGCGTCTGCACGCACGCAAGTCTCTCCCTTCCTGCCCAGATCGCAACTGTCTTTTGCTTAAAGGTCCAGTGCAGAACATTTCCGCACAGAGTTTCGAAATGCCGCTGAGTCCGGGCCTCAGGGTCCTGGACCTCAGGCTGGCTGTTGGAGCTGAGATGCCAGGAACAGCCTGGGCTGGCCAGCTCTGGCCTCCACTCTTTTCTCCTGGCATGGTAAACCCAGAGTCTTACTTAACAGAGTTTCCATTCAAAGAGAAGGTGAGGCTTCCGTTCCAAAACTTCATTAAAATCCCAACCCAAAAGCGTTTGTAAGATACCAAAAGTTTGCAAGAATACGAACATCCTATATTCTGTACCTAAGTGCCCAGTTAACATCACATTCTTTCTTTGGATAAGAGTTATGACATCACTTGATAGTAACGTGCCGATATCTCGGGATTGGTCCTTTCCTTTGACGTCCCTCTCAAAGCTAACTTCAGTGGGATCTGTCTTCCAAGGCCAGCGAACAGCTTTACCGTCCGGAAGAGGGCCCTCTTGGCCCTTCAGGCACCTGGAATCCACTCTCTTTAGCACGTAGAGAAGGTATACGTGTGTTAGTCGCTCAGTCCTTTTGGACTTTTTGCCATCCCTTGGACCGATTACTCCAGGCAAGAATACCGGAATAGGTTGCCATTTCCTTCCCCAGGGGAATCTCCCCGCCCCGCCCCGGTCTCCTGTATTGCACCAGCGAGGTCCAAAATAAGCCCAACCACAATGCATTGGCCGGGAATCGAACCCGGGTCTCCCGCGTGGGAGGCGAGAATTCTACCACTGAACCACCAATGCCACTGTAGAGGGACTGCTTGCAAGGGTAACCTAAGATGGAGTTTTCTGCAGGTCTTTCTCAAGTGCAGGTCAGTCATGCCCCGTGCTTGTAGGACGGTCTAGGCTTACATCCTTCGCCCTCCGCGGCACCGGCTGCCCTCTGCCCTCTGGCCTCCTGCGGGTTGCTTTGGCGGGCACTCAGGTGTGCTTTGGATCCGTCTGAGTGGTGGAACCGCCTGGTGCTCGTGCTCACTGGCTCAGTCTCGTCCAAAACTCTTTGCGACCCCTTGGACTCTAGCCCACCAGGCTCCTCTGTCCACGGGATTTCCACGCTCCTTTGCTAGAAACCCATCGAGGCAGTGCAGCTGCCCCCTTGACTCTTGCCTGGCTCCCCGTGCCCTGCAGGGAGCATAAAGTGCTCTGTCAGGACACAGAGGTGAAGAATCCTTCCGTGTGGTTGGAGGATGAGAGAACCAGATGGGAAATGCTGCAAAGCGAGGGGAATATTCTCAAAAGCTTCCCGGAACTGCTGTGTGGGTGCTGTCGGTTGGGTGGCTGCCCTAGGACAATAATGCTTAGTTTTGTGTTCTGGCCTTGACCCAGTCCCAGGTCCAGTCTGAATTCAAGCACAGAGGCACCCTGCTTTCCCACACATATGTCATTCAGCCTCTCTCCAAAGCGGAGTTCTGAACCACCTTTTCTATCTCAGTGAATAGCAACCACGTGGGTCTTTTCTCCTTCTCGCTTTCCCCCCCCGTTTGTTTTGCTGAAATGTAACTGAGGAATATAAGAAAGGTTTAGCTTTAGATAAATTAGTGCTCTCCATGCTACAAACAAGAATAAAATTCAAGTCGTTAATAAGGATGAATCTCAAATACTATTAAGACGCTAGAGAATTCTAATAATTGATGTATAATTACATAGAAAATATTTGTCCTGTCATGCTCCCAGAGATGACTCTCGGTATGCACCACACTACTTCAATAATTCTGGTCTAAAAACTACCTCATGGTAAATTTCAGATTTATTATTCATAAAGTTTAAAATTATGTATCCCAGTAAATTAAATATACCATATAATATCTTTTAAATCAGGATTAATTCTTTGATTTAAGAAATCATAGTGACTTAATTATTCCCCTTTCAATTTGGGTCAATGTTTTTAGGTATCATCTAATATGTGGTTCCTATTTGGAACCAGTCTATTGTTCCATGTCCAGTTCTAACTGTTGCTTCCTGACCTGCATACAGATTTCTCAAGAGGCAGGTTAGGTGGTCTGGTATTCCCATCTCTCTCAGAATTTTCCACAGTTTATTGTGATCCACACAGTCAAAGGCTTTGGCATAGTCAATAAAGCAGAAACAGATGTTTTTCTGGAACTCTCTTGCTTTTTCCATTTTCCAGCGGATGTGGGCAATTTGATCTCTGGTTCCTCTGTCTTTTCTAAAACCAGCTTGAACATCAGGAGTTCACGGTTCACGTATTGCTGAAGCCTGGCTTGGAGAATTTTGAGCATTACTTTACTAGCATGTGAGATGAGTGCAATTGTGCAGTAGTTCGAGCATTCTTTTGCATTGCCTTTCTTTCGAACTGGAATGAAAACTGACCTTTTCCAGTCCTGTTGCCACTGTTGAGTTTTCCAAATGTGCTGGCATATGGAGTGCAACACTTTCACAGCATCATCTTTCAGGATTTGAAACAGCTCCACTGGGATTCCATCACCTCCACTAGCTTTGTTCGTAGTGATGCTTTCTAACGCCCACTTGACTTCACATTCCAAGATGTCTGGCTCTAGATGAGTGATCAGATTATCATGATTATCTGGGTCATGAAGATCTTTTTGTACAGTTCTTCCATGTATTCTTGCCACTTATTCTTAATATCTTCTGCTTCTGTTAGGTCCATACCATTTCTGTCCTTTATCGAGCTCATCTTTGATAAGCGCTGGACTGGAGGAAACACAAGCTGGAATCAAGATTGCCGGGAGAAATATCAATAACCTCAGATATGCAGATGACACCACCCTTACGGCAGAAATTGATGAGGAGCTAGAAAGCCTCTGATGAAAGTGAAAGAGGAGAATGAAAAAGTTGGCTTAAAGCTCAACATTCAGAAAACGAAGATCATGGCATCCAGTCCCATCACTTCATGGGAAATAGATGAGGAAACAGTGGAAACAGTGTCAGACTTTATTTTGGGGGCTCCAAAATCACTGCAGATGGTGACTGCAGCCATGAAATTAGAAGACGCTTACTCCTTGGAAGAAAAGTTACGACCAACCTAGATAGTATATTCAAGAGCAGAGACATTATTTGCCGACTAAGGTCCGTCTAGTCAAGGCTATGGTTTTTCCTGTGGTCATGTATGGATGAGAGAGTTGGACTGTGAAGAAAGCTGAGCACAGAGAATTGATGCTTTTGAACTGTGGTGTTGGAGAAGACTCTTGAGAGTCCCTTGGACTGCAAGGAGATCCAACCAGTCCATTCTGAAGGGGATCAGCCCTGGGATTTCTTTGGAAGGAATGATGCTAAAGCTGAAACTCCAGTACTTTGGCCACCTCATGCAAGTAGTTGACTCATTGGAAAAGACTCTGCTGCTGGGAAGGATTGGGGGACAGGAGGAGAAGGGGACGACCGAGGATGAGATGGCTGGATGGCATCACGGACTCGATGGACCTGAGTCTGAGTGAACTCCGGGAGATGCTGATGGACAGGGAGGCCTGGCTCGCTGCGATCCATGGGGTCGCAAAGAGTCGGACACGACTGAGCGACTGAACTGAACTGAACTGAACTGAAGAACATAAAGAGATGCCTTCAGCTTCTAGCAAAGGTGCAGTGATAGAAATCAGATTAACCCTCCTTTGTAAATCTCACTCTCCACCTTTGTCCCACTCCCAAAGGAATAAAGAGACAAAAAAACATGAAATATTGTTTTCTAAGACACTGGAAATCAGGCAGCAAAGGACAGCAAGCCTTGAGAGGTGACAAACAAAGAAGGTGAGTCTTGCCATGGGCCCAGCTTCCTGCTTTCATTGAGTTCCCATGGTGGGCACCAAGAGGAGGATTTCGGGTCAATTTTTCATTTGACTCAGGAGATGAAGCTGAATATTGGTGGAGAGTAAGGCAGCTAGAGCTCACAGGACAAAGATCCAGTGATTCTTATTTGCAAAACAGGTGTAAAGAGCAAAGGTATGGATATCAAAGCTGAAAGGGAGTTCGGGGAATTGGGAAATTAGGATTTACCTATATAGAATATTGATGCTATGTATGACACCACCCTTATGGCAGAAAGGGAGGAAGAACTAAAGAGCCTCTTGATGAAAGTGAAAGAGGAGAATGAAAATGTTGTTTTAAAGCTGAACATTCAGAAAACTAAGATCAGGCCATCCAGTCCCATCCCTTCATGGCAAATAGACGGGGAGACAGTAGAAACCGTGGCAGACTTTATTTTGGGGGGCTCCAAAATCACTGCAGATGGTGACTGCAGCCATGAAATTAAAAGACGCTTACTCCTTGGAAGGAAAGTGATCACCAACCTAGACAGCATATTCAAAAGCAGAGATATTTGCCAACAAAGGTCCATCTAGTCAAGGCTGTGGTTTTTCCAGTGGTCATGTATGGATGTGAGAGTTGGACTGTGAAGAAAGCTGAGCACAGAGAATTGATGCTTTTGAACTGTGGTGTTGGAGAAGACTCTTGAGAGTCCCCTTGACTGTAAGGAGATCCAACCAGCCCATCCTAAAGGAGATCAGTCCTGGGTGTTCATGGAAAGGACTGATGTTGAAACTGAAACTGCAATACTTTGGCCACCTCATGCGAAGAGCTGACTCATTTGAAAAGACCCTGATGCTGGGAAAGATTGAGGACAGGAGAAGAAGGGGACGACAGAGGATGAGATGGTTGGATGGCATCACCGACTCAATGGACATAGGTTTGGGTGGACTCCGCGAGTTGGTGATGGACAGGGAGGCCTGGCGTGTTACGGTTCATGGGGTCGCAAGGAGTCAAACACGACTGAGCGACTGAACTGAGCTGAACTGGTACAATAAATAGCAAATGAGAGCCTATTTTATGGCATAGGGAATTGCTGGATGCTCTGTGGTTACCTAAATGAGAAGGAAATCCTAAAAGAGGGGATATATGTATATGTATGGCCGATTCAGTGTGCTATTAACACAGCATCATAATTAACACATCGTAAAGCAGCTATACTCAAATAAAAGTTAATAATAAAAAAAAGAAACATGAAGAAAGGTCCAGCGATGAGAGAGTGGGAGAGAGAGAATGCTGGGATATGAAAGGGTCTCCCTCAAGTACTCAGCATAGTCATGATCGGGGTATCCTTATGAAGAAAGTGCCTGAGGCCAAGGAAAGAACGTTTTTAAAAGATCCTGGAACAACGCCTGGTGCTCACCACACAGGACAAGTAATTGTATGTAAGTGATCTCCCCACACAGAGTGAACTACTTATAACTCATGGGCCATCGGGAAGAACAGTCAAAAAAACTCTTGTGATGGACAGGGAGGCCTGGCTGTTAGAATGCTGCACTCAGTATGCCCGTAAATTTGGAAAACTCAGCAGCGGCCACAGGACTGGAAAAGGTCAGTTTTCATTCCAGTCCCAAAGAAAGGCAATGCCAAAGAATGTTCCAACTACTACACACTTGCGCTCATCTCACATGTTAGCAAATGGTCAAAATTCTCACTGTGAGGCTTTCACAGTATGTAAACTGAGAACGTCCATATGTGCAAGCTGGATTCAGAAAAGGCAGAGGAACCAGAGATCAAATTGCCAACATCCGTTGATTCATAGTAAAAGCAAGAGGGTTCCAGAAAAATATCTACTTCTGCTTTCTCGAGTACGCCAAAGACTTTGACTGTGTGGATCATGACAAACTGTGGAAAATCCTCCAAGAGATGGGAATACCAGACCACCTTACCTGCCTCCTGAGAAATCTGTATGCAGGTCGAGAAGCAACAGTTAGAATCAGACAGGAAAGAACGGACTGGTTCCAAATTGGGAAAGGAGTATGTCAAGACTGTGTGCTGTCACCGTGCTTAATTAACTTCTATGCAAAGTACATCATGTGAAATGCCAGCCTGGATGAAGCACAAGCTGGAATCAATATTTCTGCACCCTTATATATGCAGATGATACCAGGTTTACGGCAGAAAGCGAAGAGGAAGAGCCTCTTGATGAAAGTGAGAGTGGAAAAGCTGGCTTAATATTCAACATTCAATAAACTAAGATCGTGGCATCCGATCCCATCACTTCATGGCAAATAGATGGGGAAACAATGGAAACAGTGAGAGACTTTATTTTCTTGGGCTCCAAAATCACTGTAGATGGGGACCACAGCCATGAAATTAAAAGACGCTTGCTCCTTGGAAGAAAAGCTATGACCAACCTAGACAGCATATTAAAAAGCAGAGATATTCCTTTGCCAACACAGGTCGGTCTAATCAAAGCTATGGTTCTTCCAGTAGTCATGTATGGATGTGAGAGTTGGAGTCTAAAGGAAACTGAGTACCAAAGAACTGATGCTTTTAAACTGGTGTTGGAGAAGCCTCTTGAGAGTCCCTTGGAGTGCAAAGAGATCCAACCAGTCCATCCTAAAGGAAATCGGTCCTAATACTCATCAGAAGGACTAATGCTGAAGTTGAAGCTCCGATATTTTGGCCACCTGGTGGGAAGAGCTGACTCAGTGTAAAAGTCCCTGATGCTGGGAAAGATTGAAGGCAAGAGGAGAAGTGGGTGGCTGAGGATGAGATGGTTGGATGGCGTCACCGACTCAATACACATGCATTTGAACAAACTCCAGGGTTTGGTGATAGACAGGGAAGCCTGGTGTGTTTCAGTCCTTGGATCGCTACTGAACTGAAGAAACTGGGGAACAGTTCCTTACAACCGGAAAGCTCCATAGGGCCTACAACCAGCCCATCTTTCTCTGTCCTGAGTCACCTTGCAGAACAAGCCACAGTCAGTGAATCCAAGGAGGGCACAGGACAAACTGACTGTAGGATACTTTTACCGCCTGATATCCCCTCACCTTTTCATCTGGGCCCTATACCTGCGACACCTATTATTCTCTGAAAACCAAGAAGTTCATCCCTTGTGAAGACACTTCGCTTTCCCTCACCCCAGCACACCCGTGGGGCAATCTGATTTGAGTCAGAGAACAAAAGGGAACGAATTCAACTCTATACCGCGGTTTCCAGCTAAAGACAGACACAATGATGAAGAGGGTCAGGCTCTTCGGGTTGAGCTGATCCAGGAGGAAAAGCAGTCGGTCCTCGAGCCGCTATCAGGGGGGCCCCGAAACCAGGCCAAGGTCAGGAAGTAGATGGACCCGCCCATCACCAGCTGAGAACCAAGTGGCCCCTGCTTCGCAAGTTAACAGGTTCAGAAAGAGTGCTTGACCTCTCACCACACCTGGATTCCAGGTCTTCCCTCACGACCTGCGGAGCCTGCCTTGTCCAGTTCTTGGATGAGGCTGAACCTCTGATCCAGGGGTTGGGCGGCCGTTGCGCTTTGTCACACCTTCGGGGGCAGAGGAGGGATCCGTCCCCTCGGCGCGCTCCACTCGCCGGCTCTGAAGCCCTGTGCCTGCCATTTCTGCTGCAGGGAGCCGTGTGTCTGTGGTCCCTCGGGCGTCCGCTGTGCGTCCACCCCGACGGGGAAAGGACCACCTCACCCTCGTCCCGTCCAAGTGGGACGTCAGCATGCCGGACGCGACAGAAAACGGTGACTCCGCTCCTCTGTCTGGACGTGGGAGGTGAAAACTAGGACCTGCAGGGGGGGAAAGCAAGGCGAAATCTCGAGAAACGCCCTGATCTACAGCTCTTTTCAAGTCCGCCTCTTTGGGAACTCAGGCCTCTAGCGCGCTTGAGGGTGCTGTCGCGCTCGCACTCTCGACCTCACGCGGAGTCCACGCGGAACCAGGAGGAGCCCTGCGGCCTGGGGGCCGGTGCGCATGCGGCCCGCGCCTGCCTCGGGGTCTGAGCCCGTGAACCTCAGACGCGAAGGCAACGCCGCACTGAGAAAAGGAGGAAAGCCACTGCTGGAGGAAAGGGCACATGCATTCCCCAAACTGAGAAGCTCTACTGCTAAAGGAAACCAGAGACAGACAGACAGACACAGAGACAACGTTGCATTAAAACCTTTCAGCGAAAGGAACTCTGCCTGCTGTGAGGTAAATACGAAGACCCTTCAAGACACCGGCTTTCTGAAAAACAAAACAAAACAAAACGCCTTTACCTCTCTGTTAAATTCGCGCTCCACGACCTGTTGAACTGCAAAATTATAAAAGGAAAACAAGAGGCGTTTCAGTCATTATAAAATGTAAAACAAAGCCGTCCTTCAAGAAGAATCTCAGCTTTGGAATGAAGACGGTCAGATCTGCGTGGACGGCGCCCGGCTCCTCTGCGGCTTTATGCTGGGCCTGGTAGGCAAAGGAGCCTCAGTCTTTGCGGCGGCTCCTGCTAAGCGTGAAGGCGTGAGGCAAGTCTGGACCGAAACTAGAGGACTAGAATCAGCCACAGAGGCGGGAATCTGAGGAACCCCCGGTGCCAGGCGGCACCGGAGAAGCGCTGCTGTGAAAGGCCTGCGAGAGAGGAGCGCACGGGTCAGGCGGGGCAGAGGGGAGGGCGGGTTCTTTGTTTCCCAAGCGGGGTTTGTAGCATCGAGCCAGGTCCCCGCCGGCGCCATGAAAAGGACTCTAAGGCACTGGATCTGCCTCTGGAAGGGCTGTGTCCACCTTGACGGACGTGGGGCCACCGGGGGCTCAGACGCACCTTACTCCCCACGCTCTTGAGGCTTCTGTGAACTGGGGAGTCAGGGGAGGCGACCTCTGCTCTTGAGTGCAAAGCTGGCACACAGGGACCTCGCCCCGGGAGAGGTGAGGAACCCTAAATCAGGCCCTTTCAGGAACTGCAGATCCTTGCTTGACGGATTGCCTGTGTTTCCAGAGTCCTCTTCCTTTGAAAATTTGAAGGTCAGGTGTGCTCAAACATGCAGTTCTTGAATATGTCACTAGATGCGAGTGGCCGTGTGGTTTCCGTAGTGTAGTGGTTATCACGTTCGCCTAACACGCGAAAGGTCCCCGGTTCGAAACCGGGCGGAAACAACTTCACTTTCCTACAAACTTGTAGATTCATATTTTAAATACAAAATAGAGGTCTGCCGCGTGGAATGAGGCCTGCAGCTTCAGCTTCACCATCAGTCCTCTCAAAGAATATTCAGGGTTGATTTCTTTTAGGACTGACTGGTTTCATCTCTCCTTGACCTGCATACAGGTTTTTCTGGAGGCAGGTAATGGTCTGCTATTCCCATCTCTTGAAGAGTTTTCCATATTTTGTTGTGATCCACACAGTCAAAGGCTTTAGTGGAGTCAATGAAGCAGAAATAGATGTCTTTCTGGAATTCTCTTGCTTTTTCTATGATACGATGGAGGAAAAATGCAGGAAAAAAAAGGAGAAAACGGATAGAACCAAATTAATTGGAGAAGTATGTGGAAAAGGTTAAATAGAGAGTACTACAAACAGTGGAGGAAATTTCATTGGTAAAAGGCGTTTACAGGGTGATGATGATGAGCCTACTCTTTCATGCATTCTAGGATTCCCAGTCAACCTGCTTTCCTCCAGAGATCCTCTCTGAGGATCAGAGACTACCTGGACGTACGTCCTTGTGTGTGTGTGTGTGTGTGTGTGTGTGTACACAAGACACAGAGGAGTAGGGTAGTAGTGGAGCATGGGAGAGGATGCATAGACCAGAAACAATCATACTTCACTTACATTCTAAAAGAGTGAGACGCGTCCCTGGGTGGGCTCAAGCCACGAGCTTTTCGGTTAACAGACGAATGCGCTAACCGATTGCGCCACAAAGTCAGTCGGGAGGGGCGTTTAATCCTCACTCGCACATAAAGCAAGCATACTTACGGAACTGGGCGGAGCCACCTGTGTTTCTCAGAATGGCGTTGCCACTTCAGAGCCTCGGACAACCTGAGAGATGGAGTCCACTCAGCCTGTTCGTTCCCGTCGGGAAGCCGGGAGGTTCCGAGGGCAGAAGGCCTCCTGAGCGTCCTCGCCGCCGCAGATGTCAGCGCCCAAGAGAAGCCCCGAGCTTGAGCCGAGGGGCCCCAGAAAGAAGCTGATGGCTCCTCGTTTGATCCGCCTTCGTCCGACCGTGTGCGCTTCTGGACATCGGTTCAGTAGATGGGGTGCGTGTGGCTGCAGCTGGAAAGAGATCAGTTTGTTGTGATCCACACAATGTAAGGCTTTAGCTGTCTTTTGAGGACGGGAAAGCAAAGATGTGAAGAGGGCGAAGAGATCCGAGGAAGGCCAAGGGCAGGAGAGAACAAAGAATGAGCCAGAGGGAGAAAGGGACTTCAAGAGAGAGGAGCGGGCTGGAATCGCGGCGGGGGCCGTCGCTGGGTTGAGGAGATCACAGCGCCTGACTCTGGCGCAGCTCCCACGCTTTCCTGAGGTGTCCGGGAATCCGGCTCACCCCAAATCGCAACGCTGCTGGCCTTGCATTTGTTCTGGCAGTTTTCTTTGCTGGTTGTGAAATTCTGGGTCTTGTGTCATGTCCTATAAGGAATAAATATAAGAAAAAAATAAGGTTTTCCACTGTAAAACCTTATTTTATCTTTTTAATTGGGGGATTTTTAAAGCAAGGAATTGGACTGACTACTGTTCCCCTTTTGATGAGCTGATCAGATGAACTAGTAAACTGGCAGATCCCACTAGCCCAGGAGGTTACTGCTGGTCAGACAGGATTCCTTCACTCTCTCTTGAAAGTTCTGCTGCCACTGAAAGAGATCAGTAACTTAAAACCACACCCAGACTTTATGCAGTGCAGTGCCAAAACGCAAGAGCTTACACTCGATGGTGACATGCTAAGTTTTGCCATGTGCTGAGGCACTGTCTACAAGTTTTACGTGGATGTACTCACTTTATCCTTTCAACAGGCTTCTAGCATATCACCATCCTCATTTCACATATGAGAAATATGAGGCATGGAAGGTTAAATAATTTGTCTAGTCACTCAATCAGTGAGTGGGATCTGAAAGCAGCAATCTGAACTGGAGCCTGCCTGGCTCCACAGGTTATGGTGCTAGTCAAAGAGGAACACAAATGGTAAAAATGGCAAGAGATTTAAGCCCGCATGTTTCTTTGACAAAACACCAAGGAGGAGTCATGTAACACAAATAAAACTGCAGTATCCTCATGACCCACTTGCCTGGCAAACACCTTTCTTATTCCAAGAGCTGCTCCCCTCGAATCCTCAACTTATACACACCTTCTGCAAGGACTAGATTTTCCCTCCCTTTTATCCTTTCCTCTCACCTTTCCAATACCTCTTTCATAGATTTTCTGTTCTTTCACAGCTCTTCCGTTCTTTCACCTCCAGGTCATTCATTTTTTAAAATTTAAAAACGTTAACTATATCTAAAGAAGAAAATAAGCAGCCATTCGTAGTCCCACCTCCTAGAATGGACTGCTGTAAACATCTTTGCACATTTTCCTTCAAATCTATTTTTACATTATTCTAAGTAGCAAAAGCGCATGGCTTCATGCTAAATCGTTTCAGTCCTGTCTGACTCTTTGGGACCCAATGACTGTAGCCTGCCAGGCTCCTCTGACCATAAGAGGATTCCAGGTAAGAATATGGACTGGGTGGCCATACCCTCCTCCAGGGAATCTTCCTGAACCAGGGGTAGACCCCACATCTCTTGTGTCTCTTGCATTGGCAGGTGGGTTCTTTACCCATTAGTATCACTTGGGAAGCCCCTAAACTCTATGTGTTATTTTACAAAATTGAAATGATGCAGAAAATACAAATATGTAAAATTTTGAAACATCTTAAATTCAAAAGTAACTTCTGTTAATGTAAGTAAATGATAATGGAGTCATTTAGGTATATCAGCCGAGAGACGGAGAAGGCGATGGCACCCCACTCCAGTACTCTTGCCTGGAAAACCCCATGGACTGAGGAGCCTGGTAGGCTGCAGTCCATGGGGTCGCACAGAGTCGGACACGACTGAAGTGACTTAGCAGCAGCAGCAGCAACCGAGAGAAGTATATATATATATGCTTTTATATGATTGAGCTCTTATAGAATCTATTCTGACTTTAAAGTATTTCAATTTACTAGTGTATGAATTTAATGAAAAAATAGAAAAATGAAGAAACTATTGAACTTTCAGTCAAATTGTTTACCTTAAGAGACATACATTTCTAAAAGAACCCTCTAGTGCTAATAATAATAATGAATGTCATTGAATTAAGTTATTAAGATTTGGAATGATTCTTCTCGTTATTTTTTAAAAATCCAATTTCTGAAGAATTAATTTTAAAATAATACAATCTATCCATTTCAAGTTTTGACTTTTGACAAGTGGATGCACCTATGGAACCACTACCCAGTTCAAGAACATCTCCAGCACTCCAAAATATCCCCTTGAGCCCCTTTGCCGTCAACCCCCTGCCACTCCCTGTCCCAGGGGCTCAGTGATCTAGTTCTTGTCACTAGGGATTAGTTTGCCTCATCTAGTAATTCCCATAGGTGGCCCCACAGAGTATGTACTCTTTTCATCACTCAGGGTGATGTTTTAATCCGTATCGTTGCCATGTATCAGGAATTTGTTTCATTTTATTGAAGAGTAGTATTAAACCTTTGAGTGACTATGTCACAATCATATCTATTCACTTCGTGCTGGACATTTGAATGGTTTTCAATCTGGGGACTATTATGAGCAAAGCTACTATAAGCAAGTCCCTTTTGTGGGCATATGTTTTATAAATTCCATTTAAATTTTTCTATTCTTTAATATACATTTATTTTGTGAATGGATGTTACATTCATCATGACAAAATTTATTGAAATGTTTAAAAATGTATTCAAATGTTACAAAAGACTGAAGTGCCAGCTTATCTTTGATTGTTTCCTCCCAGAACATACTTAATATTGGCCACCTTCTGTGCCAGCTGTGCTATTTGATTATTTCATTTAATCTACACAATAGCTTCATGAAGTACTTATTATTTCTTTCATATGACACTTTCAGAATTGGCCTAGCAAACTGGAGCTGACCCAAGGTCACAAGAAAGTTAGGTGGTGGCACCAGGATTAATAGGAGGCCCCCTGAGTGTTGGGCTCGTTACGATCGAGCTAAATAGTCTCTGCCGTTCCTGGTTCCTGGTTTCCTGTCTACCTTTCGCCCCCAATCTGTGTGCTTGAGGCGGACCCTGGCAACCAGCATTTCCAGGTCTTTCTTGCCCATGGAATCCAATGGGTGCAGCCAAACAAATGAGATCAGAAGGGAGAGGGGAGGAATGGGCATGATAAATGTTGCCTGCCATATCAGCAAACAAAGCATGCTGTGCCATCTAGCCACCAGCCACTACCGACCTTAATGAGTGCATTAAGAAGAAACCTATCTGTTGTTGGAGTAGGAAATGGCAACCCACTGCAGTATTGTTGCCTGGAAAATCCCCTGAAGAGAGGAGCCTGGTGGGCTACAGTCCATGGCGTCCCACAGAGTTGGATATGACCGAGCATGCATGACTGAACACAGACTGTGGGATCTTAGTTCCACAAACCCTGGCCCACAGCTGTGAAAGCACCAAGTTCTAACCACTAGACTGCCATGGATTTCTTACCACATCTTAAGATGTCAGTTACCTGTGTGTAAACTTCGTCGAAGCACTTCATTGCATGTAGACTTGAAAACTGCAAGAGACTGGATCATAAATGTTCTCATCACAAAAAAGAAATGAGAATTATGTGATGGGATGGAGGTGCTAGTTAACGCTCTGGTGGGAATCATTTTGCCATATATAACTGTATCCAATCAACGTGCTCAACGCACACAGTGTTATGTCAATTATGTCTCAAAAAAGTTGGAGGAAAAAAAATTTTGAAGGAAAGAAAGAAACCTGTGTTACTTCTTTGGAATCCATCATAAGCCAAGGGGGACACGCTCCAGTGCTGCAAGTTCAAGTGCTACCCAGCTGGGGAGGAAGGACTGCTTATTCACTGGTCACCTGCCCAAGGTGGTCTGCTTTGGCTCCAGCAGCTGGTGGGAACTAGACTGGCCTTCACCGGCGCCAGGGGGATTGGGTCCCTGCAGGCTCTCACTTCATCCTCATGAGGTGGTTCGATGAAGAAATCACCAAGGATTTCTTCTTTTCCCCTAATCTATTACCACTGCATGACGGGACAGGGCTTGAAGGAGATGCTGCCCTTCTCCTACTGGTCTCTTCTGGCCCGGTGGTTACTGCCCGCGGGATCAGAACCAGGGGGCGGGGAGGGCACCGGCTCTCTGAGAACCAAAAGTCGCCGCGTGCACCCAGGTGTGCCGCTCACCTGTGCCTCGCCGGCTCCCGGCGTGCTGAATCCACGCTGCCGGCTGAAGCGTCTCCCGCTGCGCCACGCCGGCGTGGGGGGCTCTAGACCCCGCGGCAGAGGCCATGCTGAGGTGGCCCGGCCCTGCCCCCCGACCCTGGAGGACAAGCTGGGGAGAGGCCAGTCTTGACCGACCTGGCCAAGAGAGTTCTCAACCTCGGCCCAGCCCCACACACTCGAGGATAAAAGACTCAAAACCCTAAAGTTTCAAAGGAGCGAGACTCTCGAGTTGAATCCATCTCCCGACCTTTATGAGGAAAGTTGAGGGAGGAAATCAGACCAAGAAACAGATTATGTGCATGAAAATGCACAACTAACCAAAGAAAAATAGGATTTTCTGACAAGTTGGAAGTGTGGTCTGAAAGACTGGTGTCAAAGAGAAGTGTGTTTGGTCTGAGCCAACAGAGCATCAGGTAAGGTGGGAAAACACCCTTGCCACAGGGGTGGAAAGGGAAAGACCCGGAGTTTCTTTTGGAACCCTGGGGCCTCCCCAGAAAGCATAATCCACTGACGCTGTCCCCTTTCCCACATCTGTGCTCCTTAGAGATATTTGGGATCCCAGGTCTCACCTGGGGGCCTCCATTCCAACTCCTTTTTTTTTTTTTTGGAAGACAAATCCCAACGGTTTGCATCACTCTGATGTTTGCTTTTCAGCTATCAAGGTCCTGAAAGCATCTGGACCTCGCTAATGGAAGGAGTAACTGACCAGTTGCGGTTCACAGAAGAGCCTGAAATTTTGGCCTGGGAGAAGAGTGGGGGAGTGGAGAGCAGATTCTGGGGGATCCTGAGGTCTAACTGCCTAGGGGCCCACAGGGACCTCGCTCTGGGGGAGGTGAGGAACTCTCAGTCAGGGCCTTTCAGGAACCCCAGATCCTTACTTGAGGGATCACTTGGGCTTCCTTTGAAAATTTGAAGGCCAGCTGTGTCCAAACATGCATTTCTTGGGCGTGTCTCTAGGCCGCACTGGCCATGTGGTTTCCGTAGTGTAGTGGTTATCACGTTCGCCTAACACGCGAAAGGTCCCCGGTTCGAAACCGGGCGGAAACAACCTCGCTTTCCCGCGGGCTTTTAGATCCGTATTTTGAACAAAGATGGAGGCCTGCCACAGGGAGTGAGACTTGGCGCTTCAGCTTTACCATCAGTCCTCCCAAAGAATATTCAGGATTGATTTCCTTTAGGACCGACTGGTTTCGTCTCTCCTTGACCTGCATACAGGTTTTTCAGGAAGCAGGTAAGGTGGTCTGTTTTTCCCATCTCTTGAAGAATTTTCCACAGTTTGTTGTGATCCACACAGTCAAAGGCTTTAGAGTATTTCATGAATCAGAAACAGATGGCTTTCTGGAATTCTCTGGCTTCTTCTATGATCCAGTGGATGGAAAACGGAGGAAAAGAATAGAACCAAATTAATTGGAAAAGTATATGGAGACTACTACAAACAGTGGAAGAAACTTCATTAGTAAAATGAGTTTACAGGGTAGATGATGAGCCTACTGTTTCATGAATTCCAGGATTCCCGGTGACCTGCTTTCCCCCGAGATCCCGGACGTAGGTCCTCGTGTGTGTGTGTGTGTGTGTGTGTGTGTGTGTGTGTGTGTGTGTGTGTGTGTGCGCGCGCGCGCGCGCGCGCGCGTGTATCCAAGGCACAGAGTAATGTAGGACTGGAGCTCAGGAGAGGATGCACAGATTAGAAACAATCGTATATCATTTACATTCTAAGAGTGAGACCCCTCCCTGGGTGGGCTCGAGCCAGGAACTTTTCGGTTAACAGCCGAACTCCGTAACAGATTGCACCCCAGAGACACGAGGAGAGCTTACTCCTCACTCCGACGGAAAGCAAGCATGCTTACGCAGCTAGCCGGAGCCACCTGTGTCTCTCAGAACAGCGTTTTCCCCTGTCTACAATGCGGGAGACCCGGCCTTGATCCCTGGCTTGGGAAGATCCCCTGAAGAAGGAAATGGCAATCCACTCCAGTATTGCCTGGAAAATCCCACGGACAGAGGAGCGTGGTAGGCTACAGTCCGTGGGGTCGCAAAGAGTCGGACACGACTGAGCGACTTCACTTCACTTCACTTCTCCGAGCCTCGGACAACCTGAGAGATGGAGTCCGCTCAGCGTGTTCATTCCCGTGGGGAAGCCGTGCGATTCCGAGGGCAGAAGGTCCCCGAAGTGTCCCCGCCGCCCGTTGCTTCAACGCCGCCGCAGATGCCCGCGGCCAGGAGGACGTCCCCAGCTTGATCCAAGGGGCGCCCGAAGGAAGCTGATGGCTCCTGGTGTGCTCCGCCTTCATCTGACCATTTGTAGTAGATGAGGTGCCTGTGGCTGCAGCTGGAGAGATCACGTCCAACGAGGAAACGTGAAAAGGAGCGAGAGCAGGCAAAAGCACGGATGAGACAATGAGACCTCCCGAGAAGCCTGTGAAGAGGCTCAGACAGATCGTGAGGGGTAAAAGATAATTTTATTAAGTAGCAGAAAAATTTGCTGTGCTGTTCAGTCACTCAGTCCTCTCGGACGTTTTGCGACCCCGTGGACTGCAGCACGGAAGGCTTCCCTGTCCATCACCAACTCCCGGCGCTAGCTCAAACTCATGTCCATTGAGTCGGTGATGCCATCCAACCGTCTCATCCTCTGTCACCTTCTTCTCCTCCTGCCTTCAGTCTTTCTCACCAGCTCTTTTCCAGTGAGTCAGCTCTTCTCATCAGGTGGCCAAAGTATTGGAGCTTCAGCTTCAGGATCAGTCCTTCCAGTGAATATTCAGGACTGATTTCCTTTAGGATTGACTGGTTTGATCTCCTTGAAGTCCAAGGGACTCTCAAGAGTCTTCTCCAGCTCCACAGTTCAAACGCATCAGTTCTTCCATGCTCAGCCTTCTTAGTGGTTCAGCTCTCACATCCACCCATGACTACTGGAAAAACCGTAGCATTGACTGTATGGACCTTTGTTGGCAAAGTAATGTCTCTGCTTTTTAATATGCTGTCTAGGTTGGTGATAGCTTTTCTTCCAGGGAGCAAGTGTCTTTTAATTTCATGCCTGCAGTCACCATCCGCAGTGATTTTGGAGCCCTGGAAATAAAGTCTGTCACTGTTTCCATTGCTTCCCCATCTATTTGCCATGAACTGATGGGACCGGATGTCATGCTCTTAGTTTTTGAAGGCTGAGTGTTAAGCCAGCTTTTTCATTCTCCTCTTTCACCTTCATCAAGAGGCTCTTTAGTTCCTCTTTGCTTTTTGCCAAAGGGTGGTGTCATCTGCATGTCTGAGGTTCTGGATATTTCTCCCTGCAGTCTTGATTCCAGCTTGTGCTTCATCCAGCCTGGCATTTCGCATGATGTATTCTGCATACAAGTGAAATAAGCAGGGTGACAATATACAGGCTTGACGTACTCCTTTCCAATTTCGAACCAGTCCATTGATCCATGTCTGGTTCTAACTGTTGCTTCTTGAGCTCCATACAGGTTTCTCTGGCGACAGTTAAGGAGGTCTGGTATTCTCACCTCTTGAAGAATTTTCCACAGTTTGTTGTGATCCACACAGTCAAAGCCTTTAGTGTTAGTCAATGAAGCAGAAATAGATGTTTTTCTGGAATTCCCTTGGTTTTTCTATGATCCAAAGGATGTTGGCAATTTGCAGTCTGGTTCCTCTGCCTTTTCGAAATCCAGCTTGAACATCTGGAAGTTCTCGGTTCACATACTGTTGAAGCCTACCTTGGAGAATTTTGAGCATTACACTGCTAGCATGAGAAATCAGTGCAGTTGTGCAGTGGTTTCAACGTTCTTTGGCACTGCCTTTCTTTGGGATTGGAATGAAAACTGACCTCTTCCAGTCCTGTGGCCACTGCTGAGTTTTCCAAATTTGCCGGCAAATGAGTGCAGCAATTCACCAGCATCATCTTTTAGGATTTGAAATAGCTCAGCTGGAATTCTACCACCTCCACTAGCTTTGTTTGCAGTGGTGCTTCCCAAGTCCCTATGTTGACTTCACACTCCAAGATGTCTGGCTCTAGCTGAGTGATCACACCCTCCTGGTTATCAGTGTCATGAAGATCTTTTTCGTATGGTTCTTCTGTGTATTCTTGCCACTTCTTCTTAATATCTCTTGCTTCTGTCTCTGTCCTTTATTGTGCCCATCTTTGCATGAAATGTTCCCTTGGTATCTCTGATTTTCTTGGAGAGAGCTCTAGTCTTTCCCATTTTAATTGTTTTGCTCTATTTCTTTGCACGGTCCACTTCGGAAGGCTTTCTTATCTCTCCTTGCTATTCTCTGGAACTCGGCATTCATTTGGGTATATCTTTCCTTTTCTCTGCCTTTTGCTTCTCTTCTTTCCTCAGCTATTTATAAGGCCTCTTCAGACAACCATTAGGAGCATTTTTCTTTTCTTTTTCTTGGGGATGGTTTTGATCAAGGCCTCCTGTACAGTGTTGCAAACCTCCATCCATAGTTCTCAGATCTAATCCCTTGAATCTGTCACTTCTACTGTATAAGCAGTCGTAAGGGATTTGATTTAGGTCATACCTGAATGGCCTAGTGGTTTTCCCTACTTTCTTCAATTTAAGTCTGACTTTGGCAATAGAGCTTCTCCATCTTCGGGCTGCAAAGAATAGAACCAGTGTGATTTTGGTATTGACCATCTAGTGATGTCCATGTATAGAGTCGTCTCTTGTGTTGTTTGAAGAGAGTGTTTATGACCGGCGCGTTCTCTTGGCAGAACTCGGAGGGAGAGTCAGAGAAGAGCATGAAAGAGAGAAGAGCTCAAACTTCTGTTGGTGTCCACAAATAAAACAGCAAAAACTGTGTGAGTATATTTATGTGGGACAGTTAACCTTATGCCACGTTGTGTATTGTAACTGTAGAGTGTAAGTGCTGCATTGTGGCAGCAGCAACCTTGGTTCTGATCCAGGCTAAGGCAAGGTAGTGTCTATAGCCTGTCTTGCCATTTGCCTTTTTTTTTTTTTTTTTTAGTTTGACTTATAGTTGATTTTCAATGATGTGTTTGTTTCAGGTGTACGACAAAGTGATTCAGTTATACACACATATACATCTAGTTTTGGTTCAGATTATTTTTCCTTACAGATTATTATAAAATATTGAGTATAGGTCCCTGGCTATACCCTAGGTGCTTGTTGGTTATCTGTTTTCTGCATTAGTAGTACTGTGTATATGTTAATCACACACTTCTAATTTATCCCTCCTCCTTTCCCCTTTAGTAACCAAAATGTTGTTTTCTATGTCGGTGGGTTTATTTGCGTTTTGTACATATGTTCAATTGTATCAGTCTTAGTTTTGTTTTTTAGATTTCTCATACAAGCGATGTCATACGATATTTGTCTTTCTCTGCCTGGCTTACTTCACTAGGATGACAATCTCTTGGTCCATTCATGTTGCTGTAATTGGCATTACTTCATTCCTTTTTATTTATTTATTTATTTTTGGTGGAGTAATATTCTATCCATTTAGTTTTAGTTCCAGCACCAGCTATGCCCCCTAGCAGTGGTGGGAGAGCAGAATTTGCCACTGCCGGGGAGCAAAATGCAGCAAGAAGAGGAGTAAATCCCACAGCGCACAAACCTGCCAGTCAAAGCAAAACCTAGAACAACTGCTTGTCTCAGTGTTGAGCAGGACACATCCCCAAAGTTTAAAGATTGCCCTTCACGGAGCCTTGTCTATAGTTTACACTAACAAAATAGCACGGTCATTGTTATTGTTGTTGTTGTTTTCTGGTAAAGATATTTCTAAATATCAGTGAGGTTTTTCTTACACTAAAGGAGAAGGCATATTTAAGAGGTTTACAGTAAAATGCAGACTAGTCATCATGGTCTAGACCAGCTCCTTTCCATCCACCATCCACTGAGTTTTACAGAAACAGTAAATCACTGAACTATAGACATAGTTTGTTGAATTTTTGCACACGTAATCAGCACCCAGATCAAGGTGTAGAAAATTTCCCCCACCCTTGAAATGTCACTTGAGCCACTTTCTAGGCAACTCCTACACTAGATCCCTTATTTTATTACCATTCTGAGGTCCACCGCAATAGTGTACTGCTGCCTGCTCTTGAAATTCAAATGAAGGAAGCTACATTTGGGGGAACTGACTTTGCTTTCATGCAACATTTTGTTCATTAAGCGTATTCATAGTGTTATGCCTATTCCGTTACTTTTGGTATTACTGGAGTAATTTTGTTGGAGTTTTTGGTGTTAACTGGTGTTCTTGGTGAATATTCCATACCAATTTTTTGTATATTGTGCATTCATAGAAGTACTGCAATTGCTGGGTCATGACGTAGGAACAAGATTAACTTTATTAGAAACTGCCAACAGTCTTCTAGAATGATTTTGAACTGACTACTACAGGTGCAATTGCTCCACCTTTGTCAGTATTTAGTGTATGAATTTTTTAAAAAGCAGTCATGCTGGAGGCTGTGTAATGATATCTCCTTATAAGTATGACGTTTATTTCCCGAATGAGTAAATATGTCAAGAGTATTTTCTTATAGCTTCTGGTCATTAAAATAGTACCTTTGTGATCCCTGGCTTAGGCTTCACAGGAAAAGGGAACCAGGTGCTGTGGTCCGTCGCTGAGGTGTAGACGGATTTTCCTAAGTGTCTCTCAGAGACAAAGACCCAGGCTCGGGGTATTCCCAGTGTCGACAGGTTTAGATCCAATGACTGGCCCAGCAAGAGTGGATATGCCCAGCCTCCCAGGCTTTTACCATCTCCACCCACTTTCAGTTGAGCAAGTGCAGAACAACATGTTTTTAAAATATTCTCTTTCCACCTATTCACTCACATTCATTTCCCTGAGTACTTTGAACAGCCAATTCATCTCACTGCCATAAAGGGAAAACTGTTATCAGCAGCATAAGCAGATGGTTCGTGTAAAAATCAACATCAGAACATCAATATGATGGTGATCCAGGGACATGCCCTGACTCTCCAGCTGCTGCTGTTTGGAATCCTCGTGGTCTCTACCAGGTAGTGGACGGGCACCCTTTTCCCTTGGGAGCTCGCTCAGAAGACCTGTTAGGACAAATGTTATGTCCACTGTAGGGCAAGAGGTGAGCGAGGGAGCGGGGCTGGTGGATGGGGGCCAAGGGTGTGGACGAAGCCTGCAGAGGCCGCGGTAGCTGAGGCAGCAACAGCGGCTGTGCGAGTAGGTGGTTCCGGAAGAGCTGATGAAAGGCGGTGAGTCCGGTGGGTGAGCGTGTGCGCTCTGCCTGTGTGGGGAGGGGCGGGAGGATTGGGAGATCTTTGCTAGAATTACTTGGCAGGGAGTGATTTGGTAAGGGTGGGAGAGGGGAGGAGGGCGACCCTGAGTGAAAGATGGTGGCGCGAAGGGTCCATGCTTATAGTTAGCTAGCAGCAGAGATAGGGTGATCTTGAAGGTGCTTTCTCCAATGGGACGTCTTGTCCGTTTACCTGGAAAACGTGTCAAAGGGCTTTACCTGGAAAACGTGTCAAAGGGCTTCATCCATGTATCAAAGTGTATCTTCCATACCTGGTTGATTAAAAAAAAAAATTGTGTACGTCTTTAAAAATAATTTTTTGTACATCTTGGTCTTGGTGATTATTTCACATCAAATAGCTGTTCGTTAATGATTTGTGCATCTTATTCTGTGAATACACCTTAATAATTTTCTTCTTGGATAGACTGGGCGGTCACATGTTGGAGAACCCAGCGTAGACCATTACCGCGTTGAAGAAAAAGAAGTCAGACGCCACGTGTAACACGGAGGTCATGCCGTGACTCGGATTCGAACCGAGGTTGCTGCGGCCACAACGCAGAGTACTAACCACTATACGATCACGGCGCGCCACATGCCAAGCGATGAGAACGGTCTTTAATGTCTGTCCTTTGACGTAAAATGATTTCGATCGTTGCGCTGCTTTGTTCTTGGAAACTGCAGGTATTCGTTTTCTCTCTTTCATGCTCGATCACCGGTTTCCCCGCTCTTTCTCTCAATTCTGATATATTATGACAAAAGGAAACAAAATCAAAGCAGACACCAATGCTCATCTCCCCAGATGCGGCACGTTCCTTCTGGGAAGTCTGGCTGTCCTCGTCCCCACCTCGCCGGCTTCTTTTCCAGCTCTTCGCAGTCGTCCCTTTGGATCCACCGTCCCCATTAGCTGGTTCCGGCTCCCGCCCTACCGACCGCGGCCGAGCCGAGGGAGGGCAACACCAGCGGTGCAGACGGTCGGGTGAGGGCGGAGCAAAGAACCGAAAGAACCAGTAGGGAGCCCACCCGGCGTCCAGCTTCCCCTCTGGCCCCCTCGGCTCCGGCCCGGGGCGTCTCTGGCGCGTTTCTGCCTTCGAAAATGTGTGTGGCTCCACAGGTCGTGGAAGCGGATAATTACCCATCGATGGGGATGAGAAGTACCTTACTCGAGCGTGTCTCTGTGGCGCTATTAGTGCCTTTGGCTGTTCACGGAAAAGGTTGGTTGTTCTAAACACACCTTAGGAAAGCCTTCCTTGAAACACTCAAAAGCTGTGTGGTTCTTTCTACGCTGCGCAACCTTTCCGGGAAAGGCGAAAGGGCTCCTCTACTGCTCCCCTCCTGTCCGGCGTGTCTGTTGCACAGGAGGTTGGCTAGGTCACTGGGAGTCCAGAATTTCCTGAAGCAGTGAAACCATATTTCTTTAGGCTTCTCCTTTACTGAGCATGTAACAAATCCACTTGTCTGTTTTTTAATCAGTTACATATTTCTAGAGAGATTTATATTAACAATCTTTTATTTTCCCCCTACAGATACCATTTCTCTTTTCCTTCCTCCCTGTGCGTACATCCAGAGTTCCATCTGGTGGTGTTCTTTCTGGAGGATTCCTTTAGCATTCCTTGTATAGTGGCTCTGCTGATGATGAAGTCTTTCAGCATTTGTATGTCTGTAATGGTCATTATTCACCTTCATACTGAAGGACTTTAAAGGTGGGTAGTGAATAGAACTCCACCTTGACTTTTTGGCTTCTGTCCTTTGAAGAGGCTGCTCCACTGTCTTATAACTTCCATGCATCTCTCTCCTCCTCTCTCTCTCTTTAGTCTTTATTAAATTTGTTACAATATGGCTTCTGTTTCATGTTTGTAGTAGTAGTAGTAGTAGTAGTAGTAGTAGTAGTAGTAGTAGTGGTTTTGTTTGTTTGTTTGTTTGTTTGTTTTTGCCATGAGGCCTGTTTGGTCTTAGCTCTGCAACCAGGGGTCCAACTCACACCAAGAAGGCAAAGTCTTAACCACTGGACCACCTGGGAAGTCCCTCACGTCTATGCTTCTGATGAAATCTGACATGTGTACTTTTGTTTCTATATGTATCTGTCTGGTCTTTTTCCTCTGGACCCTCGGGGACTATATGCTTTTTCAATGGCTTTGAGCACTTTAATTACCATGCGACCAGATGTGTTTTTTTTTCCGTGCTGTTGTGTTCATTCATTTTGTTCATTTGGCTCCTTGGATCGGTGGGTTTATAATCTTTACTATGATTGGAATTATCTGACATTGTTCCTCCAAAGACTGTTTCTTGTCCCTGGGTATTTTCAGGAGCATCAGTCACCCATGTATCAGGTCTTTCAGTGATGTGCTACCATTCAATGGGCAGTGCTGAAGAACGTTCAAAGTACTGGACAGTTGTGCTCACTTCCCATGCTAGTAAGGTTATGCTCAAACTCCTTCAAGCTAGGCTTCAGCATTCAACTTGAATCGAGACATTCCAGATGTACAAGCTGGGTTTAGAAAAGGCAGAGGAAGCAGAGATCGAATTGCAAACAGTTGCTGGGTCATAGACAAAGCAAGGGAATTCCAGAAAAAACAGCTACCTCTGTTTCTTTCACTACACTAAAGCCTTTGACTGTGTGGATCATAACAAACTGTGGACCACTCTAAAAGAGATGAGAATACCAGACCATCTTACCTGTCTCCTGAGAAACCTGTATGCGGGTCAAGAAGCAACAGTTAGAACCTTATACGGATCAACTGACTGGCTCAAAATTGAGAAAGGAGTACAACTAGGCTGTTTACTGTCTCCCTGTTTATTTAACTTGTATGCAGAGCACATCAGGGGAAATGCCAGGCTGGATGAGTTACAAGCTGGAGTCAAGATTGCTGGGAGAAATATCAGCAACCTCAGGTACGCAGATGACACCACTCTAGTGGTTGAAAGCAAAGAGGAACTAAAGAGCCTCTTGATGAGAGTGGAAGAGGAGAGTGAAAAAGCCAGCTTAAAACTCAATATTAAAAAAACTAAGATCATGGCGCCCAGCCCCATCACTTCATGGCAAATAGAAGGGGGGAATGTGGAAGCAGTGACAAACTTTCTGTGCTTGGGCTCTAAAATCACTGTGGATGGTGACTGCAGCCACAAAATTAGAAGACACTTGCTTCTTGGAAGGAAAGCTATGACAAACCTAGACAGTGTATTAAAAAGCGAAGACATCACCTTGCCCACAAAGGTCCATATAGTCAAAGCTGTGATCTTTCTTGTAGTCGTGTACCAGTGTGAGAGTTGGACGATAAAGCAGGCAGAATGTTGAAGAACTGATGCTTTTGAACTATGGTGCTAGAGAAGACTCTTGAAAGTCCCTTGGATGCTGAGGAGATCAAACCAGTCAATCCTAAAGGAAATCAACCCTGAAAACTCATTGGAAGGATGATGCTGAAACTCCAATACTTTGGCCACCTGATGAGAAGAGCAGACTCCTTGGAGAAGTCCCTGATGCTGGGAAAGTTTGAAGGCAGAAGGAGAAAAGGGCAACAGAGGCATCACCGATTCAAGGAACACAAACTTGGGCAAACTCTGAGAGATACTGAGGGACTGGGAGGCCCGGAGTGCTGCAGTCAATGGAGTCACAAAGAGTCAAACACAGGTTAGCAACTGAAAAACGACGAGTGTTCAGTGACACTATGTTCATTAAAAGCATTTTATTTTGACAGTGAGTTTCCATTTGGATATTGTGAGCAGTTTTTCATTGCTTTGTGTTCCATAATCTTGTTTTTGCTGTTTTCTGCCATGTCTAATCTGCTCTTCAATCTGGTGAATTTATTGCATTGGATGTTATAGTTTTCAGCTCTAAAGTTTGTTTGTTTGTTTTGTTTTTGCCATTTTTGTATGTTCTATGTTTCTAATTAGCATTTTGGACATATGTATGCCATCATGATAACTGTTAAAGTCTTCTCTGCAGATTTTTACATTGTGTCCCTTCTGGTTCAATTTCATTGACTCATTCATTCATTCGTCTCCTCCTTACCTGTCATTTTCCTGCCTCTTTGCATGACTGGCATCCTTTGATTGGAAGCCAAGCATTGTCAGCGTTTCCCATTTTGGGCACTGGCTATTTTGGTATTCCTATGAATCTTCTTGAGTTTTATCTGGGGTACATTTGAGTGACTTGTAAATGGTTTGATCCCTTTGGATCTTCCTTTCATGATTTTTAGGTAGGTCAGTCTAGAGCTGCTTATTCCCAATACTGTAACAAGAGTTTTCTGAATGTTCTTCATTCTGTCTGGGGGATCGAATACAATTGCTTGTCCTGTGTGAGCACCAGGCATTGCACCAGGATCTTTTTAAATGTTCTTTCATTGGCCTCAGGCCCTTTCTTCATAACGATACCCCGTTCATTACTCTGCTGAGTACTTGAGGGAGACCCTTTCATATCCCAGCATTCTCTCTCTCTCCCACTCTCTCTCATCACTGGACCTTTCTTCATGTTTCTTTCTTTTATTATTAACTTTTATTGAAGTATAGCTGTTTTACGATGTTGTGATAAATAGCAAAGTGAATCAGCTATACATATATCCCCTCTTTTTGTGTGTGGATTTCCTTCTCATTTAGGTAACCACAGAGCATCCGGTATTTCCCTATACCATAGAGTAGGTTCCCATTTGTTATTTACTGTATACATAGCATCAGTAGCGTATATAGGTAAATCCTTAACTTCCCAGTTCCCCCTTGATATCCATACCTTTGTTTTCTACATCTGTGTCTCTACTTCTGCTTTGCAAATAAGAATCACTGGATCTTTGCCCTGTGAACTCCCAGCTGCCTTGCTCTCCACCAACACTCAGCTTCTTGAGTCCAGTGGATTGACCTCAAATCCTCCTCTTGGTGCCGAGCCTGGGAACTCACTGAAAGCAGGAAGCTGGGCCCATGGCAAGACTCATCTTGTTTGTTTATCATCTCTCAGGGCTTGCTATCTTTTGCTGCCTGATTTCCAGTGTCTTAGAAGCTAGTATTTCATGTTGTGTGTGTGTGTGTGTTTTTGTTGTTGTTGTTCCTTTGAGAGTGGGACAAAGGTGGAGAGTGAGATTTACGAAGGAGGGTTAATCTGATTTCTGTCACTGCACCTTTGCTAGAAACTGAAGGCATCTCTTTATGTTCTTAGTTTTCCCTAAATAGATGTGCTAATTTATATCCCAATGTATTTTGCTGACTCAAGGAAAGAGTCTTTTTCTTCACAGTCTTGCCATCACAAGAAATTGTCAATACACCTGTCTGTTACTCTAACAAAGGGATCTGTGCCCTACTGACTCAACTTAGCGGGAGGTACAATGAAAAGACAAAGTGTACATTTCCCAGAGATTGCACATAGTCAGCAGCTAAACTTCCAAGCTGATTGGAAAGTATTCTAATAATTGTAACTGTTTTCAGTAGTGACCAAGTCATTGAGTCCAGACAAGACTAGCCAGAATGACTCTGGAGAGCCTCTTGCAGAGCAGCTTATGGATTACCGGAGTTAAAAAAACAAAAAGCCCACTGGTCCCAGGCATTTATCCTCTTCCCTTCCCTTTATGATTTGCATTTTGGCTTTGGTTGGATGCACACACTCTAATGTGGGGTCTCCCTCCAATATACGGGTACATTTGCAAGCCCGAGACTCTCTCCGTATGATATCTCGACAGTACATGGCTACATCCGGAAAAATTATCTCATTTGAGACAAATTGTTGCAAGCTACGGAATCCTGCACCGGTAATACATCTTGTACAAACCTGGATCCTTAGAGTTCTTGGTTCCCCTTCCACCGATTCCTCAGTTGAAGCTCAGGAGGAAACAAGAGCTCTTTGGATTTTCCGTACTCAGCTGAGGATGTCTCTGGGTTCTCGGACATTTCTCTCTGCCCCTCTCTCACCCTCTTGGAGTGTGTGCCTTTCTGTCTCTCTCTGCCCCTTATACTCTAGGCTGCTGTGGATCCTACCCACTTTCTGTCCTCCTCATCAGTTTTCTGCAAATGTGCATTAGGAGTCCTTCAGTCAGCAAGCACTTACTAGGTGCTCACCAGGTACCAGGCCCTTCTCCAGGAAAACTGCTGTATCAGGAGCAAAGTCAAGGTCCCACTCCTTGGTGCATTCACACCAGGAGGCATCAAAAATAAGAATCTCACTCACACGTACACACAGATACAAATAGAAATCACAGCAGGAGAACAACCTGTCGTGTTCTCAGGTTCATCTGCCTGCCAGTGCCTAAGGACCCCAGCAGTGAGTAAAAAAGAATTACATAGCACATGGAAAAATGGTGACTTGAGATCTAGAAGGCAGGTAACTAAGATTCAGGAATGTTTTTAAAATAAATGAGTACTTCAAGTAAACAACAGGTCCTTACTTCTCAGCATAGAGAGTCCACGTGTTGTATGGACTCAAGTGACATTATGGCTCCATTCAGGAATATCTCCTAAAGGTACCCACACAATCTCTTAAGCTGTTGACCTATAGCCCCTCTATATATAATCTATAAAAATATGGGCAGCATTATATTTAAACAGTGTTTTGTTATTTCTACCTTAAATAAATAGAAATTCTCCAGGCAAAGATTATACATTAATTCAACCAATTTAATATCAGTCAAACAACTTAAAGTTAATGATAGATCTTAAAATTGTAAATTGAGCTGAATCGTGGCAGATAAATGCTACTTAGAAGCACATATTAGATGACAGCTAAAAACATTGACCCCAGATTGAAAGGGGAATAATTAAGTCACTATGATTTCGAGACTCAAAAGACTTAATCCTGATTTAAAAGATATTATATGGTATATTTAATTTACTGGGATACATAATTTTAAACTTTATGAATAATAAATCTGAAATTTACCATGAGGTAGTTTTAGACCAGAATTATTGAAGTAGTGTGGTGCATACCGAGAGTCATCTCTGGGAGCATGACAGGACAAATATTTTCTATGTAATTATACACCAATTATTAGAATTCTCTAGCGTCTTAATAGTATTTGAGATTCATCCTTATTAACGACTTGAATTTTATTCTTGTTTGTAGCATGGAGAGCACTAATTTATCTAAAGCTAAACCTTTCTTATATTCCTCAGTTACATTTCAGCAAAACAAACGGGGGGAAAAAGCGAGAAGGAGAAAAGACCCACGTGGTTGCTATTCACTGAGATAGAAAAGGTGGTTCAGAACTCCGCTTTGGAGAGAGGCTGAATGACATATGTGTGGGAAAGCAGGGTGCCTCTGTGCTTGAATTCAGACTGGACCTGGGACTGGGTCAAGGCCAGAACACAAAACTAAGCATTATTGTCCTAGGGCAGCCACCCAACCGACAGCACCCACACAGCAGTTCCGGGAAGCTTTTGAGAATATTCCCCTCGCTTTGCAGCATTTCCCATCTGGTTCTCTCATCCTCCAACCACACGGAAGGATTCTTCACCTCTGTGTCCTGACAGAGCACTTTATGCTCCCTGCAGGGCACGGGGAGCCAGGCAAGAGTCAAGGGGGCAGCTGCACTGCCTCGATGGGTTTCTAGCAAAGGAGCGTGGAAATCCCGTGGACAGAGGAGCCTGGTGGGCTAGAGTCCAAGGGGTCGCAAAGAGTTTTGGACGAGACTGAGCCAGTGAGCACGAGCACCAGGCGGTTCCACCACTCAGACGGATCCAAAGCACACCTGAGTGCCCGCCAAAGCAACCCGCAGGAGGCCAGAGGGCAGAGGGCAGCCGGTGCCGCGGAGGGCGAAGGATGTAAGCCTAGACCGTCCTACAAGCACGGGGCATGACTGACCTGCACTTGAGAAAGACCTGCAGAAAACTCCATCTTAGGTTACCCTTGCAAGCAGTCCCTCTACAGTGGCATTGGTGGTTCAGTGGTAGAATTCTCGCCTCCCACGCGGGAGACCCGGGTTCGATTCCCGGCCAATGCATTGTGGTTGGGCTTATTTTGGACCTCGCTGGTGCAATACAGGAGACCGGGGCGGGGCGGGGAGATTCCCCTGGGGAAGGAAATGGCAACCTATTCCGGTATTCTTGCCTGGAGTAATCGGTCCAAGGGATGGCAAAAGTCCAAAAGGACTGAGCGACTAACACACGTATACCTTCTCTACGTGCTAAAGAGAGTGGATTCCAGGTGCCTGAAGGGCCAAGAGGGCCCTCTTCCGGACGGTAAAGCTGTTCGCTGGCCTTGGAAGACAGATCCCACTGAAGTTAGCTTTGAGAGGGACGTCAAAGGAAAGGACCAATCCCGAGATATCGGCACGTTACTATCAAGTGATGTCATAACTCTTATCCAAAGAAAGAATGTGATGTTAACTGGGCACTTAGGTACAGAATATAGGATGTTCGTATTCTTGCAAACTTTTGGTATCTTACAAACGCTTTTGGGTTGGGATTTTAATGAAGTTTTGGAACGGAAGCCTCACCTTCTCTTTGAATGGAAACTCTGTTAAGTAAGACTCTGGGTTTACCATGCCAGGAGAAAAGAGTGGAGGCCAGAGCTGGCCAGCCCAGGCTGTTCCTGGCATCTCAGCTCCAACAGCCAGCCTGAGGTCCAGGACCCTGAGGCCCGGACTCAGCGGCATTTCGAAACTCTGTGCGGAAATGTTCTGCACTGGACCTTTAAGCAAAAGACAGTTGCGATCTGGGCAGGAAGGGAGAGACTTGCGTGCGTGCAGACGCTGAAAGAAAGAGAGCGTTCCCTGACCGGGAATCGAACCCGGGCCGCGGCGGTGAAAGCGCCGAATCCTAGCCACTAGACCACCAGGGAGCCGTAGGGAAACGGCCTTGCTTAGACTCTCCCGGTGAAACGTGAGTGGAAGATGACCCTTCAGAATGTCAGCAAGCTGCAAAGGCAACGTCGCAGCGGCCCAGGGCTGTGTGCAGCTGGGCAAGGCTCCCAGCCCGGCCCTCGGCGGCTCATCGCCCTTCACCTCTCCTTTCCCGGGCGTCGCTTTTGCTCTGGGGCAAGGACACAAAGTAGCGGACTGGATCCCTCCTGGTCTAGCGGTAGCGCTGCGTGCTGCCGAGCCCAGGTCTTGCTCTCTTTGTGAACCTCGGTTTTCTGCGTCGTCAGGCTCGGTGATGAGTGGTGGGTGATGAGCGGATGCGTCCACCTCCAGATCTCCTAGCGCTGAATAAAGAGACTTGCAGGTGGTCGCCAACTCTTCCTCCAGCTGCGTCCCCTGCCGCACCCCGTGCCTTTCGCGCCCGTTGGTTTTGCCAATGAGCAGGCACATCTCCGGGGAGAAAAAGAAAGGGGAGGCCTGTTTCCGCCCGGTGTCGAACCGGGGACCTTTCGCGTGTGAGGCGAACGTGATAACCACTACACTACGGAAACGGGACAAGTCCTAGCCCTGAACACTGTATCCATGAAATGCCGAGGTCCCGCCACCACGAACCACACCACCAACTCGTCACACTCTAAGAGGAACCTTGAAGCCCCGAGCTCTCTCAGGCACGGAGACGGCGGCTCCCGAGGGCCCTGCTTTAGGGCTCCCCTCTCCCCTGAAGTGAGGACCCTCGGGCCCGCACAGGTTGCCTTCGGGGCCCCGCACCCAACGCAGAATCAATCCTCACATCCTCAGCTGCGCACCCTGAGTTCAGGCGGTCGCCCCCGCCGACTCCCCAGCTCCCGGCAGCCGCAGGAGGCGGGGACGGTGGGTGCGCCCGAGGCCCAGGTGACCCCGAAGCCCAGCGGTGTGGAAGCCGCCCCTCCGCCCCTGCGGACCCGCGCCTCGGTGGTCCTTTTCTCGGCGCCGGCGATCAGCGATCCGGGCTCTCAGGAATGACCGACGCTTCCAGTCCACCCGGGACGCGCCCTCCCCGCTGTTCCTTTGCACCTGACTCCTGTGCTCTTTCTCTGAAAGTCCGTTGGGCGCATCACTTCTCCGGTGTCCTCTTGGCAAAGGGAGTCTCTGTGGTGTTGCCTAAAATGGCACCCCCCACCGTCCCTGGGTGGGCTCGAACCACCAACCTTTCGGTTAACAGCCGAACGCGCTAACCGATTGCGCCACAGAGACAGCGGTAGAGGGCTCTTTCGGACTCTCTCTGGAGTAGACCTACTTAACGCATTCCCAGGGTGAGTGCTCTGTCCCCCGGAGAAACGGTGCCATTTCCCTGCCCCCTACCCGCCACAGATGCCAGCGCTCCCGGAGAAACCGCCATCCAGGCCTCGAACCTTCCGGGCCGGAACCGAAATAGATCCAAGGACCGCTGAACACCCGGTGGGCTCCCATGACGGCTCTTCCCGTTTCCTCGCCTTACACCCAACGAGTGAGTATGCCCACCCTGGCAAAGGCCTCCGAGGCCGAGGTCGGGCCTCGGCTTCCTGCGTCCACCAGGCGGTTTCCACCCGAGTGGGCTTCCCTGGGGGCTCAGACCGTAAGAATCCGCCTGCAATCCAGGACACCCGGGGTCAATCCCTGGTTTGGGAAGATCCCCTGGAGGAGGGCATGCAGCCCACTCCAGTATTCTTACCTGGCGAATCCCCATGCGCCGAGAAACCTGGCGGGCTAAGTCCATGGGGTCTCGAAGAGTCGGACAGGACTTAGCGACTAAGCACTTTGGCTCGGGGGGATGGTCGCCCCGTGTCAGCACGCCCAGGACAGGACAGAGTCTGGCACTCGCTGGGACGCTCCAGGACTTGGATGAATACACTGTCGTCTTTAGCCCTTCGTCCCATGAAGACCCCTGAGAATGGAAATACGGAATAGTTTTTGAAGTGAACAGTCCTGTTTTATTTTATTTTTAATATAAATTTATTTATTTTAATTGGTGGTTAATTACTTTACAATATTGTATTGGTTTTGCCATACATCAGCATGAATCCGCCACAGGTATACACGTGTTCCCCATCTTGAACCCCTCTCCCTCCTCCCTCCCATACCATCCCTCTGGATCGTCTCAGTGTGCCAGCCCCAAGCATCCAGTATCATGCATCGAACCTGGACTGGCGATTCATTTCATATATGGTATTATACATGTTTCAATGCCATTCTCCCAAATCATCCCACCCTCTCCCTCTCCCACAGAGTCCAAAAGACTGTTCTATACATCTGTGTCTCTTTTGCTGTCTCGCATACAGGGTTATCGTTACCATCTTTCTGAATTCCATATACATGCGTTAGTATACTGTATTGGTGTTTTTCTTTCCGGCTTACTTCACTCTGTATAATCGGCTCCAGTTTCATCCACCTCATTAGAACTGATTCAAATGTATTCTTTTTAATGGCCGCGTAATACTCCATTGTGTATATGTACCACAGCTTTCTTATCCATTCATCTGCTGATGGACACCTAGGTTGCTTCCGTGTCCTGGCTATTATAAACAGTGCTGCGATGAACACTGGGGTACACGCGTCTCTTTCACTTCTGGTTTCCTTGGTGTGTATGCCCAGCAGTGGGATTGCTGGGTCATAAGGCAGTTCTATTTCCAGTTTTTAAAGGAATCTCCACACTGTTCTCCATAGTGGCTGTACTAGTTTGCATTCCCACCAACAGTGTAAGAGGGTTCCCTTTTCTCCACACCCTCTCCAGCATTTATTGCTTGTAGACTTTTGGATCGCAGCCATTCTGACTGGCGTGAAATGGTACCTCATTGTGGTTTTGATTTGCATTTCTCTGATAATGAGTGATGTTGAGCATCTTTTCATGTGTTTGTTAGCCATCTGTATGCCTTCTTTGGAGAAATGTCTATTTGGTCCTTTGGCCCCCCTTTTTTTTTTTTTTTTTTTTTTTGGATTGGGTCGTTTGTATTTTTGGAATTGAGCTGCAGGAGTTGCTTGTATATTTTTGCGATTAGTTGTTTGTCAGTTGCTTCATTTGCTATTATTTTCTCCCATTCTGAAGGCTGTCTTTTCACCTTGCTTATAATTTCCTTTGTTGTGCAGAAGCTTTTAAGTTTAATTAGGTCCCGTTTGTTTATTTTTGCTTTTATTTCCAATATTCTGGGAGGTGGGTCATAGAGGATCCTGCTGTGATTTATGTCGGAGAGTGTCTTGCCTATGTTCTCCTCTAGGAGTTTTATAGTTTCTGGGCTTACATTTAGATCTTTAATCCATTTTGAGTTTAGTTTTGTGTTTGGTGTTAGAAAGTGTTCTAGTGTCATTCTTTTACAAGCGGTTGACCAGTTTTCCCAGCACCACTTGTTAAAGAGATTATCTTTAATCCGTTGTATATTCTTGCCTCCTTTGTCAAAGAGAAGGTGTCCGTAGGTGCATGGATTTATCTCTGGGCTTTCTATTTTGTTCCATTGATCTATATTTCTGTCTTTGTGCCAGTACCATACTGTCTTGATGACTGTGGCTTTGTAGTAGAGCCTGAAGTCAGGCAGGTTGATTCCTCCAGTTCCGTTCTTCCTTCTCAAGATTGCTTTGGCTATTCGAGGTTTTCTGTATTTCCATACAAACTGTGAAAGTATTTGTCCTAGCTCTGTGAAAAACACCGTCGGTAGCTTGATAGGGATTCCACTGAATCTATAAATTGCTTTGGGTAGTATACTCATTTTCACTATATTGATTCTTCCAATCCATGAACATGGTATATTCTCCATCTATTAGTGTCCTCTTTGATTTCTTTCACCAGTGTTTTACAGCTTTCTATATATAGGGCTTTAGTTTCTTTAGGTAGATATATTCCTAAGTATTTCATTCTTTTCATTGCAATGGTGAATGGAATTGTTTCCTTAATTTCTCTTTCTATTTTCTCATTATTAGTGTATAGGCATGCAAGGGATTTCTGTGTGTTGATTTTATATCCTGCAACTTTACCATATCCATTGATTAGCTCTAGTAATTTTCTGGTGGAGTCTTTAGGGTTTTCTATGTAGAGGATCATGTCATCTGCAAACAGTGAGAGTTTTGCTTCTTCTTTTCCAATTTGGATTCCCTTTATTTCTTTTTCTGCTCTGATTGCTGTGGCCAAAACTTCCAAAACTGTGTTGAACAATAATGGTGAAAGTGGGCACCCTTGTCTTGTTCCTGACTTTAGGGGAAATGCTTTCAAATTTTCACCATTGAGGATAATGTTTGCTGTGGGTTTGTCATATGTAGCTTTTATTATGTTGAGGTATGTTCCTTCTATTCTTGCTTTCTCAAGAGTTTTTTTTTTTTTTTATCATAAATGGATGTTGAATTTTGTCAAAGGCTTTCTCTGCATCTATTGAGATAATCATATGGCTTTTATTTTTCAGTTTGTTAGTGTGGTGTATTGCATTGATTGATTTGTGGATACTGAAGAATTCTTGCATCCCTGGGATAAAGCCCACTTGGTCGTGGTGTATGATCTTTTAATGTGTTGCTGGATTCTGATTGCTAGAATTTTGTTAAGGATTTTTGTATCTATGTTCATCAGTGATATTGGGCTGTAGTTTTCTTTTTTGTGGCATCTTTGTCAGGTTTTGGTATTAGGGTGATGGTGGCCTCACAGAATGAGTTTGGAAGTTTACCTTCCGCTGCAATTTTCTGGAAGAGTTTGAGTAGGTTTTAAACGCCTTTATCCTGGTTTTGGATTTCGAAGCACCCCATTGGGTGGGCAACGGAAAGGTCTCCGGAGCACTGCCTGATGGGTGGAGCGCCCAGCTGGGTAGGCTGCGTTCTGTGGGGTCCACCTGGGAGCAGGAAAGGGCAAAAACCAAGCAGGGAAGGCGGGTTTGGGGGAGGTCATTGAGACAGACCTCCCAGGAGACTTGGGCCAGGATCCCTAGAGGTGAACATTGCTTCAGTCCGGTAGTAGAGTGGGGAAGGAGGGAGAGGGCTGGCAGACCCAAAAATGAAGGAGGCAAAAGGAGAGGGGAGGAAGGAGAGAATAAAAGAATTTGTGCTTCTACCCTTCCCTCCTCCCTCTCTTGCCTTCTCGCCTCTTCTTGGTCTTCTTCCCATCCCTACAGCTGAGAAATCTTGACACACCCACTTTTGAGAAGAAAGACCCAACTAAGCTGTGCTCAGGTGCACAAATCCTGGGTTGTAAAAATAGTTCTGTCCTTATGTGCCCTTAGGGGCTTCCCTGCTGGTTCGGATGGTAGAGCATCCGTCTGCAATGCGGGAGACCCAGGTATGATCCCTGCATCGGGAAGATCTCCTGGAGAAGGAAATGGCAACCCACTCCAGTATTCTTGCCTGGAAAATTCCATGGATGGAGGAGCCTGGTGGGCTACGGTCCAAGGGGTCTCAGAGAGTCAGACAGGGCTGAGCGACTTCACTTTATGTGGCCTTAGACAAATTAAAGAAAACTTCTTGTGCTTCCCTTCTTGCTGCTGTAAAAATGGGAGCAATGAGAGCGTTTTACTTCATTCTGTTGCTGTCAGGTGTGCCTGTGTTTAGAAACTACTGGATCTAATGTCAAAAGCAGAGAAATCATAAATATTGTCATTATCCACAGATTCTTTTGACAAACCCTTACCCTTATTTATTTCACCTTGAATTAGCTTGCTGCTTCTAGATTTAATGTAAACAGAATCAAGACAAAGTTCCCCATGATTGCTCTTGCAGTTTGCTCTGCTGTAGCTCAGCCACCCTTCATCGTCAGTTCTCTGCTTGCAGGTCAGGGACCGACGTGCAGGCTGGAGGAAATGGGAAGAAAACACATCTCCACCCATCCCAGTTCTAACCTCACCTGATTCTGTCCTTGCCCCTTGTGAGAGCCCGGTTCTCCAGGTTTCCTGGCCATTCTGTGATCTCTCAACATACTTTCCAGGGATTTCTTTTCTTTCTTTCTTTTTTTTTTTTTTTTGAGTCACACCAATGACTCTTAGTTAGTGGAAGAAGGGTTGGTGAAGATGTGTGGGTGGCTCTTTAAATATCCCTCTTTACATTTTCAAAAATAACTTTATTCTATTAAAATAGCTTTTATTCTTTCTATTCCCCTGAAAGGGTAACAGAGCAGATCATACTCTGAAAAGCAGGTGGGGTATGATGCAAGCTGTCTTGGGGAGCAGCTGAATCAACCACCCACCTGAGTCACTCAGCATCTGCAGACCCTCTTACAGGTACCGTTCCTGGGTCTGTTGAATTGGGGCTCAAAAAACACAGCAGCGTCGGTAGTCGTGGGGTGGAAGCAAAGGGTTATTTGAGCGCTTTTTCAGACAGGGTGGGCTCTTCCTTCCTAGAGCTCCTTTTTCCCTCCACTTTCTTGCAAGACCTCACTTCCAGAAACTGGCATTCTCTCTCATTTCTCTCCTTTCTGCTCTCAGGTTCCAAAGAGACGGAACGTTTGGTTCTAAAGCACAGTTGCTGTTCAAAGGAGTCTGAAAATGACTGAATTTTGGAATGGGATCTTCCTTCTGATTCCAATGGCTCCTTGAATGACCCATCCCCTGAGCACTTTCTGTGATCCCACACATGAGTGTGGCGTTGAAATCCCTGGTCCTCGTAAGAATACCTTCTCGGATGGCTGGCAGACGACATCATTCTGGGAAGCACAGGAAGTGGGGAGGGCAGCAGGGAGCTTTTCCTGTAACTGGCGTCTTGTGATCCGCGGCGGTCCGGAGTCCTCGCTCGTCCTCCTCTATCCAGCCGTGACCCCAGAAGCTGCTCATCCATTTGGCAAAAGACACATCATCATCATCATCATCATCATCATCTTTGTGCTCCATGTAAAGGCGCTTCAGAATATCCAAGGCCTGTCCCTAAATAGGCCTTGGAGGAAGTACCTGGCATGCCTTGAGGGGTCCCATGGGTAGGTCAAGGCAGAGTGCAGATGGAGAGGAGTAGGGCCGGAAAGATGGGAACTCTGGGTCTTCTCATTTCTACCCACTCATTTTGATGTCATTGCTCTCGTAATTGGTGCAGAAGGTGAGTCTCAGGGACCCCGTTCAAGCTGTTTCAACTGGAGCCAACCTAGATTTCCACCGAGTCTGATTTCTGCCATCCGCCGTTGCCCTCGATAACCTCAAATTCTTCCAAACTAAAATATGGCGATGGTAGAGCTAAGAAGACCAGTGATATCGGGCTATCTTCAGCTTTTGGCTCTTTCCTCCCACATTTTTAAAAGTCCTTCCAACCCGATGGTTCCCCGGGACACGCGCACAGACAGCTGAGCCAACGGCCGCCGGGCTCTAAGCAGCGCCAACGTGGTGGTAAGAGAAAACCCAGGGATTTCTTTTCTTCCTATATCAGCCAGAGTCCGTTTCAGGTCCTTGTACCCACAAACCTTGACCCTTCTTCAGGTTCTCCTGGTGGAGCACTTTGTGCTGTTCGTTACCACTCAGCATCTTGAGTTTCCAAGAAGTTTCATCTTCTCACCCTGGAGCTGTGAACTTCCTCCTCATAACTAGAGCCTCCCGCCTTCCCTTTGCCTCCTTCCTCCTTGAGTCAATCTCTGTCCAGTCTCTGGGGGCAAAATACATCTCCAGGCAACACTGGGCTTCTTTCTGACTCTGTTTTTGTGGCCGGCTAAAAACAGGTGCTATTTTTCTTCTTTTCTGTGTATCGGATTAGGGAAGAAACAGTTTTAGGATACTATGCAGAAGTAAAGATTATTACTCTGAGCCATGATAGGATTTATATCTATTCTACATATAAATATTTAGTCTGGTGGTATTTTGTGTTCATAAATACAGTCTATACTTAAGACAACTTGGATGTGCATCCTCTACGATTCGGCAATCAGTGCTCTTGGGTACCTTGATATTTGTACGTCTTTTTTTAAACTGCAATTCCTGGGTTTGATATGTTAAGAAATGGGAGAGAAACTGACTTGACCGACCTGACCAAAGAGTCTGTGACTGCCTAAGTGTCAGAGCCCTGTCTCGTGTCCTCCACAACATGCGGTTGATCTTCAGTCACCCCAGGTGAGCATGGGGCTTTCCTGGTGGGCCAGCAGGTAAGGAATCTGCCTGCAATGCAACAGACCCGGGTTAAATCTCTGATTTCAGAAGATCCCCTGGAGAAGAGAATGGCCACCCACTCCAGTATTCTTGCCTGGAGAATCTCTTGGACAGTGGAGCCTGGCGGGCCTCAGTCTGTGGGGTCGCAAAGAGGTGGACACGACTGAATGACATTGACTTCACTTTTAGGTGAGTATAGCTGGTTTGTCTGTTTTATGTAAATAGTTATTCTTACTTACATGGTAAATCTAACAAATAGACACTTGTTGTGAGAATAACGTACCCCTCTCCAAATCAGAAATATACGAAGAAGAAGAGGTCTCCTGCCTCCATCCATTCCCACTCCACCGCTGACACACTTTGTATGTTACACGTAAGAGGTGGTGGCTGCTTAGGAGTGTGATCAGCGCTGTGAGAAAACTAAGGGACCCAGGGAACCCCGCCTCCTGCCCTGACAACCGTCTGCCCCCTCTGGGCTATGGGAAAAGGGTGAAGGCAAAGAAAAGGAAAATAACACTCTTGTCTGCAGAAATTTTACCTCCGGACGGGACACTCTGGTTAACCTAAACAGAATATGCGGTTGGTGATGGAGAGCTAAGGGGGTCCTCCTTGGCACAAAACCCCAAGGAGAGGAGCAGAGAGAAAGCGAGAGGGACGAGCACCCACGGGAGTCAGCCGTATTGGAGTCTCCTCAGGGCCTTAGAAGAACTGCCCTGAGCTTATGGGTGGGACGTATGGAGGCTAAAGAAGTGGTTCTCGTTCTCTGGCGATGGAGACGAGGTGACCCCCGAGGGGGTTCCATGGTGTAATGGTGAGCACTCTGGACTCTGAATCCAGCGATCCGAGTTCAAGTCTCGGTGGGACCTTTCTGCCTAGCTAGGAGAAGAACACTTTTACTCCCCTAACAGGACCCGCCCGAGGTCTCCCGCGACCCTCAGCGGCGTGGTTCACACGGACACGGCGGACAGGTGTGGGACCGACCTGGGGGATCCTCGCTGGACCCGGGCGGCTCTGCCCGTCCCTGGCCGTCAGAGCCCGGTCCCTCCTCTGCCCTCCAAGCCCCAGCCAGGGGCGCCCCCTCGTCGGGTCCCCTGGGTCTCTGGAGTGAAAGGCAGAGGCTGAGCCCTCGGAGTCCTGCCCCGCGAGGGGGCTTCGCACCGCACGCCTTGTCCCAGTGAGTAAATGGTGCCGGGGAGAGCCTGCGATGTCGCTGACCAGCCAGGATGGCAGCTTTCGGGACCAGGGTTCTAGACCTGAATGGGAAGAAGTGTGTTTTAGTCAGGTTCTTTATTATTCTGAATTGTTATGGACCCTATCCCAGTTTATTTTGATTTTATTCAGAGTTTCCCGCTCCTAAGTCTCCGTTGGGCACGCAAAGCCGCTGTTCGGCCAAGATTTGAACCTTGACTTCTGGAAATCTCCTCCTTTGGTCCCAAGCTCAGCCCGAAAGAGGAGCGCAGGTCGCGGATTCCCGCGTCTGAGGAGACCCCAGGTGCCTGACCCACGGCCGCCCGGCCAGGCTGCTCCGGGGCCGAAGAGGAGACGAGCCGCTCGGAGTCCGCACCCCCGGCCGGGCCCCCTTCGTGCTGCCGGGACTCTGCTCCACCGAGAAGACACCCCACGACGTGAGCGGATGGAAACACTTGTGTCCTCTACTGCTCGGGAGAAAGACACGGATGAGGCCCGTGATGGACCTGAATAGCTAGTTCAGGTGCTTGCTCCCTTCGCGGTTCTAAGGAGCATCTCTCCGACGCTTGTAACTTGGAACTTTCAGCGGTTACAGAGGACTCAATGACGCAGCTGTCTTTGGAGGATGGAAAAAGAAAGGGGTGCGCGCGTGCTCTGTGCTCAGTCGTGTCCGACTCTTTGCAACCCCGTGGACTGTAGCCCGCCAGGCTCCCTGTCCATGGGATTCTCCAGGCAAGAATACTGGAGTGGGTTGCCATTTCCTCCTCCAAAGAAAGGTGTGAGGCCGGCGAAAAGATCGCCGGAAGGTCAAGAGCAGGAGAGAACAGAGGATGAACCCGAAGGGAGACAGGGACTGGAAGGGAGAGGAGCGAGCGGGTACCGTGGCGGGGCGGTCCCTGGGTTGGGGCGACTCACAGCGCCTGACGCTGGAGCAGCTGGCACCCTTTACTGAACCCAGTTCACCCCAAATCGCAAAGCTGCTGGCCTGGCAATTGTTCTGGTAAAGTTCCGTTTGCGGTTCCGTGCGGAGTGGTGAGGTGGGCTGTGTGGGTCTGCAAGTGAGTGGAAGTCCTGGCGGCTGCCTTGGAGATGACTGGCAGGCAGGGAACCACACACACTCCACTTTCCCCTCTTCAGGCCGGTCTGCAGCATCTGGGGTGGGAAACTGGAAGATCGGAGCATCAGTATTTATTTAGAGACAAGGAGATAAACAGCCAGTCGGTTTCCTGACCTTAAAGTGTTTGTTCTTCGAAGAAAAGAAATGTGGGATGGGATCAGGGTCTACTTTTTCCCATAACAAATTTTGGGGCATATGTACCTGTATATAACATACACGTACACATTATATGAGTAAAGCTCACTGCTTGTGTTTCCAACTTAAATGTTTGTGTAATTATATGTACCACTCATAAAATTCTGGGTCTTGTGTCATGTGTAGGAATGTTTTCCACTGTAAAACCATAAATTTGGGGGTGGCAGGCATTCTCGAAGCAAGCAATCGGCCCATTATTCCCCCTTTGATGGGCTGATCACATGAGCTAGTAGACTGGCAGATCCTCTCAGTCCAGGAGGTCACTGCTTTCGTCTCTCTAGGAAGGTTCATAGTCACTGAAAAGTGTCAGCAACAAATAAAATCACATCCAATCTTTATGCAGTGTTGCTCCCAAAATGCAAGAGCTTACACCCAATGAAGACATGCAAAGTGCCCAGGCAAGGTCTACAAGTTTTAAATGGATTTACTCACTTGATCCTTTCAAAAGGCTTGCATCATGTCATCATCCTCATTTCACATATGAGGAACCTGAGACATAGAAAGGTTAAGTAACTTGTCAAGTCAGTCAGTGAGTGGGATCCGAAAGCAGGGATTTGAACTGAAGCCTTCCTGGCTCCACAGTCAAAGAGGAACACAAACCGTAAAGATGCTTGACAAGAAATTAAAGTCCGTATATTTATTTTGGAAAAACACCCAAGAGGAGTCACGTAACAGGCATTCAGTTCAGTCGCTCAGTCGTGTCCAACTCTTTGCGACCCCATGGGCTGCAGCACGCCAGGCTTCCCTGTCCATCACCAACTCCTGGAGCCTGCTCAAACTCAAGTCCATCCCGTCGGTGAGCCAACCATCCAACCGTCTCATCCTCTGCCGTCCCCTTCTTCTCCCGCCTTCAATCTTTCCCAGCATCAGGGGCTTTTCCAGCGAGTCAGTTCTTCGCGTCGGGTGGCCGAAGTATTGGAGCTTCAGCATCAGTCCTTCCAAAGAATATTTGGGGCTGATTTCCTTTACGATTGACTGGTTGGGTCTCCTTGCAGTCCAAGGGACTCTCAAGAGTCTTCTCCAACACCGCAGTTCAAAAGCTTCAATTCTTCGGCGCTCTGCTTTCTTGATGGTCCAACTCTCACACCCATAAACGACTACTGGAAAAACCATAGCTTTGACTAGACAGACCTTTGTTGGCCACTGCTGAGTGTTCCAAATTTGCCAGCAGAATGAGTGTAGCACTTTCACAGCATCATCTTTTAGGATTTGGAATAGCTCAGCTGGAATTCCATCACCTCCACTAGCTTAGTTTGCAGTGATGCTTCCTAAGGCCCACTTGACTTCACACTCCAGGATGTCCGGCTCTAGGTCAGTGATCACACCATCGTGGTTATCTGGGTCATGAAGATCTCTTTTGTATAGTTCTTCTGTGTACTCTTGCCAGAATACAGGACCGTTTCTGTCCTTTATTGTGTCCATCCTTGCATGAAATGTTCCCTTGGTAGCTCTAATTTTCTTGAAGAGATCTCTAGTCTTTCCCATTCTATTGTTTCCCTCTATTTCTTTCCATTGTTCACTGAGGAAGGCTTTCTTATCTCTCCTTGCTGTTCTTTGGAACTCTGCATTCAGATGGGTATATCTTTCCTTTTCTCCTTTGCCTTTCGCTTCCTTTCTTTACTCATCTATTTGTAAGGCCTCCTCAGACAACCATTTTGCCTTTCTGCATTTCTTTTTCTTGGCGATGGTTTTGATCACTGCCTCCTGTACAGTGTTACGAACCTCCGCCCACAGTTCTTCAGGCACTCTGTCTAAATATATGTATGTAAGAAAATCAGCTGCCACCCGTAGTCCCAACCCCCGGAATTAACTACTGTTCTTCTAAGTTTTGGCAAAACATATATATGTTTAGTTTATAAAATTCAAGTGATGCAGAAAATACAAATATGTAAAACTTTGAGACATGTTAAATTCAAAAATAACTTCTGTTAAGGTAGTTACATATTGATGGAGTCATTTCGGTATATCAACAGAGAGGAAAAAAAATACATCGTAGCTCAGTTGGTAAAGAATCTGCCTGCTAATGCAGGACACCCGGGTTTGATTCCTGGGTCGGGAAGATCCCCTGGAGAAGGAAATGGCAACCCTCTCCAGTATTCTCGCCTGGAGAATCCCATGGACAGAGGAGCCTGGTAGGCTACAGTCCACGGGGTCACAAGAGTCGGACACGACTTAGTGACTAAACCACCGCCGCACTTTTATAAAATAGAGCTCTTATAGATTCTATTTTTAAGCATTCAACTTAATGGTGCATAAATTTAATGGAAGAAAAATAAAGAAAAATGAAGAAATTGTTGAACTTTCAATTAGATTGTTTACACGAGTGATGCTTTTCTGAAAGGATTCCCTAAGACTTATAATAATAATTTAACTAAGCCATTAAATTTGGGAATGATTCTTCTCATTACTTTTAAAAATCAAATGTCTTAAGGTATCATTTGAAAATAATACAACGCATCCATTTCAAGTTTGATGGCTTTTGACAAACGAACGTACCCATGGACCCACTATCCTGTTCAAGGAAAAAGAATATCTCCCAAACTCCAGACGGTCCTCTGTGCCCCTTTGCAGTCAGTCCCCCTACCGCCGCTCCCTGACGCAGGTCATCAGTGATCTCGGTCCTGTCTCTGTGGATCGATTGTTCAGTTCTCGAAATTCACATAAATGGAACCACAGAGTATGTACTTTTTCCCTCACTCAGCGTGATGCGTTTGAGAGTTATCCATACTGTTGCCATGTATCAGGTATTTGTACCACTTTAGCGAGGAGGAGGAGTACTATTCCTTTGAATGAATATGTCACAATCATATATATCTATTCACCTCATGATGGACATTTGAAATGTTTTCAATTTGGGGACTATTTATTACGAACAAAGCTGCTACAAGCAAGTCCCTTTTGTGGGCTTATGCTTTACAAATTCCATTTACATTTTTTAAATTCTTTAATACGAATTTACTTTGAATGGATATTACATTCACAAAGACAATTTATTGCAGAGTTACAAGCTCATCTTTGATTGTTTCCTATCAGGACATACGTAATATAAGCCACCGGTGTATTTTTGATCATCCCATTTAATCTGCACAACAACTTTATGAAGTACTTTATGATTATTACTTTCCTATGACACTTGCAAAATTGGCCTAGCAAATGGGAGTCCGCCCAAGGTCAAACCGGAAGGCCAGTGGTGGCAACATGACTGAAAAGGAGGCCCCACCCCGCACCCCCAGAAGCTGCGTTCCTAACTGCAGACCCACTCCCAGTGTCTTCCTAATAACCTCGGTGTGTCTGACAGGCCTGGAAACCAGCATCCAAGCCGGTCTTCCTCACGGCATTATTTACTGATCGGCTTCTTTGGGTCAGAAACTCCTCCATCAGGGGTCCAGAGCCCAGCAGCGTGCACAACTTTGAGGGTGAGGAAATCTGTTAAAAACTCCTAAAACCGGTTTTCTCATCAGTAAGCCACTAAAAATTAACCTTGGTCTTGGTGCAGGTATTTCATATTTGAGCAAGGAAATCTCCGGCTGTTGGGGAGACAGAGTAGGATGTTCTGCTTTCACTTTCAGTGACCTAGATCCTCGATCTGCATCCTGTGTGCTTTCCGGCTAGTTTTCTTTGGACCTACCCTTAAGCATCACCCCACTCCCAGGCCCACTCCCAGCACCTCCTCCGATCTCAGAGGCTTACTTGGGGCTGAGCACATGTACGAGTGCCGTCCCCGAGTGCAGCCACGAGGGGGAGGAGAGCCCTTCCCGCCATGGTCCTGCCTTTTCTGTTTGGCCCAGTGGTTTCTATTTGCCAGGAGGACTTCGTGAATCAGAAGTGAGCACAACGCATCCTGAGAAAGGGGTTGTCGAATAGCCCACAAAACTGCCGACAACTCGGCCTGGGGTTTTTCATAGAGGAAGGAAAGAAACAAAACAAAAAACCCTTAGGTACGATTTCTTTCTGCTGCCATTTATTTAAGGAGAAGGGATGTTAAGGAGGTTTCCTAGTTAGCCAACTGCTGAAGCATATCAGGTGCACAATCGAGGCTGAAACAGAGGTACTGCTTTCTGACTGGGAAGGTAACAGGAGAAGGCCTAGAGAGAAAAGGCGGGGGTGAAGAGAGAACTGGATCCAGAAATACGAAGAGGCCGCTTGGGGTGGGAAGGGGTGACTGGGATGGTATCTAAACAGTATTTCCAGGCGTGTCTAAGGCGTGTTTAATAAGCAAGGCAGCTGACCACGCAAGAAATGAAGCCCCTGAAAGCAAGACACTGGTGGGGAAATAGCGAGGGGCAACCCCCTCCGTCACGGGGCGCCTCCTGCCTTCTCAACCGACTTCGTGTGTCTGGCCCAGATAAGGGTCTCCCGGGTTGAGTCCCGCGCCTCAGTCAAGCCTTCCTTGTCGCACAAGTTCTCCCCGAAGAGCTCCGAAAGAGCGGTCGCGAACGAGCCTGCCCCGAAGTCGACAAGTGGCAGCACCCCAGGAACGAACCGCCACAAGACGTCTGGTCACGTACAGCAACATTCCTGCGGCTATACTAAGGCCGCTTTCTCTGTTTTCCACACAGACAGACCAGGGGAAGCGCGAACGCAGTCCCCACTACCACAAATTATGCAGTCGAGTTTCCCACATTTGGGGAAATCGCAGGGGTCAGCACATCCGGAGTGCAATGGATAAGCCTCGCCCTGGGAAAACCACCTTCGTGATCATGGTATCTCCCCTGCCAGGTAAGTATGAGTTGCCAGCCTTCACGCCCCACCCCAACCTCATACGCCCTACACTGTACACACGCTCACTTTCCTCCCCGCATCCCCGAGCCTTCTTGGACCTTCTACACAGCGGATCCACGCACTTTCAAGCAAAATCTCCTCAGTTCTCTCCCACGCCACGGGAGACCATATCGTGTTTAAGCACCAGATGACGGACCAGCAGCCCCTGCGCTCCCATATCTACATACGACACGCCCCCATCCGTGACGTCACGGAAACCCGCGCTTCCCTCCAGCCCACGCCCCGCCCTAGTCCCCGCCTCCCTCCTCCCACGCCGTCCGGCCCGGCCAACCCGGCGGAGGGCGCCCTCTGGGGAAGTGACGTCCGCCTCCCGCTCCTGTTCTCCCGCCCGCTGCGTGTCGGGACCCGGCGCGCTCGGCTGCCTGCCTATCTTCTGTCCTGCCCAGCCCCGGTCTGGCGGTCGGCAGAAGCCTGTGCACCTTTTTCAAATAACGGCGTTCAACGGGGGAGAACGGAACATTTAGCAGTCCAGGGAAACCGGTTCCTTTCAAATCCAGTTGTCTTTGTGATGTAGTATTGTGTGTATAGGAGAAGGCAATGGCATCCCACTCCAGTACTCTTGCCTGGAAAATCCCATGGATGGAGAAGCCTGGTAGGCTGCAGTCCATGGGGTCTCTGAGGGTCGGACACGACTGAGCGACTTCACTTTTACTTTTCACTTTCGTGCATTGGAGAAGGAAATGGCAACCCACTCCAGTGTTCTTGCCTGGAGAATCCCAGGGACTGGGGAGCCTGGTGGGCTGCCGTCTATGGGGTCGCACAGAGTCGGACACGACTGAAGTGACTTAGCAGGATTGTGTGTACGTCTAGTAAAGCGCACTAAGCGTCGCGACTGGCCGTGAACTTCTATTCTTCAGAATTCAATGTCACTGATTGAGAATTTCGCTTATGTTTAGTTCAAACATTTTTTTATTAGTATTCCTAAATACCTTAGTTTATTTAGTAATTGATGTCTCAGTATCTTTTTTCTTTTTGAAACTACCTAGTTAATCAGTTTACTTCCATCAGTTAAGTCTCAGCACAACTCTAGGACTTTACCAAATATCAGGAAAGATCATTTGAAGTAGACATCTCTAAAATATAATTTTTTAAGAGCTTACCCAAGCTCTTATCTCATTTACATTTACTTTAAACTTTCATCATATCAAGTTATTTTCCTCGCAAAAAGATATAACAGGGTCTTATTTATTAAACCTAGGTACAATAAAGTTCAAAATTGGGAAAGGAGTATGTCAAGGCTGTAAAATGTTGTCTCCCTGCTTATTTCACTTATATGCAGAGTACGTCATGCAAAGTGCCAGGCTGGATGCCTCATAAGATGGAGTCAAGATTGCCCAGAGAAACATCAACAACCTCAGATATGCAGATGATACCACTCTGATGGCAGAAAGCAAAGAGGAACTGAAGAGCCTCTTGATGAGGATGAAAGAGGTGAGTGACAAAACTGGCTTAAAGCTCAACATTCACAAAACTAAGATCGTGGCATCTGGTCCCATCACTTCATGGCAAATAGATGGGGAAAAAGTGGAAACCATGGCAGATTTTATTTTCTTGTGCTCCAAAATCACTGCGGGCGGTGACTGAGAGCCAGGAGAATCGACGGTTTCGATTTGTGGGTGCTGGGTAAGACTCTTGAGAGTCCTTTGGACAGCAAGGAAATCCAACCAGTCGATCCTAAAGGAAATCAACTCCGAGATGAACAAAACTATGCAGACGACAACACCCTTATGGCAGAAAGCGAAGAAGTGCTGAAGAGCCGCTTGATGAAAGTGAAAGAGGAGGGTGAAAAAGTTGGCTTAAAGCTCAACATTCAGAAAACGAAGATCATGGCATCTGGTCCCATCACTTCATGGGAAATAGATGGGGAAACAGTGGAAACAGTGACAGACTTTATTTTGGGGGGGCCTCCAAAATCCCTGCAGATGGTGACTGCAGCCATGACATTAAAAGACGCTTGGTCCTTGGAAGAAAAGCTATGAGCAACCTAGACCGCATGTTAAAAGCGGAGACATTACTTTGCCAACAAAGGTCCGTCTAGTCAAAAGCTATGGTTTTTCCAGTAGTCGTGTATGGATGTGAGAGTTGGACCATCAAGAAAGCTGAGTGCCAAAGAAACGATGCTTTTGAACTGTGGTCTGGAGGAGACTCTTGCGAGTCCCTTGGACTGCAAGGAGATCCAACCAGTCCATCCTAAAGGAGACCAGTCCTGGGTGTTCATTGGAAGGACTGATGCTGAGCCTGAAACTCCAATACTTTGGCCACCCCGTGTGAAGAGTTGACTCTTTGGAAAAGACCCTGATGCTGGGAGGATTGGGAACCAGTGGAGGGAAGGGGCAGCCTACAGAGGAACCAGATGGCTGGATGGCATCACCGAATCAATGCACGTGAATTACCTGATGGATTGGCCCTTCTATCTGGCCATTGAGTTCTCATTCTTTTATTTTTTTAACTAAAAGATATAGGCTTTGGTTACTTTTGTAAGGCTTGCATTTACCTCAAATCCTACCCATGGCCTTGATCAATTTGGTTAAAGTCAACTCTTCACACGGGGTGGCCAAAGTATTGGAGTTTCAGGCTCAGCATCAGTCCTTCCAATGAACACCCAGGACTGGTCTCCTTTAGGATGGACTGGTTGGATCTCCTTGCAGTCCAAGGGACTCGCAAGAGTCTCCTCCAGACCACAGTTCAAAAGCATCGTTTCTTTGGCACTCAGCTTTCTTGATGGTCCAACTCTCACATCCATACACGACTACTGGAAAAACCATAGCTTTTGACTAGACGGACCTTTGTTGGCAAAGTAATGTCTCCGCTTTTAACATGCGGTCTAGGTTGCTCATAGCTTTTCTTCCAAGGACCAAGCGTCTTTTAATGTCATGGCTGCAGTCACCATCTGCAGGGATTTTGGAGGCCCCCCAAAAATAAAGTCTGTCACTGTTTCCACTGTTTCCCCATCTATTTCCCATGAAGTGATGGGACCAGATGCCATGATCTTCGTTTTCTGAATGTTGAGCTTTAAGCCAACTTTTTCACCCTCCTCTTTCACTTTCATCAAGCGGCTCTTCAGCACTTCTTCGCTTTCTGCCATAAGGGTGTTGTCGTCTGCATAGTTTTGTTCATCTCGGAGTTGATTTCCTTTAGGATCGACTGGTTGGATTTCCTTGCTGTCCAAAGGACTCTCAAGAGTCTTACCCAGCACCCACAAATCGAAACCGTCGATTCTCCTGGCTCTCAGTCACCGCCCGCAGTGATTTTGGAGCACAAGAAAATAAAATCTGCCATGGTTTCCACTTTTTCCCCATCTATTTGCCATGAAGTGATGGGACCAGATGCCACGATCTTAGTTTTGTGAATGTTGAGCTTTAAGCCAGTTTTGTCACTCACCTCTTTCATCCTCATCAAGAGGCTCTTCAGTTCCTCTTTGCTTTCTGCCATCAGAGTGGTATCATCTGCATATCTGAGGTTGTTGATGTTTCTCTGGGCAATCTTGACTCCATCTTATGAGGCATCCAGCCTGGCACTTTGCATGACGTACTCTGCATATAAGTGAAATAAGCAGGGAGACAACATTTTACAGCCTTGACATACTCCTTTCCCAATTTTGAACTTTATTGTACCTAGGTTTAATAAATAAGACCCTGTTATATCTTTTAGCAGGAAAATAACTTGATATGATGAAAGTTTAAAGTAAATGTAATGAGATAAGAGCTTGGGTAAGCTCTTAAAAAAATTATATTTTAGAGATGTCTACTTCAAATGATCTTTCCTGATATTTGGTAAAGTCCTAGAGTTGTGCTGAGACTTAACTGATGGAAGTAAACTGATTAACTAGGTAGTTTCAAAAAAGAAAAAGATACTGAGACATCAATTACTAAATAAACTAAGGTATTTAGGAATACTAATAAAAAAATGTTTGAACTAAACATAAGCGAAATTCTCAATCAGTGACATTGAATTCTGAAGAATAGAAGTTCACGGCCAGTCGCGACGCTTAGTGCGCTTTACTAGACGTACACACAATCCTGCTAAGTCACTTCAGTCGTGTCCGACTCTGTGCGACCCCATAGACGGCAGCCCACCAGGCTCCCCAGTCCCTGGGATTCTCCAGGCAAGAACACTGGAGTGGGTTGCCATTTCCTTCTCCAATGCACGAAAGTGAAAAGTAAAAGTGAAGTCGCTCAGTCGTGTCCGACCCTCAGAGACCCCATGGACTGCAGCCTACCAGGCTTCTCCATCCATGGGATTTTCCAGGCAAGAGTACTGGAGTGGGATGCCATTGCCTTCTCCTATACACACAATACTACATCACAAAGACAACTGGATTTGAAAGGAACCGGTTTCCCCTGGACTGCTAAATGTTCCGTTCTCCCCGTTGAACGCCGTTATTTGGAAAAAGGTGCACAGGCTTCTGCCGACCGCCAGACCGGGGCTGGGCAGGACAGAAGATAGGCAGGCAGCCGAGCGCGCCGGGTCCCGACACGCAGCGGGCGGGAGAACAGGAGCGGGAGGCGGACGTCACTTCCCCAGAGGGCGCCCTCCGCCGGGTTGGCCGGGCCGGACGGCGTGGGAGGAGGGAGGCGGGGACTAGGGCGGGGCGTGGGCTGGAGGGAAGCGCGGGTTTCCGTGACGTCACGGATGGGGGCGTGTCGTATGTAGATATGGGAGCGCAGGGGCTGCTGGTCCGTCATCTGGTGCTTAAACACGATATGGTCTCCCGTGGCGTGGGAGAGAACTGAGGAGATTTTGCTTGAAAGTGCGTGGATCCGCTGTGTAGAAGGTCCAAGAAGGCTCGGGGATGCGGGGAGGAAAGTGAGCGTGTGTGTACAGTGTAGGGCGTATGAGGTTGGGGTGGGGCGTGAAGGCTGGCAACTCATACTTACCTGGCAGGGGAGATACCATGATCACGAAGGTGGTTTTCCCAGGGCGAGGCTTATCCATTGCACTCCGGATGTGCTGACCCCTGCGATTTCCCCAAATGTGGGAAACTCGACTGCATAATTTGTGGTAGTGGGGACTGCGTTCGCGCTTTCCCCGGTCTGTCTGTGTGGAAAAACAGAGAAAGCGGCCTTAGTATAGCCGCAGGAATGTTGCTGTACGTGACCAGACGTCTTGTGGCGGTCCGTTCCTGGGGTGCTGCCACTTGTCGACTTCGGGGCAGGCTCGTTCGCGACCGCTCTTTCGGAGCTCTTCGGGGAGAACTTGTGCGACAAGGAAGGCTTGACTGAGGCGCGGGACTCAACCCGGGAGACCCTTATCTGGGCCAGACACACGAAGTCGGTTGAGAAGGCAGGAGGCGCCCCGTGACGGAGGGGTTGCTCCTCGCTATTTCCCCACCAGTGTCTTGCTTTCAGGGGCTTCATTTCTTGCGTGGTCAGCTGCCTTGCTTATTAAACACGCCTTAGACACGCCTGGAAATACTGTTTAGATACCATCCCAGTCACCCCTTCCCACCCCAAGCGGCCTCTTCGTATTTCTGGATCCAGTTCTCTCTTCACCCCCCGCCTTTTCTCTCTAGGCCTTCTCCTGTTACCTTCCCAGTCAGAAAGCAGTACCTCTGTTTCAGCCTCGATTGTGCACCTGATATGCTTCAGCAGTTGGCTAACTAGGAAACCTCCTTAACATCCCTTCTCCTTAAATAAATGGCAGCAGAAAGAAATCGTACCTAAGGGTTTTTTGTTTTGTTTCTTTCCTTCCTCTATGAAAAACCCCAGGCCGAGTTGTCGGCAGTTTTGTGGGCTATTCGACAACCCCTTTCTCAGGATGCGTTGTGCTCACTTCTGATTCACGAAGTCCTCCTGGCAAATAGAAACCACTGGGCCAAACAGAAAAGGCAGGACCATGGCGGGAAGGGCTCTCCTCCCCCTCGTGGCTGCACTCGGGGACGGCACTCGTACATGTGCTCAGCCCCAAGTAAGCCTCTGAGATCGGAGGAGGTGCTGGGAGTGGGCCTGGGAGTGGGGTGATGCTTAAGGGTAGGTCCAAAGAAAACTAGCCGGAAAGCACACAGGATGCAGATCGAGGATCTAGGTCACTGAAAGTGAAAGCAGAACATCCTACTCTGTCTCCCCAACAGCCGGAGATTTCCTTGCTCAAATATGAAATACCTGCACCAAGACCAAGGTTAATTTTTAGTGGCTTACTGATGAGAAAACCGGTTTTAGGAGTTTTTAACAGATTTCCTCACCCTCAAAGTTGTGCACGCTGCTGGGCTCTGGACCCCTGATGGAGGAGTTTCTGACCCAAAGAAGCCGATCAGTAAATAATGCCGTGAGGAAGACCGGCTTGGATGCTGGTTTCCAGGCCTGTCAGACACACCGAGGTTATTAGGAAGACACTGGGAGTGGGTCTGCAGTTAGGAACGCAGCTTCTGGGGGGTGCGGGGTGGGGCCTCCTTTTCAGTCATGTTGCCACCACTGGCCTTCCGGTTTGACCTTGGGCGGACTCCCATTTGCTAGGCCAATTTTGCAAGTGTCATAGGAAAGTAATAATCATAAAGTACTTCATAAAGTTGTTGTGCAGATTAAATGGGATGATCAAAAATACACCGGTGGCTTATATTACGTATGTCCTGATAGGAAACAATCAAAGATGAGCTTGTAACTCTGCAATAAATTGTCTTTGTGAATGTAATATCCATTCAAAGTAAATTCGTATTAAAGAATTTAAAAAATGTAAATGGAATTTGTAAAGCATAAGCCCACAAAAGGGACTTGCTTGTAGCAGCTTTGTTCGTAATAAATAGTCCCCAAATTGAAAACATTTCAAATGTCCATCATGAGGTGAATAGATATATATGATTGTGACATATTCATTCAAAGGAATAGTACTCCTCCTCCTCGCTAAAGTGGTACAAATACCTGATACATGGCAACAGTATGGATAACTCTCAAACGCATCACGCTGAGTGAGGGAAAAAGTACATACTCTGTGGTTCCATTTATGTGAATTTCGAGAACTGAACAATCGATCCACAGAGACAGGACCGAGATCACTGATGACCTGCGTCAGGAGCGGCGGTAGGGGGACTGACTGCAAAGGGGCACAGAGGACCGTCTGGAGTTTGGGAGATATTCTTTTTCCTTGAACAGGATAGTGGGTCCATGGGTACGTTCGTTTGTCAAAAGCCATCAAACTTGAAATGGATGCGTTGTATTATTTTCAAATGATACCTTAAGACATTTGATTTTTAAAAGTAATGAGAAGAATCATTCCCAAATTTAATGGCTTAGTTAAATTATTATTATAAGTCTTAGGGAATCCTTTCAGAAAAGCATCACTCGTGTAAACAATCTAATTGAAAGTTCAACAATTTCTTCATTTTTCTTTATTTTTCTTCCATTAAATTTATGCACCATTAAGTTGAATGCTTAAAAATAGAATCTATAAGAGCTCTATTTTATAAAAGTGCGGCGGTGGTTTAGTCACTAAGTCGTGTCCGACTCTTGTGACCCCGTGGACTGTAGCCTACCAGGCTCCTCTGTCCATGGGATTCTCCAGGCGAGAATACTGGAGAGGGTTGCCATTTCCTTCTCCAGGGGATCTTCCCGACCCAGGAATCAAACCCGGGTGTCCTGCATTAGCAGGCAGATTCTTTACCAACTGAGCTACGATGTATTTTTTTTCCCTCTCTGTTGATATACCGAAATGACTCCATCAATATGTAACTACCTTAACAGAAGTTATTTTTGAATTTAACATGTCTCAAAGTTTTACATATTTGTATTTTCTGCATCACTTGAATTTTATAAACTAAACATATATATGTTTTGCCAAAACTTAGAAGAACAGTAGTTAATTCCGGGGTTGGGACTACGGGTGGCAGCTGATTTTCTTACATACATATATTTAGACAGAGTGCCTGAAGAACTGTGGGCGGAGGTTCGTAACACTGTACAGGAGGCAGTGATCAAAACCATCGCCAAGAAAAAGAAATGCAGAAAGGCAAAATGGTTGTCTGAGGAGGCCTTACAAATAGATGAGTAAAGAAAGGAAGCGAAAGGCAAAGGAGAAAAGGAAAGATATACCCATCTGAATGCAGAGTTCCAAAGAACAGCAAGGAGAGATAAGAAAGCCTTCCTCAGTGAACAATGGAAAGAAATAGAGGGAAACAATAGAATGGGAAAGACTAGAGATCTCTTCAAGAAAATTAGAGCTACCAAGGGAACATTTCATGCAAGGATGGACACAATAAAGGACAGAAACGGTCCTGTATTCTGGCAAGAGTACACAGAAGAACTATACAAAAGAGATCTTCATGACCCAGATAACCACGATGGTGTGATCACTGACCTAGAGCCGGACATCCTGGAGTGTGAAGTCAAGTGGGCCTTAGGAAGCATCACTGCAAACTAAGCTAGTGGAGGTGATGGAATTCCAGCTGAGCTATTCCAAATCCTAAAAGATGATGCTGTGAAAGTGCTACACTCATTCTGCTGGCAAATTTGGAACACTCAGCAGTGGCCAACAAAGGTCTGTCTAGTCAAAGCTACGGTTTTTCCAGTAGTCGTTTATGGGTGTGAGAGTTGGACCATCAAGAAAGCAGAGCGCCGAAGAATTGAAGCTTTTGAACTGCGGTGTTGGAGAAGACTCTTGAGAGTCCCTTGGACTGCAAGGAGACCCAACCAGTCAATCGTAAAGGAAATCAGCCCCAAATATTCTTTGGAAGGACTGATGCTGAAGCTCCAATACTTCGGCCACCCGACGCGAAGAACTGACTCGCTGGAAAAGCCCCTGATGCTGGGAAAGATTGAAGGCGGGAGAAGAAGGGGACGGCAGAGGATGAGACGGTTGGATGGTTGGCTCACCGACGGGATGGACTTGAGTTTGAGCAGGCTCCAGGAGTTGGTGATGGACAGGGAAGCCTGGCGTGCTGCAGCCCATGGGGTCGCAAAGAGTTGGACACGACTGAGCGACTGAACTGAATGCCTGTTACGTGACTCCTCTTGGGTGTTTTTCCAAAATAAATATACGGACTTTAATTTCTTGTCAAGCATCTTTACGGTTTGTGTTCCTCTTTGACTGTGGAGCCAGGAAGGCTTCAGTTCAAATCCCCGCTTTCGGATCCCACTCACTGACTGACTTGACAAGTTACTTAACCTTTCTATGTCTCAGGTTCCTCATATGTGAAATGAGGATGATGACATGATGCAAGCCTTTTGAAAGGATCAAGTGAGTAAATCCATTTAAAACTTGTAGACCTTGCCTGGGCACTTTGCATGTCTTCATTGGGTGTAAGCTCTTGCATTTTGGGAGCAACACTGCATAAAGATTGGATGTGATTTTATTTGTTGCTGACACTTTTCAGTGACTATGAACCTTCCTAGAGAGACGAAAGCAGTGACCTCCTGGACTGAGAGGATCTGCCAGTCTACTAGCTCATGTGATCAGCCCATCAAAGGGGGAATAATGGGCCGATTGCTTGCTTCGAGAATGCCTGCCACCCCCAAATTTATGGTTTTACAGTGGAAAACATTCCTACACATGACACAAGACCCAGAATTTTATGAGTGGTACATATAATTACACAAACATTTAAGTTGGAAACACAAGCAGTGAGCTTTACTCATATAATGTGTACGTGTATGTTATATACAGGTACATATGCCCCAAAATTTGTTATGGGAAAAAGTAGACCCTGATCCCATCCCACATTTCTTTTCTTCGAAGAACAAACACTTTAAGGTCAGGAAACCGACTGGCTGTTTATCTCCTTGTCTCTAAATAAATACTGATGCTCCGATCTTCCAGTTTCCCACCCCAGATGCTGCAGACCGGCCTGAAGAGGGGAAAGTGGAGTGTGTGTGGTTCCCTGCCTGCCAGTCATCTCCAAGGCAGCCGCCAGGACTTCCACTCACTTGCAGACCCACACAGCCCACCTCACCACTCCGCACGGAACCGCAAACGGAACTTTACCAGAACAATTGCCAGGCCAGCAGCTTTTGCGATTTGGGGTGAACTGGGTTCAGTAAAGGGTGCCAGCTGCTCCAGCGTCAGGCGCTGTGAGTCGCCCCAACCCAGGGACCGCCCCGCCACGGTACCCGCTCGCTCCTCTCCCTTCCAGTCCCTGTCTCCCTTCGGGTTCATCCTCTGTTCTCTCCTGCTCTTGACCTTCCGGCGATCTTTTCGCCGGCCTCACACCTTTCTTTGGAGGAGGAAATGGCAACCCACTCCAGTATTCTTGCCTGGAGAATCCCATGGACAGGGGAGCCTGGCGGGCTACAGTCCACGGGGTTGCAAAGAGTCGGACACGACTGAGCACAGAGCACGCGCGCACCCCTTTCTTTTTCCATCCTCCAAAGACAGCTGCGTCATTGAGTCCTCTGTAACCGCTGAAAGTTCCAAGTTACAAGCGTCGGAGAGATGCTCCTTAGAACCGCGAAGGGAGCAAGCACCTGAACTAGCTATTCAGGTCCATCACGGGCCTCATCCGTGTCTTTCTCCCGAGCAGTAGAGGACACAAGTGTTTCCATCCGCTCACGTCGTGGGGGTGTCTTCTCGGTGGAGCAGAGTCCCGGCAGCACGAAGGGGGCCCGGCCGGGGGTGCGGACTCCGAGCGGCTCGTCTCCTCTTCGGCCCCGGAGCAGCCTGGCCGGGCGGCCGTGGGTCAGGCACCTGGGGTCTCCTCAGACGCGGGAATCCGCGACCTGCGCTCCTCTTTCGGGCTGAGCTTGGGACCAAAGGAGGAGATTTCCAGAAGTCAAGGTTCAAATCTTGGCCGAACAGCGGCTTTGCGTGCCCAACGGAGACTTAGGAGCGGGAAACTCTGAATAAAATCAAAATAAACTGGGATAGGGTCCATAACAATTCAGAATAATAAAGAACCTGACTAAAACACACTTCTTCCCATTCAGGTCTAGAACCCTGGTCCCGAAAGCTGCCATCCTGGCTGGTCAGCGACATCGCAGGCTCTCCCCGGCACCATTTACTCACTGGGACAAGGCGTGCGGTGCGAAGCCCCTCGCGGGGCAGGACTCCGAGGGCTCAGCCTCTGCCTTTCACTCCAGAGACCCAGGGGACCCGACGAGGGGGCGCCCCTGGCTGGGGCTTGGAGGGCAGAGGAGGGACCGGGCTCTGACGGCCAGGGACGGGCAGAGCCGCCCGGGTCCAGCGAGGATCCCCCAGGTCGGTCCCACACCTGTCCGCCGTGTCCGTGTGAACCACGCCGCTGAGGGTCGCGGGAGACCTCGGGCGGGTCCTGTTAGGGGAGTAAAAGTGTTCTTCTCCTAGCTAGGCAGAAAGGTCCCACCGAGACTTGAACTCGGATCGCTGGATTCAGAGTCCAGAGTGCTCACCATTACACCATGGAACCCCCTCGGGGTCACCTCGTCTCCATCGCCAGAGAACGAGAACCACTTCTTTAGCCTCCATACGTCCCACCCATAAGCTCAGGGCAGTTCTTCTAAGGCCCTGAGGAGACTCCAATACGGCTGACTCCCGTGGGTGCTCGTCCCTCTCGCTTTCTCTCTGCTCCCTCTCCTTGGGGTTTTGTGCCAAGGAGGACCCCCTTAGCTCTCCATCACCAACCGCATATTCTGTTTAGGTTAACCAGAGTGTCCCGTCCGGGAGGTAAAATTTCTGCAGACAAGAGTGTTATTTTCCTTTTCTTTGCCTTCACCCTTTTCCCATAGCCCAGAGGGGGCAGACGGTTGTCAGGGCAGGAGGCGGGGTTCCTGGGTCCCTTAGTTTTCTCACAGCGCTGATCACACTCCTAAGCAGCCACCACCTCTTACGTGTAACATACAAAGTGTGTCAGCGGTGGAGTGGGAATGGATGGAGGCAGGAGACCTCTTCTTCTTCGTATATTTCTGATTTGGAGAGGGGTACGTTATTCTCACAACAAGTGTCTATTTGTTAGATTTACCATGTAAGTAAGAATAACTATTTACATAAAACAGACAAACCAGCTATACTCACCTAAAAGTGAAGTCAATGTCATTCAGTCGTGTCCACCTCTTTGCGACCCCACAGACTGAGGCCCGCCAGGCTCCACTGTCCAAGAGATTCTCCAGGCAAGAATACTGGAGTGGGTGGCCATTCTCTTCTCCAGGGGATCTTCTGAAATCAGAGATTTAACCCGGGTCTGTTGCATTGCAGGCAGATTCCTTACCTGCTGGCCCACCAGGAAAGCCCCATGCTCACCTGGGGTGACTGAAGATCAACCGCATGTTGTGGAGGACACGAGACAGGGCTCTGACACTTAGGCAGTCACAGACTCTTTGGTCAGGTCGGTCAAGTCAGTTTCTCTCCCATTTCTTAACATATCAAACCCAGGAATTGCAGTTTAAAAAAAGACGTACAAATATCAAGGTACCCAAGAGCACTGATTGCCGAATCGTAGAGGATGCACATCCAAGTTGTCTTAAGTATAGACTGTATTTATGAACACAAAATACCACCAGACTAAATATTTATATGTAGAATAGATATAAATCCTATCATGGCTCAGAGTAATAATCTTTACTTCTGCATAGTATCCTAAAACTGTTTCTTCCCTAATCCGATACACAGAAAAGAAGAAAAATAGCACCTGTTTTTAGCCGGCCACAAAAACAGAGTCAGAAAGAAGCCCAGTGTTGCCTGGAGATGTATTTTGCCCCCAGAGACTGGACAGAGATTGACTCAAGGAGGAAGGAGGCAAAGGGAAGGCGGGAGGCTCTAGTTATGAGGAGGAAGTTCACAGCTCCAGGGTGAGAAGATGAAACTTCTTGGAAACTCAAGATGCTGAGTGGTAACGAACAGCACAAAGTGCTCCACCAGGAGAACCTGAAGAAGGGTCAAGGTTTGTGGGTACAAGGACCTGAAACGGACTCTGGCTGATATAGGAAGAAAAGAAATCCCTGGGTTTTCTCTTACCACCACGTTGGCGCTGCTTAGAGCCCGGCGGCCGTTGGCTCAGCTGTCTGTGCGCGTGTCCCGGGGAACCATCGGGTTGGAAGGACTTTTAAAAATGTGGGAGGAAAGAGCCAAAAGCTGAAGATAGCCCGATATCACTGGTCTTCTTAGCTCTACCATCGCCATATTTTAGTTTGGAAGAATTTGAGGTTATCGAGGGCAACGGGCGGATGGCAGAAATCAGACTCGGTGGAAATCTAGGTTGGCTCCAGTTGAAACAGCTTGAACGGGGTCCCTGAGACTCACCTTCTGCACCAATTACGAGAGCAATGACATCAAAATGAGTGGGTAGAAATGAGAAGACCCAGAGTTCCCATCTTTCCGGCCCTACTCCTCTCCATCTGCACTCTGCCTTGACCTACCCATGGGACCCCTCAAGGCATGCCAGGTACTTCCTCCAAGGCCTATTTAGGGACAGGCCTTGGATATTCTGGAAGCGCCTTTACATGGAGCACAAAGATGATGATGATGATGATGATGATGATGTGTCTTTTGCCAAATGGATGAGCAGCTTCTGGGGTCACGGCTGGATAGAGGAGGACGAGCGAGGACTCCGGACCGCCGCGGATCACAAGACGCCAGTTACAGGAAAAGCTCCCTGCTGCCCTCCCCACTTCCTGTGCTTCCCAGAATGATGTCGTCTGCCAGCCATCCGAGAAGGTATTCTTACGAGGACCAGGGATTTCAACGCCACACTCATGTGTGGGATCACAGAAAGTGCTCAGGGGATGGGTCATTCAAGGAGCCATTGGAATCAGAAGGAAGATCCCATTCCAAAATTCAGTCATTTTCAGACTCCTTTGAACAGCAACTGTGCTTTAGAACCAAACGTTCCGTCTCTTTGGAACCTGAGAGCAGAAAGGAGAGAAATGAGAGAGAATGCCAGTTTCTGGAAGTGAGGTCTTGCAAGAAAGTGGAGGGAAAAAGGAGCTCTAGGAAGGAAGAGCCCACCCTGTCTGAAAAAGCGCTCAAATAACCCTTTGCTTCCACCCCACGACTACCGACGCTGCTGTGTTTTTTGAGCCCCAATTCAACAGACCCAGGAACGGTACCTGTAAGAGGGTCTGCAGATGCTGAGTGACTCAGGTGGGTGGTTGATTCAGCTGCTCCCCAAGACAGCTTGCATCATACCCCACCTGCTTTTCAGAGTATGATCTGCTCTGTTACCCTTTCAGGGGAATAGAAAGAATAAAAGCTATTTTAATAGAATAAAGTTATTTTTGAAAATGTAAAGAGGGATATTTAAAGAGCCACCCACACATCTTCACCAACCCTTCTTCCACTAACTAAGAGTCATTGGTGTGACTCAAAAAAAAAAAAAAAGAAAGAAAGAAAGAAAAGAAATCCCTGGAAAGTATGTTGAGAGATCACAGAATGGCCAGGAAACCTGGAGAACCGGGCTCTCACAAGGGGCAAGGACAGAATCAGGTGAGGTTAGAACTGGGATGGGTGGAGATGTGTTTTCTTCCCATTTCCTCCAGCCTGCACGTCGGTCCCTGACCTGCAAGCAGAGAACTGACGATGAAGGGTGGCTGAGCTACAGCAGAGCAAACTGCAAGAGCAATCATGGGGAACTTTGTCTTGATTCTGTTTACATTAAATCTAGAAGCAGCAAGCTAATTCAAGGTGAAATAAATAAGGGTAAGGGTTTGTCAAAAGAATCTGTGGATAATGACAATATTTATGATTTCTCTGCTTTTGACATTAGATCCAGTAGTTTCTAAACACAGGCACACCTGACAGCAACAGAATGAAGTAAAACGCTCTCATTGCTCCCATTTTTACAGCAGCAAGAAGGGAAGCACAAGAAGTTTTCTTTAATTTGTCTAAGGCCACATAAAGTGAAGTCGCTCAGCCCTGTCTGACTCTCTGAGACCCCTTGGACCGTAGCCCACCAGGCTCCTCCATCCATGGAATTTTCCAGGCAAGAATACTGGAGTGGGTTGCCATTTCCTTCTCCAGGAGATCTTCCCGATGCAGGGATCATACCTGGGTCTCCCGCATTGCAGACGGATGCTCTACCATCCGAACCAGCAGGGAAGCCCCTAAGGGCACATAAGGACAGAACTATTTTTACAACCCAGGATTTGTGCACCTGAGCACAGCTTAGTTGGGTCTTTCTTCTCAAAAGTGGGTGTGTCAAGATTTCTCAGCTGTAGGGATGGGAAGAAGACCAAGAAGAGGCGAGAAGGCAAGAGAGGGAGGAGGGAAGGGTAGAAGCACAAATTCTTTTATTCTCTCCTTCCTCCCCTCTCCTTTGCCTCCTTCATTTTTGGGTCTGCCAGCCCTCTCCCTCCTTCCCCACTCTACTACCGGACTGAAGCAATGTTCACCTCTAGGGATCCTGGCCCAAGTCTCCTGGGAGGTCTGTCTCAATGACCTCCCCCAAACCCGCCTTCCCTGCTTGGTTTTTGCCCTTTCCTGCTCCCAGGTGGACCCCACAGAACGCAGCCTACCCAGCTGGGCGCTCCACCCATCAGGCAGTGCTCCGGAGACCTTTCCGTTGCCCACCCAATGGGGTGCTTCGAAATCCAAAAACCAGGATAAAGGCGTTTAAAACCTACTCAAACTCTTCCAGAAAATTGCAGCGGAAGGTAAACTTCCAAACTCATTCTGTGAGGCCACCATCACCCTAATACCAAAACCTGACAAAGATGCCACAAAAAAGAAAACTACAGCCCAATATCACTGATGAACATAGATACAAAAATCCTTAACAAAATTCTAGCAATCAGAATCCAGCAACACATTAAAAAGATCATACACCACGACCAAGTGGGCTTTATCCCAGGGATGCAAGAATTCTTCAGTATCCACAAATCAATCAATGCAATACACCACACTAACAAACTGAAAAATAAAAGCCATATGATTATCTCAATAGATGCAGAGAAAGCCTTTGACAAAATTCAACATCCATTTATGATAAAAAAAAAAAAAACTCTTGAGAAAGCAAGAATAGAAGGAACATACCTCAACATAATAAAAGCTACATATGACAAACCCACAGCAAACATTATCCTCAATGGTGAAAATTTGAAAGCATTTCCCCTAAAGTCAGGAACAAGACAAGGGTGCCCACTTTCACCATTATTGTTCAACACAGTTTTGGAAGTTTTGGCCACAGCAATCAGAGCAGAAAAAGAAATAAAGGGAATCCAAATTGGAAAAGAAGAAGCAAAACTCTCACTGTTTGCAGATGACATGATCCTCTACATAGAAAACCCTAAAGACTCCACCAGAAAATTACTAGAGCTAATCAATGGATATGGTAAAGTTGCAGGATATAAAATCAACACACAGAAATCCCTTGCATGCCTATACACTAATAATGAGAAAATAGAAAGAGAAATTAAGGAAACAATTCCATTCACCATTGCAATGAAAAGAATGAAATACTTAGGAATATATCTACCTAAAGAAACTAAAGCCCTATATATAGAAAGCTGTAAAACACTGGTGAAAGAAATCAAAGAGGACACTAATAGATGGAGAATATACCATGTTCATGGATTGGAAGAATCAATATAGTGAAAATGAGTATACTACCCAAAGCAATTTATAGATTCAGTGGAATCCCTATCAAGCTACCGACGGTGTTTTTCACAGAGCTAGGACAAATACTTTCACAGTTTGTATGGAAATACAGAAAACCTCGAATAGCCAAAGCAATCTTGAGAAGGAAGAACGGAACTGGAGGAATCAACCTGCCTGACTTCAGGCTCTACTACAAAGCCACAGTCATCAAGACAGTATGGTACTGGCACAAAGACAGAAATATAGATCAATGGAACAAAATAGAAAGCCCAGAGATAAATCCATGCACCTACGGACACCTTCTCTTTGACAAAGGAGGCAAGAATATACAACGGATTAAAGATAATCTCTTTAACAAGTGGTGCTGGGAAAACTGGTCAACCGCTTGTAAAAGAATGACACTAGAACACTTTCTAACACCAAACACAAAACTAAACTCAAAATGGATTAAAGATCTAAATGTAAGCCCAGAAACTATAAAACTCCTAGAGGAGAACATAGGCAAGACACTCTCCGACATAAATCACAGCAGGATCCTCTATGACCCACCTCCCAGAATATTGGAAATAAAAGCAAAAATAAACAAACGGGACCTAATTAAACTTAAAAGCTTCTGCACAACAAAGGAAATTATAAGCAAGGTGAAAAGACAGCCTTCAGAATGGGAGAAAATAATAGCAAATGAAGCAACTGACAAACAACTAATCGCAAAAATATACAAGCAACTCCTGCAGCTCAATTCCAAAAAATACAAACGACCCAATCCAAAAAAAAAAAAAGAGGGGGGGCCAAAGGACCAAATAGACATTTCTCCAAAGAAGGCATACAGATGGCTAACAAACACATGAAAAGATGCTCAACATCACTCATTATCAGAGAAATGCAAATCAAAACCACAATGAGGTACCATTTCACGCCAGTCAGAATGGCTGCGATCCAAAAGTCTACAAGCAATAAATGCTGGAGAGGGTGTGGAGAAAAGGGAACCCTCTTACACTGTTGGTGGGAATGCAAACTAGTACAGCCACTATGGAGAACAGTGTGGAGATTCCTTTAAAAACTGGAAATAGAACTGCCTTATGACCCAGCAATCCCACTGCTGGGCATACACACCAAGGAAACCAGAAGTGAAAGAGACGCGTGTACCCCAGTGTTCATCGCAGCACTGTTTATAATAGCCAGGACACGGAAGCAACCTAGGTGTCCATCAGCAGATGAATGGATAAGAAAGCTGTGGTACATATACACAATGGAGTATTACGCGGCCATTAAAAAGAATACATTTGAATCAGTTCTAATGAGGTGGATGAAACTGGAGCCGATTATACAGAGTGAAGTAAGCCGGAAAGAAAAACACCAATACAGTATACTAACGCATATATATGGAATTCAGAAAGATGGTAACGATAACCCTGTATGCGAGACAGCAAAAGAGACACAGATGTATAGAACAGTCTTTTGGACTCTGTGGGAGAGGGAGAGGGTGGGATGATTTGGGAGAATGGCATTGAAACATGTATAATACCATATATGAAATGAATCGCCAGTCCAGGTTCGATGCATGATACTGGATGCTTGGGGCTGGCACACTGAGACGATCCAGAGGGATGGTATGGGAGGGAGGAGGGAGAGGGGTTCAAGATGGGGAACACGTGTATACCTGTGGCGGATTCATGCTGATGTATGGCAAAACCAATACAATATTGTAAAGTAATTAACCACCAATTAAAATAAATAAATTTATATTAAAAATAAAATAAAACAGGACTGTTCACTTCAAAAACTATTCCGTATTTCCATTCTCAGGGGTCTTCATGGGACGAAGGGCTAAAGACGACAGTGTATTCATCCAAGTCCTGGAGCGTCCCAGCGAGTGCCAGACTCTGTCCTGTCCTGGGCGTGCTGACACGGGGCGACCATCCCCCCCGAGCCAAAGTGCTTAGTCGCTAAGTCCTGTCCGACTCTTCGAGACCCCATGGACTTAGCCCGCCAGGTTTCTCGGCGCATGGGGATTCGCCAGGTAAGAATACTGGAGTGGGCTGCATGCCCTCCTCCAGGGGATCTTCCCAAACCAGGGATTGACCCCGGGTGTCCTGGATTGCAGGCGGATTCTTACGGTCTGAGCCCCCAGGGAAGCCCACTCGGGTGGAAACCGCCTGGTGGACGCAGGAAGCCGAGGCCCGACCTCGGCCTCGGAGGCCTTTGCCAGGGTGGGCATACTCACTCGTTGGGTGTAAGGCGAGGAAACGGGAAGAGCCGTCATGGGAGCCCACCGGGTGTTCAGCGGTCCTTGGATCTATTTCGGTTCCGGCCCGGAAGGTTCGAGGCCTGGATGGCGGTTTCTCCGGGAGCGCTGGCATCTGTGGCGGGTAGGGGGCAGGGAAATGGCACCGTTTCTCCGGGGGACAGAGCACTCACCCTGGGAATGCGTTAAGTAGGTCTACTCCAGAGAGAGTCCGAAAGAGCCCTCTACCGCTGTCTCTGTGGCGCAATCGGTTAGCGCGTTCGGCTGTTAACCGAAAGGTTGGTGGTTCGAGCCCACCCAGGGACGGTGGGGGGTGCCATTTTAGGCAACACCACAGAGACTCCCTTTGCCAAGAGGACACCGGAGTAGTGATGCGCCCAACGGACTTTCAGAGAAAGAGCACAGGAGTCAGGTGCAAAGGAACAGCGGGGAGGGCGCGTCCCGGGTGGACTGGAAGCGTCGGTCATTCCTGAGAGCCCGGATCGCTGATCGCCGGCGCCGAGAAAAGGACCACCGAGGCGCGGGTCCGCAGGGGGCGGAGGGGCGGCTTCCACACCGCTGGGCTTCGGGGTCACCTGGGCCTCGGGCGCACCCACCGTCCCCGCCTCCTGCGGCTGCCGGGAGCTGGGGAGTCGGCGGGGGCGACCGCCTGAACTCAGGGTGCGCAGCTGAGGATGTGAGGATTGATTCTGCGTTGGGTGCGGGGCCCCGAAGGCAACCTGTGCGGGCCCGAGGGTCCTCACTTCAGGGGAGAGGGGAGCCCTAAAGCAGGGCCCTCGGGAGCCGCCGTCTCCGTGCCTGAGAGAGCTCGGGGCTTCAAGGTTCCTCTTAGAGTGTGACGAGTTGGTGGTGTGGTTCGTGGTGGCGGGACCTCGGCATTTCATGGATACAGTGTTCAGGGCTAGGACTTGTCCCGTTTCCGTAGTGTAGTGGTTATCACGTTCGCCTCACACGCGAAAGGTCCCCGGTTCGACACCGGGCGGAAACAGGCCTCCCCTTTCTTTTTCCCCCGGAGATGTGCCTGCTCATTGGCAAAACCAACGGGCGCGAAAGGCACGGGGTGCGGCAGGGGACGCAGCTGGAGGAAGAGTTGGCGACCACCTGCAAGTCTCTTTATTCAGCGCTAGGAGATCTGGAGGTGGACGCATCCGCTCATCACCCACCACTCATCACCGAGCCTGACGACGCAGAAAACCGAGGTTCACAAAGAGAGCAAGACCTGGGCTCGGCAGCACGCAGCGCTACCGCTAGACCAGGAGGGATCCAGTCCGCTACTTTGTGTCCTTGCCCCAGAGCAAAAGCGACGCCCGGGAAAGGAGAGGTGAAGGGCGATGAGCCGCCGAGGGCCGGGCTGGGAGCCTTGCCCAGCTGCACACAGCCCTGGGCCGCTGCGACGTTGCCTTTGCAGCTTGCTGACATTCTGAAGGGTCATCTTCCACTCACGTTTCACCGGGAGAGTCTAAGCAAGGCCGTTTCCCTACGGCTCCCTGGTGGTCTAGTGGCTAGGATTCGGCGCTTTCACCGCCGCGGCCCGGGTTCGATTCCCGGTCAGGGAACGCTCTCTTTCTTTCAGCGTCTGCACGCACGCAAGTCTCTCCCTTCCTGCCCAGATCGCAACTGTCTTTTGCTTAAAGGTCCAGTGCAGAACATTTCCGCACAGAGTTTCGAAATGCCGCTGAGTCCGGGCCTCAGGGTCCTGGACCTCAGGCTGGCTGTTGGAGCTGAGATGCCAGGAACAGCCTGGGCTGGCCAGCTCTGGCCTCCACTCTTTTCTCCTGGCATGGTAAACCCAGAGTCTTACTTAACAGAGTTTCCATTCAAAGAGAAGGTGAGGCTTCCGTTCCAAAACTTCATTAAAATCCCAACCCAAAAGCGTTTGTAAGATACCAAAAGTTTGCAAGAATACGAACATCCTATATTCTGTACCTAAGTGCCCAGTTAACATCACATTCTTTCTTTGGATAAGAGTTATGACATCACTTGATAGTAACGTGCCGATATCTCGGGATTGGTCCTTTCCTTTGACGTCCCTCTCAAAGCTAACTTCAGTGGGATCTGTCTTCCAAGGCCAGCGAACAGCTTTACCGTCCGGAAGAGGGCCCTCTTGGCCCTTCAGGCACCTGGAATCCACTCTCTTTAGCACGTAGAGAAGGTATACGTGTGTTAGTCGCTCAGTCCTTTTGGACTTTTGCCATCCCTTGGACCGATTACTCCAGGCAAGAATACCGGAATAGGTTGCCATTTCCTTCCCCAGGGGAATCTCCCCGCCCCGCCCCGGTCTCCTGTATTGCACCAGCGAGGTCCAAAATAAGCCCAACCACAATGCATTGGCCGGGAATCGAACCCGGGTCTCCCGCGTGGGAGGCGAGAATTCTACCACTGAACCACCAATGCCACTGTAGAGGGACTGCTTGCAAGGGTAACCTAAGATGGAGTTTTCTGCAGGTCTTTCTCAAGTGCAGGTCAGTCATGCCCCGTGCTTGTAGGACGGTCTAGGCTTACATCCTTCGCCCTCCGCGGCACCGGCTGCCCTCTGCCCTCTGGCCTCCTGCGGGTTGCTTTGGCGGGCACTCAGGTGTGCTTTGGATCCGTCTGAGTGGTGGAACCGCCTGGTGCTCGTGCTCACTGGCTCAGTCTCGTCCAAAACTCTTTGCGACCCCTTGGACTCTAGCCCACCAGGCTCCTCTGTCCACGGGATTTCCACGCTCCTTTGCTAGAAACCCATCGAGGCAGTGCAGCTGCCCCCTTGACTCTTGCCTGGCTCCCCGTGCCCTGCAGGGAGCATAAAGTGCTCTGTCAGGACACAGAGGTGAAGAATCCTTCCGTGTGGTTGGAGGATGAGAGAACCAGATGGGAAATGCTGCAAAGCGAGGGGAATATTCTCAAAAGCTTCCCGGAACTGCTGTGTGGGTGCTGTCGGTTGGGTGGCTGCCCTAGGACAATAATGCTTAGTTTTGTGTTCTGGCCTTGACCCAGTCCCAGGTCCAGTCTGAATTCAAGCACAGAGGCACCCTGCTTTCCCACACATATGTCATTCAGCCTCTCTCCAAAGCGGAGTTCTGAACCACCTTTTCTATCTCAGTGAATAGCAACCACGTGGGTCTTTTCTCCTTCTCGCTTTTTCCCCCCGTTTGTTTTGCTGAAATGTAACTGAGGAATATAAGAAAGGTTTAGCTTTAGATAAATTAGTGCTCTCCATGCTACAAACAAGAATAAAATTCAAGTCGTTAATAAGGATGAATCTCAAATACTATTAAGACGCTAGAGAATTCTAATAATTGATGTATAATTACATAGAAAATATTTGTCCTGTCATGCTCCCAGAGATGACTCTCGGTATGCACCACACTACTTCAATAATTCTGGTCTAAAAACTACCTCATGGTAAATTTCAGATTTATTATTCATAAAGTTTAAAATTATGTATCCCAGTAAATTAAATATACCATATAATATCTTTTAAATCAGGATTAATTCTTTGATTTAAGAAATCATAGTGACTTAATTATTCCCCTTTCAATTTGGGTCAATGTTTTTAGGTATCATCTAATATGTGATTCCTATTTGGAACCAGTCTATTGTTCCATGTCCAGTTCTAACTGTTGCTTCCTGACCTGCATACAGATTTCTCAAGAGGCAGGTTAGGTGGTCTGGTATTCCCATCTCTCTCAGAATTTTCCACAGTTTATTGTGATCCACACAGTCAAAGGCTTTGGCATAGTCAATAAAGCAGAAACAGATGTTTTTCTGGAACTCTCTTGCTTTTTCCATTTTCCAGCGGATGTGGGCAATTTGATCTCTGGTTCCTCTGTCTTTTCTAAAACCAGCTTGAACATCAGGGAGTTCACGGTTCACGTATTGCTGAAGCCTGGCTTGGAGAATTTTGAGCATTACTTTACTAGCATGTGAGATGAGTGCAATTGTGCGGTAGTTCGAGCATTCTTTTGCATTGCCTTTCTTTCGAACTGGAATGAAAACTGACCTTTTCCAGTCCTGTTGCCACTGTTGAGTTTTCCAAATGTGCTGGCATATGGAGTGCAACACTTTCACAGCATCATCTTTCAGGATTTGAAACAGCTCCACTGGGATTCCATCACCTCCACTAGCTTTGTTCGTAGTGATGCTTTCTAACGCCCACTTGACTTCACATTCCAAGATGTCTGGCTCTAGATGAGTGATCAGATTATCATGATTATCTGGGTCATGAAGATCTTTTTGTACAGTTCTTCCATGTATTCTTGCCACTTATTCTTAATATCTTCTGCTTCTGTTAGGTCCATACCATTTCTGTCCTTTATCGAGCTCATCTTTGATAAGCGCTGGACTGGAGGAAACACAAGCTGGAATCAAGATTGCCGGGAGAAATATCAATAACCTCAGATATGCAGATGACACCACCCTTACGGCAGAAATTGATGAGGAGCTAGAAAGCCTCTGATGAAAGTGAAAGAGGAGAATGAAAAAGTTGGCTTAAAGCTCAACATTCAGAAAACGAAGATCATGGCATCCAGTCCCATCACTTCATGGGAAATAGATGAGGAAACAGTGGAAACAGTGTCAGACTTTATTTTTGGGGCTCCAAAATCACTGCAGATGGTGACTGCAGCCATGAAATTAGAAGACGCTTACTCCTTGGAAGAAAAGTTACGACCAACCTAGATAGTATATTCAAGAGCAGAGACATTATTTGCCGACTAAGGTCCGTCTAGTCAAGGCTATGGTTTTTCCTGTGGTCATGTATGGATGAGAGAGTTGGACTGTGAAGAAAGCTGAGCACAGAGAATTGATGCTTTTGAACTGTGGTGTTGGAGAAGACTCTTGAGAGTCCCTTGGACTGCAAGGAGATCCAACCAGTCCATTCTGAAGGGGATCAGCCCTGGGATTTCTTTGGAAGGAATGATGCTAAAGCTGAAACTCCAGTACTTTGGCCACCTCATGCAAGTAGTTGACTCATTGGAAAAGACTCTGCTGCTGGGAAGGATTGGGGGACAGGAGGAGAAGGGGACGACCGAGGATGAGATGGCTGGATGGCATCACGGACTCGATGGACCTGAGTCTGAGTGAACTCCGGGAGATGCTGATGGACAGGGAGGCCTGGCTCGCTGCGATCCATGGGGTCGCAAAGAGTCGGACACGACTGAGCGACTGAACTGAACTGAACTGAACTGAAGAACATAAAGAGATGCCTTCAGCTTCTAGCAAAGGTGCAGTGATAGAAATCAGATTAACCCTCCTTTGTAAATCTCACTCTCCACCTTTGTCCCACTCCCAAAGGAATAAAGAGACAAAAAAACATGAAATATTGTTTTCTAAGACACTGGAAATCAGGCAGCAAAGGACAGCAAGCCTTGAGAGGTGACAAACAAAGAAGGTGAGTCTTGCCATGGGCCCAGCTTCCTGCTTTCATTGAGTTCCCATGGTGGGCACCAAGAGGAGGATTTCGGGTCAATTTTTCATTTGACTCAGGAGATGAAGCTGAATATTGGTGGAGAGTAAGGCAGCTAGAGCTCACAGGACAAAGATCCAGTGATTCTTATTTGCAAAACAGGTGTAAAGAGCAAAGGTATGGATATCAAAGCTGAAAGGGGAGTTCGGGGAATTGGGAAATTAGGATTTACCTATATAGAATATTGATGCTATGTATGACACCACCCTTATGGCAGAAAGGGAGGAAGAACTAAAGAGCCTCTTGATGAAAGTGAAAGAGGAGAATGAAAATGTTGTTTTAAAGCTGAACATTCAGAAAACTAAGATCAGGCCATCCAGTCCCATCCCTTCATGGCAAATAGACGGGGAGACAGTAGAAACCGTGGCAGACTTTATTTTGGGGGGCTCCAAAATCACTGCAGATGGTGACTGCAGCCATGAAATTAAAAGACGCTTACTCCTTGGAAGGAAAGTGATCACCAACCTAGACAGCATATTCAAAAGCAGAGATATTTGCCAACAAAGGTCCATCTAGTCAAGGCTGTGGTTTTTCCAGTGGTCATGTATGGATGTGAGAGTTGGACTGTGAAGAAAGCTGAGCACAGAGAATTGATGCTTTTGAACTGTGGTGTTGGAGAAGACTCTTGAGAGTCCCCTTGACTGTAAGGAGATCCAACCAGCCCATCCTAAAGGAGATCAGTCCTGGGTGTTCATGGAAAGGACTGATGTTGAAACTGAAACTGCAATACTTTGGCCACCTCATGCGAAGAGCTGACTCATTTGAAAAGACCCTGATGCTGGGAAAGATTGAGGACAGGAGAAGAAGGGGACGACAGAGGATGAGATGGTTGGATGGCATCACCGACTCAATGGACATAGGTTTGGGTGGACTCCGCGAGTTGGTGATGGACAGGGAGGCCTGGCGTGTTACGGTTCATGGGGTCGCAAGGAGTCAAACACGACTGAGCGACTGAACTGAGCTGAACTGGTACAATAAATAGCAAATGAGAGCCTATTTTATGGCATAGGGAATTGCTGGATGCTCTGTGGTTACCTAAATGAGAAGGAAATCCTAAAAAGAGGGGATATATGTATATGTATGGCCGATTCAGTGTGCTATTAACACAGCATCATAATTAACACATCGTAAAGCAGCTATACTCAAATAAAAGTTAATAATAAAAAAAGAAACATGAAGAAAGGTCCAGCGATGAGAGAGTGGGAGAGAGAGAATGCTGGGATATGAAAGGGTCTCCCTCAAGTACTCAGCATAGTCATGATCGGGGTATCCTTATGAAGAAAGTGCCTGAGGCCAAGGAAAGAACGTTTTTAAAAGATCCTGGAACAACGCCTGGTGCTCACCACACAGGACAAGTAATTGTATGTAAGTGATCTCCCCACACAGAGTGAACTACTTATAACTCATGGGCCATCGGGAAGAACAGTCAAAAAAACTCTTGTGATGGACAGGGAGGCCTGGCTGTTAGAATGCTGCACTCAGTATGCCCGTAAATTTGGAAAACTCAGCAGCGGCCACAGGACTGGAAAAGGTCAGTTTTCATTCCAGTCCCAAAGAAAGGCAATGCCAAAGAATGTTCCAACTACTACACACTTGCGCTCATCTCACATGTTAGCAAATGGTCAAAATTCTCACTGTGAGGCTTTCACAGTATGTAAACTGAGAACGTCCATATGTGCAAGCTGGATTCAGAAAAGGCAGAGGAACCAGAGATCAAATTGCCAACATCCGTTGATTCATAGTAAAAGCAAGAGGGTTCCAGAAAAATATCTACTTCTGCTTTCTCGAGTACGCCAAAGACTTTGACTGTGTGGATCATGACAAACTGTGGAAAATCCTCCAAGAGATGGGAATACCAGACCACCTTACCTGCCTCCTGAGAAATCTGTATGCAGGTCGAGAAGCAACAGTTAGAATCAGACAGGAAAGAACGGACTGGTTCCAAATTGGGAAAGGAGTATGTCAAGACTGTGTGCTGTCACCGTGCTTAATTAACTTCTATGCAAAGTACATCATGTGAAATGCCAGCCTGGATGAAGCACAAGCTGGAATCAATATTTCTGCACCCTTATATATGCAGATGATACCAGGTTTACGGCAGAAAGCGAAGAGGAAGAGCCTCTTGATGAAAGTGAGAGTGGAAAAGCTGGCTTAATATTCAACATTCAATAAACTAAGATCGTGGCATCCGATCCCATCACTTCATGGCAAATAGATGGGGAAACAATGGAAACAGTGAGAGACTTTATTTTCTTGGGCTCCAAAATCACTGTAGATGGGGACCACAGCCATGAAATTAAAAGACGCTTGCTCCTTGGAAGAAAAGCTATGACCAACCTAGACAGCATATTAAAAAGCAGAGATATTCCTTTGCCAACACAGGTCGGTCTAATCAAAGCTATGGTTCTTCCAGTAGTCATGTATGGATGTGAGAGTTGGAGTCTAAAGGAAACTGAGTACCAAAGAACTGATGCTTTTAAACTGGTGTTGGAGAAGCCTCTTGAGAGTCCCTTGGAGTGCAAAGAGATCCAACCAGTCCATCCTAAAGGAAATCGGTCCTAATACTCATCAGAAGGACTAATGCTGAAGTTGAAGCTCCGATATTTTGGCCACCTGGTGGGAAGAGCTGACTCAGTGTAAAAGTCCCTGATGCTGGGAAAGATTGAAGGCAAGAGGAGAAGTGGGTGGCTGAGGATGAGATGGTTGGATGGCGTCACCGACTCAATACACATGCATTTGAACAAACTCCAGGGTTTGGTGATAGACAGGGAAGCCTGGTGTGTTTCAGTCCTTGGATCGCTACTGAACTGAAGAAACTGGGGAACAGTTCCTTACAACCGGAAAGCTCCATAGGGCCTACAACCAGCCCATCTTTCTCTGTCCTGAGTCACCTTGCAGAACAAGCCACAGTCAGTGAATCCAAGGAGGGCACAGGACAAACTGACTGTAGGATACTTTTACCGCCTGATATCCCCTCACCTTTTCATCTGGGCCCTATACCTGCGACACCTATTATTCTCTGAAAACCAAGAAGTTCATCCCTTGTGAAGACACTTCGCTTTCCCTCACCCCAGCACACCCGTGGGGCAATCTGATTTGAGTCAGAGAACAAAAGGGAACGAATTCAACTCTATACCGCGGTTTCCAGCTAAAGACAGACACAATGATGAAGAGGGTCAGGCTCTTCGGGTTGAGCTGATCCAGGAGGAAAAGCAGTCGGTCCTCGAGCCGCTATCAGGGGGCCCCGAAACCAGGCCAAGGTCAGGAAGTAGATGGACCCGCCCATCACCAGCTGAGAACCAAGTGGCCCCTGCTTCGCAAGTTAACAGGTTCAGAAAGAGTGCTTGACCTCTCACCACACCTGGATTCCAGGTCTTCCCTCACGACCTGCGGAGCCTGCCTTGTCCAGTTCTTGGATGAGGCTGAACCTCTGATCCAGGGGTTGGGCGGCCGTTGCGCTTTGTCACACCTTCGGGGGCAGAGGAGGGATCCGTCCCCTCGGCGCGCTCCACTCGCCGGCTCTGAAGCCCTGTGCCTGCCATTTCTGCTGCAGGGAGCCGTGTGTCTGTGGTCCCTCGGGCGTCCGCTGTGCGTCCACCCCGACGGGGAAAGGACCACCTCACCCTCGTCCCGTCCAAGTGGGACGTCAGCATGCCGGACGCGACAGAAAACGGTGACTCCGCTCCTCTGTCTGGACGTGGGAGGTGAAAACTAGGACCTGCAGGGGGGAAAGCAAGGCGAAATCTCGAGAAACGCCCTGATCTACAGCTCTTTTCAAGTCCGCCTCTTTGGGAACTCAGGCCTCTAGCGCGCTTGAGGGTGCTGTCGCGCTCGCACTCTCGACCTCACGCGGAGTCCACGCGGAACCAGGAGGAGCCCTGCGGCCTGGGGGCCGGTGCGCATGCGGCCCGCGCCTGCCTCGGGGTCTGAGCCCGTGAACCTCAGACGCGAAGGCAACGCCGCACTGAGAAAAGGAGGAAAGCCACTGCTGGAGGAAAGGGCACATGCATTCCCCAAACTGAGAAGCTCTACTGCTAAAGGAAACCAGAGACAGACAGACAGACACAGAGACAACGTTGCATTAAAACCTTTCAGCGAAAGGAACTCTGCCTGCTGTGAGGTAAATACGAAGACCCTTCAAGACACCGGCTTTCTGAAAAACAAAACAAAACAAAACGCCTTTACCTCTCTGTTAAATTCGCGCTCCACGACCTGTTGAACTGCAAAATTATAAAAGGAAAACAAGAGGCGTTTCAGTCATTATAAAATGTAAAACAAAGCCGTCCTTCAAGAAGAATCTCAGCTTTGGAATGAAGACGGTCAGATCTGCGTGGACGGCGCCCGGCTCCTCTGCGGCTTTATGCTGGGCCTGGTAGGCAAAGGAGCCTCAGTCTTTGCGGCGGCTCCTGCTAAGCGTGAAGGCGTGAGGCAAGTCTGGACCGAAACTAGAGGACTAGAATCAGCCACAGAGGCGGGAATCTGAGGAACCCCCGGTGCCAGGCGGCACCGGAGAAGCGCTGCTGTGAAAGGCCTGCGAGAGAGGAGCGCACGGGTCAGGCGGGGCAGAGGGGAGGGCGGGTTCTTTGTTTCCCAAGCGGGGTTTGTAGCATCGAGCCAGGTCCCCCGCCGGCGCCATGAAAAGGACTCTAAGGCACTGGATCTGCCTCTGGAAGGGCTGTGTCCACCTTGACGGACGTGGGGCCACCGGGGGCTCAGACGCACCTTACTCCCCACGCTCTTGAGGCTTCTGTGAACTGGGGAGTCAGGGGAGGCGACCTCTGCTCTTGAGTGCAAAGCTGGCACACAGGGACCTCGCCCCGGGAGAGGTGAGGAACCCTAAATCAGGCCCTTTCAGGAACTGCAGATCCTTGCTTGACGGATTGCCTGTGTTTCCAGAGTCCTCTTCCTTTGAAAATTTGAAGGTCAGGTGTGCTCAAACATGCAGTTCTTGAATATGTCACTAGATGCGAGTGGCCGTGTGGTTTCCGTAGTGTAGTGGTTATCACGTTCGCCTAACACGCGAAAGGTCCCCGGTTCGAAACCGGGCGGAAACAACTTCACTTTCCTACAAACTTGTAGATTCATATTTTAAATACAAAATAGAGGTCTGCCGCGTGGAATGAGGCCTGCAGCTTCAGCTTCACCATCAGTCCTCTCAAAGAATATTCAGGGTTGATTTCTTTTAGGACTGACTGGTTTCATCTCTCCTTGACCTGCATACAGGTTTTTCTGGAGGCAGGTAATGGTCTGCTATTCCCATCTCTTGAAGAGTTTTCCATATTTTGTTGTGATCCACACAGTCAAAGGCTTTAGTGGAGTCAATGAAGCAGAAATAGATGTCTTTCTGGAATTCTCTTGCTTTTTCTATGATACGATGGAGGAAAAATGCAGGAAAAAAAGGAGAAAACGGATAGAACCAAATTAATTGGAGAAGTATGTGGAAAAGGTTAAATAGAGAGTACTACAAACAGTGGAGGAAATTTCATTGGTAAAAGGCGTTTACAGGGTGATGATGATGAGCCTACTCTTTCATGCATTCTAGGATTCCCAGTCAACCTGCTTTCCTCCAGAGATCCTCTCTGAGGATCAGAGACTACCTGGACGTACGTCCTTGTGTGTGTGTGTGTGTGTGTGTGTGTGTACACAAGACACAGAGGAGTAGGGTAGTAGTGGAGCATGGGAGAGGATGCATAGACCAGAAACAATCATACTTCACTTACATTCTAAAAGAGTGAGACGCGTCCCTGGGTGGGCTCAAGCCACGAGCTTTTCGGTTAACAGACGAATGCGCTAACCGATTGCGCCACAAAGTCAGTCGGGAGGGGCGTTTAATCCTCACTCGCACATAAAGCAAGCATACTTACGGAACTGGGCGGAGCCACCTGTGTTTCTCAGAATGGCGTTGCCACTTCAGAGCCTCGGACAACCTGAGAGATGGAGTCCACTCAGCCTGTTCGTTCCCGTCGGGAAGCCGGGAGGTTCCGAGGGCAGAAGGCCTCCTGAGCGTCCTCGCCGCCGCAGATGTCAGCGCCCAAGAGAAGCCCCGAGCTTGAGCCGAGGGGCCCCAGAAAGAAGCTGATGGCTCCTCGTTTGATCCGCCTTCGTCCGACCGTGTGCGCTTCTGGACATCGGTTCAGTAGATGGGGTGCGTGTGGCTGCAGCTGGAAAGAGATCAGTTTGTTGTGATCCACACAATGTAAGGCTTTAGCTGTCTTTTGAGGACGGGAAAGCAAAGATGTGAAGAGGGCGAAGAGATCCGAGGAAGGCCAAGGGCAGGAGAGAACAAAGAATGAGCCAGAGGGAGAAAGGGACTTCAAGAGAGAGGAGCGGGCTGGAATCGCGGCGGGGGCCGTCGCTGGGTTGAGGAGATCACAGCGCCTGACTCTGGCGCAGCTCCCACGCTTTCCTGAGGTGTCCGGGAATCCGGCTCACCCCAAATCGCAACGCTGCTGGCCTTGCATTTGTTCTGGCAGTTTTCTTTGCTGGTTGTGAAATTCTGGGTCTTGTGTCATGTCCTATAAGGAATAAATATAAGAAAAAAATAAGGTTTTCCACTGTAAAACCTTATTTTATCTTTTTAATTGGGGGATTTTTAAAGCAAGGAATTGGACTGACTACTGTTCCCCTTTTGATGAGCTGATCAGATGAACTAGTAAACTGGCAGATCCCACTAGCCCAGGAGGTTACTGCTGGTCAGACAGGATTCCTTCACTCTCTCTTGAAAGTTCTGCTGCCACTGAAAGAGATCAGTAACTTAAAACCACACCCAGACTTTATGCAGTGCAGTGCCAAAACGCAAGAGCTTACACTCGATGGTGACATGCTAAGTTTTGCCATGTGCTGAGGCACTGTCTACAAGTTTTACGTGGATGTACTCACTTTATCCTTTCAACAGGCTTCTAGCATATCACCATCCTCATTTCACATATGAGAAATATGAGGCATGGAAGGTTAAATAATTTGTCTAGTCACTCAATCAGTGAGTGGGATCTGAAAGCAGCAATCTGAACTGGAGCCTGCCTGGCTCCACAGGTTATGGTGCTAGTCAAAGAGGAACACAAATGGTAAAAATGGCAAGAGATTTAAGCCCGCATGTTTCTTTGACAAAACACCAAGGAGGAGTCATGTAACACAAATAAAACTGCAGTATCCTCATGACCCACTTGCCTGGCAAACACCTTTCTTATTCCAAGAGCTGCTCCCCTCGAATCCTCAACTTATACACACCTTCTGCAAGGACTAGATTTTCCCTCCCTTTTATCCTTTCCTCTCACCTTTCCAATACCTCTTTCATAGATTTTCTGTTCTTTCACAGCTCTTCCGTTCTTTCACCTCCAGGTCATTCATTTTTTAAAATTTAAAAACGTTAACTATATCTAAAGAAGAAAATAAGCAGCCATTCGTAGTCCCACCTCCTAGAATGGACTGCTGTAAACATCTTTGCACATTTTCCTTCAAATCTATTTTTACATTATTCTAAGTAGCAAAAGCGCATGGCTTCATGCTAAATCGTTTCAGTCCTGTCTGACTCTTTGGGACCCAATGACTGTAGCCTGCCAGGCTCCTCTGACCATAAGAGGATTCCAGGTAAGAATATGGACTGGGTGGCCATACCCTCCTCCAGGGAATCTTCCTGAACCAGGGGTAGACCCCACATCTCTTGTGTCTCTTGCATTGGCAGGTGGGTTCTTTACCCATTAGTATCACTTGGGAAGCCCCTAAACTCTATGTGTTATTTTACAAAATTGAAATGATGCAGAAAATACAAATATGTAAAATTTTGAAACATCTTAAATTCAAAAGTAACTTCTGTTAATGTAAGTAAATGATAATGGAGTCATTTAGGTATATCAGCCGAGAGACGGAGAAGGCGATGGCACCCCACTCCAGTACTCTTGCCTGGAAAACCCCATGGACTGAGGAGCCTGGTAGGCTGCAGTCCATGGGGTCGCACAGAGTCGGACACGACTGAAGTGACTTAGCAGCAGCAGCAGCAACCGAGAGAAGTATATATATATATGCTTTTATATGATTGAGCTCTTATAGAATCTATTCTGACTTTAAAGTATTTCAATTTACTAGTGTATGAATTTAATGAAAAAATAGAAAAATGAAGAAACTATTGAACTTTCAGTCAAATTGTTTACCTTAAGAGACATACATTTCTAAAAGAACCCTCTAGTGCTAATAATAATAATGAATGTCATTGAATTAAGTTATTAAGATTTGGAATGATTCTTCTCGTTATTTTTTAAAAATCCAATTTCTGAAGAATTAATTTTAAAATAATACAATCTATCCATTTCAAGTTTTGACTTTTGACAAGTGGATGCACCTATGGAACCACTACCCAGTTCAAGAACATCTCCAGCACTCCAAAATATCCCCTTGAGCCCCTTTGCCGTCAACCCCCTGCCACTCCCTGTCCCAGGGGCTCAGTGATCTAGTTCTTGTCACTAGGGATTAGTTTGCCTCATCTAGTAATTCCCATAGGTGGCCCCACAGAGTATGTACTCTTTTCATCACTCAGGGTGATGTTTTAATCCGTATCGTTGCCATGTATCAGGAATTTGTTTCATTTTATTGAAGAGTAGTATTAAACCTTTGAGTGACTATGTCACAATCATATCTATTCACTTCGTGCTGGACATTTGAATGGTTTTCAATCTGGGGACTATTATGAGCAAAGCTACTATAAGCAAGTCCCTTTTGTGGGCATATGTTTTATAAATTCCATTTAAATTTTTCTATTCTTTAATATACATTTATTTTGTGAATGGATGTTACATTCATCATGACAAAATTTATTGAAATGTTTAAAAATGTATTCAAATGTTACAAAGACTGAAGTGCCAGCTTATCTTTGATTGTTTCCTCCCAGAACATACTTAATATTGGCCACCTTCTGTGCCAGCTGTGCTATTTGGATTATTTCATTTAATCTACACAATAGCTTCATGAAGTACTTATTATTTCTTTCATATGACACTTTCAGAATTGGCCTAGCAAACTGGAGCTGACCCAAGGTCACAAGAAAGTTAGGTGGTGGCACCAGGATTAATAGGAGGCCCCCTGAGTGTTGGGCTCGTTACGATCGAGCTAAATAGTCTCTGCCGTTCCTGGTTCCTGGTTTCCTGTCTACCTTTCGCCCCCAATCTGTGTGCTTGAGGCGGACCCTGGCAACCAGCATTTCCAGGTCTTTCTTGCCCATGGAATCCAATGGGTGCAGCCAAACAAATGAGATCAGAAGGGAGAGGGGAGGAATGGGCATGATAAATGTTGCCTGCCATATCAGCAAACAAAGCATGCTGTGCCATCTAGCCACCAGCCACTACCGACCTTAATGAGTGCATTAAGAAGAAACCTATCTGTTGTTGGAGTAGGAAATGGCAACCCACTGCAGTATTGTTGCCTGGAAAATCCCCCTGAAGAGAGGAGCCTGGTGGGCTACAGTCCATGGCGTCCCACAGAGTTGGATATGACCGAGCATGCATGACTGAACACAGACTGTGGGATCTTAGTTCCACAAACCCTGGCCCACAGCTGTGAAAGCACCAAGTTCTAACCACTAGACTGCCATGGATTTCTTACCACATCTTAAGATGTCAGTTACCTGTGTGTAAACTTCGTCGAAGCACTTCATTGCATGTAGACTTGAAAACTGCAAGAGACTGGATCATAAATGTTCTCATCACAAAAAAGAAATGAGAATTATGTGATGGGATGGAGGTGCTAGTTAACGCTCTGGTGGGAATCATTTTGCCATATATAACTGTATCCAATCAACGTGCTCAACGCACACAGTGTTATGTCAATTATGTCTCAAAAAAAGTTGGAGGAAAAAAAATTTTGAAGGAAAGAAAGAAACCTGTGTTACTTCTTTGGAATCCATCATAAGCCAAGGGGGACACGCTCCAGTGCTGCAAGTTCAAGTGCTACCCAGCTGGGGAGGAAGGACTGCTTATTCACTGGTCACCTGCCCAAGGTGGTCTGCTTTGGCTCCAGCAGCTGGTGGGAACTAGACTGGCCTTCACCGGCGCCAGGGGGATTGGGTCCCTGCAGGCTCTCACTTCATCCTCATGAGGTGGTTCGATGAAGAAATCACCAAGGATTTCTTCTTTTCCCCTAATCTATTACCACTGCTGACGGGACAGGGCTTGAAGGAGATGCTGCCCTTCTCCTACTGGTCTCTTCTGGCCCGGTGGTTACTGCCCGCGGGATCAGAACCAGGGGGCGGGGAGGGCACCGGCTCTCTGAGAACCAAAAGTCGCCGCGTGCACCCAGGTGTGCCGCTCACCTGTGCCTCGCCGGCTCCCGGCGTGCTGAATCCACGCTGCCGGCTGAAGCGTCTCCCGCTGCGCCACGCCGGCGTGGGGGCTCTAGACCCCGCGGCAGAGGCCATGCTGAGGTGGCCCGGCCCTGCCCCCGACCCTGGAGGACAAGCTGGGGGAGAGGCCAGTCTTGACCGACCTGGCCAAGAGAGTTCTCAACCTCGGCCCAGCCCCACACACTCGAGGATAAAAGACTCAAAACCCTAAAGTTTCAAAGGAGCGAGACTCTCGAGTTGAATCCATCTCCCGACCTTTATGAGGAAAGTTGAGGGAGGAAATCAGACCAAGAAACAGATTATGTGCATGAAAATGCACAACTAACCAAAGAAAAATAGGATTTTCTGACAAGTTGGAAGTGTGGTCTGAAAGACTGGTGTCAAAGAGAAGTGTGTTTGGTCTGAGCCAACAGAGCATCAGGTAAGGTGGGAAAACACCCTTGCCACAGGGGTGGAAAGGGAAAGACCCGGAGTTTCTTTTGGAACCCTGGGGCCTCCCCAGAAAGCATAATCCACTGACGCTGTCCCCTTTCCCACATCTGTGCTCCTTAGAGATATTTGGGATCCCAGGTCTCACCTGGGGGCCTCCATTCCAACTCCTTTTTTTTTTTTTTTTGGAAGACAAATCCCAACGGTTTGCATCACTCTGATGTTTGCTTTTCAGCTATCAAGGTCCTGAAAGCATCTGGACCTCGCTAATGGAAGGAGTAACTGACCAGTTGCGGTTCACAGAAGAGCCTGAAATTTTGGCCTGGGAGAAGAGTGGGGGAGTGGAGAGCAGATTCTGGGGGATCCTGAGGTCTAACTGCCTAGGGGCCCACAGGGACCTCGCTCTGGGAGAGGTGAGGAACTCTCAGTCAGGGCCTTTCAGGAACCCCAGATCCTTACTTGAGGGATCACTTGGGCTTCCTTTGAAAATTTGAAGGCCAGCTGTGTCCAAACATGCATTTCTTGGGCGTGTCTCTAGGCCGCACTGGCCATGTGGTTTCCGTAGTGTAGTGGTTATCACGTTCGCCTAACACGCGAAAGGTCCCCGGCTCGAAACCGGGCGGAAACAACCTCGCTTTCCCGCGGGCTTTTAGATCCGTATTTTGAACAAAGATGGAGGCCTGCCACAGGGAGTGAGACTTGGCGCTTCAGCTTTACCATCAGTCCTCCCAAAGAATATTCAGGATTGATTTCCTTTAGGACCGACTGGTTTCGTCTCTCCTTGACCTGCATACAGGTTTTTCAGGAAGCAGGTAAGGTGGTCTGTTTTTCCCATCTCTTGAAGAATTTTCCACAGTTTGTTGTGATCCACACAGTCAAAGGCTTTAGAGTATTTCATGAATCAGAAACAGATGGCTTTCTGGAATTCTCTGGCTTCTTCTATGATCCAGTGGATGGAAAACGGAGGAAAAGAATAGAACCAAATTAATTGGAAAAGTATATGGAGACTACTACAAACAGTGGAAGAAACTTCATTAGTAAAATGAGTTTACAGGGTAGATGATGAGCCTACTGTTTCATGAATTCCAGGATTCCCGGTGACCTGCTTTCCCCGAGATTCCGGACGTAGGTCCTCGTGTGTGTGTGTGTGTGTGTGTGTGTGTGTCATGGTGACTGCAGCCATGACATTAAAAGACGCTTGGTCCTTGGAAGAAAAGCTATGAGCAACCTAGACCGCATGTTAAAAAGCGGAGACATTACTTTGCCAACAAAGGTCCGTCTAGTCAAAAGCTATGGTTTTTCCAGTAGTCGTGTATGGATGTGAGAGTTGGACCATCAAGAAAGCTGAGTGCCAAAGAAACGATGCTTTTGAACTGTGGTCTGGAGGAGACTCTTGCGAGTCCCTTGGACTGCAAGGAGATCCAACCAGTCCATCCTAAAGGAGACCAGTCCTGGGTGTTCATTGGAAGGACTGATGCTGAGCCTGAAACTCCAATACTTTGGCCACCCCGTGTGAAGAGTTGACTCTTTGGAAAAGACCCTGATGCTGGGAGGGATTGGGGGCCGGAGGAGAAGGGGACGACAGAGGACGAGATGGCTGGATGGCATCACCGAATCAATGCACGTGAATTACCTGATGGATTGGCCCTTCTTACTGGCCATTGAGTTCTCATTCTTTTTATTTTTTTAACTAAAAGATATAGGCTTTGGTTACTTTTGTAAGGCTTGCATTTACCTCAAATGTTACCCATGGCCTTGATCAATTTGGTTAAAGTCAATTCTTGCCTGCACCAGCGCTTTCCTTCCTTCCCCACTCTGCTACTGGACTGAAGCAATGTTCAGCTTTAAGGATTCCTGCCCAAGCCTCCTGGGAGGTCTCAATGCCTTCCTCCCAAACCAGCCTTCCCAGCTTGGTTTTCACCCTTTCCCGCTCCCAGGCGGACCTCACAGAACGCAGCCTACCCAGGCTGGAATGCGGGAGCTCCACTCAGCTGGGGCTGCTCCGGGGCTTTCCATCGCTCACCCTACAGGATGCTGTGGATTCCAAAAACTGGGATAAAGTCTTTTTAAAAAAGAACCGTTCGCTTCGAAACTTTTCTGTATTTCCATTCTCAACGGTTTTCATGGGACGAGGGCTAAAGACGACAATGTATTCATCCAAGTCCTAGAGCATCCCAGTGAGTGCCCGACTCTGTCGCCGGCGTGCGGACACAGAACGACCATCCCCGCGACCTCGGTGCTTAGTCGCTAAGTCCTGTCCAACTCTTTGCCACCCCATGGACTTAGCCCGCCAGGCTCCTCCTCCATGGGGATTCTCCAGGCAAGAATACTGGAGTGGGTTGCACGCCCTCCTCCAGGGGATAGTCCCAAACCAAGGATTGAACGCGGGTGTACTGCATTGCAGGCGAATTCTTACCGTCTGAGCCCCAGGGAAGCCTACTCTGGTGGAAATCGCCTGGTGGACACAGGAAACCTAAGCACAGCCCCGGAGGCCTATGCCAGGGTAGGCAAACTCTCATTCGTTGGGTGTAGGCGAGGAAGTGGGAAGAGCCATTATGGGAGCGCACCGTGTCTGTGGATCTATTTCGGTTCAACCCCGCAGGATTGGAGCCCTGGCCCCTGGTATCTCTGGGAGCTCTGGCATCTGTGCTCGGTAGAAGGCATGGAAATGGCACCGTTTCCCTGGGGGCAGGGGTCTTATCCTAGGAAGAAGGCTCCACTCCAAAGACTCCAGGAATGGCCGGTACTGCTGTCTCCGTAGCGCAGTCGGTTAGCGCGTTCGGCTGATAACCGTAAAAGTTGGTGGTTTGAGCCCACCCAGGGACGGTGGGGTGGCATTTTAGAGACCACCAGAGAGACTCCTTTTTGCCAGGAGAACACCAGAAAGGGCAGCGGCGAGCCGGCGTGCAGAGAAAGAGCACAGGTGTCAGGCACAAAGGAGCAGCAGAGAGGGCGGGTCCCGGAGGATTGGAAGCGTCGACCATTCCTGAGACCCCAGAGTGCTGACCGCCTGTGCCATGACAAGGGCCACCGAGGCGCGGGCCCGCGGCGCGGGAGGGTCAGCCTCCACACCGCTGGGCAGCGGAGTCTCCTGGCCTAGGACGCAACCACCATCCCCGCCTCCTGCGGCTTCCGGGAGCTTGGCAATCGGCTGGGGCGACCCCTGAGCTCAGGTGCGGAGTTAATGGTTTGAGGCCTCTACGTTGGGTGCGGGACCCCGAATGCAGCCTGTGGGGCCCCGAGGGTCCTCTCTTGAGGGGGAGATGAGGAACCCTAAAGCAGGGCTTCAAGGTTCCTGTTTGAGTGTTACAATTAAGTGGTCTGGATGCTGGTGGCCCCATTCGGGATTTCATGGATACAGTGTTAAGTAACGGGGTTTCCGTAGTGTAGTGGTTATCACGTTCGCCTCACACGCGAAAAGTCCCTGGTTCGAAACCGGAGGGAAACAGGTTGCTCTCCCCCCCCTGCCCCATCGGCCCCCCCACCGCGGAGATTTGCATTTGCATCGGCAAAGGCAAAAGGCTCGGGGTTAGGCAGCAGGCTCAGCAGGAGGCCGCTGAGGTATTTCCCTTCTAGTGAGTGGCAAGGATTCGGCGCTCTCACTGCCGTGGCCAGAGTTCAATCCCGGATTAAGGAACACTTTCTTTCTTCCAGCGTCTGCACTCACACAAATCACTCTCTTTCCGCCCAGATCAGAACTGTATTTCGCTTTAAGGTCCAGTGCAGAACATTTCTGCATAGAGTTTCTAAATGCCGCTGAGTCCGGGCCTCAGGTTCCTTGACCTCAGGCTGGCTGTTAGAGCTGAGATGCCCTGAACGGCCTGGGCTGGCCAGCTGTGGCCTCCACTTTTTCCTCCTGGCATGGTAAACCCAGAGTCTTACTTAACAGAGTTTCCATTCAAAGAGAAGGTGGGTCTTCAGTTCCAAAAATTCATTCAAAACCAAAACCAAAAGCTTCTGTAAGATACCAAAAGTTTGCAAGATGGTATATTCTGTACCTAAGTGCCCAGTTAACATCATACTCTTTCCTTATGTAAGAGTTATGACATCACTTGATAATAACATGCCGACATCTCAGGATCGTTCCTTTACTTTGGAGTCCCTCTCAAAGCTATCTTCTGTGGGACCTGTCTTCCAAGGACAGGAACAGCTTGGCTGTCCAGAAGAGGGCCCTCTTGACCCTCCGGAACCTGGAATTTGGTCTCTTTTGGACGTAGAGAGGGTACGTGTGTTAGTCATTCAGTTGTGTCAGACTTTTTGAGATCCCTTTGGACTGTAGCTCACCATGTTCCTCTGTCCATAGGATTCTCCAGGCAAGACTACTGGAGTGAGTTGTCATTTCCTTCTCCAGGGGATCTTCCCAACCCAGGTCTCCTGTATTGCAGGCAGATTCTTTACCATCTGAGCCACCAAAGAAGCCCAAAACAAACACGACCACAATGCATTGACCAGGAATCAAACTGGGTCTCCCGCGTGATAGGCGAGAATTCTACCACTGAACCCCCAATGTCCCTACTGAGAGGCTTTTTAAAAGAATATCCTAGATGGTGTTTTATTCAGCTGATTTCCAAGTGCAGGCAGGCCTGTCATGCCCTGTGCTTGTAGGATGGTCTAGGCTTTCATCCTCTGCCCTCCGCAGCACTGGCTGCCCTCTGGCCCCTTGCAGGTTGCTTTGGTGGGCAGTCAGTGGTGTTTTGATTGTCTGATTGGTGGAACCACCTCGTCCTCACCCCCACTGGCTCAGTCGTGTCTGACTCTTTTCAACCCCATGAACTGTAGCCAGTCAGACTCCTCTTTCTATGGGATTTTCCCACTACTTTGCTGGAAACCCATTGGGTCAGTGCAGCTGCCCCCTCCACTCTTGCCTGGCTCCCTGTGTCCTGAAGGGATCATAAAGTGTTCTGTCAGAGCACAAAGGTGAAAAGTCCTTCCCTGTGGCTGGTAGAATAGAGAACCAGATGGGAAACGTGTCCAAGGGAGGGGGAGCATCCTCAAGAGCTTTCTAGGACTGTTGTGTGGGTGCTGTTGAAGAAGGATTTCATAGGGCCTGGACTCCCTCTTAGGCTTGTTCATGCTGATCATGCTTGGCCACCTTTCCAATGGACTCTGAACTCTGTGTTTAGTGCCTATGAAAACAACAACAGAAGGATAAGACCCCCTCCAGACAGGGGAAACTTGAAGATCGTATCTAGGTTACTCATCGCCTAAGAGAAAACATACACTAATCAATCACCCCTTCCTCCAGACAGGCCATAAATTTTTCTGAATCAATCAGTGTAACCTCGGGTTTATTGATCATTGGCTAATTGTTTGAGTGTTTGAGCACATAGCACGTGAATGATGGGTTTATTGGGATTGTAGTTTCCTTGGTTTATGTAAGTCTCAAGGAATTTGGAGTGGTGGGTTCAGACACATACACATGAGGTATAAAAGATTTTCACAAATGCTTGTCGGGGTCCTTGGCTAAGAGTAGACTTTGCCTTGGGCCCGCTGGTGTAATAAACTGCACTCCACTATCTGCATTGTCGATCTGAGTGAGTTTGTTTCCCGGAACGCATGGCTACAACACTGTCAGGTGGGTCTAAGCCCCAGGATAATAGTGCTTACTCTTGTGTTGTTCTGGCCTTGACCCAGTCCCAGGTCCAGTCCAAATTCAAGCACAGAGGCATCCAGCTTTACCACATATATTCCACTCTCCCTCTCTCCAAAGTGTGGTAGTGAACCACCTTTTCTATATCAGTGAATACAACCCATGTGATTTTTTTTTCCCTTGAACTTTCTGTTTTCCTGAAATGTAACTCAGGAATATAAAAATGTTTAGCTTTAGATAATTAATGCTCTCCATGCTACGTACAAGAAAAAAATTCAAATTGATAGTAAGGATGAATCTTGAATACTTTTAACACTCTAGATAATTCTAATAATTGATGTATAATTGTATAGAAAATATTTGTCCTGTCATATTCTCAGAGATGACTCCTGGTATACGTTACCCAGCTTTAATAATTTTGGTCTAAAAACTACTTCATCTTGACTTTCAGATTTTCTAAAAATGTGGAAAATATTGGTGTCATACTATTATAGATTGTAGAAGTCTTGCATTTATTTTCTATTCAAAATCCTAATGAAAGAACTGCCTATTTCCTGTATTGCTTTGTTTCCCATAAGCAAACTCTAATTCCAAAAATATTTCCATTTATAAAATTCAAAATTATGTGCCACAGAAAATTAAATATACCATATAATATTTTTCCGACGATGATTAAGTCTTTTAGTTATAGATATCATAGTTACTTATATTTCCCTTTCAACATGGGGGTAAATGTTTTTCGATATCACCTAATATGTAACTATCTGACATGGCAGCTCATCCCAGCAACCATTTACTCACAAGGACAACCTGCAGTTACAAGACTCGGTGCGAAGGCCCCTCGTGGGGAAGGACTCCATGGACTCAGCCTCTGCCTTTTACTCTAGAGACCCAGAGGACCCAAGGCGGGGGCGGTACTGGCTGGGCCGCTGCTACCCTGGTCGGGGGTGGAGGGCAGAGATGGGCAGAGTGGCCCGGGTCCAGCGAGGACCCCACCGGGTTGGTCCCACACCTGTTCGCCGTGTCCATGTGAACCACGCCGCTGTGGGTCGCAGGAAAACTCAGGCGGGCCCTATTAGGGGAGGAAAAAGTGTTCTTCTAGCTAGGGAGAAAGGTCCCACCGAGATTTGAACTCGGATCGCTGGATTCAGAGTCCAGAGTGCTCACCATTACACCATGGAACCCCTTCAGGAGGTATTTGGCCACCATCGCAGGAGAACGCCCTCGGGAGCCACCTGGCCTCCAGCTCCAGAGAACTGTATCCGCTTCTTTAGCCTCCATGCTGCTGCTGCTAAGTCGCTTCGGTCGGATCCGACTCTGTGCGACCCCACAGACGGCAGCCCACCGGGCTCCCCTATCCCTGGGATTCTCCAGGCAAGAATATTGGAGTGGGTTGCCATAAGTCCCTCCTATAATCTCAGGACAGTTCTTCTAAGGCTCCGAGGAGACTCCAATACGGTTGACTCCCATGGGTGCTCATCCCTCTCGCTTTCTCTCTGTTCCTCTCCTTTGATCGACTCAGCTCACTCTTACCTCATCCACTTTGGGTTTTGTGCCAGGGAGGACCCCCTAGGTCCCTATCACCAACCGCATAGTCTGCCTAGGTTAACCAGAGTGTCCCATCCGGAGGTAAAATTTCTGCAGACAAGAGTGTTATTTTCCTTTTCTTTGCCTTCACCCTTTTCCCATAGCCCAGAGGGGGCAGACGGTTGTCAGGGCAGGAGGCGGGGTTTCCTGGGTCCCTTAGTTTTCTCACAGCGCTGATCACACTCCTAAGCCGCCACCACCTCTTACCTGTAACATACAAAGTGTGTCAGCGGTGGAGTGGGAATGGAGGCAGGAGAACTCTTCTTTATTCTTCATATAATTCTGATTTGGAGAGGGATAAGTTATTCTCACAACAAATCAAGGATTGAACCAGGGTGTCCTGCATTGTAGACGGATTCTTACCGTCTGAACCTCAAGGGAAGCCCACTGTGGTGGACACAGGAAACCGAAGCACATCCTCGGCCCCGGAGGCCGTTGCCAGGGTGGGCAAACTTACTCGTTGGGTGTAAGGCGAGGAAACGGGAAGAGCCGTCATGGGAGCCCACCGGGTGTTCAGCGGTCCTTGGATCTATTTCGGTTCCGGCCCGGAAGGTTCGAGGCCTGGATGGCGGTTTCTCCGGGAGCGCTGGCATCTGTGGCGGGTAGGGGGCAGGGAAATGGCACCGTTTCTCCGGGGGACAGAGCACTCACCCTGGGAATGCGTTAAGTAGGTCTACTCCAGAGAGAGTCCGAAAGAGCCCTCTACCGCTGTCTCTGTGGCGCAATCGGTTAGCGCGTTCGGCTGTTAACCGAAAGGTTGGTGGTTCGAGCCCACCCAGGGACGGTGGGGGTGCCATTTTAGGCAACACCACAGAGACTCCCTTTGCCAAGAGGACACCGGAGTAGTGATGCGCCCAACGGACTTTCAGAGAAAGAGCACAGGAGTCAGGTGCAAAGGAACAGCGGGGAGGGCGCGTCCCGGGTGGACTGGAAGCGTCGGTCATTCCTGAGAGCCCGGATCGCTGATCGCCGGCGCCGAGAAAAGGACCACCGAGGCGCGGGTCCGCAGGGGGCGGAGGGGCGGCTTCCACACCGCTGGGCTTCGGGGTCACCTGGGCCTCGGGCGCACCCACCGTCCCCGCCTCCTGCGGCTGCCGGGAGCTGGGGAGTCGGCGGGGGCGACCGCCTGAACTCAGGGTGCGCAGCTGAGGATGTGAGGATTGATTCTGCGTTGGGTGCGGGGCCCCGAAGGCAACCTGTGCGGGCCCGAGGGTCCTCACTTCAGGGGAGAGGGGAGCCCTAAAGCAGGGCCCTCGGGAGCCGCCGTCTCCGTGCCTGAGAGAGCTCGGGGCTTCAAGGTTCCTCTTAGAGTGTGACGAGTTGGTGGTGTGGTTCGTGGTGGCGGGACCTCGGCATTTCATGGATACAGTGTTCAGGGCTAGGACTTGTCCCGTTTCCGTAGTGTAGTGGTTATCACGTTCGCCTCACACGCGAAAGGTCCCCGGTTCGACACCGGGCGGAAACAGGCCTCCCCTTTCTTTTTCTCCCCCGGAGATGTGCCTGCTCATTGGCAAAACCAACGGGCGCGAAAGGCACGGGGTGCGGCAGGGGACGCAGCTGGAGGAAGAGTTGGCGACCACCTGCAAGTCTCTTTATTCAGCGCTAGGAGATCTGGAGGTGGACGCATCCGCTCATCACCCACCACTCATCACCGAGCCTGACGACGCAGAAAACCGAGGTTCACAAAGAGAGCAAGACCTGGGCTCGGCAGCACGCAGCGCTACCGCTAGACCAGGAGGGATCCAGTCCGCTACTTTGTGTCCTTGCCCCAGAGCAAAAGCGACGCCCGGGAAAGGAGAGGTGAAGGGCGATGAGCCGCCGAGGGCCGGGCTGGGAGCCTTGCCCAGCTGCACACAGCCCTGGGCCGCTGCGACGTTGCCTTTGCAGCTTGCTGACATTCTGAAGGGTCATCTTCCACTCACGTTTCACCGGGAGAGTCTAAGCAAGGCCGTTTCCTACGGCTCCCTGGTGGTCTAGTGGCTAGGATTCGGCGCTTTCACCGCCGCGGCCCGGGTTCGATTCCCGGTCAGGGAACGCTCTCTTTCTTTCAGCGTCTGCACGCACGCAAGTCTCTCCCTTCCTGCCCAGATCGCAACTGTCTTTGCTTAAAGGTCCAGTGCAGAACATTTCCGCACAGAGTTTCGAAATGCCGCTGAGTCCGGGCCTCAGGGTCCTGGACCTCAGGCTGGCTGTTGGAGCTGAGATGCCAGGAACAGCCTGGGCTGGCCAGCTCTGGCCTCCACTCTTTTCTCCTGGCATGGTAAACCCAGAGTCTTACTTAACAGAGTTTCCATTCAAAGAGAAGGTGAGGCTTCCGTTCCAAAACTTCATTAAAATCCCAACCCAAAAGCGTTTGTAAGATACCAAAAGTTTGCAAGAATACGAACATCCTATATTCTGTACCTAAGTGCCCAGTTAACATCACATTCTTTCTTTGGATAAGAGTTATGACATCACTTGATAGTAACGTGCCGATATCTCGGGATTGGTCCTTTCCTTTGACGTCCCTCTCAAAGCTAACTTCAGTGGGATCTGTCTTCCAAGGCCAGCGAACAGCTTTACCGTCCGGAAGAGGGCCCTCTTGGCCCTTCAGGCACCTGGAATCCACTCTCTTTAGCACGTAGAGAAGGTATACGTGTGTTAGTCGCTCAGTCCTTTTGGACTTTTGCCATCCCTTGGACCGATTACTCCAGGCAAGAATACCGGAATAGGTTGCCATTTCCTTCCCCAGGGGAATCTCCCCGCCCCGCCCCGGTCTCCTGTATTGCACCAGCGAGGTCCAAAATAAGCCCAACCACAATGCATTGGCCGGGAATCGAACCCGGGTCTCCCGCGTGGGAGGCGAGAATTCTACCACTGAACCACCAATGCCACTGTAGAGGGACTGCTTGCAAGGGTAACCTAAGATGGAGTTTTCTGCAGGTCTTTCTCAAGTGCAGGTCAGTCATGCCCCGTGCTTGTAGGACGGTCTAGGCTTACATCCTTCGCCCTCCGCGGCACCGGCTGCCCTCTGCCCTCTGGCCTCCTGCGGGTTGCTTTGGCGGGCACTCAGGTGTGCTTTGGATCCGTCTGAGTGGTGGAACCGCCTGGTGCTCGTGCTCACTGGCTCAGTCTCGTCCAAAACTCTTTGCGACCCCTTGGACTCTAGCCCACCAGGCTCCTCTGTCCACGGGATTTCCACGCTCCTTTGCTAGAAACCCATCGAGGCAGTGCAGCTGCCCCCTTGACTCTTGCCTGGCTCCCCGTGCCCTGCAGGGAGCATAAAGTGCTCTGTCAGGACACAGAGGTGAAGAATCCTTCCGTGTGGTTGGAGGATGAGAGAACCAGATGGGAAATGCTGCAAAGCGAGGGGAATATTCTCAAAAGCTTCCCGGAACTGCTGTGTGGGTGCTGTCGGTTGGGTGGCTGCCCTAGGACAATAATGCTTAGTTTTGTGTTCTGGCCTTGACCCAGTCCCAGGTCCAGTCTGAATTCAAGCACAGAGGCACCCTGCTTTCCCACACATATGTCATTCAGCCTCTCTCCAAAGCGGAGTTCTGAACCACCTTTTCTATCTCAGTGAATAGCAACCACGTGGGTCTTTTCTCCTTCTCGCTTTTTCCCCCCGTTTGTTTTGCTGAAATGTAACTGAGGAATATAAGAAAGGTTTAGCTTTAGATAAATTAGTGCTCTCCATGCTACAAACAAGAATAAAATTCAAGTCGTTAATAAGGATGAATCTCAAATACTATTAAGACGCTAGAGAATTCTAATAATTGGTGTATAATTACATAGAAAATATTTGTCCTGTCATGCTCCCAGAGATGACTCTCGGTATGCACCACACTACTTCAATAATTCTGGTCTAAAAACTACCTCATGGTAAATTTCAGATTTATTATTCATAAAGTTTAAAATTATGTATCCCAGTAAATTAAATATACCATATAATATCTTTTAAATCAGGATTAAGTCTTTTGAGTCTCGAAATCATAGTGACTTAATTATTCCCCTTTCAATCTGGGGTCAATGTTTTTAGCTGTCATCTAATATGTGCTTCTAAGTAGCATTTATCTGCCACGATTCAGCTCAATTTACAATTTTAAGATCTATCATTAACTTTAAGTTGTTTGACTGATATTAAATTGGTTGAATTAATGTATAATCTTTGCCTGGAGAATTTCTATTTATTTAAGGTAGAAATAACAAAACACTGTTTAAATATAATGCTGCCCATATTTTTATAGATTATATATAGAGGGGCTATAGGTCAACAGCTTAAGAGATTGTGTGGGTACCTTTAGGAGATATTCCTGAATGGAGCCATAATGTCACTTGAGTCCATACAACACGTGGACTCTCTAAGCTGAGAAGTAAGGACCTGTTGTTTACTTGAAGTACTCATTTATTTTAAAAACATTCCTGAATCTTAGTTACCTGCCTTCTAGATCTCAAGTCACCATTTTTCCATGTGCTATGTAATTCTTTTTTACTCACTGCTGGGGTCCTTAGGCACTGGCAGGCAGATGAACCTGAGAACACGACAGGTTGTTCTCCTGCTGTGATTTCTATTTGTATCTGTGTGTACGTGTGAGTGAGATTCTTATTTTTGATGCCTCCTGGTGTGAATGCACCAAGGAGTGGGACCTTGACTTTGCTCCTGATACAGCAGTTTTCCTGGAGAAGGGCCTGGTACCTGGTGAGCACCTAGTAAGTGCTTGCTGACTGAAGGACTCCTAATGCACATTTGCAGAAAACTGATGAGGAGGACAGAAAGTGGGTAAGATCCACAGCAGCCTAGAGTATAAGGGGCAGAGAGAGACAGAAAGGCACACACTCCAAGAGGGTGAGAGAGGGGCAGAGAGAAATGTCCGAGAACCCAGAGACATCCTCAACTGAGTACGGAAAATCCAAAGAGCTCTTGTTTCCCTCCTGAGCTTCAACTGAGGAATCGGTGGAAGGGGGAACCAAGAACTCTAAGGATCCAGGTTTGTACAAGATGTATTACCGGTGCAGGATTCCGTAGCTTGCAACAATTTGTCTCAAATGAGATAATTTTTCCGGATGTAGCCATGTACTGTCGAGATATCATACGGAGAGAGTCTCGGGGCTTGCAAATGTACCCGTATATTGGAGGGAGACCCCACATTAGAGTGTGTGCATCCAACCAAAGCCAAAATGCAAATCATAAAGGGAAGGGAAGAGGATAAATGCCTGGGACCAGTGGGCTTTTTGTTTTTTTAACTCCGGTAATCCATAAGCTGCTCTGCAAGAGGCTCTCCAGAGTCATTCTGGCTAGTCTTGTCTGGACTCAATGACTTGGTCACTACTGAAAACAGTTACAATTATTAGAATACTTTCCAATCAGCTTGGAAGTTTAGCTGCTGACTATGTGCAATCTCTGGGAAATGTACACTTTGTCTTTTCATTGTACCTCCCGCTAAGTTGAGTCAGTAGGGCACAGATCCCTTTGTTAGAGTAACAGACATGTGTATTGACAATTTCTTGTGATGGCAAGACTGTGAAGAAAAAGACTCTTTCCTTGAGTCAGCAAAATACATTGGGATATAAATTAGCACATCTATTTAGGGAAAACTAAGAACATAAAGAGATGCCTTCAGTTTCTAGCAAAGGTGCAGTGACAGAAATCAGATTAACCCTCCTTCGTAAATCTCACTCTCCACCTTTGTCCCACTCTCAAAGGAACAACAACAACAAAAACACACACACACACACAACATGAAATACTAGCTTCTAAGACACTGGAAATCAGGCAGCAAAAGATAGCAAGCCCTGAGAGATGATAAACAAACAAGATGAGTCTTGCCATGGGCCCAGCTTCCTGCTTTCAGTGAGTTCCCAGGCTCGGCACCAAGAGGAGGATTTGAGGTCAATCCACTGGACTCAAGAAGCTGAGTGTTGGTGGAGAGCAAGGCAGCTGGGAGTTCACAGGGCAAAGATCCAGTGATTCTTATTTGCAAAGCAGAAGTAGAGACACAGATGTAGAAAACAAAGGTATGGATATCAAGGGGGAACTGGGAAGTTAAGGATTTACCTATATACGCTACTGATGCTATGTATACAGTAAATAACAAATGGGAACCTACTCTATGGTATAGGGAAATACCGGATGCTCTGTGGTTACCTAAATGAGAAGGAAATCCACACACAAAAAGAGGGGATATATGTATAGCTGATTCACTTTGCTATTTATCACAACATCGTAAAACAGCTATACTTCAATAAAAGTTAATAATAAAAGAAAGAAACATGAAGAAAGGTCCAGTGATGAGAGAGAGTGGGAGAGAGAGAGAATGCTGGGATATGAAAGGGTCTCCCTCAAGTACTCAGCAGAGTAATGAACGGGGTATCGTTATGAAGAAAGGGCCTGAGGCCAATGAAAGAACATTTAAAAAAGATCCTGGTGCAATGCCTGGTGCTCACACAGGACAAGCAATTGTATTCGATCCCCCCAGACAGAATGAAGAACATTCAGAAAACTCTTGTTACAGTATTGGGAATAAGCAGCTCTAGACTGACCTACCTAAAAATCATGAAAGGAAGATCCAAAGGGATCAAACCATTTACAAGTCACTCAAATGTACCCCAGATAAAACTCAAGAAGATTCATAGGAATACCAAAATAGCCAGTGCCCAAAATGGGAAACGCTGACAATGCTTGGCTTCCAATCAAAGGATGCCAGTCATGCAAAGAGGCAGGAAAATGACAGGTAAGGAGGAGACGAATGAATGAATGAGTCAATGAAATTGAACCAGAAGGGACACAATGTAAAAATCTGCAGAGAAGACTTTAACAGTTATCATGATGGCATACATATGTCCAAAATGCTAATTAGAAACATAGAACATACAAAAATGGCAAAAACAAAACAAACAAACAAACTTTAGAGCTGAAAACTATAACATCCAATGCAATAAATTCACCAGATTGAAGAGCAGATTAGACATGGCAGAAAACAGCAAAAACAAGATTATGGAACACAAAGCAATGAAAAACTGCTCACAATATCCAAATGGAAACTCACTGTCAAAATAAAATGCTTTTAATGAACATAGTGTCACTGAACACTCGTCGTTTTTCAGTTGCTAACCTGTGTTTGACTCTTTGTGACTCCATTGACTGCAGCACTCCGGGCCTCCCAGTCCCTCAGTATCTCTCAGAGTTTGCCCAAGTTTGTGTTCCTTGAATCGGTGATGCCTCTGTTGCCCTTTTCTCCTTCTGCCTTCAAACTTTCCCAGCATCAGGGACTTCTCCAAGGAGTCTGCTCTTCTCATCAGGTGGCCAAAGTATTGGAGTTTCAGCATCATCCTTCCAATGAGTTTTCAGGGTTGATTTCCTTTAGGATTGACTGGTTTGATCTCCTCAGCATCCAAGGGACTTTCAAGAGTCTTCTCTAGCACCATAGTTCAAAAGCATCAGTTCTTCAACATTCTGCCTGCTTTATCGTCCAACTCTCACACTGGTACACGACTACAAGAAAGATCACAGCTTTGACTATATGGACCTTTGTGGGCAAGGTGATGTCTTCGCTTTTAATACACTGTCTAGGTTTGTCATAGCTTTCCTTCCAAGAAGCAAGTGTCTTCTAATTTTGTGGCTGCAGTCACCATCCACAGTGATTTTAGAGCCCAAGCACAGAAAGTTTGTCACTGCTTCCACATTCCCCCTTCTATTTGCCATGAAGTGATGGGGCTGGGCGCCATGATCTTAGTTTTTTAATATTGAGTTTTAAGCTGGCTTTTTCACTCTCCTCTTCCACTCTCATCAAGAGGCTCTTTAGTTCCTCTTTGCTTTCAACCACTAGAGTGGTGTCATCTGCGTACCTGAGGTTGCTGATATTTCTCCCAGCAATCTTGACTCCAGCTTGTAACTCATCCAGCCTGGCATTTCCCCTGATGTGCTCTGCATACAAGTTAAATAAACAGGGAGACAGTAAACAGCCTAGTTGTACTCCTTTCTCAATTTTGAGCCAGTCAGTTGATCCGTATAAGGTTCTAACTGTTGCTTCTTGACCCGCATACAGGTTTCTCAGGAGACAGGTAAGATGGTCTGGTATTCTCATCTCTTTTAGAGTGGTCCACAGTTTGTTATGATCCACACAGTCAAAGGCTTTAGTGTAGTGAAAGAAACAGAGGTAGCTGTTTTTCTGGAATTCCCTTGCTTTGTCTATGACCCAGCAACTGTTTGCAATTCGATCTCTGCTTCCTCTGCCTTTTCTAAACCCAGCTTGTACATCTGGAATGTCTCGATTCAAGTTGAATGCTGAAGCCTAGCTTGAAGGAGTTTGAGCATAACCTTACTAGCATGGGAAGTGAGCACAACTGTCCAGTACTTTGAACGTTCTTCAGCACTGCCCATTGAATGGTAGCACATCACTGAAAGACCTGATACATGGGTGACTGATGCTCCTGAAAATACCCAGGGACAAGAAACAGTCTTTGGAGGAACAATGTCAGATAATTCCAATCATAGTAAAGATTATAAACCCACCGATCCAAGGAGCCAAATGAACAAAATGAATGAACACAACAGCACGGAAAAAAAACACATCTGGTCGCATGGTAATTAAAGTGCTCAAAGCCATTGAAAAAGCATATAGTCCCCGAGGGTCCAGAGGAAAAGACCAGACAGATACATATAGAAACAAAAGTACACATGTCAGATTTCATCAGAAGCATAGACGTGAGGGACTTCCCAGGTGGTCCAGTGGTTAAGACTTTGCCTTCTTGGTGTGAGTTGGACCCCTGGTTGCAGAGCTAAGACCAAACAGGCCTCATGGCAAAAACAAACAAACAAACAAACAAACAAAACCACTACTACTACTACTACTACTACTACTACTACTACTACTACTACTACAAACATGAAACAGAAGCCATATTGTAACAAATTTAATAAAGACTAAAGAGAGAGAGAGGAGGAGAGAGATGCATGGAAGTTATAAGACAGTGGAGCAGCCTCTTCAAAGGACAGAAGCCAAAAAGTCAAGGTGGAGTTCTATTCACTACCCACCTTTAAAGTCCTTCAGTATGAAGGTGAATAATGACCATTACAGACATACAAATGCTGAAAGACTTCATCATCAGCAGAGCCACTATACAAGGAATGCTAAAGGAATCCTCCAGAAAGAACACCACCAGATGGAACTCTGGATGTACGCACAGGGAGGAAGGAAAAGAGAAATGGTATCTGTAGGGGGAAAATAAAAGATTGTTAATATAAATCTCTCTAGAAATATGTAACTGATTAAAAAACAGACAAGTGGATTTGTTACATGCTCAGTAAAGGAGAAGCCTAAAGAAATATGGTTTCACTGCTTCAGGAAATTCTGGACTCCCAGTGACCTAGCCAACCTCCTGTGCAACAGACACGCCGGACAGGAGGGGAGCAGTAGAGGAGCCCTTTCGCCTTTCCCGGAAAGGTTGCGCAGCGTAGAAAGAACCACACAGCTTTTGAGTGTTTCAAGGAAGGCTTTCCTAAGGTGTGTTTAGAACAACCAACCTTTTTCCGTGAACAGCCAAAGGCACTAATAGCGCCACAGAGACACGCTCGAGTAAGGTACTTCTCATCCCCATCGATGGGTAATTATCCGCTTCCACGACCTGTGGAGCCACACACATTTTCGAAGGCAGAAACGCGCCAGAGACGCCCCCGGGCCGGAGCCGAGGGGGCCAGAGGGGAAGCTGGACGCCGGGTGGGCTCCCTACTGGTTCTTTCGGTTCTTTGCTCCGCCCTCACCCGACCGTCTGCACCGCTGGTGTTGCCCTCCCTCGGCTCGGCCGCGGTCGGTAGGGCGGGAGCCGGAACCAGCTAATGGGGACGGTGGATCCAAAGGGACGACTGCGAAGAGCTGGAAAAGAAGCCGGCGAGGTGGGGACGAGGACAGCCAGACTTCCCAGAAGGAACGTGCCGCATCTGGGGAGATGAGCATTGGTGTCTGCTTTGATTTTGTTTCCTTTTGTCATAATATATCAGAATTGAGAGAAAGAGCGGGGAAACCGGTGATCGAGCATGAAAGAGAGAAAACGAATACCTGCAGTTTCCAAGAACAAAGCAGCGCAACGATCGAAATCATTTTACGTCAAAGGACAGACATTAAAGACCGTTCTCATCGCTTGGCATGTGGCGCGCCGTGATCGTATAGTGGTTAGTACTCTGCGTTGTGGCCGCAGCAACCTCGGTTCGAATCCGAGTCACGGCATGACCTCCGTGTTACACGTGGCGTCTGACTTCTTTTTCTTCAACGCGGTAATGGTCTACGCTGGGTTCTCCAACATGTGACCGCCCAGTCTATCCAAGAAGAAAATTATTAAGGTGTATTCACAGAATAAGATGCACAAATCATTAACGAACAGCTATTTGATGTGAAATAATCACCAAGACCAAGATGTACAAAAAATTATTTTTAAAGACGTACACAATTTTTTTTTTTTAATCAACCAGGTATGGAAGATACACTTTGATACATGGATGAAGCCCTTTGACACGTTTTCCAGGTAAAGCCCTTTGACACGTTTTCCAGGTAAACGGACAAGACGTCCCATTGGAGAAAGCACCTTCAAGATCACCTTATCTCTGCTGCTAGCTAACTATAAGCATGGACCCTTCGCGCCACCATCTTTCACTCAGGGTCGCCCTCCTCCCCTCTCCCACCCTTACCAAATCACTCCCTGCCAAGTAATTCTAGCAAAGATCTCCCAATCCTCCCGCCCCTCCCCACACAGGCAGAGCGCACACGCTCACCCACCGGACTCACCGCCTTTCATCAGCTCTTCCGGAACCACCTACTCCCGCACAGCCGCTGTTGCTGCCTCAGCTACCGCGGCCTCTGCAGGCTTCGTCCACACCCTTGGCCCCCATCCACCAGCCCCGCTCCCTCGCTCACCTCTTGCCCTACAGTGGACATAACATTTGTCCTAACAGGTCTTCTGAGCGAGCTCCCAAGGGAAAAGGGTGCCCGTCCACTACCTGGTAGAGACCACGAGGATTCCAAACAGCAGCAGCTGGAGAGTCAGGGCATGTCCCTGGATCACCATCATATTGATGTTCTGATGTTGATTTTTACACGAACCATCTGCTTATGCTGCTGATAACAGTTTTCCCTTTATGGCAGTGAGATGAATTGGCTGTTCAAAGTACTCAGGGAAATGAATGTGAGTGAATAGGTGGAAAGAGAATATTTTAAAAACATGTTGTTCTGCACTTGCTCAACTGAAAGTGGGTGGAGATGGTAAAAGCCTGGGAGGCTGGGCATATCCACTCTTGCTGGGCCAGTCATTGGATCTAAACCTGTCGACACTGGGAATACCCCGAGCCTGGGTCTTTGTCTCTGAGAGACACTTAGGAAAATCCGTCTACACCTCAGCGACGGACCACAGCACCTGGTTCCCTTTTCCTGTGAAGCCTAAGCCAGGGATCACAAAGGTACTATTTTAATGACCAGAAGCTATAAGAAAATACTCTTGACATATTTACTCATTCGGGAAATAAACGTCATACTTATAAGGAGATATCATTACACAGCCTCCAGCATGACTGCTTTTTAAAAAATTCATACACTAAATACTGACAAAGGTGGAGCAATTGCACCTGTAGTAGTCAGTTCAAAATCATTCTAGAAGACTGTTGGCAGTTTCTAATAAAGTTAATCTTGTTCCTACGTCATGACCCAGCAATTGCAGTACTTCTATGAATGCACAATATACAAAAAATTGGTATGGAATATTCACCAAGAACACCAGTTAACACCAAAAACTCCAACAAAATTACTCCAGTAATACCAAAAGTAACGGAATAGGCATAACACTATGAATACGCTTAATGAACAAAATGTTGCATGAAAGCAAAGTCAGTTCCCCCAAATGTAGCTTCCTTCATTTGAATTTCAAGAGCAGGCAGCAGTACACTATTGCGGTGGACCTCAGAATGGTAATAAAATAAGGGATCTAGTGTAGGAGTTGCCTAGAAAGTGGCTCAAGTGACATTTCAAGGGTGGGGGAAATTTTCTACACCTTGATCTGGGTGCTGATTACGTGTGCAAAAATTCAACAAACTATGTCTATAGTTCAGTGATTTACTGTTTCTGTAAAACTCAGTGGATGGTGAATGGAAAGGAGCTGGTCTAGACCATGATGACTAGCCTGCATTTTACTGTAAACCTCTTAAATATGCCTTCTCCTTTAGTGTAAGAAAAACCTCACTGATATTTAGAAATATCTTTACCAGAAAACAACAACAACAATAACAATGACCGTGCTATTTTGTTAGTGTAAACTATAGACAAGGCTCCGTGAAGGGCAATCTTTAAACTTTGGGGATGTGTCCTGCTCAACACTGAGACAAGCAGTTGTTCTAGGTTTTGCTTTGACTGGCAGGTTTGTGCGCTGTGGGATTTACTCCTCTTCTTGCTGCATTTTGCTCCCCGGCAGTGGCAAATTCTGCTCTCCCACCACTGCTAGGGGGCATAGCTGGTGCTGGAACTAAAACTAAATGGATAGAATATTACTCCACCAAAAATAAATAAATAAATAAAAAGGAATGAAGTAATGCCAATTACAGCAACATGAATGGACCAAGAGATTGTCATCCTAGTGAAGTAAGCCAGGCAGAGAAAGACAAATATCGTATGACATCGCTTATATGAGAAATCTAAAAAACAAAACTAAGACTGATACAATTGAACATATGTACAAAACGCAAATAAACCCACCGACATAGAAAACAACATTTTGGTTACTAAAGGGGAAAGGAGGAGGGATAAATTAGAAGTGTGTGATTAACATATACACAGTACTACTAATGCAGAAAACAGATAACCAACAAGCACCTAGGGTATAGCCAGGGACCTATACTCAATATTTTATAATAATCTGTAAGGAAAAATAATCTGAACCAAAACTAGATGTATATGTGTGTATAACTGAATCACTTTGTCGTACACCTGAAACAAACACATCATTGAAAATCAACTATAAGTCAAACTAAAAAAAAAAAAAAGGCAAATGGCAAGACAGGCTATAGACACTACCTTGCCTTAGCCTGGATCAGAACCAAGGTTGCTGCTGCCACAATGCAGCACTTACACTCTACAGTTACAATACACAACGTGGCATAAGGTAACTGTCCCACATAAATATACTCACACAGTTTTTGCTGTTTTATTTGTGGACACCAACAGAAGTTTGAGCTCTTCTCTCTTTCATGCTCTTCTCTGACTCTCCCTCCGAGTTCTGCCAAGAGAACGCGCCGGTCATAAACACTCTCTTCAAACAACACAAGAGACGACTCTATACATGGACATCACTAGATGGTCAATACCAAAATCACACTGGTTCTATTCTTTGCAGCCCGAAGATGGAGAAGCTCTATTGCCAAAGTCAGACTTAAATTGAAGAAAGTAGGGAAAACCACTAGGCCATTCAGGTATGACCTAAATCAAATCCCTTACGACTGCTTATACAGTAGAAGTGACAGATTCAAGGGATTAGATCTGAGAACTATGGATGGAGGTTTGCAACATTGTACAGGAGGCCTTGATCAAAACCATCCCCAAGAAAAAGAAAAGAAAAATGCTCCTAATGGTTGTCTGAAGAGGCCTTATAAATAGCTGAGGAAAGAAGAGAAGCAAAAGGCAGAGAAAAGGAAAGATATACCCAAATGAATGCCGAGTTCCAGAGAATAGCAAGGAGAGATAAGAAAGCCTTCCGAAGTGGACCGTGCAAAGAAATAGAGCAAAACAATTAAAATGGGAAAGACTAGAGCTCTCTCCAAGAAAATCAGAGATACCAAGGGAACATTTCATGCAAAGATGGGCACAATAAAGGACAGAGACAGAAGCAAGAGATATTAAGAAGAAGTGGCAAGAATACACAGAAGAACCATACGAAAAAGATCTTCATGACACTGATAACCAGGAGGGTGTGATCACTCAGCTAGAGCCAGACATCTTGGAGTGTGAAGTCAACATAGGGACTTGGGAAGCACCACTGCAAACAAAGCTAGTGGAGGTGGTAGAATTCCAGCTGAGCTATTTCAAATCCTAAAAGATGATGCTGGTGAATTGCTGCACTCATTTGCCGGCAAATTTGGAAAACTCAGCAGTGGCCACAGGACTGGAAGAGGTCAGTTTTCATTCCAATCCCAAAGAAAGGCAGTGCCAAAGAACGTTGAAACCACTGCACAACTGCACTGATTTCTCATGCTAGCAGTGTAATGCTCAAAATTCTCCAAGGTAGGCTTCAACAGTATGTGAACCGAGAACTTCCAGATGTTCAAGCTGGATTTCGAAAAGGCAGAGGAACCAGACTGCAAATTGCCAACATCCTTTGGATCATAGAAAAACCAAGGGAATTCCAGAAAAACATCTATTTCTGCTTCATTGACTAACACTAAAGGCTTTGACTGTGTGGATCACAACAAACTGTGGAAAATTCTTCAAGAGGTGAGAATACCAGACCTCCTTAACTGTCGCCAGAGAAACCTGTATGGAGCTCAAGAAGCAACAGTTAGAACCAGACATGGATCAATGGACTGGTTCGAAATTGGAAAGGAGTACGTCAAGCCTGTATATTGTCACCCTGCTTATTTCACTTGTATGCAGAATACATCATGCGAAATGCCAGGCTGGATGAAGCACAAGCTGGAATCAAGACTGCAGGGAGAAATATCCAGAACCTCAGACATGCAGATGACACCACCCTTTGGCAAAAAGCAAAGAGGAACTAAAGAGCCTCTTGATGAAGGTGAAAGAGGAGAATGAAAAAGCTGGCTTAACACTCAGCCTTCAAAAAACTAAGAGCATGACATCCGGTCCCATCAGTTCATGGCAAATAGATGGGGAAGCAATGGGAAACAGTGACAGACTTTATTTCCAGGGCTCCAAAATCACTGCGGATGGTGACTGCAGGCATGAAATTAAAAGACACTTGCTCCCTGGAAGAAAAGCTATCACCAACCTAGACAGCATATTAAAAAGCAGAGACATTACTTTGCCAACAAAGGTCCATACAGTCAATGCTACGGTTTTTCCAGTAGTCATGGGTGGATGTGAGAGCTGAACCACTAAGAAGGCTGAGCATGGAAGAACTGATGCGTTTGAACTGTGGAGCTGGAGAAGACTCTTGAGAGTCCCTTGGACTTCAAGGAGATCAAACCAGTCAATCCTAAAGGAAATCAGTCCTGAATATTCACTGGAAGGACTGATCCTGAAGCTGAAGCTCCAATACTTTGGCCACCTGATGAGAAGAGCTGACTCACTGGAAAAGAGCTGGTGAGAAAGACTGAAGGCAGGAGGAGAAGAAGGTGACAGAGGATGAGACGGTTGGATGGCATCACCGACTCAATGGACATGAGTTTGAGCTAGCGCCGGGAGTTGGTGATGGACAGGGAAGCCTTCCGTGCTGCAGTCCACGGAGTCGCAAAACGTCCGAGAGGACTGAGTGACTGAACAGCACAGCAAATTTTTCTGCTACTTAATAAAATTATCTTTTACCCCTCACGATCTGTCTGAGCCTCTTCACAGGCTTCTCGGGAGGTCTCATTGTCTCATCCGTGCTTTTGCCTGCTCTCGCTCCTTTCACGTTTCCTCGTTGGACGTGATCTCTCCAGCTGCAGCCACAGGCACCTCATCTACTACAAATGGTCAGATGAAGGCGGAGCACACCAGGAGCCATCAGCTTCCTTCGGGCGCCCCTTGGATCAAGCTGGGGACGTCTCCTGGCCGCGGGCATCTGCGGCGGCGTTGAAGCAACGGGCGGCGGGGACACTTCGGGGACCTTCTGCCCTCGGAATCGCACGGCTTCCCCACGGGAATGAACACGCTGAGCGGACTCCATCTCTCAGGTTGTCCGAGGCTCGGAGAAGTGAAGTGAAGTGAAGTCGCTCAGTCGTGTCCGACTCTTTGCGACCCCACGGACTGTAGCCTACCACGCTCCTCTGTCCGTGGGATTTTCCAGGCAATACTGGAGTGGATTGCCATTTCCTTCTTCAGGGGATCTTCCCAAGCCAGGGATCAAGGCCGGGTCTCCCGCATTGTAGACAGGGGAAAACGCTGTTCTGAGAGACACAGGTGGCTCCGGCTAGCTGCTTAAGCATGCTTGCTTTCCGTCGGAGTGAGGAGTAAGCTCTCCTCGTGTCTCTGGGGTGCAATCTGTTACGGAGTTCGGCTGTTAACCGAAAAGTTCCTGGCTCGAGCCCACCCAGGGAGGGGTCTCACTCTTAGAATGTAAATGATATACGATTGTTTCTAATCTGTGCATCCTCTCCTGAGCTCCAGTCCTACATTACTCTGTGCCTTGGATACACGCGCGCGCGTGCGCGCGCGCGCGCACACTCTCACACACACACACACACACACACACACACACACACACACGAGGACCTACGTCCGGGATCTCGGGGGAAAGCAGGTCACCGGGAATCCTGGAATTCATGAAACAGTAGGCTCATCATCTACCCTGTAAACTCATTTTACTAATGAAGTTTCTTCCACTGTTTGTAGTAGTCTCCATATACTTTTCCAATTAATTTGGTTCTATTCTTTTCCTCCGTTTTCCATCCACTGGATCATAGAAGAAGCCAGAGAATTCCAGAAAGCCATCTGTTTCTGATTCATGAAATACTCTAAAGCCTTTGACTGTGTGGATCACAACAAACTGTGGAAAATTCTTCAAGAGATGGGAAAAACAGACCACCTTACCTGCTTCCTGAAAAACCTGTATGCAGGTCAAGGAGAGACGAAACCAGTCGGTCCTAAAGGAAATCAATCCTGAATATTCTTTGGGAGGACTGATGGTAAAGCTGAAGCGCCAAGTCTCACTCCCTGTGGCAGGCCTCCATCTTTGTTCAAAATACGGATCTAAAAGCCCGCGGGAAAGCGAGGTTGTTTCCGCCCGGTTTCGAGCCGGGGACCTTTCGCGTGTTAGGCGAACGTGATAACCACTACACTACGGAAACCACATGGCCAGTGCGGCCTAGAGACACGCCCAAGAAATGCATGTTTGGACACAGCTGGCCTTCAAATTTTCAAAGGAAGCCCAAGTGATCCCTCAAGTAAGGATCTGGGGTTCCTGAAAGGCCCTGACTGAGAGTTCCTCACCTCTCCCAGAGCGAGGTCCCTGTGGGCCCCTAGGCAGTTAGACCTCAGGATCCCCCAGAATCTGCTCTCCACTCCCCCCACTCTTCTCCCAGGCCAAAATTTCAGGCTCTTCTGTGAACCGCAACTGGTCAGTTACTCCTTCCATTAGCGAGGTCCAGATGCTTTCAGGACCTTGATAGCTGAAAAGCAAACATCAGAGTGATGCAAACCGTTGGGATTTGTCTTCCAAAAAAAAAAAAAGGAGTTGGAATGGAGGCCCCCAGGTGAGACCTGGGATCCCAAATATCTCTAAGGAGCACAGATGTGGGAAAGGGGACAGCGTCAGTGGATTATGCTTTCTGGGGAGGCCCCAGGGTTCCAAAAGAAACTCCGGGTCTTTCCCTTTCCACCCCTGTGGCAAGGGTGTTTTCCCACCTTACCTGATGCTCTGTTGGCTCAGACCAAACACACTTCTCTTTGACACCAGTCTTTCAGACCACACTTCCAACTTGTCAGAAAATCCTATTTTTCTTTGGTTAGTTGTGCATTTTCATGCACATAATCTGTTTCTTGGTCTGATTTCCTCCCTCAACTTTCCTCATAAAGGTCGGGAGATGGATTCAACTCGAGAGTCTCGCTCCTTTGAAACTTTAGGGTTTTGAGTCTTTTATCCTCGAGTGTGTGGGGCTGGGCCGAGGTTGAGAACTCTCTTGGCCAGGTCGGTCAAGACTGGCCTCTCCCCAGCTTGTCCTCCAGGGTCGGGGGGCAGGGCCGGGCCACCTCAGCATGGCCTCTGCCGCGGGGTCTAGAGCCCCCACGCCGGCGTGGCGCAGCGGGAGACGCTTCAGCCGGCAGCGTGGATTCAGCACGCCGGGAGCCGGCGAGGCACAGGTGAGCGGCACACCTGGGTGCACGCGGCGACTTTTGGTTCTCAGAGAGCCGGTGCCCTCCCCGCCCCCTGGTTCTGATCCCGCGGGCAGTAACCACCGGGCCAGAAGAGACCAGTAGGAGAAGGGCAGCATCTCCTTCAAGCCCTGTCCCGTCAGCAGTGGTAATAGATTAGGGGAAAAGAAGAAATCCTTGGTGATTTCTTCATCGAACCACCTCATGAGGATGAAGTGAGAGCCTGCAGGGACCCAATCCCCCTGGCGCCGGTGAAGGCCAGTCTAGTTCCCACCAGCTGCTGGAGCCAAAGCAGACCACCTTGGGCAGGTGACCAGTGAATAAGCAGTCCTTCCTCCCCAGCTGGGTAGCACTTGAACTTGCAGCACTGGAGCGTGTCCCCCTTGGCTTATGATGGATTCCAAAGAAGTAACACAGGTTTCTTTCTTTCCTTCAAAATTTTTTTTCCTCCAACTTTTTTGAGACATAATTGACATAACACTGTGTGCGTTGAGCACGTTGATTGGATACAGTTATATATGGCAAAATGATTCCCACCAGAGCGTTAACTAGCACCTCCATCCCATCACATAATTCTCATTTCTTTTTGTGATGAGAACATTTATGATCCAGTCTCTTGCAGTTTTCAAGTCTACATGCAATGAAGTGCTTCGACGAAGTTTACACACAGGTAACTGACATCTTAAGATGTGGTAAGAAATCCATGGCAGTCTAGTGGTTAGAACTTGGTGCTTTCACAGCTGTGGGCCAGGGTTTGTGGAACTAAGATCCCACAGTCTGTGTTCAGTCATGCATGCTCGGTCATATCCAACTCTGTGGGACGCCATGGACTGTAGCCCACCAGGCTCCTCTCTTCAGGGGGATTTTCCAGGCAACAATACTGCAGTGGGTTGCCATTTCCTACTCCAACAACAGATAGGTTTCTTCTTAATGCACTCATTAAGGTCGGTAGTGGCTGGTGGCTAGATGGCACAGCATGCTTTGTTTGCTGATATGGCAGGCAACATTTATCATGCCCATTCCTCCCCTCTCCCTTCTGATCTCATTTGTTTGGCTGCACCCATTGGATTCCATGGGCAAGAAAGACCTGGAAATGCTGGTTGCCAGGGTCCGCCTCAAGCACACAGATTGGGGGCGAAAGGTAGACAGGAAACCAGGAACCAGGAACGGCAGAGACTATTTAGCTCGATCGTAACGAGCCCAACACTCAGGGGGCCTCCTATTAATCCTGGTGCCACCACCTAACTTTCTTGTGACCTTGGGTCAGCTCCAGTTTGCTAGGCCAATTCTGAAAGTGTCATATGAAAGAAATAATAAGTACTTCATGAAGCTATTGTGTAGATTAAATGAAATAATCAAATAGCACAGCTGGCACAGAAGGTGGCCAATATTAAGTATGTTCTGGGAGGAAACAATCAAAGATAAGCTGGCACTTCAGTCTTTTGTAACATTTGAATACATTTTTAAACATTTCAATAAATTTTGTCATGATGAATGTAACATCCATTCACAAAATAAATGTATATTAAAGAATAGAAAAATTTAAATGGAATTTATAAAACATATGCCCACAAAAGGGACTTGCTTATAGTAGCTTTGCTCATAATAGTCCCCAGATTGAAAACCATTCAAATGTCCAGCACGAAGTGAATAGATATGATTGTGACATAGTCACTCAAAGGTTTAATACTACTCTTCAATAAAATGAAACAAATTCCTGATACATGGCAACGATACGGATTAAAACATCACCCTGAGTGATGAAAAGAGTACATACTCTGTGGGGCCACCTATGGGAATTACTAGATGAGGCAAACTAATCCCTAGTGACAAGAACTAGATCACTGAGCCCCTGGGACAGGGAGTGGCAGGGGGTTGACGGCAAAGGGGCTCAAGGGGATATTTTGGAGTGCTGGAGATGTTCTTGAACTGGGTAGTGGTTCCATAGGTGCATCCACTTGTCAAAAGTCAAAACTTGAAATGGATAGATTGTATTATTTTAAAATTAATTCTTCAGAAATTGGATTTTTAAAAAATAACGAGAAGAATCATTCCAAATCTTAATAACTTAATTCAATGACATTCATTATTATTATTAGCACTAGAGGGTTCTTTTAGAAATGTATGTCTCTTAAGGTAAACAATTTGACTGAAAGTTCAATAGTTTCTTCATTTTTCTATTTTTCATTAAATTCATACACTAGTAAATTGAAATACTTTAAAGTCAGAATAGATTCTATAAGAGCTCAATCATATAAAAGCATATATATATATACTTCTCTCGGTTGCTGCTGCTGCTGCTAAGTCACTTCAGTCGTGTCCGACTCTGTGCGACCCCATGGACTGCAGCCTACCAGGCTCCTCAGTCCATGGGGTTTTCCAGGCAAGAGTACTGGAGTGGGGTGCCATCGCCTTCTCCGTCTCTCGGCTGATATACCTAAATGACTCCATTATCATTTACTTACATTAACAGAAGTTACTTTTGAATTTAAGATGTTTCAAAATTTTACATATTTGTATTTTCTGCATCATTTCAATTTTGTAAAATAACACATAGAGTTTAGGGGCTTCCCAAGTGATACTAATGGGTAAAGAACCCACCTGCCAATGCAAGAGACACAAGAGATGTGGGGTCTACCCCTGGTTCAGGAAGATTCCCTGGAGGAGGGTATGGCCACCCAGTCCATATTCTTACCTGGAATCCTCTTATGGTCAGAGGAGCCTGGCAGGCTACAGTCATTGGGTCCCAAAGAGTCAGACAGGACTGAAACGATTTAGCATGAAGCCATGCGCTTTTGCTACTTAGAATAATGTAAAAATAGATTTGAAGGAAAATGTGCAAAGATGTTTACAGCAGTCCATTCTAGGAGGTGGGACTACGAATGGCTGCTTATTTTCTTCTTTAGATATAGTTAACGTTTTTAAATTTTAAAAATGAATGACCTGGAGGTGAAAGAACGGAAGAGCTGTGAAAGAACAGAAAATCTATGAAAGAGGTATTGGAAAGGTGAGAGGAAAGGATAAAAGGGAGGGAAAATCTAGTCCTTGCAGAAGGTGTGTATAAGTTGAGGATTCGAGGGGAGCAGCTCTTGGAATAAGAAAGGTGTTTGCCAGGCAAGTGGGTCATGAGGATACTGCAGTTTTATTTGTGTTACATGACTCCTCCTTGGTGTTTTGTCAAAGAAACATGCGGGCTTAAATCTCTTGCCATTTTTACCATTTGTGTTCCTCTTTGACTAGCACCATAACCTGTGGAGCCAGGCAGGCTCCAGTTCAGATTGCTGCTTTCAGATCCCACTCACTGATTGAGTGACTAGACAAATTATTTAACCTTCCATGCCTCATATTTCTCATATGTGAAATGAGGATGGTGATATGCTAGAAGCCTGTTGAAAGGATAAAGTGAGTACATCCACGTAAAACTTGTAGACAGTGCCTCAGCACATGGCAAAACTTAGCATGTCACCATCGAGTGTAAGCTCTTGCGTTTTGGCACTGCACTGCATAAAGTCTGGGTGTGGTTTTAAGTTACTGATCTCTTTCAGTGGCAGCAGAACTTTCAAGAGAGAGTGAAGGAATCCTGTCTGACCAGCAGTAACCTCCTGGGCTAGTGGGATCTGCCAGTTTACTAGTTCATCTGATCAGCTCATCAAAAGGGGAACAGTAGTCAGTCCAATTCCTTGCTTTAAAAATCCCCCAATTAAAAAGATAAAATAAGGTTTTACAGTGGAAAACCTTATTTTTTCTTTATATTTATTCCTTATAGGACATGACACAAGACCCAGAATTTCACAACCAGCAAAGAAAACTGCCAGAACAAATGCAAGGCCAGCAGCGTTGCGATTTGGGGTGAGCCGGATTCCCGGACACCTCAGGAAAGCGTGGGAGCTGCGCCAGAGTCAGGCGCTGTGATCTCCTCAACCCAGCGACGGCCCCCGCCGCGATTCCAGCCCGCTCCTCTCTCTTGAAGTCCCTTTCTCCCTCTGGCTCATTCTTTGTTCTCTCCTGCCCTTGGCCTTCCTCGGATCTCTTCGCCCTCTTCACATCTTTGCTTTCCCTGTCCTCAAAAGACAGCTAAAGCCTTACATTGTGTGGATCACAACAAACTGATCTCTTTCCAGCTGCAGCCACACGCACCCCATCTACTGAACCGATGTCCAGAAGCGCACACGGTCGGACGAAGGCGGATCAAACGAGGAGCCATCAGCTTCTTTCTGGGGCCCCTCGGCTCAAGCTCGGGGGCTTCTCTTGGGCGCTGACATCTGCGGCGGCGAGGACGCTCAGGAGGCCTTCTGCCCTCGGAACCTCCCGGCTTCCCGACGGGAACGAACAGGCTGAGTGGACTCCATCTCTCAGGTTGTCCGAGGCTCTGAAGTGGCAACGCCATTCTGAGAAACACAGGTGGCTCCGCCCAGTTCCGTAAGTATGCTTGCTTTATGTGCGAGTGAGGATTAAACGCCCCTCCCGACTGACTTTGTGGCGCAATCGGTTAGCGCATTCGTCTGTTAACCGAAAAGCTCGTGGCTTGAGCCCACCCAGGGACGCGTCTCACTCTTTTAGAATGTAAGTGAAGTATGATTGTTTCTGGTCTATGCATCCTCTCCCATGCTCCACTACTACCCTACTCCTCTGTGTCTTGTGTACACACACACACACACACACACACACAAGGACGTACGTCCAGGTAGTCTCTGATCCTCAGAGAGGATCTCTGGAGGAAAGCAGGTTGACTGGGAATCCTAGAATGCATGAAAGAGTAGGCTCATCATCATCACCCTGTAAACGCCTTTACCAATGAAATTTCCTCCACTGTTTGTAGTACTCTCTATTTAACCTTTTCCACATACTTCTCCAATTAATTTGGTTCTATCCGTTTTCTCCTTTTTTTCCTGCATTTTTCCTCCATCGTATCATAGAAAAAGCAAGAGAATTCCAGAAAGACATCTATTTCTGCTTCATTGACTCCACTAAAGCCTTTGACTGTGTGGATCACAACAAAATATGGAAAACTCTTCAAGAGATGGGAATAGCAGACCATTACCTGCCTCCAGAAAAACCTGTATGCAGGTCAAGGAGAGATGAAACCAGTCAGTCCTAAAAGAAATCAACCCTGAATATTCTTTGAGAGGACTGATGGTGAAGCTGAAGCTGCAGGCCTCATTCCACGCGGCAGACCTCTATTTTGTATTTAAAATATGAATCTACAAGTTTGTAGGAAAGTGAAGTTGTTTCCGCCCGGTTTCGAACCGGGGACCTTTCGCGTGTTAGGCGAACGTGATAACCACTACACTACGGAAACCACACGGCCACTCGCATCTAGTGACATATTCAAGAACTGCATGTTTGAGCACACCTGACCTTCAAATTTTCAAAGGAAGAGGACTCTGGAAACACAGGCAATCCGTCAAGCAAGGATCTGCAGTTCCTGAAAGGGCCTGATTTAGGGTTCCCTCACCTCTCCCGGGGCGAGGTCCCTGTGTGCCAGCTTTGCACTCAAGAGCAGAGGTCGCCTCCCTGACTCCCCAGTTCACAGAAGCCTCAAGAGCGTGGGGAGTAAGGTGCGTCTGGAGCCCCCGGTGGCCCCACGTCCGTCAAGGTGGACACAGCCCTTCCAGAGGCAGATCCAGTGCCTTAGAGTCCTTTTCATGGCGCCGGCGGGGACCTGGCTCGATGCTACAAACCCCGCTTGGGAAACAAAGAACCCGCCCTCCCCTCTGCCCCGCCTGACCCGTGCGCTCCTCTCTCGCAGGCCTTTCACAGCAGCGCTTCTCCGGTGCCGCCTGGCACCGGGGGTTCCTCAGATTCCCGCCTCTGTGGCTGATTCTAGTCCTCTAGTTTCGGTCCAGACTTGCCTCACGCCTTCACGCTTAGCAGGAGCCGCCGCAAAGACTGAGGCTCCTTTGCCTACCAGGCCCAGCATAAAGCCGCAGAGGAGCCGGGCGCCGTCCACGCAGATCTGACCGTCTTCATTCCAAAGCTGAGATTCTTCTTGAAGGACGGCTTTGTTTTACATTTTATAATGACTGAAACGCCTCTTGTTTTCCTTTTATAATTTTGCAGTTCAACAGGTCGTGGAGCGCGAATTTAACAGAGAGGTAAAGGCGTTTTGTTTTGTTTTGTTTTTCAGAAAGCCGGTGTCTTGAAGGGTCTTCGTATTTACCTCACAGCAGGCAGAGTTCCTTTCGCTGAAAGGTTTTAATGCAACGTTGTCTCTGTGTCTGTCTGTCTGTCTCTGGTTTCCTTTAGCAGTAGAGCTTCTCAGTTTGGGGAATGCATGTGCCCTTTCCTCCAGCAGTGGCTTTCCTCCTTTTCTCAGTGCGGCGTTGCCTTCGCGTCTGAGGTTCACGGGCTCAGACCCCGAGGCAGGCGCGGGCCGCATGCGCACCGGACCCCAGGCCGCAGGGCTCCTCCTGGTTCCGCGTGGACTCCGCGTGAGGTCGAGAGTGCGAGCGCGACAGCACCCTCAAGCGCGCTAGAGGCCTGAGTTCCCAAAGAGGCGGACTTGAAAAGAGCTGTAGATCAGGGCGTTTCTCGAGATTTCGCCTTGCTTTCCCCCTGCAGGTCCTAGTTTTCACCTCCCACGTCCAGACAGAGGAGCGGAGTCACCGTTTTCTGTCGCGTCCGGCATGCTGACGTCCCACTTGGACGGGACGAGGGTGAGGTGGTCCTTTCCCCGTCGGGGTGGACGCACAGCGGACGCCCGAGGGACCACAGACACACGGCTCCCTGCAGCAGAAATGGCAGGCACAGGGCTTCAGAGCCGGCGAGTGGAGCGCGCCGAGGGGACGGATCCCTCCTCTGCCCCCGAAGGTGTGACAAAGCGCAACGGCCGCCCAACCCCTGGATCAGAGGTTCAGCCTCATCCAAGAACTGGACAAGGCAGGCTCCGCAGGTCGTGAGGGAAGACCTGGAATCCAGGTGTGGTGAGAGGTCAAGCACTCTTTCTGAACCTGTTAACTTGCGAAGCAGGGGCCACTTGGTTCTCAGCTGGTGATGGGCGGGTCCATCTACTTCCTGACCTTGGCCTGGTTTCGGGGGCCCCCTGATAGCGGCTCGAGGACCGACTGCTTTTCCTCCTGGATCAGCTCAACCCGAAGAGCCTGACCCTCTTCATCATTGTGTCTGTCTTTAGCTGGAAACCGCGGTATAGAGTTGAATTCGTTCCCTTTTGTTCTCTGACTCAAATCAGATTGCCCCACGGGTGTGCTGGGGTGAGGGAAAGCGAAGTGTCTTCACAAGGGATGAACTTCTTGGTTTTCAGAGAATAATAGGTGTCGCAGGTATAGGGCCCAGATGAAAAGGTGAGGGGATATCAGGCGGTAAAAGTATCCTACAGTCAGTTTGTCCTGTGCCCTCCTTGGATTCACTGACTGTGGCTTGTTCTGCAAGGTGACTCAGGACAGAGAAAGATGGGCTGGTTGTAGGCCCTATGGAGCTTTCCGGTTGTAAGGAACTGTTCCCCAGTTTCTTCAGTTCAGTAGCGATCCAAGGACTGAAACACACCAGGCTTCCCTGTCTATCACCAAACCCTGGAGTTTGTTCAAATGCATGTGTATTGAGTCGGTGACGCCATCCAACCATCTCATCCTCAGCCACCCACTTCTCCTCTTGCCTTCAATCTTTCCCAGCATCAGGGACTTTTACACTGAGTCAGCTCTTCCCACCAGGTGGCCAAAATATCGGAGCTTCAACTTCAGCATTAGTCCTTCTGATGAGTATTAGGACCGATTTCCTTTAGGATGGACTGGTTGGATCTCTTTGCACTCCAAGGGACTCTCAAGAGGCTTCTCCAACACCAGTTTAAAAGCATCAGTTCTTTGGTACTCAGTTTCCTTTAGACTCCAACTCTCACATCCATACATGACTACTGGAAGAACCATAGCTTTGATTAGACCGACCTGTGTTGGCAAAGGAATATCTCTGCTTTTTAATATGCTGTCTAGGTTGGTCATAGCTTTTCTTCCAAGGAGCAAGCGTCTTTTAATTTCATGGCTGTGGTCCCCATCTACAGTGATTTTGGAGCCCAAGAAAATAAAGTCTCTCACTGTTTCCATTGTTTCCCCATCTATTTGCCATGAAGTGATGGGATCGGATGCCACGATCTTAGTTTATTGAATGTTGAATATTAAGCCAGCTTTTCCACTCTCACTTTCATCAAGAGGCTCTTCCTCTTCGCTTTCTGCCGTAAACCTGGTATCATCTGCATATATAAGGGTGCAGAAATATTGATTCCAGCTTGTGCTTCATCCAGGCTGGCATTTCACATGATGTACTTTGCATAGAAGTTAATTAAGCACGGTGACAGCACACAGTCTTGACATACTCCTTTCCCAATTTGGAACCAGTCCGTTCTTTCCTGTCTGATTCTAACTGTTGCTTCTCGACCTGCATACAGATTTCTCAGGAGGCAGGTAAGGTGGTCTGGTATTCCCATCTCTTGGAGGATTTTCCACAGTTTGTCATGATCCACACAGTCAAAGTCTTTGGCGTACTCGAGAAAGCAGAAGTAGATATTTTTCTGGAACCCTCTTGCTTTTACTATGAATCAACGGATGTTGGCAATTTGATCTCTGGTTCCTCTGCCTTTTCTGAATCCAGCTTGCACATATGGACGTTCTCAGTTTACATACTGTGAAAGCCTCACAGTGAGAATTTTGACCATTTGCTAACATGTGAGATGAGCGCAAGTGTGTAGTAGTTGGAACATTCTTTGGCATTGCCTTTCTTTGGGACTGGAATGAAAACTGACCTTTTCCAGTCCTGTGGCCGCTGCTGAGTTTTCCAAATTTACGGGCATACTGAGTGCAGCATTCTAACAGCCAGGCCTCCCTGTCCATCACAAGAGTTTTTTTGACTGTTCTTCCCGATGGCCCATGAGTTATAAGTAGTTCACTCTGTGTGGGGAGATCACTTACATACAATTACTTGTCCTGTGTGGTGAGCACCAGGCGTTGTTCCAGGATCTTTTAAAAACGTTCTTTCCTTGGCCTCAGGCACTTTCTTCATAAGGATACCCCGATCATGACTATGCTGAGTACTTGAGGGAGACCCTTTCATATCCCAGCATTCTCTCTCTCCCACTCTCTCATCGCTGGACCTTTCTTCATGTTTCTTTTTTTATTATTAACTTTTATTTGAGTATAGCTGCTTTACGATGTGTTAATTATGATGCTGTGTTAATAGCACACTGAATCGGCCATACATATACATATATCCCCTCTTTTTAGGATTTCCTTCTCATTTAGGTAACCACAGAGCATCCAGCAATTCCCTATGCCATAAAATAGGCTCTCATTTGCTATTTATTGTACCAGTTCAGCTCAGTTCAGTCGCTCAGTCGTGTTTGACTCCTTGCGACCCCATGAACCGTAACACGCCAGGCCTCCCTGTCCATCACCAACTCGCGGAGTCCACCCAAACCTATGTCCATTGAGTCGGTGATGCCATCCAACCATCTCATCCTCTGTCGTCCCCTTCTTCTCCTGTCCTCAATCTTTCCCAGCATCAGGGTCTTTTCAAATGAGTCAGCTCTTCGCATGAGGTGGCCAAAGTATTGCAGTTTCAGTTTCAACATCAGTCCTTTCCATGAACACCCAGGACTGATCTCCTTTAGGATGGGCTGGTTGGATCTCCTTACAGTCAAGGGGACTCTCAAGAGTCTTCTCCAACACCACAGTTCAAAAGCATCAATTCTCTGTGCTCAGCTTTCTTCACAGTCCAACTCTCACATCCATACATGACCACTGGAAAAACCACAGCCTTGACTAGATGGACCTTTGTTGGCAAATATCTCTGCTTTTGAATATGCTGTCTAGGTTGGTGATCACTTTCCTTCCAAGGAGTAAGCGTCTTTTAATTTCATGGCTGCAGTCACCATCTGCAGTGATTTTGGAGCCCCCAAAATAAAGTCTGCCACGGTTTCTACTGTCTCCCCGTCTATTTGCCATGAAGGGATGGGACTGGATGGCCTGATCTTAGTTTTCTGAATGTTCAGCTTTAAAACAACATTTTCATTCTCCTCTTTCACTTTCATCAAGAGGCTCTTTAGTTCTTCCTCCCTTTCTGCCATAAGGGTGGTGTCATACATAGCATCAATATTCTATATAGGTAAATCCTAATTTCCCAATTCCCCGAACTCCCCTTTCAGCTTTGATATCCATACCTTTGCTCTTTACACCTGTTTTGCAAATAAGAATCACTGGATCTTTGTCCTGTGAGCTCTAGCTGCCTTACTCTCCACCAATATTCAGCTTCATCTCCTGAGTCAAATGAAAAATTGACCCGAAATCCTCCTCTTGGTGCCCACCATGGGAACTCAATGAAAGCAGGAAGCTGGGCCCATGGCAAGACTCACCTTCTTTGTTTGTCACCTCTCAAGGCTTGCTGTCCTTTGCTGCCTGATTTCCAGTGTCTTAGAAAACAATATTTCATGTTTTTTTGTCTCTTTATTCCTTTGGGAGTGGGACAAAGGTGGAGAGTGAGATTTACAAAGGAGGGTTAATCTGATTTCTATCACTGCACCTTTGCTAGAAGCTGAAGGCATCTCTTTATGTTCTTCAGTTCAGTTCAGTTCAGTTCAGTCGCTCAGTCGTGTCCGACTCTTTGCGACCCCATGGATCGCAGCGAGCCAGGCCTCCCTGTCCATCAGCATCTCCCGGAGTTCACTCAGACTCAGGTCCATCGAGTCCGTGATGCCATCCAGCCATCTCATCCTCGGTCGTCCCCTTCTCCTCCTGTCCCCCAATCCTTCCCAGCAGCAGAGTCTTTTCCAATGAGTCAACTACTTGCATGAGGTGGCCAAAGTACTGGAGTTTCAGCTTTAGCATCATTCCTTCCAAAGAAATCCCAGGGCTGATCCCCTTCAGAATGGACTGGTTGGATCTCCTTGCAGTCCAAGGGACTCTCAAGAGTCTTCTCCAACACCACAGTTCAAAAGCATCAATTCTCTGTGCTCAGCTTTCTTCACAGTCCAACTCTCTCATCCATACATGACCACAGGAAAAACCATAGCCTTGACTAGACGGACCTTAGTCGGCAAATAATGTCTCTGCTCTTGAATATACTATCTAGGTTGGTCGTAACTTTTCTTCCAAGGAGTAAGCGTCTTCTAATTTCATGGCTGCAGTCACCATCTGCAGTGATTTTGGAGCCCCAAAATAAAGTCTGACACTGTTTCCACTGTTTCCTCATCTATTTCCCATGAAGTGATGGGACTGGATGCCATGATCTTCGTTTTCTGAATGTTGAGCTTTAAGCCAACTTTTTCATTCTCCTCTTTCACTTTCATCAGAGGCTTTCTAGCTCCTCATCAATTTCTGCCGTAAGGGTGGTGTCATCTGCATATCTGAGGTTATTGATATTTCTCCCGGCAATCTTGATTCCAGCTTGTGTTTCCTCCAGTCCAGCGCTTATCAAAGATGAGCTCGATAAAGGACAGAAATGGTATGGACCTAACAGAAGCAGAAGATATTAAGAATAAGTGGCAAGAATACATGGAAGAACTGTACAAAAAGATCTTCATGACCCAGATAATCATGATAATCTGATCACTCATCTAGAGCCAGACATCTTGGAATGTGAAGTCAAGTGGGCGTTAGAAAGCATCACTACGAACAAAGCTAGTGGAGGTGATGGAATCCCAGTGGAGCTGTTTCAAATCCTGAAAGATGATGCTGTGAAAGTGTTGCACTCCATATGCCAGCACATTTGGAAAACTCAACAGTGGCAACAGGACTGGAAAAGGTCAGTTTTCATTCCAGTTCGAAAGAAAGGCAATGCAAAAGAATGCTCGAACTACCGCACAATTGCACTCATCTCACATGCTAGTAAAGTAATGCTCAAAATTCTCCAAGCCAGGCTTCAGCAATACGTGAACCGTGAACTCCTGATGTTCAAGCTGGTTTTAGAAAAGACAGAGGAACCAGAGATCAAATTGCCCACATCCGCTGGAAAATGGAAAAAGCAAGAGAGTTCCAGAAAAACATCTGTTTCTGCTTTATTGACTATGCCAAAGCCTTTGACTGTGTGGATCACAATAAACTGTGGAAAATTCTGAGAGAGATGGGAATACCAGACCACCTAACCTGCCTCTTGAGAAATCTGTATGCAGGTCAGGAAGCAACAGTTAGAACTGGACATGGAACAATAGACTGGTTCCAAATAGGAATCACATATTAGATGATACCTAAAAACATTGACCCAAATTGAAAGGGGAATAATTAAGTCACTATGATTTCTTAAATCAAAGACTTAATCCTGATTTAAAAGATATTATATGGTATATTTAATTTACTGGGATACATAATTTTAAACTTTATGAATAATAAATCTGAAATTTACCATGAGGTAGTTTTTAGACCAGAATTATTGAAGTAGTGTGGTGCATACCGAGAGTCATCTCTGGGAGCATGACAGGACAAATATTTTCTATGTAATTATACACCAATTATTAGAATTCTCTAGCGTCTTAATAGTATTTGAGATTCATCCTTATTAACGACTTGAATTTTATTCTTGTTTGTAGCATGGAGAGCACTAATTTATCTAAAGCTAAACCTTTCTTATATTCCTCAGTTACATTTCAGCAAAACAAACGGGGGGAAAAAGCGAGAAGGAGAAAAGACCCACGTGGTTGCTATTCACTGAGATAGAAAAGGTGGTTCAGAACTCCGCTTTGGAGAGAGGCTGAATGACATATGTGTGGGAAAGCAGGGTGCCTCTGTGCTTGAATTCAGACTGGACCTGGGACTGGGTCAAGGCCAGAACACAAAACTAAGCATTATTGTCCTAGGGCAGCCACCCAACCGACAGCACCCACACAGCAGTTCCGGGAAGCTTTTGAGAATATTCCCCTCGCTTTGCAGCATTTCCCATCTGGTTCTCTCATCCTCCAACCACACGGAAGGATTCTTCACCTCTGTGTCCTGACAGAGCACTTTATGCTCCCTGCAGGGCACGGGGAGCCAGGCAAGAGTCAAGGGGGCAGCTGCACTGCCTCGATGGGTTTCTAGCAAAGGAGCGTGGAAATCCCGTGGACAGAGGAGCCTGGTGGGCTAGAGTCCAAGGGGTCGCAAAGAGTTTTGGACGAGACTGAGCCAGTGAGCACGAGCACCAGGCGGTTCCACCACTCAGACGGATCCAAAGCACACCTGAGTGCCCGCCAAAGCAACCCGCAGGAGGCCAGAGGGCAGAGGGCAGCCGGTGCCGCGGAGGGCGAAGGATGTAAGCCTAGACCGTCCTACAAGCACGGGGCATGACTGACCTGCACTTGAGAAAGACCTGCAGAAAACTCCATCTTAGGTTACCCTTGCAAGCAGTCCCTCTACAGTGGCATTGGTGGTTCAGTGGTAGAATTCTCGCCTCCCACGCGGGAGACCCGGGTTCGATTCCCGGCCAATGCATTGTGGTTGGGCTTATTTTGGACCTCGCTGGTGCAATACAGGAGACCGGGGCGGGGCGGGGAGATTCCCCTGGGGAAGGAAATGGCAACCTATTCCGGTATTCTTGCCTGGAGTAATCGGTCCAAGGGATGGCAAAAAGTCCAAAAGGACTGAGCGACTAACACACGTATACCTTCTCTACGTGCTAAAGAGAGTGGATTCCAGGTGCCTGAAGGGCCAAGAGGGCCCTCTTCCGGACGGTAAAGCTGTTCGCTGGCCTTGGAAGACAGATCCCACTGAAGTTAGCTTTGAGAGGGACGTCAAAGGAAAGGACCAATCCCGAGATATCGGCACGTTACTATCAAGTGATGTCATAACTCTTATCCAAAGAAAGAATGTGATGTTAACTGGGCACTTAGGTACAGAATATAGGATGTTCGTATTCTTGCAAACTTTTGGTATCTTACAAACGCTTTTGGGTTGGGATTTTAATGAAGTTTTGGAACGGAAGCCTCACCTTCTCTTTGAATGGAAACTCTGTTAAGTAAGACTCTGGGTTTACCATGCCAGGAGAAAAGAGTGGAGGCCAGAGCTGGCCAGCCCAGGCTGTTCCTGGCATCTCAGCTCCAACAGCCAGCCTGAGGTCCAGGACCCTGAGGCCCGGACTCAGCGGCATTTCGAAACTCTGTGCGGAAATGTTCTGCACTGGACCTTTAAGCAAAAGACAGTTGCGATCTGGGCAGGAAGGGAGAGACTTGCGTGCGTGCAGACGCTGAAAGAAAGAGAGCGTTCCCTGACCGGGAATCGAACCCGGGCCGCGGCGGTGAAAGCGCCGAATCCTAGCCACTAGACCACCAGGGAGCCGTAGGGAAACGGCCTTGCTTAGACTCTCCCGGTGAAACGTGAGTGGAAGATGACCCTTCAGAATGTCAGCAAGCTGCAAAGGCAACGTCGCAGCGGCCCAGGGCTGTGTGCAGCTGGGCAAGGCTCCCAGCCCGGCCCTCGGCGGCTCATCGCCCTTCACCTCTCCTTTCCCGGGCGTCGCTTTTGCTCTGGGGCAAGGACACAAAGTAGCGGACTGGATCCCTCCTGGTCTAGCGGTAGCGCTGCGTGCTGCCGAGCCCAGGTCTTGCTCTCTTTGTGAACCTCGGTTTTCTGCGTCGTCAGGCTCGGTGATGAGTGGTGGGTGATGAGCGGATGCGTCCACCTCCAGATCTCCTAGCGCTGAATAAAGAGACTTGCAGGTGGTCGCCAACTCTTCCTCCAGCTGCGTCCCCTGCCGCACCCCGTGCCTTTCGCGCCCGTTGGTTTTGCCAATGAGCAGGCACATCTCCGGGGAGAAAAAGAAAGGGGAGGCCTGTTTCCGCCCGGTGTCGAACCGGGGACCTTTCGCGTGTGAGGCGAACGTGATAACCACTACACTACGGAAACGGGACAAGTCCTAGCCCTGAACACTGTATCCATGAAATGCCGAGGTCCCGCCACCACGAACCACACCACCAACTCGTCACACTCTAAGAGGAACCTTGAAGCCCCGAGCTCTCTCAGGCACGGAGACGGCGGCTCCCGAGGGCCCTGCTTTAGGGCTCCCCTCTCCCCTGAAGTGAGGACCCTCGGGCCCGCACAGGTTGCCTTCGGGGCCCCGCACCCAACGCAGAATCAATCCTCACATCCTCAGCTGCGCACCCTGAGTTCAGGCGGTCGCCCCCGCCGACTCCCCAGCTCCCGGCAGCCGCAGGAGGCGGGGACGGTGGGTGCGCCCGAGGCCCAGGTGACCCCGAAGCCCAGCGGTGTGGAAGCCGCCCCTCCGCCCCCTGCGGACCCGCGCCTCGGTGGTCCTTTTCTCGGCGCCGGCGATCAGCGATCCGGGCTCTCAGGAATGACCGACGCTTCCAGTCCACCCGGGACGCGCCCTCCCCGCTGTTCCTTTGCACCTGACTCCTGTGCTCTTTCTCTGAAAGTCCGTTGGGCGCATCACTACTCCGGTGTCCTCTTGGCAAAGGGAGTCTCTGTGGTGTTGCCTAAAATGGCACCCCCACCGTCCCTGGGTGGGCTCGAACCACCAACCTTTCGGTTAACAGCCGAACGCGCTAACCGATTGCGCCACAGAGACAGCGGTAGAGGGCTCTTTCGGACTCTCTCTGAGTAGACCTACTTAACGCATTCCCAGGGTGAGTGCTCTGTCCCCCGGAGAAACGGTGCCATTTCCCTGCCCCCTACCCGCCACAGATGCCAGCGCTCCCGGAGAAACCGCCATCCAGGCCTCGAACCTTCCGGGCCGGAACCGAAATAGATCCAAGGACCGCTGAACACCCGGTGGGCTCCCATGACGGCTCTTCCCGTTTCCTCGCCTTACACCCAACGAGTAAGTTTGCCCACCCTGGCAACGGCCTCCGGGGCCGAGGATGTGCTTCGGTTTCCTGTGTCCACCACAGTGGGCTTCCCTTGAGGTTCAGACGGTAAGAATCCGTCTACAATGCAGGACACCCTGGTTCAATCCTTGATTTGTTGTGAGAATAACTTATCCCTCTCCAAATCAGAATTATATGAAGAATAAAGAAGAGTTCTCCTGCCTCCATTCCCACTCCACCGCTGACACACTTTGTATGTTACAGGTAAGAGGTGGTGGCGGCTTAGGAGTGTGATCAGCGCTGTGAGAAAACTAAGGGACCCAGGAAACCCCGCCTCCTGCCCTGACAACCGTCTGCCCCCTCTGGGCTATGGGAAAAGGGTGAAGGCAAAGAAAAGGAAAATAACACTCTTGTCTGCAGAAATTTTACCTCCGGATGGGACACTCTGGTTAACCTAGGCAGACTATGCGGTTGGTGATAGGGACCTAGGGGGTCCTCCCTGGCACAAAACCCAAAGTGGATGAGGTAAGAGTGAGCTGAGTCGATCAAAGGAGAGGAACAGAGAGAAAGCGAGAGGGATGAGCACCCATGGGAGTCAACCGTATTGGAGTCTCCTCGGAGCCTTAGAAGAACTGTCCTGAGATTATAGGAGGGACTTATGGCAACCCACTCCAATATTCTTGCCTGGAGAATCCCAGGGATCGGGGAGCCCGGTGGGCTGCCGTCTGTGGGGTCGCACAGAGTCGGATCCGACCGAAGCGACTTAGCAGCAGCAGCATGGAGGCTAAAGAAGCGGATACAGTTCTCTGGAGCTGGAGGCCAGGTGGCTCCCGAGGGCGTTCTCCTGCGATGGTGGCCAAATACCTCCTGAAGGGGTTCCATGGTGTAATGGTGAGCACTCTGGACTCTGAATCCAGCGATCCGAGTTCAAATCTCGGTGGGACCTTTCTCCCTAGCTAGAAGAACACTTTTTCCTCCCCTAATAGGGCCCGCCTGAGTTTTCCTGCGACCCACAGCGGCGTGGTTCACATGGACACGGCGAACAGGTGTGGGACCAACCCGGTGGGGTCCTCGCTGGACCCGGGCCACTCTGCCCATCTCTGCCCTCCACCCCCGACCAGGGTAGCAGCGGCCCAGCCAGTACCGCCCCCGCCTTGGGTCCTCTGGGTCTCTAGAGTAAAAGGCAGAGGCTGAGTCCATGGAGTCCTTCCCCACGAGGGGCCTTCGCACCGAGTCTTGTAACTGCAGGTTGTCCTTGTGAGTAAATGGTTGCTGGGATGAGCTGCCATGTCAGATAGTTACATATTAGGTGATATCGAAAAACATTTACCCCCATGTTGAAAGGGAAATATAAGTAACTATGATATCTATAACTAAAAGACTTAATCATCGTCGGAAAAATATTATATGGTATATTTAATTTTCTGTGGCACATAATTTTGAATTTTATAAATGGAAATATTTTTGGAATTAGAGTTTGCTTATGGGAAACAAAGCAATACAGGAAATAGGCAGTTCTTTCATTAGGATTTTGAATAGAAAATAAATGCAAGACTTCTACAATCTATAATAGTATGACACCAATATTTTCCACATTTTTAGAAAATCTGAAAGTCAAGATGAAGTAGTTTTTAGACCAAAATTATTAAAGCTGGGTAACGTATACCAGGAGTCATCTCTGAGAATATGACAGGACAAATATTTTCTATACAATTATACATCAATTATTAGAATTATCTAGAGTGTTAAAAGTATTCAAGATTCATCCTTACTATCAATTTGAATTTTTTTCTTGTACGTAGCATGGAGAGCATTAATTATCTAAAGCTAAACATTTTTTATATTCCTGAGTTACATTTCAGGAAAACAGAAAGTTCAAGGGAAAAAAAAAAAATCACATGGGTTGTATTCACTGATATAGAAAAGGTGGTTCACTACCACACTTTGGAGAGAGGGAGAGTGGAATATATGTGGTAAAGCTGGATGCCTCTGTGCTTGAATTTGGACTGGACCTGGGACTGGGTCAAGGCCAGAACAACACAAGAGTAAGCACTATTATCCTGGGGCTTAGACCCACCTGACAGTGTTGTAGCCATGCGTTCCGGGAAACAAACTCACTCAGATCGACAATGCAGATAGTGGAGTGCAGTTTATTACACCAGCGGGCCCAAGGCAAAGTCTACTCTTAGCCAAGGACCCCGACAAGCATTTGTGAAAATCTTTTATACCTCATGTGTATGTGTCTGAACCCACCACTCCAAATTCCTTGAGACTTACATAAACCAAGGAAACTACAATCCCAATAAACCCATCATTCACGTGCTATGTGCTCAAACACTCAAACAATTAGCCAATGATCAATAAACCCGAGGTTACACTGATTGATTCAGAAAAATTTATGGCCTGTCTGGAGGAAGGGGTGATTGATTAGTGTATGTTTTCTCTTAGGCGATGAGTAACCTAGATACGATCTTCAAGTTTCCCCTGTCTGGAGGGGGTCTTATCCTTCTGTTGTTGTTTTCATAGGCACTAAACACAGAGTTCAGAGTCCATTGGAAAGGTGGCCAAGCATGATCAGCATGAACAAGCCTAAGAGGGAGTCCAGGCCCTATGAAATCCTTCTTCAACAGCACCCACACAACAGTCCTAGAAAGCTCTTGAGGATGCTCCCCCTCCCTTGGACACGTTTCCCATCTGGTTCTCTATTCTACCAGCCACAGGGAAGGACTTTTCACCTTTGTGCCCTGACAGAACACTTTATGATCCCTTCAGGACACAGGGAGCCAGGCAAGAGTGGAGGGGGCAGCTGCACTGACCCAATGGGTTTCCAGCAAAGTAGTGGGAAAATCCCATAGAAAGAGGAGTCTGACTGGCTACAGTTCATGGGGTTGAAAAGAGTCAGACACGACTGAGCCAGTGGGGGTGAGGACGAGGTGGTTCCACCAATCAGACAATCAAAACACCACTGACTGCCCACCAAAGCAACCTGCAAGGGGCCAGAGGGCAGCCAGTGCTGCGGGAGGGCAGAGGATGAAAGCCTAGACCATCCTACAAGCACAGGGCATGACAGGCCTGCCTGCACTTGGAAATCAGCTGAATAAAACACCATCTAGGATATTCTTTTAAAAAGCCTCTCAGTAGGGACATTGGGGGTTCAGTGGTAGAATTCTCGCCTATCACGCGGGAGACCCAGTTTGATTCCTGGTCAATGCATTGTGGTCGTGTTTGTTTTGGGCTTCTTTGGTGGCTCAGATGGTAAAGAATCTGCCTGCAATACAGGAGACCTGGGTTGGGAAGATCCCCTGGAGAAGGAAATGACAACTCACTCCAGTAGTCTTGCCTGGAGAATCCTATGGACAGAGGAACATGGTGAGCTACAGTCCAAAGGGATCTCAAAAGTCTGACACAACTGAATGACTAACACACGTACCCTCTCTACGTCCAAAAGAGACCAAATTCCAGGTTCCGGAGGGTCAAGAGGGCCCTCTTCTGGACAGCCAAGCTGTTCCTGTCCTTGGAAGACAGGTCCCACAGAAGATAGCTTTGAGAGGGACTCCAAAGTAAAGGAACGATCCTGAGATGTCGGCATGTTATTATCAAGTGATGTCATAACTCTTACATAAGGAAAGAGTATGATGTTAACTGGGCACTTAGGTACAGAATATACCATCTTGCAAACTTTTGGTATCTTACAGAAGCTTTTGGTTTTGGTTTTGAATGAATTTTTGGAACTGAAGACCCACCTTCTCTTTGAATGGAAACTCTGTTAAGTAAGACTCTGGGTTTACCATGCCAGGAGGAAAAAGTGGAGGCCACAGCTGGCCAGCCCAGGCCGTTCAGGGCATCTCAGCTCTAACAGCCAGCCTGAGGTCAAGGAACCTGAGGCCCGGACTCAGCGGCATTTAGAAACTCTATGCAGAAATGTTCTGCACTGGACCTTAAAGCGAAATACAGTTCTGATCTGGGCGGAAAGAGAGTGATTTGTGTGAGTGCAGACGCTGGAAGAAAGAAAGTGTTCCTTAATCCGGGATTGAACTCTGGCCACGGCAGTGAGCGCCGAATCCTTGCCACTCACTAGAAGGGAAATACCTCAGCGGCCTCCTGCTGAGCCTGCTGCCTAACCCCGAGCCTTTTGCCTTTGCCGATGCAAATGCAAATCTCCGCGGTGGGGGGGCCGATGGGGCGGGGGGGGGAGAGCAACCTGTTTCCCTCCGGTTTCGAACCAGGGACTTTTCGCGTGTGAGGCGAACGTGATAACCACTACACTACGGAAACCCCGTTACTTAACACTGTATCCATGAAATCCCGAATGGGGCCACCAGCATCCAGACCACTTAATTGTAACACTCAAACAGGAACCGTGAAGCCCTGCTTTAGGGTTCCTCATCTCCCCCTCAAGAGAGGACCCTCGGGGCCCCACAGGCTGCATTCGGGGTCCCGCACCCAACGTAGAGGCCTCAAACCATTAACTCCGCACCTGAGCTCAGGGGTCGCCCCAGCCGATTGCCAAGCTCCCGGAAGCCGCAGGAGGCGGGGATGGTGGTTGCATCCTAGGCCAGGAGACTCCGCTGCCCAGCGGTGTGGAGGCTGACCCTCCCGCGCCGCGGGCCCGCGCCTCGGTGGCCCTTGTCATGGCACAGGCGGTCAGCACTCTGGGGTCTCAGGAATGGTCGACGCTTCCAATCCTCCGGGACCCGCCCTCTCTGCTGCTCCTTTGTGCCTGACACCTGTGCTCTTTCTCTGCACGCCGGCTCGCCGCTGCCCTTTCTGGTGTTCTCCTGGCAAAAGGAGTCTCTCTGGTGGTCTCTAAAATGCCACCCCACCGTCCCTGGGTGGGCTCAAACCACCAACTTTTACGGTTATCAGCCGAACGCGCTAACCGACTGCGCTACGGAGACAGCAGTACCGGCCATTCCTGGAGTCTTTGGAGTGGAGCCTTCTTCCTAGGATAAGACCCCTGCCCCCAGGGAAACGGTGCCATTTCCATGCCTTCTACCGAGCACAGATGCCAGAGCTCCCAGAGATACCAGGGGCCAGGGCTCCAATCCTGCGGGGTTGAACCGAAATAGATCCACAGACACGGTGCGCTCCCATAATGGCTCTTCCCACTTCCTCGCCTACACCCAACGAATGAGAGTTTGCCTACCCTGGCATAGGCCTCCGGGGCTGTGCTTAGGTTTCCTGTGTCCACCAGGCGATTTCCACCAGAGTAGGCTTCCCTGGGGCTCAGACGGTAAGAATTCGCCTGCAATGCAGTACACCCGCGTTCAATCCTTGGTTTGGGACTATCCCCTGGAGGAGGGGCGTGCAACCCACTCCAGTATTCTTGCCTGGAGAATCCCCATGGAGGAGGAGCCTGGCGGGCTAAGTCCATGGGGTGGCAAAGAGTTGGACAGGACTTAGCGACTAAGCACCGAGGTCGCGGGGATGGTCGTTCTGTGTCCGCACGCCGGCGACAGAGTCGGGCACTCACTGGGATGCTCTAGGACTTGGATGAATACATTGTCGTCTTTAGCCCTCGTCCCATGAAAACCGTTGAGAATGGAAATACAGAAAAGTTTCGAAGCGAACGGTTCTTTTTAAAAAGACTTTATCCCAGTTTTTGGAATCCACAGCATCCTGTAGGGTGAGCGATGGAAAGCCCCCGGAGCAGCCCCAGCTGAGTGGAGCTCCGCGCATTCCAGCCTGGGTAGGCTGCGTTCTGTGAGGTCCGCCTGGGAGCGGGAAAGGGTGAAAACCAAGCTGGGAAGGCTGGTTTGGGAGGAAGGCATTGAGACCTCCCAGGAGGCTTGGGCAGGAATCCTTAAAGCTGAACATTGCTTCAGTCCAGTAGCAGAGTGGGGAAGGAAGGAAAGGGCTGGTGCAGGCAAGAATCAAGGAGGCCTAAGGAGAGGGGAGGAAGGAGAGAATAAAAGAATTTGTGCTTCTACCCTTTCCCCTTCCCTCTCTTGCCTTCTGTCTTCTTCCCATCCCTACAACTGAGAAATCTTGATGCACCCACTTCTGATAAGAGAGATCCAACTATCTTGTGTACAAATTCTGGGTTGTAAAAACAGTTCTGTCCTTCCTGGTGGCTCAGAGGTTAAAGCATCTGCCTCCAATGCGGGAGACCCGGGTTCGATCCCTGGGTCGGGAAGATCCTCTGGAGAAGGAAATGGTAACCCACTCCAGTATTCTTGCCTGGAGAATCCCATGGATGTAGAAGCCTGGTAGGCTACATCCACAGGGTTCCAAGAGTCGGACACGACTGAGCGACTTCACTTTCACTTTCACTTATGTGGCCTTAGACAAATAAAGAAAATTTTTGTGCCTCCCTTCTTTCTGCTTTAAAATGGGAGAAATGAAAGCATTTGTTGTCAGATGTGCCTGGGTTTAGAAACTACTGGATGAATCATGTTATCAGCTGTGAAATCATATCATTGTCACTATTCTCAGAATCTTTTGACAAACTCTACCTTTATATATTTTACCTTAAATTAACTTGATACTTCTAGAAATTTCTGTAAATGGAATCAAGATAAAGGCTCCCGTGATTGCTCTTGCAGTTTGCTTCGTGAGTGTTCTTGAAGTTTGTTCAGATGTAGCTGGACCACCCTTCATTGCCAGTTCGCAGGCTGGAGGAAATGGGAAGAAAACACATTTCCACCCATCTCCGTTTTAACCTCACCAGATTCTGTCCTTGCCCCTTGTGAGAGCCCAGTTCTCCAGGTTTCCTGGCCATTCTGTGATCTCTCAACATCCTTTCTATGGATTTATTTTCTTCCTATGAGAGTCAGAGTCCATTTCAGGTCCTTGTACCCATAAACCTTGAACTTTCTTCAATTTTCCTGGAGGAGTACTTTGTCTTGTTTATTACCACTCAACATCTTGATTTTCAAAAAGAAGTTTCATCTTTTTACTCTGGAGCTGTGAACTTTCTCCTCATAAGTGCTTCCCCTTTGCCTCCTTCCTCCTTGAGTCAATCTCTCTGTCCAGTCTTGGAACAAAATACATCTCCAGGCAATACTAGCCATCTTTGTTTTTGGCCAGCCAAAAGCTAGTGCTACTTTTTTTTCTGTTCTGTGTATTGGATTAGGGAGGAAACAGTTTTAAGATACAATGAAGAGCTAAAGATTATTCTGAGCCCTGATAGAATTTATACCTATTATACATGCAAATACTTAATGTCGTGGTATTTTGGGTACATAAATACTGTAAGACAACTTGGATGTGCGTCCTCTATGATTCAGCAATCAGTGCTCTTGAGTACCTTGGTATCTGTATGCCTTTTTTAAACTACAATTTCTGGGTTTGATATGTTAAGAAATGGGAGAGAAACTGACTTCACCGACCTGACCAAAGTGTCTCTGAGTGCTTAAGTGTTAGAGCCCTGTCTCATGTCCTCCACTACATGCGGTTGATCTTCAGTCACCCCAGGTGAGTTTGGGTCTTCCCTAGTGGCTCAGCAGGTAAAGAATCTGCCTGCAATGCAAGAGACCCAGGTTAAATTCCTGGGTTGGGAAGATCCCCCTGGAGAAGGGAATGGCCACCCACTCCAGTATTCTTGCCTAGAGAATCTCTTGGACAGAAGAACCTGGCATGCTCCAGTCCATGGGGTCACAAAGTCGGACAAGATTGAGTGAGGTTCATTTCACTTCTAGGTGAGTATAGCTGGTTTCTCTGAGTGGTTGATATAAATTATTATTTTTACTTATATTGCAAATCTAACAAATATACACTTGCTTGAGAAAACCTTACGCCCCCCCAATCAGAAATATATGAAGGAGAGTTCTCCCACCTCCATTCCCACTTCATTGCTGACATACTTCACATGTTACAGATAAGAGGTGGTGGCGGCAGCTTTGGAGTGTAATCTGTACTTTGGGAAAACTAAGGGACCCAGGAAATCCCACCTCCTGCCTTGACAACCATCTGCCCTCTTGGAACAATGAGAAAAGGGTGAAGGCAAGGAAAAGGCAAATAACACTCTTATTTGCAGAACTTTTACCTCAAGATGGGACACTCTGCTTAACCAAGGCAGAATATGAGGTTGCTGATGGAGAGCTAGAGGGCTCTTCCCTGGCACAAAACCAGAAGTGGATTTTACCTCATTTTCTGAGTTGAGAGTGAACTGAGCCTATCAAAGGAGAGGAGCAGAAAGAAAGCAAAAGGGATGTGCACCTACTCGGGTCAACTGTGTTCAAGTCTTGAGAGTAGGAATGGGACATATGGAGGCTGAAGAAGCAGATACCCTTTCCCTGGCAGTGGAGAGAAGATAGCTGCCAAAGAGGTTCCATGGTGTAATGGAACCTCTGGATCCTACGATCTGTGTTCAAATCTCGTGGGACCTTTCTGTTTAATTAGAAAGGTTGTCCCTATGAGTAAATGGTGACGTGGAAGGGCTGCGATGTCACTAATCAGCCAGGAATCCCAACAGCTTTTGGGTCGAGGGTTCCAGACCTGAATGGGAAGAACTGTGTCTTATTCAAGTTCTCTATTCTTTCGAATTTTTATCGGCCCTGTCCCAGTTTATTATGATTTTATTCAGAGTTTCTCACTCTTAAGTCTCCGTTGGACACGCAAAGCCACTGTTCAGTCAAGATTCGAACCTTCACTCATTGAAATCCCGTTTTTGGTCCCAAGCTCAGCTCGAAAGAGGAGCGCGGGTCGCGGATTCCCGCGTCTGAGGAGACCCCAGTTCCCTGACCCACGGCCGCCCGGCCAGGCTGCTCTGGGGCCGAAGGGGAGACAGCAGCTGGGAGTCCGGAGCCGGGGGCTGGGTTCCTTTCGTCCTGCCGCGACTCTGCTCCACCGAGAAGATGTCTCACGACGTGAGCGGATGGAAACACTTGTGTCCTCTACTGCTCGGGAGAAAAACACGGATGAGGCCTGTGATGCACTGGAATAGCTAGTTAAAATTTTCTCTTCGCGGTGCTAAGCATCACTCTGATACTTATAATTTGGAACTTTCAGCGGTTACAAAGGACTCAATGACGCAGATGTCTTTGTAGGACAGGAAAAGAAAGGTGTGAGGCTGGCGAAAATATCCGAGGAAGGGCAAAGATCAGGAGGGAACACAGGATGAGCCAGAAGGGAGAAAGGGATTGCAAGGGAGAGGAGTGGGCAGTCGCTGGGTTGGGGCGACCACAGGGTCTCACTCTGGAGTAGCTCCCACCCTTTCCTGAAGTGTCCCAGGACCCGATTCACCCCAAATTGCAAAGCTGCTGGCATGGCATTTGTTCTGGCAAAGTTCCCTTTGCGGTTCCGTGTGGAGTGGTGAGGTGGGTTGTGTGGGTCTGCAGGTGAGTGGAAGTCTTGGCTGTTGCCTTGGAGATGACTGGCGGACAGGGAAACACACATCTTCCACTTTCCCCTTTGCAGGTGGGTCTGCAGCGTCTGGGGTGGGAAACTGGAAAATAAGAAGGTCAATATTTATTTAGAGATAAGGAGATATATAGCCAAACAGTTAGTGAAAGGGGTTATCCCTGGAATAAAGGAACATGAGAAGGGATCAAGAGATTACTGTTTTGGGGCATGTGTAACTTTGTATTACATATATGATATTTTCTAAAGTTCATTGCTTGTATTTTGAATTTAAATTTGTATGTAGTCATATGTATCACTTTTTAAAAATTCTGGGTCTTGTGTCATGTGTAGGAGAATATTTTTCAGTGTAAAATCATGATTTTTTTTTTTTTTAAGTTCAGCATTCTTGAAGCAAGGAGTTGGACCATTATTGCTGTTTTGTTGAGCTGAACAGATTAGCTGATGAACTCAGATCCTTCCAGCCCAGGCAATTACTGCTGATCAAATAGGATTGCTTTACTCTCTCTTGGAGGCTCCACAGACACTGCAAGCCATCAGTAACTTAAATAAAACCACACCCAGACTTTATGCAGTGTTGTGCCAAAATGTAAGAGCTTACACTCAATGATGACATGCAAAGTGCCATGTGCCCAGGCATGGTCTACATGTTTTACATGGGTGCACTCATTTAATCCTTTCAACAGGCTTGTATCATATCACCATCCTCATTTCATATATGAGAAAACAGACATGGAGAGCTTACCGAACTTGTCCAATTGCTCAGTCAGTGCGTAGCATTTGAAAGAAGGAATTTGATCTGAAGCCCACCTGGCTCCACAAGATACGCTGCCAATCAAAGAGAAACACAAGTGGTAAAAATGCTTGACAGAAATTTAAGCCTGAATATTTCTTTTGGTAAAACAACGACGAATCATGTAACAGCCATTAAACTGTACTATTCTCATGACCCACTTGCCTCCCAAACATCTTTCTTATCCCAACAGCCTGCATGCGTGCTAAGTCGCTTCAGTTGAGTCTGGCTCTTATGACCCTATTGACTGTAGCCCCCAGGCTCCTCTGTCCATGAGATTCTCCAGGCAAGGATACTGGAGTGGGTTGCCATGTTCTCCTCCAGGGAATTCTCCCAATTTTGGGATCAAACCCACATGTCTTATGTCTCCTGCATTAACAGGCAGGTTCTTTACCACTAGCTCTACCTGTAAAACCATTCCAACAGCAGTTCCCCCAATTCTCCAACTTAAACACAATTCCTGCCAGAACTAGGTTTTCTCTCCCTTTTATCTTTTCCTCTCACCTACCCCATACATCTTTCATAGCTCTTCTGTTCTTTCACTTCCAGGTCATTCATTTTCTAAATTAAAAAATATTAAGTACATATAAAGAAGTAAACAAGCAGTCATCCATAGTCCCAGTTCCTAAAACTAACTACTATTAACATATTTATGTATTTTCCTTCAAATCTATTTTTAAGTTATTTACATTTTTGCAAAAGTTTTATGGGCTGATTATATAAAATTCAAATGTTGCAGAAAAAACAAATATGTAAAGTCTTGAAACCTCTTAAATTCAGAAATAACTTTTGTTAATGTAGGTAAATATTGATAGAGTTGTTTTCTTATATCAACAGAAAAGCATCTACTTTTATGCTTTTATAAAATTGAGCTCTTATAGATTCTATTTCTATTTTTAAATATACCACTTAATAGTACATATATTTAATGGAAGAAAAACAAAAATGCGAAAATTAAGAAATAGTTGAACTTTCAAGCAAATTGTTTATCTTAAAAGAAAGGTTTCTGTGGTGGCTGAAGTTGTGGTGATGGTCGAGGTGGTACCTTCACCACTCCTCAAGGATTTCATGGTGGATTGAGAGGAGGTCATGGAGGCAAGGAGCTTGCAGATTTTGAATATAGGAAAGACAACAAAGTAGCTGCATAGTCTACAAACAAGTCTTTGGAAATAGATGGATTTCTATTTCTTCTTGGTCCTAATAATTGGTTTCAGTCTTTGAGTGGAATGAAAAGAATTTGTTGTATATTTGTCATTAGCACTAGGTTGTTTGTGTGCTTTTCTGCTTAATTTCAAAGATACAATGCAGTTACCTTTGGGGGTTGGGAGAGGCTCATCTTAAAACATGAGCATTAAATATATCTGGTATAACAGAAGGTTAGGTAATTTCTTATGTATAGAACTCCAGTAGAAGTTGAAAGTATTTTTTCATCACTGAAAGGATCTATCTTATCACTAAATTGTATTTGACAGTTGCTGCAAGTTGCCTGCAAATAGGACTGTGAAATTGGGAAAGGAATACGAAGGCAATATATTGTCACTCTGTTTATTTAACTTATATGCAGAGTACACCATGCAAAGTGCCAGGCTGGATGAGTTACAAGTGGAATCAAGACTGCCTCAGATATGCAGCAGCAACCTCAGATATGCAGATGATACCACTCTAATGGCAGAGAGCAAAGAAGAATTTAAAAGCCTCTTGATGAAGGTGAAAGAGAGTGAAAGATCTGGCTTAAAAATCAACATTAAAAAACTAAGATCTGGAGAAGGAAATAGCAACCCACTCCAGTACTCTTGCCTGGAGAATCCCATGGAGGAAGGAGCCTGGTAGGCTACAGTCCATGGGGGTCACAAAGAGTTAGACAGGACTGAGCAACTTCACTTTCTTTCTTAAAAAAAAAAAAACAACTAAGATCATGGCATCTGGTCCCATCACTTTATGGCAAATAGACGGGGAAAAGGTGGAAGCAGAGAGAGTTTCTCTTCTTAGGCTTCAAAATGACTGTGGATGGTGACTGCAGCATGAAATTAGAAGATGCTTGCTTCTTAGAAGGAATGCTATGACAAATCTAGACAGTGTATTAAAAAGCAAAGACATCACCTTACCATCAAAGGTCCATATAGTCAAGGCTATGGTCTTTCCAGTAGTCATGTACAGATATAAGAGTTGGACCATAAAGAAGGCTGAGCGCTGAAAAATTGATGCTTTGAAACTGTGGTATTGGCGAAGACTCTTGAGAGTCTCTTGGACAGTATGGAGATTACACCAGTCAATCCTAAAGGAAATCAACCCTGAATACTCACTGGAAGCAATGATGCTGAAACTCCAATACTTAGGCTACTTGATGTGAAGAACTGACTCATTGGAAAAGACCCTGAGGCTGGGAAAGATTGAAGGCAGGAGGAGAGGAGAAGAGATCAACAGAGGATAACATGGATAGATAGCATCACTGATTCAATGGACATGAACCTGGGCAAACTCTGGAAGATAGTGAGGGACAGGGAAGCCTGGCATGATGCAGTCCATGGGGTTGCAGAGTCAGACATGACTTAGCAACTGAACAACAACAGCAGGGCTGTGATGATACTTGTTTTGAGCTACAGAAGGTTGTATAATTGTGTGGTGGGAGGGAGGTTAGTCTGTCTATATCTTTCTTTTTCTTTCTTTTTTAGAAATCCTGTAATATCCCTTTTGAGGCAGCTTATTTTGTCAATTAATTAGGGTGCTGGATGGTAGAGAATTCTGTCAGTCAACTATGTAGATATAGTAAACACTCTTTCTTAGGTAAAGGTAACATTTTTATATAGTTGTAAAATTCCAATTGGAAAAGACCCTAATGCTGGGAAGGATTGGGGGCAGGAGGAGAAAGGGACGACAGAGGATGAGATGGCTGGATGGTATCACCAACTCGATGGACATGGGTTTGGGTAGACTCTGGGAGTTGGTGATGGACAGGGAGGCCTGGCGTGCTGCGATTCATGGGGTCACAAAGAGTTGGACACGACTGAGCGACTGAACTGAACTGACTGAAAATTCCAATATATTCTATTGCCAAAGAAACATTAAGAACTTTGTACAGCTGTATAAAAAGCAACTAACTTTTTAGAGAATAAACATTTAAGAGTTAGCAAAAAATAAAAAAGAACCCTCTAAAGGCTAACAACAACAATAGACGTTTAAACATAATTTAAGACATTAAGACTTGGAATGATTCTTATTACTTAAAAAAAAATTTAAGATAAAATTGGAAAATAATGACATTTAAAAAATTAATTTAAGACATTAAAACTTGGAACGATTCTTATTACTTTAAAAATTTAATTTCTTAAGACATAATTTGAAAATAATGCATCTATTTCAAGTTTGATGACTTTTGACAAATCAATTTACCCATGGAACCACTACCCTGTTCAAGAAAAAAAGAACTTCCTCACTACTCCAAACTGTCCTCCTGTGCCCCTTTGCAGTCAATCTCCCTACCACTCTCTGTCCCAGGTAATCAGTGATCTAGTTCCTGTCATTATGGACCAGTTTTGTCAGTTCTCAAAATTCAGAGTATATACTTGTTCATCTGGAGAAGGCAATGGCACCCCACTCCAGTACTCTTGCCTGGGAAATCCCATGGATGGAGGAGCCTTGCAGGCTACAGTCCATGGGGTCGCTAACAGTCGGACACGACTGAGTGACTTCACTTTCACTTTTCATTTTCATGCATTGGACAAGGAAATGGCAACCCACTCCAGTGTTCTTGCCTGGAGAATCCCAGGGACAGAGGAGCCTGGTGGGCTGCCGTCTATGGGGTCACACAGAATTAGACACGACTGAAGCGACTTAGCAGCAGCAGCAGCATACTTGTTCATCACTCAGCATGATGCTTTTGAGAGCAATCCATATTATTGCCAAGTATCAGGAATTCATTTCATTTTATAGAAGAGTAATATTCCTTTGAATGACTGTATCACAATTATATCCATTCGTGATGGATATTTGAATGGTTTTCAACTGGGGGTTTAGGGGGCTTCCCTTGTGGCTCAGATGGTAAAGAATCTGCCTGCAATGCAGGAGACCCAGGTTGAATCTCTGGGTCAGGAAGATCCGCTGGAGAAGGGAATGGCCTGGAGAATTCCATGAACAGAGGAGCCTGGCGAGCTACAGTCCATGAGGTTGCATAGACTTGTACACTGACTAATTGACTAACGTGAACAAAGCTGCATAAAAGCAAACCCCTTTTGTGGGCATATATTTTATAAATTTCATTTAAAAATTTTAATTCTTTAATACGAAAGTATTTTGTGAAGGATGTTACATTCACCAATACAAAAATTATTCAAATGTCCAAAAGGCTGAAGTACAAGCTTATCTTTAATTGTTTCCTATCAAGAACATATTTAATATAAGTCACACAGTATGCCAGGTGTATTATTAGATTATTTCATTTAATCTGCCCAACAACTTTATGAAGTACTTATTTTCATGTGAAAGTGAAAGTCCCTCAGTTATGTCTGACTCTTTGCAACCCCATGGACCATACAGACCATGGAATTCTCCAGGCCAGAATACTGGAGTGGGTAGCCATTCCCTTCTCCACGGGAATCTTCCCAACCACACTTGCAAAACTGGCCTATCAAATTGGAGTTGCCCAAGGTCAAACAGAAGGCAAATAATAGCAAGTTCTGCCAACCCCAGAGCCACACCCCGCCAGATTGGGCTCCTAACCACAAACCCACCCTAACGTCATTGTAATAACCTTAGTGTGTTTGACAGACCTGGAAACCAACATCCAAGCAGGCCCTAGTCCTGGTGTTATTTCTTGATTGGCTTTTTTTGGTCAGAAACTCATCTATTGGGGTGCAGAGGATAATAGCATGGACAGATTTCCTTGAGACTGAGGAAATCTGTTAGAAACTAAAAACCTGTTTTCTAATCAGTAAGGCACTGAAAGTTAACTTTGGTCTTGGTTCATGTATTTCCTATTTGAGCAAGGAAACTTCTCACTGTTGGAGATGAGTAGGATGTACAACTTTTACTTTCAATGACCTAGATACTCTATCTGCATATTGTGCTTTTTAATTAGTTTCTTTGGACCTACCCTTAAGCATCATTCCACTCTCCACTCACACTCTCAGCACTCACTGGGATCTCAGAGACTTCTGGGACTGAGACGATCTATGAATGCCATCCCTGAGGTAGTCAGGAAGGGGGCGACAGTCCTTCCCTCCATGCTCCTGTCTTTCCTGTTTGGCCCCAGTAGTTTCTATTTGCAAATGCTTTGTGGATCAGAACTGAGAGTGAAGAGAATGGCAAAATAGGCCACATCTGCGATACTGGACCTGAGGTTTTCCTCTAAACTGCAGATCAGTATTTTCATATAGGGAAAAAACTAAGATTATATTTGAATGGAAAAAAAAGAAAAGCCCTGTAAAATTCTTATTGCCATTTAAGGAGAAGGGATGTTTAGGAAACTTCCTAATTTTCCAGGTTACTGAAGCATGTCAGGTGCTCACTGGAAGCTTAGGAAAGAGAAATACGTATTTCTGTCTAGGGAGGTAGTAAGAGAAAGCCTAAGAGAAAAGGCGAGGGAAGAGAGAACTGGATCTAGAAATTCGAAGAAGCTGCTTGGGGTGCAAAGGATAAGTGGGGTGGTACTTAGGGAATTCCCTAGAAATGATTGGAAAAGGAAATGGCAACCCCCTCCAGAATTCTTGCATGGAAAATGCTATGGACACAGGAGCCTGGTGGGTTACAGTCCATGGGGTTGCAAAGAGTTGGACACAACTGAGCACTCACACACTAGCAATAATTCGCTAGCGTTAAAAACAAACAAATACCACTTACCAGTGCAGGAGACTTAAAGAGATGCGAGCTTGATCCCTGGGTCAGAAAAATTCTCTGGAGAAAGAAATGACAACCCACTCCAGGATTCCTGCCTGAGAAATCTCATGGACAAACTAGCCTCGCAGGCTACGGTTCATAGGGTTGCAAAAAAATCGGACACCACTAAAGCAGTTTAGGCCAGGACGGAGCAACTTGATAAGATATGAAAGCAAGTCAGCTGACGACTCAAGAAATAACGTCCTAGATTAAAAAACAGAAAACCAGTATGAAAAACGGTTTACTTGCAGTTTCTCACAATCAGATGAGAAATCTGGTCACATAACGCCCCCTTGCTCCTCTGCAAGTCTGATTACAGTTACGACCTCAGGAGTTTCCACACATCAACGCATTCTCAACAGCATAAACCATCTTGCTGCATAAAAATAACATTCTTAAATGAAATTCGTCTTTGCACGTATGGAAATCTAAAAGAAACCGCAAGCTCAACCCCACAAATAGCACAATCCCCTACTTAAGAAAACAGCATCTGGATCAACACATTGGGAGCGCAATCGACTACTATCTCTGATAAACACCACCTTTATAACCATTTTTTCCCAATGTCTGGGCGCCCCTGCCCCACCTCAACCTCATACGCCCTAAACTCTACACACATGCTCACTTCACTCCCCACATCCCTGAGCCTTCCTGGACCTTCCACACAGCGGATACATGCACTTCAAAGCAAAAGTGCTCTCCGCGCCACCAGAGACCATATCGTATTTAAGTAACAGAGATGGACCAGCAGCCCCCTGCGCTCATATATCTACATACGACACGCCCCATCCGTGAAGTCAACAGGAATCCGCGCTTCCCTCCAGCCCACGCCTCGCCCTAGTCCCCGCCTCCCTCCTCCCACGCCTTCCAGCCTGGCCAACCGGCCGGCGGGAGCCCTCTGGGGAAGTGACGTTCGCCTCCCGCGCTTGTTCTCCCATCCCCCTACATGTTGCTGCCCCGGCGCGCTCCGCTGCCTGCCTGAACTTTGTCCTGCTCAGCATCAGTCTGGCAGTGGGCTGAAGCCTGTGCATCTTTTTCAGATGACGGCGTTCAGTGCAGAGAACAGAACATTTAGCATTTCAGAGGAAACCGGTTCCTTTCAAATCCAGTTGTCTTTGTGATGTAGTATTGTGTGTATGTCTAGTAAGACGCAGTAAGTATCACGACCGGCGGTGAAATTTATGGAATTTTGAAAGTTCCATTTCACTCATCAAAAATTTCGTTCACTTTATCTTTTTTATTTTGACTCTTCGAACAGATTTTAACACCTATATGCTACCCTCTGTCCTAGGAATCAAATACATTCTTTAACACGTGTTCATTTGTTATAACTATGCAAGTTATGATTTTACCTTTTTCTGGAAATTATTTTTTAACACGTCTCCTTGCATATGATCCGTGCGTTAGGAGTTGCACATTTTTGGAAGTTTTTTTTTTTTCTTTCTCCACATTACATTTGGGCTAAATATTCTCTGCCCTTCCAGATTTCCTCTCTACCCTTCTCCCCTGATCTGTGTGCTTGAGGCTGACCCCCACAACCAGCATTTCCCAGTTTTTCTTGCCCTCGGGATCCCGGTGGCTGCAGTCACAGGAGGGGTCAGAAGTGAGAGGAGAGAGATGTGAATGAAAAAGGTTGCCTGCCATAGTAGCAAACAAAAGATGCTGCGCCATCTAGCCACCAGCCACTACCGACCTTAATAAGGACAACGAAAAGAATCCTGTCTGTTGCATCCTGGGAATCCTTCAAAACCCGAGAGAGAGACAGACATTCAAGTGCTGTCATTCAGGGGAGGAAAAGGGGCTGCTTACTCCCTGGTCGCCAGGCCCAGGTTGTCTGCTTTGGCTCCAGCTGCTGTTGGTTCACCAGCGCCGGGAGGACCGAGTCCTTGCGGACGCTGACTGCATCTTCAGGGTGTCTTTAGATGAAGAAATCACCGAGGATTTCTTATTTTCTCTTCATCTATTTCCACCTCTCCCTCTGTTTTTCAAGACCGTTTTTCGGTTACTACCCGCGGGGTTAGAACCAGGCGGGCAGTGGGCGCCGGAAAACCACGGAGTCGCCCCGCGCACCGCGCACTTGCGCCTCTTGGGCTCTGGGCAAATTGAATCCACGCCGCCGCTGCCGGAAGTTTCTCTGTCTGCGCCACCGGAGGTGTGGCGCTCCCGACCCCCGACCCCGCCCCTCTAGGACAGGCCCAGGAGAGGTCGATTTTCACCCAGGGATCTAAGCACGGCGCAAAACCAGGACCGAGCTTAAAGGTCTCAAACTCTTAAAGTCTTGTCGGAGTGACCGTCGCGAGTTGAATCAATCTCCACGCCTTTATCAGGAGAGTTGAGGGCCTAAATCACACACGAAAAAGATTATGTGCATCAAAGTGCGCAATTGAATACGCTTTTCTGACAAGTTGAAAGTGTGTTATGAAAGACTGGCGTCAAAGAGAAGTGTGTTTGGCCTGAGCAAACAGAGCACCAGCTAAAGTGGGAAAGTACCCTTGCCACAGGTTTCAAGGGAACGATCTGGAATTTCGAATTTCGTTTGGAGCCCTGGGGCCTTCCTTGGAAGTGTTTTTCATTAAGGCGGTCCCCTTTCCCGTCCTTAGCGATGTTTGGGAATCCAGATCTCACTTGAAGGGCCTCCTCTCCTGCCTCACTTATTTTGAAGACAGAATTCCAAAGGTTTGCACCACTCTGGTGTTTCCTTTTCAAATATCAAGGTCTTGAAAGTATCTGCACCACACTAATCAGAGGAGTAACTGACCAGCAGCAGTCCTCTGATGTGCCTGAAATTCCAACTTCTGAATTCATTCAACTGAGTTCTCCAGAAGCTGGATGAGGATGAGAGCTACTAAAGATCCCTCTAGGTAAACTCGCTGGAGGAAATGTTATCCGGTTTAGTCTTGGGAAATTCTTAGTCAGTTCTCAGAGGTGCCTTGGAACACTCAGGCCTTTGCACAGGAACTGTTTTGGACTCCAGAACCCACCTGGAAATTTGTAGCCTTGAGGAGGAATTGTGTCCTAGTTGCAGTTCTCTTCCACTTGGTTCTTTCCAGACCACGTTCCAAACCCGAAGGGCTCTCATTTCAGTTGGTAGCTGCGCTGTCCCCCAGGTCAGATGTGGTGGTTGCAGAAGCTGACCTATTGGGAGTGTTCTGAGCTTTCCAACCAACCTTGAATTTAGAACATTGGTGACTCAGTGGCAGTGTCACTCACTGCAGTCAGTGTGAGTCATTCACTCAGTGTGGTTTCATTTGAACCACGCTTCCCAGGTAGGTTACTCCTGGCAGGTTAAGAATCCTGCCAATGCAGGAGATATGAAAGTCTGGAAGATCCCCAGGAGGAGGAAATGGCATTCTGCTCCAGTATTCTTGCCTAGAAAATGCCATGGATAAAGGAGCTAGAGGGCTACAGTCCATGGGGTCACAAAGAATCGGACAGGATTTACCAACTGAGCACACACACCCAGTTTTGACTCCTGACCAAGGTGTATGCTTGCTATTCACTCTGCCACAGTTCATTTTCTGCCTCTGCAGAGCATGTGTAGGAATATTTATTGTGCATTCAAGATTAGAAGAGTCACCCTTTTTACTGTCTCTGCTATATTGGTTACAGCACAGGTAAGTCTGTTCCGTGCAGAGATCTAGCAGCCAGAAGCAGTGCTGCTATCAACTGAAGAAATGGTGGAGAACCCAGCAGTGATTTTGGAATAAAAGATATTCAAGAGTTTGTCTAAACAGTAGTTTGGCAGCCTTGGGCATCAGGTCGTGATCCTGGAGGGATTAGTGTTTGGCCTGAGGTGTAACGACCGGTCCTTCAGGTTGTGTCTTCCATGGTGGCACATCAACTCTGCTGTTTCTGCAGTGTGGAACCTTTAGAAGTAACCTCCTTGGCATATTCACCTACACTTCTGGTGATCTAGACAAAGTATCCTCAGGTCATTGTTTCACCCTGATTTGCAAGCTGGCCCTCAGACTGGTCACCTGGTAGTGTCCCCAGTGCTGTAGGGATGGAATAAGTGATTTTCTAAGAAGAGGAGTAGCCCAGAGGGGAGTTATATACACTAAAAAGTGGTAAAGATGTTAGAGACCATGGCCTTGGGTTGGGGAAGGGCAATGTACTAATGTACTGATCTCTTGTGATAGGAAGTTTGAGGAGGGTGCTTTGGCTTTCCAGATAAGTGACTCTCAGAGTCTAGATGAATCAGGAGCTTCCAGTAACACCAGGAGCCTGAGCTCAGCACCCTGCCTGCAACAGAGTCAGAGAGCCACACACGTGTGAGAGAAGAGACTGAGCAAAACCTGTCAATAGTGTCCCCCAGTTCAGACAGCTATAGTAACGTGCAAGGACAAAGCAGAAGATAAGGATGGTCAGAAATAGTGGGAATCCTTCTGAATCTGTACAGCACACACAATAAATGCAGTTGTAAGTTGTCAGGATATATGGGTAGCTGTAGTACTGAGGAGTGTGTTTCTTTGCCTCTGGCTCCATCCACCTTCAAAGCCAATAAAGACTCACTGAATTGTTGACAACTTGGACTCTCTCTGGCTCCCTACCCAGTCTTCTGACCTCTTGACCCAGATTTAAAGGGTTCCTGTGATTAGGTTAGTCCACCTGGATAGTCTCCCCATCTTGAGGTCAAATTTATTACATCTGCAGAGTACCTTTTGACAGGTAACATAACATTATTATGCAAATAGCAACCATAAGGAAGCTGGAGTAGCTATACTAACACCAGAAAAAATAGTCAGGAGACTTTACAACAATACAATGTTACCAGAGATAAAGAGTGACATTTTATAATGATAAATGGATTAATCCATCAGGAAGATAAAATCATTTTAAACACAATGCATCTAACAGAGTCTCAAAACACATGAAGAAAAACTGACAGAACCAAAGGGAGAAATAGACAATTCAACAATAATTATTGGAGATTTCAGTTCTACACTTTCAGTAATGGATAGAACCACTAGGCAGAAGATAAAAAAAGATTTGAACAATAGGACCTTACAGGCATCTGTACACATTTCACCCAACAAGAGCAAACTGCAGTTTCTCTCAAGTACACTGAAAATATTCTCAGGGAGAAACTATACACTAAGCCATAAAATAAGTCAAAATGCATTTAAAAGGGTTGAAGTCATATGCAATTTGGGACATCTCACATACCAGTATTATAGTCTAGAAGGGGCTTGGGTAGCTTGTCCTTCCTTCACTTTCTCATGAATGTTCAGGGGCAGTTATGGAGGTGGCAGTGGGCAGACGTGTAGGCCACTAGCCTGGAAAAGCTAGGCAGCTAAAGAGATAGTATTTCAGGGAAGCTGCCCTAGTCTCAGGCTTCCAAAGCCGGGGAGGAATTGGTATGTAGGAAGTAAGCAGAGGTCAGGGGATGACTTTCTGTCTTGCTTGTCTGTGCCTCTGTTTAAGCCTCAGCTTCTATGTCACTAAATCCCACTGCACAGGAGTGCTGTAGGTCACCACCAACCACCATAGACCCATGGTCTTGATGTTTACTATGCTCTGTCTGAGAAGACAACCACAGGTCAATAGCTTTGTATCAACACAAACTATTGGCGTTCTATGAAAACTACTCTGAACATAAGTGATGTATTTGTGGGGCTTGCCTGGTGGTCCAGTGATTACGAATCTGCCTGCCAATGGACAATAGGACATGCATTCGATTCCTGGTCTTGGAGGACCCCACATTCCATGGAGCAACTAAGCCTGTGAGCCACAACTATTGAGCCCGTCCACTGGAGCCTGTGCTCCACAACAAAGTAGCCACCACAATGAGAAGCCCACACGCTGCAGCTAGAGAGCAGCCCCTGCTCAGCACAATTAGCGAAAGCCCTTACAGCAACAAAGACCTGGCACAGCCAAAAATAAATATTTTAAAAATTTATGACATTTTGATTCTACTTGGTTGACTTCGTATGAACAGAATGCTGAATTCCTAATTTAGAAAAAGGATACACAACAAGCCACAAAGGTTTTACTGTATAGCACAAGGAACTATGGGCTTCCCAGGTGGCTCAGTGGGTAAAGAACCTGCATGCAATGCAGGAGACATGGGAAATATGGGTTAGATTCCTGTGTCAGGAAGATCCTCTGAGGAGGGCATGGCAACCCACTCCAGTATTCTTGCCTGGAGAATCCCATGGACAGAGAATCTGGTGGGCTACAGTCCAAGGTCACAAACAGTCGGACATGACTGAGTGAGTGCAGACACACACACAGGGAACTATAGTCAATATTTTGTAATAACCTTTAATGGAAAATAATTTCAAAGATAATATATGTGTATATGTGTATATGTGTAACTGAAGCACACACACAAAAAGAATTCCACCTTTTGAAAATTTAATAATGTTTCTCTTTTTGTTGGTTTTTCTAAATGTCCTATGGATATCTAATAACAGCATATGAGATACAAAATTTTAAATATATTTGTGTAGGATATGATTAATATAAATTAAATATAAATCTATTATAGTTAAATTATTGACACCATTCAAGATGCTCCTATTCTTATTTTTTCTGCACTTGATAAAATATTCTCAGAGAAATGTTAATGTTTCACTATGATTATATATTTTTTCTTTTCTCTTGTTTCTTCTGACTTTTGCTTTATGTATCTTTGTTTCTTTGTTGTTAAGATGTCTGATGGTTTATGATGTCTGTCTTCTTTGTGAATTGTGTACCTTTTATCATTAAAAATATTCATCTTTGTTTCATTTAAAATAAATAAATTTTAAAAATTCAAAATAAATTTTTTTTAAGAAACAAAACCTATTTCCGTGACTTTGACAAGTTGGAAAAAACCTTGTGGTGTTAGGATGATATTCACAGGTGACAAGCACAAAATCTTACATGCAGATTAAAACACAAAGCAACCCACAGGAGAAGAGGAAGATGGGGCTGGAGGCAGGGAGGTCAAACCTGATTTCAAGTTTAATGAGAAGCCCACATGCTTCCCCAGTGAGGGAAAAGAAGCTACCATAATATTGGTCTCCACCAAGAAGGTAATTAAGACATAATCTCATCAGTAATTCTTATAAGTTAATTATTCACATACCAAGTACAGTATTAAATTCAGGATCTTTTCCCCACAATATTAAAATGGTATGGAAGAAATGAGAGAAAAAAAGAATACCAAGACTATCTAAAAGTTTTAAATGTTTCTGATGGAAAAGTGACTTCATGACAGTCCTTTAGACAATGAAAGAATTTGGGAAAATATTGATTCCTTGATGTTTTCTATACTTGCAAAAATAGAAGTACAAAATAGCTGTAAAGTTTAGAAAGAGATAGGTCTATAATATCAGTACTGCTGCAGCTGCTGCTAAGTCGCTTCAGTCATGTCTGACTCTGCGACCCTATAGACGGCAGCCCACCAGGCTCCCCCGACCCTGCGATTCTCCAGGCAAGAACACTGGAGTGGGTTGCCATTTCCTTCTCCAATGCGTGAGAGTGAAAAGTGAAAGTGAAGGGTACAAAAATATTGGTCACTGAGGGAATGTCCCCATCAGTGGCGACCTTCAGAATAGACCAGGGGCCTTGAGTATCAGTTTGGCCTAGTCAACTAGAATACAGGAGCTCCCAAGATTCCATGACACCCCCACCTTCCAGTTCTGTTATTGCAACTCTACATGGTTACCTGGCATGCTGGGTCCTCTCTCTGGCACTCTTGTCAGAGCCTGACCTCTGAGCTTTGGCTTCTTGTGCCTCGTTTTTACAGTTAAGGAGTCTTAGAGTTGAGAAATGCTGGCAAAGTAGGCCCCAAAGTAAGTAATAAATTGCATCTTCATTTTTTTTTCTTTTATATAGATACTTTATTTTTTTTCAGTTTATCCCCTTATTTTATTTTATTTTAAATTTTATTTTTACTTTATTCTACTTTACAATACTGTATTGGTTTTGCCATACATTGACATGAATCAGCCACAGGTGTACACGAGCTCCCAATCCTGAAAAAAACAGTGGTTAGATGCCACGAAGTAGGTGGCAATGCCTTAACCGTATGCGTGTTGTTAGGCCCGAGAGCCTCTTCCATCCTTGTCAAGGGGAGTGCTAACCTTCTCTCCTTTCATACAACACTGCATCTTCATTTTAAAAACATGTCTAATACATTTTTTTCCACTGAATGAAATCTTATTAAAGCAAAAGTTACATACTGTAATAGTCACCCACTCATTATAATTGTATACTTTAATGATTTTAATAATTTACCAGGCTGTACATTCATCACCACAATCCATTCACTTGACTCTGATTTCTTATTTCTTTGGGTTTCTTTTCCCCAGGTTCTGGCTCTGCTTCTTCCACCCTAAGCTTCAGCATGGCAGTATCTCACAACACTTTCTCTGGTTTGAGGACAGAAATGGGCATTTTGGAAACCAACCAGTACTTGCACTCCCAGCTGGAAAAAACCAAACAAGAATTTCAAGACCTCACAGAGAAACTGCTCACATCTCAAGCTACTGTTTACTTCCTGGCCAACCAGCTGCAGAAATACAGTAAGTCCTTGGGGTCACAGTTACCATAGTGATAAATGATTGTCTTCCCTCTAAGAAACAAAACACCCTCAAACTGTATTCTTTTCCCTCCTTCATCAAAATAAATTGCATCCTTACTACACTCCTAGAAAGATGGAAGCAGGTAGTTAACTCTCACTTCTCAGAGGATGGAGACACTGACGAACAAAGGGGTTAAGTTTGTAGTGAGAGTATAGGGAGAAACAGAGGCTAAGATCTCATTCAGGCACTAGACTTCTTTTTCGGTCTCAGAACTATATATTAGATTCTATAAACATATAATAGCCTTGTTGGCTTAAACATCTCAGGATTTAATTCAAACTTTTTCTGAGCACCCATTTGCAAAGCACTGTACTAGCTGCACTAGGGAAGAAAGAAGTGACAGGACACCCTGCCTACCTTAAAGGTCCTTAAAGCTGTCTATTCCCAACTGAACCACAGAGATCTGGAATTGAGAATATCAATAGCACACAGCAAGGGGAGAGGTGGAGCTGTAGTGACTGAGGAACATGGAAATGAGGACTGAGGGGGACCGGAATAAAAGGGAAGAATGCTTATTGATGCAGAAGTTGAGTTCACTTTCAAATTTCTACCATTAGTTTTCAATAAACCAATGGGAGATAAAATTTTCTATCCAACTTATTGACACAGATCAAAAAGTAAATAAAGCCTAGTTATCAAAGAAGTGAAAAGAACTTTCAGGTATGGGAATGTAAGGGTTTCTTTGTTTGTTTATATCATTTATTATGATCATAATGCAGCTTTTTTTAAACTGGAGAAGAAGAAAGATGTCACCCAATATCTTTGTGTATAGGTAACGTAATGTAGTAATTAAGAATGCCCTGGGGCCAGACTTGCTGGGTTTAAACCCAAGTTGTTCATCTTCTCCATGCCTCAGTTTCCTCATCTGAAATGGTAACAGGAATAGTCTCTACCTCCTTGGAGAGAGGTGATGATTTCAGGATGATAATTCTTGAAAATCTGTTAGAACAAGACCTAGGCTGCTGCTGCTAAGTCACTTCAGTCATGTCCGACTCTGTGCGACCCCATAGACGGCAGCCCACCAGGCTCCTCTGTCCCTGGGATTCTCCAGACAAGAACACTGGAGTGGGTTGCCATTTCCTTGGCAAATACTGTGTATTAGTTCTCCCACCAACCTAATGCAGCACCTGGAAATATTGAGGGATTATCGAAACTTTCAACATGGGAGGATTGTCAGCCCTACAGGGAACTCCTACTGTGTGCCCAGGTTCATATTTTCCTTAAGAGGCTGCAAGGTTTGGTAAAGTGGCCCAAGATTTGGAGTCACAACTCAGAGTATGTGAATTCTGACTTTGCTTCGTTCTGGTTGAATCATCGAGTTATTTTACCCTCTATGAGGTTCTCTCTCCCCAGCTCTAATTTGAGGGGAATCAAATGCTAGTAGCTGGGAGGCTGAGGCATCAGATGTGGGATTCCCTGCATGGAGCCCGGTACCCAGGTGATATCTGCCCTGGGGTGGCCCCTCCTCCTCCTGTGAAGGCTGGACCACAGCAGCAGGGCCAGCTTCCCCCTGAGACAGTGTCTCTGTTTCCCCAGAGTGTGAAGAGTACAAGGACCTCATTGAATCTGTGCTGGAGGAAGAAGTGCCCTTTGAGGAAGCGGAGCTGGCAGAGAAGAGGAGACTGGCTACATGGCTTGGGTGAGGAGGAAGCTCTATGGGAAAGTGTGTCAAGTGGGGAAGCCCCAGGCGGTAGAATAAAGAGAAAACTTGTGCAGGGAAAAGGGCAGAAACGTATACACAGGCACTGAGCTAGACAAAGACAGCCTGTGGGACTGTGGGAAATAATGGACAACTAGTTAAGTCTCTGGGTTCTCCCTCAAGTAATATATAAATAAAATGAGCTCACATGCTCGTATTGGAATTCTGGCAATGTGGCTTGTGAATTACCAATGGGCAAATGAACTCAACTTTCCATGAGTCTCAGCGACCTCATCTGTGAAGTAAATATACTGACAGTGCCTGCCTCAGAGAGTTATGGAGGTTAAATGCATGATGACCAGTGCTTAGAACCATTTCACGCACATGTGGAGTTTTCAACAATATTAGCTGTAATTATTATACCTGTTCTTGCTTTTTATAGGCCAAGTACTTATCATCTTTTTTAAATATTAGATTTGGTTTTTATTATAGAGCCTACATGAGAACAAAGTGCTGACACAAAACTGCAAGTCACATTTGGGAAGTAAGCTAAAAAAAAAAACCTGTAACTGTTTTAGTTATACAGTCCTGACTGGAGGAATCCATGGTGGCAAAAGAGCCCTGGCTCTTGAGAGAGGTTTCTTGATGACAGCTGCCCCAGGTTGTGCTGCCTCAGGCCTGGGCCTCTGTAAGACTGGGTTCCTGGCAGGTGGCAGCCTGGGGACCAGGAGGACCTCTGCTCTTAAGGCTGGGGCTTAGCCATGGCTGGGAAGGGACACTCCTAATTTCTAATGTTCCCAAGTGCCTTTCATGATAATGTTTCTCTTCCTCACCTTTGATTGACTGATTTATTTCTAAAAGTATCAGACTATGTGGAGTGTTAGCTGGTAGGGCCATTGGGTAGACAGGTAATTGAGCAGTCATTGCCTGGAAAATGAATTATTAATTTGCAAGGCCCGGTATTGCCTATCCTTAGAGACTTTCATAGATAGGGTAGATTGTGGCATTGAAGACATCTTCTCAACCTTGGTTAATGAAATCTGAGAAGCTCAGATGTGTAAGAGCCACTAAAGGAGAGATGTTTGACTGAGGAGGCCTAGGTCTGGAGACCTTGTTTCTCCCTGATCTCTGCCTTCCACTCTTCTGACACTTTATAGGAACTCTAAGGAATAGAGTTTTGAAAGACAATCTGTGGATGATTACCTAGTATTGAGGAGATTTAAGCATTGGATGGGGTAGATGACTATTAATATCTAGTCTAGCATTAGGATTATGTGGTTTTAAGCATTAACTGATTGCCTACTCAGGTGTGTATGCTCCACTATGTACTGTACGCTGGGTCGTATGGACTGTCTCTAGCCTCACAGAGCTCACATTCTAGTTGGGAATCTATAAAAATATTTGTACAAAATTAGAAAACTGTGAATTCCCAGACAGAGTCATGTAATTGTTACTCAGAATTTTAATTACTCTTGAGTGCCTCCTTACCTGTTATAATAGCTTATCTTCATGTCATTCAGAGGAATGCTCTTCATCTTGACCCTCTCACTGATTTCTCTTTTCATCCTTTCAGTTAATACCAGATGTACCTGTCCAACACTTCTGTACCTGGCTTCCCCACCTCCAATTGGCCACACTTTCTGTATAATGCTTGATGACACATATGACATTCAAATGGATGTGGACTGAAGTGAGGAACTGAAGGGGCTTTTTTTTTTTTAAGTGAGGTTAATGAAAAAGAAAGAAACAAATCCAATACTATTTCCTCATTCCTTCTGTTACAGGCAAGTCACACAACCTGTGCAAGTATTCAACTTGGGAGATTCCTTACAAGTAATCAAAGACACACCTCTGCTGAAATTTCCATAACTTTATCATTCACGACATTCACTTTTACATTTTACTTTTCTTTGCCACTTTAGGAGATATGATTACCTGATTGAGGCTCAGGCCCGAGAACTGGCCTGCTTACGACAGAAGATACACGAAGGGAAAGGTGTCTGTCATCTATTCACACAGCATGCAAAGAACACAATCAAGACTTTTGAGAGTTTCCTCAAGAGCACTGACATGACCTACTACCAGAGACAGAGATTCTGTGAGCTCCTGGCCCAAGGAAGCCAGCTGGCAGAGAGACTTGCCAGCAAACTCTCCACTGGTAAGTTATCTTATAGGCTCTGAGAACACTTAGCTCCTCCAGAGGTCCTAGCCTCACATGAGACTCCACACCTCACAACTCCCACAGTGACGTTGCAGCCACGTGTCCTGCGGTTCGGTGGTGTTCTCAACTACAAGACAGCTTCCCTGGTGGCTCAGCTGGTAAAGAACCTGCCTGCCAATGCAGGAGATACAGACGTGGGTTCAATCCCTGGGTCAGGAGGAACCCCTGGAGAAGGAAGTGGCAACCCACTCACAGAGTGAAGCTATCAGCTAGAAATACCTGGGAATCCAACCCTGGTCCCAAGGCGAGCCTCCACAGACATATTCCAAAAAGGAGCCAATGTTGTCCCTGGACTGGCCGTTGTGGTTCTTATGATTGCAAGATACACCTCAGCTACAACCATCAGGGAACTTTGAAAAACATGAGGTATATCACTCACATTTCCCGGAGGGTACACGGCTCACCCAGGGCTACCCAGTGAGGTTAGGGTCTGATTACTTGTAAAGAGGGAGACAGCACAGGGCTGTGGTTCTGCCTAATTTGGGTTGAGGGTGGGGTGCCTAAGATTTCATAGGTTCATTCTTTATTGGTGATTAAAGTGCAGGAAAGAAAAACAGGAGTCAGACATCAATGACCTAAATCAGCCAGGGATCTCTAAACAAGAGAAACTTCAGACATGGAACACTTGCCTCTTCATCTGGCCCTGTAGCTGCCCATGTGTTCCTTCGAGATAGCTGTCTTTGAAGTGGATGCCTTCAGAATCAATAGCCTAATATCAGCACTTGGGTTACAACTTTAAAAGAAGAGGACTGTCAAGTGCTTAAAGTATACCTGCTTCTCACCCTGTATTCTGGGGACCATGACAATGGTACTCGAGTACATAGTGGAGAATATATGGGGCTGGAGACCACATTGTTAAAACTGTTTTCATCATCACAGGCTTTTGGAGCAGGAGGCAGCAGCCATCCAGACATTTTGGTTTTTAAGACACTTGATATGCAGTAAACTGACCCACTGTAGAATCAGTTCTGTGAGTTTTGAAAAATGCATACAGTGTTACGTAAAAGTACCACCACAATCCAGATACAGAACAGCCCCATCACTTGTAAAAGTTCCCTTGTACTTCTTTGTAGTAAACCGTTTCCTCCAAATCAAGTCCCTGCAACCACTGCATCTGTTTTGTGTCCCTTTAGATTTTTTTTTTAATCTCCAGAATGTATCAGTAGTTTGTTCCTTTTTATTGATGAGTGTTATTCCATGATAGAGGTGTACCACTTTTTGTTTATCCAGTCATCCACTGAAGGACATTTGGATTGTTTTCAGTTTGGGGTGATTATGATTCATAGTTAAGATTCACATGCAGATTTGTGTGTGAAAATATATTTTCACTTCACTTTGCTTGGATAAATATCTTGGAGTAGGATTGCTGAATCATATGGTGAGTGTACATTTGTGTGTGTGTGTGTGTGTGTTAGTCACTCAGTCATATCTGACTCTTTGTGAGTCCATGGACTGTATAGCCTGCCAGGCTCCTCTGTCCATGGAATTCTCTAGGCAAGATCTCCAGGGGATCTTCCCAACTCAGGGATCGAACCCATGTCCTCTATTGCAGGTGTATTGTTTACTATCTGAGCCCCAAGGGAAGCTTAAAAGAGAGTGTACGTATTCTTAAAGTGTACATTATAAGATTGTACATTTAACTTATAAGAAACTATCAAACTGTTTTCCAGTGTGACAAAACCATTTCACATTCCCCTGAGCAATGAGTTAGATTGCATTTGTTCCCAATACCAGCTCTTGACATTATCAGCTTGTTGTTTCTGGGCTTTTTGTTTTTAATAGGTGTGTGGTTGCTTATTATTGTGATTTTTAATTTGCATTTTCCTATTGACTAATGATTTTTAAGATCTTTTCATATGTCTACTGATCATCCATGTATCTTTGGAAAAGTGAGTGTCAACTATATTGTTCATTTTAAAGTAGTTTTTCATATTATTGAGTCGAGAGTTCTTTATATTTCTGGATACAAGTCCTTTATCAGATATTTGACTTGTCAGTATTTTTTCCCAGTTTGTGGCTTATCTTTTCATCCTCTTAACTTTCTTTCAGAGTAAAGAATTTCTTAATATTGTTGAAGTCCAACTTATTGGATCATCATTGTCTAGTTTTATCTAAGAACTCTTTGCCTAAAACAGGGTTCTTGGCCTTTCCATATAGATTTTACAGTCAGTTTGTCATTATCTAGAAAAAAATCCTATTGGGATTTTGAGTGGCATTGCATTAAATCTGTGAAAAGTTTAAGGAGAATTGACATTTTTAATAATATTGGGTGTTCTAATTAATGATCATAATGTCTTTCATCAGGTTGAGCTAGTCTTTGTTTTATTTATTCATATTTCCATGAACAAGCAAACCTTTTTTTATTGTTTTATGATGGTGACTGCTGACAATAGAGAAGAAATTTTGTCTCCTAACACAAATATGAGCCGGCCGTGGTCCAGCTAAATAAAACTTCCAACTTATTTAAGGAAGTTCCTTATTTGCTAAGAATTCTATTTTGAATTGACGTTGTTTTGTCAAATGCCTTTTTGTTCATCTAAAATATGAACAAATGATTATATACATATTTTTATGTTATGTCCTTTTAGGTTGTACTCTGGAGATTTTGACTATTATATTGTGAGACACTGGGTCCTATTAAAGCCTTCTGGATTATTTCTTAGCAGGCAATCAACCACTTCTAGGTTTAGACTGCAAGTTCTGTCTTATGTTCTATGGGTAGCAGTTCCAACATCAGTTTAGTGTTCAGGGTCTTTAATGTGTTGTTTGGGTCAGTTCAGCAAGTATGCCACTAGGTTTAGTCTGGACTAGCTGATGGTTTATATGGTAATTCAGTTCTCTAATCCTTTGCCATGATTCCTTGTCTCTGTTCCACACAGGCTGAGTTTGGGATGAACCTTAATATTTTTGATAGTCCGTAGATCATTTCCCAGCCTCTCCCTTCTCTGGTGTTTCTTTTCTACTTTCCAGTTCCCAAGGGGCCTCTTCCACATTCCTCTGTTCAGAAAGATTGGGTTCTCCCAGTCATTTCTCCTGTCACACTGTCCTGCAGAACTGCAGGGGGCTACTCTAAGATCAAAGAGGTAAGAAAATTGAGACAGAAAAGAAAAGGAGGGGACACTCTTCACATGTTTCAGACAATTAGTCCCTTTTGGACTAGAGTGGTAGGTTCTCATTTGTGGTTAACATTCCTGCTCAGCTGCCTCAACAACACAGTTCTGCAAATGGGCTGGTCTCTGGGCAGGGTCAGGAGAGAAAACAAAAGAAATGGGGAAGAGTCTCTTTACACTCATCAGCAGAAGTCCCCCTGTCCAGTCATTTAGATAGAACAGGGGGTTTCTCCTGTTGTATTTGCTCCTCAGTGGTTGCTGGAGTATCTGTGTGAGAGCAGTGTTGGGACTCACAGCCATGGTCCATCAACCAAGTTTGTAGGAGAAATGAAGGTTAGAGCTGAAGGAGTGCAGAAGACAGCCAGCCAAGTATCCCGTGTACTGGAGAACAGGACATTGTGAACTTTTGCCTTGACTCAATAGCAGACATCCTGCTAACCAGCAATATATTGTTCACCGTTGCTCAGGAAAGCCTGCCAGGCTGCTCCTCTAAAGACGCAACTTTAGCCCTCCTGGAATAATTCTCCCAGAGCATTCTGAACAAACATATAGAGTATTGTATTTCTGGTCAGATAGGCCCTTATATTTGTAAGCATGAGATGGGACCTGCTCAATTTCCCATTAGTTGTCTATTTTTGGTTCACAGAAAATCACCATGATAGGAAGGATGAAGAGGAACAGGAGTCACTGGCAGCCAGGTAACTCTGAGTGATGAAAAGGCTGATAATGGAGTGGTGAAACCTACAGAGGAGTCCTGAAGCAAGAGATCCAGAGGCCAAGGTCCCAGATCCAGGAGAAACCAGAAGCTGCTGATTGTTCCTATTTCATTCATTCATCATACAATATTGTGTCCTTTAACCCATGTTATCTGTTCTCATTGAAGTTCTTGTATTAGTTGCCATTTCTTAGTAATTCTTCAAGTCTAGTTAACTGAGTCATTTTGACCAAAAGGTAAACCAGCCAGAGAAACCTGGTCTCTATTTTCTGAAAATATGTATGATTAAAAACTGAAGTGAAATGCCTGTTTCTGCCCAGTTGCCCTGAGATATGTTGGCCAATGTTTCATAGCCAGAAATATATTGAAAAATAAAGCCAATAATGTCATATATATAAATATACATTCATATATATATATGGAGAGAGAGATCTAAAAGCTACAAGAGTCCTTGGAGGTTACATTCCCTCAGGAGCCAGTATTCAATGGACCCCTTCACGTACTCTTGAATAAAATTTGTCCATAGCATTTTAATGTCTGTATTATAAGACTCTGAGAGTCCTGTGTGTCAGAGTATATTTTAGAGAAGTCATTGAGTCTCCTTCCTCATCCACATTTAGAGGTCAGTGCACTGAACACATGCTGCTCTCTCTCCTACCCCTATTCTATGCACACTGAAATCCCAATTAGAAGTGGATTGTTATGTTTTTTCTCTCTGAGAGGATAGGCCTTTTGGTTTCTGGTGCCTCTTCCATGAGCTTCAGATGAGCACCAGCTGCCAGGTTGATGCTGGTTGCCTTATTTTCACCTCCTGTCTTGTCTGCCTGCTTCTCCATCCCTTACTCAGGCTCAGCATGGGGCTCCAGGAGGAAGAAGTGAATGAAGTCCTAGAGGACTCACTGGATGAAAAGTATCTGACACATTCCAGTCGCCACTACTCCCATCAGCCTCCCAGCAGCATTGCCTCTGTGTGTGATGTGCAGGACCAGCTCTGATGTAGACTGAGCCAGTGAGTATTTCCAATACCGAGAGAATAACCCCCAACAACCAGAAGACTGAATAATGAAGCTCTGGTAGCTTCTACCTGCGCACCATCTCTGTCTAGACTGACTGAGGTCATCTCTGCAGGCAGACCCTAAGAACTAATCTTGAAAAAGTGATTAGGCTGAATTCAGTTCTGGGGCCAAGTTTTATGTCACTGGTGTGTCTGTTCATTTGCATTCTCCCTGGTCCACACCTCACCTCCCTTTCTCTGGCCCCCACTGGCATATGCAAGCTGAGGAACCCCGGGCAAACAAGAGTGCAGAGAGTGAAGGGATCATGAGAAACTCTTCTGCCACGTTTCAGCACAAATGAACTTCATTATTTAAGATGAAGCATCTTAGCTTTCCTGAAATGTTCTAGGTAATCACAGTTTCTGAATGGTGCCCGTTAGGCTTTTCTAGCTTTCCGAGAATATCATCAGTCTTGCCCATATTTGGGGTCACTTATCATGGTTCCTCAGTAATGCAGGAGACGAGGCAGGTTCCTCTTGAACTCATGGCTCCTGAGTTTAAGCACCAGTGTCCATCCCCCCTCAGGTGGCTTCTCTCCCCATAAGTTTCCATCTTAGTACAGACTATCAGGTGGTCGAAGTTAAGCTTCTGTTCCATCACACTGAAGTCCCCACCCTTGAGTCCTGGTTTTGTTTTGGGCTGAGGCAGAAGCACAGGACAAGGACCTGCAGAGAGCATTCCTGGAAGCAAATGTGTGTAACTCGACTCAATGGCAATTATTTCCTGGAACAGGATGCACTTCTCACTTCTACAGGCAGATCTTGGAATCCACTGCACAGTTGTACAATGAAAACACAGATATCAGGGGAGAAAATCAGAGCCTTCCACCTCACCTGAGTCATATTCCAGAGATAAGCGGTCAAAATCCACAGGGAAAGACCACCCTCAGATCGCTCTCTTCTCTTGCCACATCTGACTATCAAAACAAAAGATGTGGAGAACAACACTATTACACAATCCATAATTCTCATAGTTTTCTCTATCTAGAAAGACGCTCCCTCTACAGGTCCCCAGACTCCAGGCTCCAGGAATGGCTCTAGGAAATCCACCATTTAGTTACAAAATTCACCCTATTATTTAAGCCTGAATTCCAGTCTTAGGTTTCTCAATTTACAGGTCATGTAGCTTTAGTTACTACTTAACCTCTTGACCTACTGTATCCTCAGGGGCAAAGGAAGTATACTTGAATAGATTCTGGAACCAGTTCTGACATGGTAAGGGAGATTTCCCATTCCACAGGTTAAGGTTAAGTGTTCAGTCATACAAGGTTACCCTACACCTCCACACCCTATCCATTTCTGAGGGCAGTTGAAAGCCCAGATTGTTACCTGAACTTCTGACTGACTGGCTAGAAATCAGGATAGCACCACCCCCTCCTCAGGTTCAATTAATTTCCTAGAGTTGTTCCTACAGAACTCAGAGAAACATTGTACTTACTACACTATCCGTTTATTATAAAAGGATATAACTCAGGAACAGCAGATGGAAGAGATGCACAGGGCAGGGCATGGGGAAAAGTGTGGAGCCTCCATGCCTTCTCAGAGAAAGCCTAGGACCTAGTACTCTCCTAGTACCTCCATGTGGTCACCAACCCAGAGGCTCTCATAATCCTGAAAACCTTTTGAACTTTATGGAAACTCATTACACTGCCCTGATTGATGAAACCACTGGCCACAGTGGTTGAACTCAATCTCCAGCCCCCTTCCCCGTCCATAGGTCAGGGGCTGGGACCGGAAGTTCTAACCCTCTCATCACAAGATGGACCTTCCTGGCAAGAAGCCCCCCCAATACTTGCTTCCAAAAGTTGCTTTATTAATATAAACACAAGTACCTTTATCCCTCCATTGCTTAGGAAATTACAAGGATTTTCAGAGTTCTATGTCAGAAACAGGGATGAAGACCAAGTATGTATTTCGTCACAAGGCACTGATAGTGTCTGAGGACCCTCCTGGTTTCACAATAGCACCACCTTTCTATTTAAAAGGGATAGGACGTGGATTTAGGAGCCAGATTCCCATTTAAAACAGCCTTTCTTTCCTAGAACAGACTGCCTTTTTTTTTTTTTTTTTTACATGTACACACTACTTTACTTATTTATGGCTGCGCTGTGTCTGCGCTGCTACATGCAGGCTTTCCCTAATTGTGCCCGGGCTTTTTGTTGCAGTGGCTTCTCTTGTTGCAGAGCACAGGCTCTAGGAACACAAGCATCAATCGTTGCAGCACCCAAGCTCAGTAGTTGCGGCTTGCTGACTCTAGGGCACATGGGCCTCAGGAGTTGCAGCATAGGGGCGCAATAGTTGTGGCTCGAGGGCCCTAGCGCGTGCAGGCTTCATTAGCTGCAGCTTGAGGGCTCTAGAGCATGGGCTCAGTAGCTGTGGTGCACGGAGCAGTTGCTTCCTGGCATATGGATCCCAGACCAGGGATGGAACCCACGTCCTGTGCACTGGCAGGCAGATTCTTATCTATTGCGCCAGCAGGGAAGTCCCTAGAACAGACTGTTTCTGAATGTGCATGCTTTAAGCTAGGCACCTCTCTCCTGAGAGGTGTAAAAGGTCTTCCTTTTTTTCTTCACAAGAGTAGAATGGAGAGTAAACTGATGCTGAGCGGGGTGAGGAGGGGTGGGAGGTGGGGAGGTGGAGGTAGTGGGAGTGGTGGGGGGTTGGGGTAGGGATCTGGCTAAACCACATGCAGCAGTTTTGAGCAGGGCCATCAGTGTTTTGGGGTGGTGGAGTCCTATGTTCCACACCACAGGGCAGATGGTATATTTCAGAGGACTTTCCTCTCATCTGCTAGCACAGCTTTCTCTTTCCAGATTGTAGCTGACTGCCACAGTTTATCCTCGTAATACACTCAGGTGGCACATGGCATCTCTCCTCTCTTAGCTCTCACTGCGACCTCAGTTAGTTATCAGCAGAATGTGACAGAAAATCCTCCCTTTTTTGTTGTTGTTGTTGTTTTGTTTTCTGTTTCGGGTGACAACGAATGCTGGAACTGTGTGAAAATTTTTGTCTTATTTCAATAGAACATAGTCCCCAACTGATGAGAAGAACAACAAAACAAGCAAAATCCAAATCTGAGAGAAAGAGCAAGATTTCACGCTACTTTAGATTTTTACTCCAGTTTACAGAAGTCTCAGCCCTTCAGCCTACAAATATAACTGCCCAAGGGACACCGATGCCTATATTCACAGATAATCTTGAGAAAAATCTAACCCTTTTCTCTCCCATCTCCCTCCTGTGGACAACTAGAGTCAGCAGCAGCTGGAAGAAAATGGCAAGGGCTTGGATGAAGAACACATCAGAATAATGTCACTGCAGACCATTCATCAGCTCTTCAGCACATGTCCCTTTTCCTGGGAAGTTGGGGGATTATAAAGATCCTAAAATAAAGCTTATTTTATATGCGTTCTATTGGTTATCATCTTTTTGTATAAATCAAAATTATAAAACGTTTTTCTTCAGCCTAAAGCAGAGAACTCAAACTTTAATGTGCCCACTACATTTATACCCCAGAGTGATAGAAACCAAGGCTGAATGCATACTTCATTCCACAATTACACATTATTGAGCACCTAATATTACATGTGAGTTGGACTATAAGCAAGGCTGAGTGCCGAAGAATTGATACTTTTGAACTGTGGTATTAGAGAAGGAGATCCAACCAGTCCAACCTAAAGGAGATCAGTTCTGGGTGTTCACTGGAAGGACTGATGAAGCTGAAACTCCCAATACTTTGGCCAGTTGATGCGAAGAGCTGACTTATTTGAAAAGACCCTGATGCTGGGAAAGATTGAGGGCAGGAGGAGAAGGGGATGACAGAGGATGAGATAGTTGGATGGCATCACTGACTCAATGGACATGAGTTTGGGTAAACTCCGGGAGTTGGTGATGGACAGGGAGGCCTGGAGTGCTCCAGTTTGTGGGGTCGCAAAGAGTTGGACACAACTGAGTGAACTGAACTGAATATTACATGGAAATATTCATTGTGTCCAACTGTCTGGGAACCAAGGTACTCAGGCAAAAATTTCTCCCCCACCAGGTTGGGCATCTGCAAGCAGAGCAGCAGTCTCATACATATTCACATGACAGGGGACTCAAGGACACTATGATAGAATTTTTGCCAGATAAGGATCCTGAGAGTCTGCTGTTCACTGCTATACTTCAGCAAAGTTCCATCCAGAGGCCTGTGTTTAGGACTCACAGAGAGAGATCTAACATACCTAGATGGAATTGCTGCTGCTCAGTCACTTCAGTCACATCTGATTCAGCAAGAATAGTAGAGTGTGTTGCCTCGCCCTCCAGGGGACCTTCCCGACCCAGGGATTGAACCCATGTTTCCTGGCATTGCAAGCGGCTTCTTCATCCCTGAACCACCAGGAAAGACTCCTAGATGGAACTGGCAGCTTTCAAATTACTCCACTCTCATTTGGAGTTTTTTTTCCTTGAAAATAAATTTCTCATACCCTCTGTCTTTTACTTTTCAATATAAAATCAGGACATCTCATTCAGAAGCTGTAAAACATGTAAGATAGACTCCAACTTACCAGATTCCCAGGTTAGAAAGCTGAGTCTTCTAAGGAGGGCAAATCCTGGGTGGCAGAAAGGGACCTTTACATGGGTCTGTACCCTACACCAGTGACTTAACATTTTCTTGTACCAGTAAGTGGCATTGGTCACTGTCACACCCTTCTGCAAGGGAGAGACCCATTGAGAGCCAATACTTAGTCCAGGACTCAGCTCTTCACAACTTCCTGTGTTTTATAATCATTTCTGACCCCTCTCCCCACGATTATTTACCTTGAAAATTTTCAAACCAACAGAAAATTGGAAAGACTCATACAACAAACATCTCTATTCTGTTCATCTAAATACAGCAATTAACAGTCATTTTTCCTTTTCTCTGTCTGGGCTAACACATACACTCATATCACTTTATTAAATGCAGACAAAAAGCCTGCTTCACTGCTAAACACTTCAGCATGTATTTCCTGATATTAAGGGCATTGTCCTATACAACCATAATCAATGATCAAATTTAAGTACATTAACATTATTTCAATAACATTACCTCATATATGCTCAAGGTATAAATTTTCCATTGTTTAAAAACTGTCATATCTACATGCTTATATGTGTATGGATATAGCTATTAGACACATTTAACATATGCCTCTACATTATATATATGTGAGAGAGGTTAAGAATTGTGTGTGTTGTGGTACTGATATTTCACCATGTTCCAATTAAAGTTTCTAAATTTTGTCCTTATTACCTGGAACTGTCTCCTGACTTGTATGTTTTTGTTGTTTCTGATGTCTTTGAATTTCTGAAGAAATTATCTAATTATCTTATTTAGTGTTCTATATTCTGATCTAACTAAACCGTTTTTGCCAAAGATCAGCACATCCCATTCGTGCTTCCTACTGCATCCTGTCAGGAAGCAAGCTGTCCAAGAGCAAAGCTAAAAATACTGAAGGAAACATACCATCCGTCAGCCAGGCTAGTAGTCTACATTATCTGTAGTCCTTCAATCCAAACTGCAATGTCTGCCATCTAACTTGAAAGGAACTGAGAGTCTAGGTTTGCTCTTAATCCCTGCACCAGCTGTGATTATTACTGGCAGCCATAAAGCAGGATTTACTGCTGACTCGCCTGCGCAATGTGATTTGGAGAAGGGAAGGAGAACTCACAGTGAACAAACCTAGAGCCAGGCCATTGGGAACATTGGATGTGCCCCATGTCTGAGCGTGCTCAGAAGCTACTCCCAAATGTGAAATTCTTGCTGTCAAGGAGGCTCTAGATTTCACTAATGAAATGGTGCTGTAATAGACATGTTTTCTGGGTGAGATATTTTAAATATTGGGATTCTAGGGAGAGATGAGAATGAACTTAGTGCGTTTAAAATAAAATCAAACTCTTTGCTATAGTTTACATTGGCTTATCTCAATCTCCCATACTCCTTTTTTTTTTTTTTTTGCGTGACGTAAGAAAACCCAACTCTGCACCAGGAAATGGATCCAAAGATAGGTAGATAAAGAACTTCAGGCTTCATGAATTGAGTTGTTGGTGTACAAAAAGGAGGCAGTATCTGTGGGCTTATCAGGAGAGGCTCCCGGAGCCAGGTCAGAGGAAGTAGTGAGGCACTGCCCCAGGCTCCTAGGTGTCGCTCAGGCCGGAGGGGCTGAGATGCCAGGGTTGAGCAGTCATTCACCTTCATTCTTCCTTCATCTCAGAAATTTAATGTCTTGCTTTCATTCAATGAGAAACTGGAACTTGAGTTCCCAAAACTCAATAAAAAACAAAAAGATAAAATACTTGAAACATAACAAAAAATTGAAATACTAACGTCATATATTCTGTACTCCAACATGCCTAGTCAACATTTTCCCGTGTTTGCTTTCTCACTCTGTATACATGACTTGCTCCACCATTTGAGAGTAACTTGCAGATGTCTCAACTCAAGATCACTGATTGGGGAGCTATTGCTGCCTTGGCATCTCTTAGCATCCCTTGGTGTCTCCCTCAAAACGAACTTCTGCAAGACCTGTTCTCCAAGGCCAGGTAAAGGCCTTGTGCTGATGGAAAGGACCCCTTTCCCCTTCAAGAACCTGAAATCTATTCTCTTCAGGCTGTAGAGAAGCTTCAAACACTGTTCTATGACCCTCTCCCCTAAGTGCAGGGCAGGTGCGCCCCGGGCTTGTAGGAACATGCTAGGCTGTCAGTCCCCACCCTCCGCAGCACCCTGGGACTCCTCCGGGTCGTCTTGGTGGGCAGTAGGGTCTTGGGTCAGCCTGAGCTCTAGAAACACCTTCCTTGGGAGAGACCCATAGGGAAGTGCATCTCCCCGTTGGCTCTTGCCTGGCTCTCTGTGCCCTGCAGAGCGCAGAAAGGGTTCTGACAAGACACAAAAGGGAAGCATCTTTTCCTGTGGTGGGAGGATGAAGGGAGCTGGTGGGTCATAAGTCAAAGAGAGGGGAGAGTTCTCAAGAGCTTCCCAGAATTGTCTGTATCGGTGCTGTCAGTGGGTGGCTGCCCGGTGATCATGGCACTTAGTCTTGTCTTGACCCAGTTCTAGGTCCAGTCTGAGTCCAAAGACAGAGGCATTCTGGTTCGCAGCACGAATGCCATAGTGCATCTTTCCAAAGTGGAGTAGTCACTGAGCTGCTTGTCCCAGGATCCCACTGGATAGCATCCATGGGGTTTCTTGAACTTTCCTTCTTGTCTGAGAAATGTCTTATCTCTCTTTCAATTCTAAGTGGCAATCTTGCTGGGCAGAGTATCCTAGGTTGTAGATTTTCCCTCAGCACTTTAAATATATCATGTCATTTCATTTTGGCCTGAAAAGTTTCTGCAGAAAAATCAGCTGGTATGGGGTTTCCTTGTGTATGAGTCATTGTTTTCCTCTTGCTGCCTTTAGAATTCTGTCTTTGTCTTTAACTTTTTCCGTTTTAGTTATGATATGTCTTGGTGCTGATCTGCTTGGGTTCATCTTATTTGGGACCTCTGTGCTTTCTGTACCTGGATATCTGTTTTCTTCTTCAGGTTTGGGAAAATTTCAGTCATTATTTCTTCAAATACATTTTTGACTCTTTTCTTTCTCTTCTCCTTCACAGATCCCTGAACTTTTTTCTTGCTGAAATTTAAATCAGGGGAAAATTAAAAAGGAGATAAGTTAGTGGTCTAGATAATTAGTGGTCTCTGTGCCAGGTATAAGAAAAAAAAATTAAGTTGACAATAAGGAGAAATCTTGAATACTTTTAAAGACTTTAAAGACTTATAAAAATTGACATATAATGGCATGGAGAATATTTATATTTCTAGAGATGACTTCTTTTATGCATCACACTGGTTTAATAATTTTGATCTAAAAATTATTTTTGCTGTCTTTCAGATTTTTCTAATAATGAAGAAAATATTGGTTGCAGAGTATTCTAGTTTATACATGCCTTGGATTTCTGTTCTCTTCAAAATCCTCATGACACTTAATTGCCTAAGCTTCTTTTTCTGGTTCTACTGATCCAATAAAATAACTTTATTTTCAATACATATTTAAGTTTATAACACTTCAAATTATGTGTTTCAGTAAGTTAAATATACCATCTAATAGCTTTTAAATAGAAATTTACTTTTATAATTCTAGGAATCATTGTTATCATTATTCCATTTACAGTTTGGGGGTGAACGTTTTTAGGTATCATTCAATATATTAATCCAGCATGCATTTCTGTATTATGATTCAGCTCAAGTTGCATTTTTAAGATCTATCATTAAGTGCCTAGACTGACACTAAATTCATTAATGTATAATTTTGCCTGGAGAATTTCTAATTAAGGTGGAAATTAAAAACCTTGTTTTTACATAGTGCTTATGCATATTTTTATAGATTATAGAGTGGCCATAGATTAACAGGTTAAAAGGAGGTGTGGGTACAGGTTAAAAGGAGGACATTGGTGGACACAGCCATCACGTCATTTGAAGAAGTGTAAAACACATGGAATATGTGGGGAGTTTTTAATTTTAGTTACCTCCCTTCTAGATCTGGATTCATCAATTTTCCATTGTTCGTTATGCTTCTTTTGTCTCAAACACTGCTAGTGCCCCTAGGCCCAGGTGGGCAGAGGAGCCAGGAACCACAGCCCTGACACTTTCTGATGCCTCCAGAAGGGGGCGCCACAGGCAGACATTGGGTTTGCTGAGGATGCAGCATCTCTCCGGGAGCAGGGCCTGACACCTATTAAGTGCTCAGTGATTGAAGGAATTCTAAGGCAAGAGCCTAGAAAGCTGAAGAGGAGGAAAAGAATGTGGGTGGATGGGGCAGTTTAGTGTGAGGGACAGAGGCAGATAAAAATATGCATGAACAGGGTAGAAAGAATGTTCAAACACTGGTTATAAAAGCCTAGGCGCTCATGAATGCTTGTGAAATTCAGCAGAAGAACCAAGAGAGGGAGGGCCAACAACTCTTGGTATCTAGGTCTCCACAAGAAGCATTGTCAGGTGCAGGGTTCTGTTGCTTCCAACCTTTGGTCTTGAATCGAACAAGTATTTCTTTTCTTTTTTCCAGAAATAACCAAGCCCTGCCAAGAATTATACAGAGAGAGCTATTGGATTACTAACCCAACTTTGGGTAAGAAGGTGACCAGTCCATAGATGGTGAGCATCCAAGAAGACAAAAATGCAATTCACAAAAGGAAGGGAAGAGGAATAAATGTCTGGCACCAGTGATTATTCCCCTCGAATTGATCCACTATTTGGTAGAAAGGAACCCAGGGTCATTCTAGTCAGTCTTTTCTGGACCCAATTAAGTAGGTCACCATCAAAACCAGTAACAACTATTGAAAGACTTTCTAAACATTTTGGAAGTTATTAGCTGGACATATGCAATAGAGTATCTCTGAGTGGTATCTACATTGTCCTTCTGTCTGTCATACCTCCTGCTTTGTTGAGTCAGGAGGCCAACACCCTTGTAAGAGTGTCAGATAGACGTAGAGAAAGCTTGTGTACTAGAAAAAATGTGAAGAAAAGGATTTTTCCTTGAGTTGGACAGATATATCGGTCTGTAAAAATGGTACATCTCCTTCAGAAATCAAACTGGGAACACAAGAAGAGATGTCTTCAGCTTCTGGTAAAGGTGGAGTAACAGAAATAAGATTGGCCTTTCTGCCCCAAAACTCACCCTACCCTTCTCCCCTGCCCCCAAAGAAAAGAAAAAGATAAAAAGCATAAAATAGCAGTTTTCAAAACACTGGAAATCAGGCAGTGTGAGATGAGAAACAAACAAGGTGAGACCTACCATGGGCCCAGCTTACTGCTTTCAGAGTTTCCAGGCTGAGCACAAGGAAGGGATCTGAGGCCAACTCCTTGGATCGTGGAGATGCTGCTGAGTGTTTATGGACAGCAAGGCAGCTAGAGTTCATAAGACACATTTAGTGGTGAGAGAGATGAACAGAGAGAACCTAGGCAATTGGAAAGCGTTTCTTTCAGGTAGTCAGCTGAGTTCTGATATGAGCATGTTTGTGGAGAAATGCCCAAGATGAAAAAAAGAAACCTTGGAAAAGATCATGGGACAGTGCCTGGTCTTCACATGGTATAGGCAATTGTACTCACTCCCCAAGCCAGACAAGACTACTCACAAGGGACATTGAGAAGAACACTCAAAGAAGGTTGTACCTTACTACTTGGATTAATCAGCCTTAGAGTGACTTACCATAAAAAGAAATCATAAAACCCAGATTCAAAGAAATCAAACTGTTTACAAGTCACTTAATTCTATGCCAGAACAAAATTCAAGAAGATTTATAGGAATACCAAAATAACCGGTACGTAAGAAGGTAAAGTTTGGCAATATCTGGCATCCAATCAAAGAATGTCAGGCATGCAAAGAGGCAGGAAAATGTGACATAAGGGGAAGAACAGTTAGTGAACCAAACTGAACCAGAACTGACGCCATGTTAAAATCAACAGAGTGGACTTAAGACAGTTATCATGACTGCATTCAGGTCAAATCATTTCAGTCGCTCAGTCGTGTCCGACTCTTTGCAACCCCATGAACCACAGCATGCCAGGCCTCCCTGTTCATCACCAACTCCCGGAGTTCACTCAGACTCACGTCCATCGAGTCAGTGATGCCATCCAGCCATCTCATCCTCGGTTGTCCCCTTCTCCTCCTGCCCCCAATCCCTCCCAGCAGCAGAGTCTTTTCCAGTGAGTCAACTCCTCTTTGCATGAGGTGGCCAAAGTACTGGAGTTTCAGCTTTAGCATCATTCCTTCCAAAGAAATCCCATGGCTGATCTCCTTCAGAATGGACTGGTTGGATCTCCTTGCAGTCCAAGGGACTCTCAAGAGTCTTCTCCAACACCACAGTTCAAAAGCATCAATTCTTTGGTGCTCAGCCTTCTTCACAGTCCAACTCTCACATCCTTACATGACCACAGGAAAAACCATAGCCTTGACACATTACGTATGTCCAAAAAATTGTAGAAACGTGGAACATATAAAAATGGCCAAAATAAAACTTTAGAGATGAACAAAAACTATAACTTCTGATGTAATAAAGTCACCAAATGGAATTCAAAAGACATGACTGACTGAAAACATCGGAAATGAAAATCACAGTTTAATGTTTAATGCATAGCATCACTGAATGCTAGGACAATTTTAAGAGGCCTAACATGGGAGTGTTTGAAGCTCCTGAACAGAGCTGAATGATTTTTGAAGAAAAAAGACAGAAAATATTCTAATTTTAATAAGAATTATAAAGCCACTGATCCAAGGAGGCAAGTACAATTGCCTATACCACGTGAATACCAGGCACCGTCCCATGATCTTTTCCAAGGTTTCTTTTTTTTCATCTCGGGCATTTCTCCACAAACATGCTCATATCAGAACTCAGCTAACTACCTGAAAGAAACCCTTTCCAAATGTCTGAGTTCTCTCTGTTCATCTCTCTCATCACTAAAGCACAAGGAATATGAAAAACACACCTAGCACATTACTATTAAAGTGCTTAAATCCATATAAAAAGAAAAAAATCTCGAAAGCAGCCAAAGCAATAAGATGTGTTAAATATAGAAAACAAAAATAAAGGCAGTAGAGCAACATCTTTAAAAAACTGAGAGAAAAAAGAAAGTCGTCATGGAATTCTATTAATCTTCCCTCATGAAATATCTTTCAAAAATAAAAGATATGATGAATAATGTCACTTACAGACATACAAATGCTGAAAGACTTCATCACCAGCAGATCCACAACGTAAGAAATGTTCAAGGAGTCCTTCAGGAAAAAGAAAACCCACACCAGATAGAATTCTGGATGTATACAAAGGAATGAAAGACAAAATATGGTATCTGCATGGAAAATATATAAGATTATTTCTTATCAAGAAAATCTCTTTAAAAATTTGGGACAGTTTAAAGAAGGGGGTTATAATATATGCGGAGTAAAATGCATGACAATGATAGCATAAAGCCAGGTAATGGAGAAATGTGAAGAGGTGTGATCACTTGAGGGCAAACTGGGGTAAGTTACAGATGTCTGCTCTAAAGCCTAAAGCAGTCACTGAAATAACAAAAGAGTTATAGCTAATAAGCCAATGAAGGTTAGAGAATGGAACCATAGGTAAAACCATGTAAACTCTCTTATTGAACAATTGTCCTTCTGGCACTCTACCCATATGCCTGTGTACAAGAATTATGACTGCAGTATTGTTTGTAATAATAAAAGCATAGAAGCAAATTAATTTCAAAGACTTGCTCATGCTAAATTACTTCAGTGGTGTTTGACTCTTTTCATCCCTATGGACCGTAGTCCGCTAGGCTCCTCAGTCAGGATTCTCCAGGCACGGGTACTGGAATAGGTTGCCATTTCCTCCTCCAGGGGATCTCCCCAACCCAGGGATTGAACTCGTGTCTCTTTATTTCTCTTGCGGTAGGCAGGCGGGTTCTTGACCACCAGCACCATCTGGGAAGCCCTCAAAAAACCACACCTTCCCTGACTGAGAATCGAACCTGGGCCACGGCGGTAAAGGGACAAATCCTAGACCCTAGACCACCAGAGGACCGTGCTGTGAGTGGGGGTCAATAAATACTAGTACAAACAATAGATGAACCCTCACTGTTAAAAGGAACTCAGAGGGTAATGATGAGATGTTGACTCTCCTCTCTTTTCGCGAAATCCTGGATTCCAAATGACCTGTTTTCTTCAGGGGCTCTTTTGTGGGGATAAGATCGGCAGTGAACTTGACTTATGTTCTCCTGTTGTGGACAAGACATCGGCAGCAAGAAGGTTAAAGAAGGCGAGGCCTTCCTCCATACTTACGTAGAAAGGATGAATTAATAAGCAGAGATGAAAAGCAAACCCTTAAACTATATCTAAAAACACCACAGAGGTAGTCGTCCCTGGGTGGGCTTGAACCACCAACCTTTCGGTTAACAGCCGAACGCGCTAACCGCTTGCGCCACAGAGACTCGAGGAACATCACTTTGCTAAAGAGTAACTGGTCCTTCCAGGCCAGGAGCAGCCACTAGCCTTTCGCAGGATAGCGGCTCTGGTTCCTAGCCTCAGACAACCGGAGAGGTGGAGTTGATGCGGCGTGTTCGTTCCCGCGGAGAAGCCGGGCGTCAGGCGAACTCGAAGGGCAGCCGAACTTCGCCGCCTCCCCTTGCTCTCCACCAGCAGCAGATGCAGCGCCCGGGAGACGACCTGAGCCTGAGCCGAGAGGGTGCCGAGGGGGTCCCGAGGGAAGCTGACCCCCGCCTCCACACCCTCGGTAGGCTCTGTGACGGCTCCGCATTTGCTCCGCGTTCACTCGACCATAGGAGAAGGCAATGGCAACTCACTCCAGTACTCTTGCCTGGAAAATCCCGTGGACCGAGGAGCCTGGTAGGCTGCAGTCCAAGGGGTCGCTAAGAGTCGGACAAGACTGAGCGACTTCACTTTCACTTTTCACTTTTATGCACTGGAGAAGGAAATGGCAACCCACTCCTGGAGTTGTTCTTGCCGGGAGAATCCCAGGGACAGGGGAGCCTGGTGGGCTGCCGTCTATGGGGGTGGCACAGAGTCGGACACGACTGAAGCGACTTAGCAGCAGCACTCGACCATCTTCGCCTCTAAGCAGCTCTTTAGTAGATGTGGTCGGTTTGGCTGCAGCAAGAAAGAGATCAGGTCTAAAGAGGACACGTGAAAAGCTGTGAGAGCAGCTGGCAGAAGCATGGATGAGACAACCCAGGAAGCCTGAGGCACAGGCCGTATCCTGAGAGATGAAAATTGTTTTTATTAAGTAGCTGAATAGGGAAGCAGAACCAGAGAAGGGCATGAAGGAGAGAAAAGCATGAGTATGTGCGTCTAAGAATTAAACAGCAAAAATAATGTGGATATGTTTACGTCAAAGAAATTACCTGTGGGCTTCTGGTGCATCGTGACTGTATAATGGTTAGTGCTGTGTAGTGGCTTCATTACTGAGAGGGTGACAGGCAGGAAGGCCAGGGGTCTCCAAACGGAGGAAGTAGGCTGCAAGTGTCAGACATTTTTCTCTCTCTCTTAAGCAGCAGGAGGAAACAAACTAGTGTTATCTGCCTCCCCCTTCTCTAGACAAATTTAAAAAGAGGTTTCTCTTAAAATTCTGTGTTGACATAATGACACCTGGTTCCACCTGAACTTAACTTTCTTCAAATCTTGAGCTAACCAATGCATTTTTCTTATGGAAATGTTTGCCTTAAGCTTTGTTAATGTACTATGTACTTACCTTAGACTCAGAACCGACTTGACAAATCAGTATATTATACACTGTTCTCCTAGTCTATGTTAATGAAACTATATATTTTATGGAAATCTGCCTTTCTTCAAGATTCATGCCAATCGTTTTATGGCTCAGGATGACTCACCTGGTGCCATTCTCTGAGTTTTGAGACATTTCCTTTCTTTAATTAGCAGACTGCTGCAGAGTCGGACACGACTGAAGCGACTTAGCAGCAGCAGTGGCTATATAACATCCAGCTAAAGACTAGCAAGGGGGTACTCTTTCTGCTGGCTTCTGATGTCTATGTCAGAAGCTTTCTCTATCTCTTTTATACTTTAATAAAACTTTATTACACAAAAGCTCTGAGTGATCAAGCCTTGCCTCTGGACCTGGATTGAGTTCTCCTCCGGAGGCCAAGAATTCTGGCCTATTTCGTGGTTCAGCAACAATCTTTCAATTACCCTCAGTACAAATCCAAATTACAGCAACTAGACCCCTTAAGAAGCGGTCAGAGAGCAGAGTTTACTCCTGGCCACACAGCGCAATGCCATGAGAAGAGGAGTAAGTCCCATAGCGTACAAACCTGTCAGTGGCTGGTCAAAGAAAAACCAAGGAAGATTGCTCGTCTCACTATTGAGCAAGAAATGTCCCTAAGGGTGAAATACCGCCTCTTAAGGGGCCTTCTCTGAGCTTAGCCATTTTGCTGTCAAAGATAATTCAGATACCAGTGAGGGTTTTTACACTAAATGAGAACAAGTTTGTATAAAATGCAAAGTAGTTGTCATGGTCTACATGGTCTACACCTTCTTTTTCATGCAAAGATGGGCTTGATAAAGGACAGAAATGGTATGGACCTAACAGAAGCAGAAGATATTAAGAAGAGGGGGCAAGAATACACAGAAGAACTGTGCAAAAAAAAAAAATCTTCATGACCCAGATTATCATGATGGTGTTATCACTCATCTAGAGCCAGATATTTTAGAATGTGAAGTCAAGTGAGCCTTAGAAAGCATCACTATGAACAAAGCTAGTGGAGGTGATGAAATTCCAGTTGAGCGATTTCAAATCCTGAAAGATGATGCTGTGAAAGTGCTGCACTCCATATGCCAGCACATTTGGAAAACTCAGCAGTGGCCACAGGACTGGAAAAGGTCAGTTTTCATTCCAATCCCAAAGAAAGGCAATGCCAAAGAATGTTCAAACTACCGCACAATTGCATTCATCTCACATGCTAGTAAAGTAACGCTCAAAATTTCCCAAGCCAGGCTTCAGCAATACGTGAACCGTGAACTTCCAGATGTTCAAGCTGGTTTTAGAAAAGGCAGAGGAACCAGAGATCAAATTGCCAACATCTGCTGGATCATGGAAAAAGCAAGAGAGTTCCAGAAAAACATCAATTTCTGCTTTATTGACTATGCCAAAGCCTTTGACTGTGTGGATCACAATAAACTGTGGAAAATTCTTCAAGAGATGGGAATACCAGACCACCTGACCTGCCTCTTGAGAAGTCTGTATGCAGGTCAGGAAGCAACAGTTAGAACTGGACATGGAACAACAGACTGGTTCCAAGTAGGAAAAGGAGTACGTCAAGGCTGTATATTGTCACCCTGCTTATTTAATTATATGCAGAGTACATCATGAGAAACGCTGGACTGGAAGAAACACAAGCTGGAATCAAGATTGCTGGGAGAAATATCAATAACCTCAGATATGCAGATGACACCACCCTTATAGCAGAAAGTGAAGGGGAGCTAAAGAGTCTCTTGATGAAAGTGAACGAGGAGAGTGAAAAAGTTGGCTAAAAACTCAACATTCAGAAAACGAAGATCATTGCATCTGGTCCCATCGCTTCGTGGGAAATAAATGGGGAAACAGGGGAAACAGTGTCAGACTTTATTTTGGGGGGCTCCAAAATCACTGCAGATGGTGACTGCAGCCATGAAATTAGAAGATGCTTACTCCTTGGAAGAAAAGTTATGACCAACCTAGACAGCATATTCAAAAGCAGAGACATTACTTTGCCGACTAAGGTCCGTCTAGTCAAAGCTATGGTTTTTCCTGTGGTCATGTATGGATGTGAGAGTTGGACTGTGAAGAAGGCTGAGTGCCGAAGAATTGATGCTTTTGAACTGTGGTGTTGGAGAAGACTCTTGAGAGTCCCTTGGACTGCAAGGAGATCCAGAGAGTCCATTCTGAAGGAGATCAGCCATGGGATTTCTTTGGAAGGAATGATGCTAAAGCTGAAACTCCAGTACTTTGGCCACCTCATGTGAAGAATTAACTTATTGGAAAAGACTCTGCTGCTGGGAGGGATTGGGGGCAGGAGGAGAAGGGGGACAACAGAGGATGAGATGGCTGGATGGCATCACTGACTCGATGGACGTGGGTCTGAGTGAACTCTGGGAGTTGGTGATGGACCGGGAGGCCTGGCGTGCTGCAGTTCATGGGGTCGCAAAGAGTCGGACATGACTGAGTGACTGAACTGAGCTGAACACCAACTTGTCTTCATTCACCAGCCACTAATTTTGAACTATATAGTTCATGTACAGTTAAAAGCACAAATCTTTAAAACACAATTTGTGGAAATTTTAGTAAACATAATCATCATCCAGATCAAGTTATAGAAAATAGCCATCATCCCAGAAATGTCCTCTGAGCCCCTTTCCAGGCACTTGTTACCCAATCTCAGTTAATTGCTATTGTGAAGTCTATTGCAGAGGTTACTATTGCTACTGAATTTAAATGAATGAATGTACATTTTTTTGTATCTGGCTTTTAAAATATTATTTCATTAAGCATATCTGTATTATTGTGTATGTATATGTGCATGCTAAGTCAGTTCAGTCATGTCCAATTATTTGTGACCCTGTAGATTGTAGCCCACCAGGCTCCTCTGTCCATGGATTCTCCAGGCAAGAATACTGGAGTGGGTTGCCATGGCCTTCTCCAAATATTACTGTGTATATCACTTCTTAATTTTGGTACTATTGTATTAATTTTGGTGTTATTTTTATTGATGAATATTGTTGGTGTTTTGGTGAATATTCTGTACCAGTCTTTTTGTGTACTTTTGCATTCACAGAAGTACTGCTACTGCTGGGTCATGGAGTAGCTGCAAGTTTAACTTTATTAGAAACTGATAAACAGGGCCCTAGAATGGTTTCAAACCAGCAACTATGATTGCAGTTGCTCCACATTCTTGTCAGCCTTTAGTGTACTAATTCTTTTAAACATAACCATGCTGGAGGCTGTATGATGATACCTTCTTATAGTATTAATGTGAATTTTCCTAATAAATAAAAATATCAAGAAAACTGTCTTATAACTTTTGGTTATTAAAATATCTTCCTTTGTGATCCAGTAAGACATTGGCTTAGCCTTCCCAGAAGGAAACCGGGTGAAAAAGTCCATCGCCACAGTGCAGGTAGGTCCTCCCCAGACCTCTCTTGAGACAAGAAACCCAGACTCCTGGTGTTTGGAGCAGCAACAGGTACAGATCAATGACTAGCACAGCACCAGCCTACCCACCTGGCCTCCCAGGTCTTTGCTATCTCCATGCACTTGTCAGCTGAGTGAGAGCAGAATATATTTTTAAATTGCCAGAGTCCAGCCCTGGTGGATCCAGGGTAATTTGAAGGGTGGATGGTGTCAGTGATCAGGAAAGAATTTTCAAATTATTAATTAAAGATATAAAGAGAGATTAGATAAGAACAGTGTAGTAGGAAAATCCAGTGGAGAAAAGGGGCTGAATAACTTGGTTTACGTGGAAAACCAATAAACTCCAAGACAAAGATTTTGCACCACCTACGTAGGCCACAGGCGTCTTCCCGGTCTCTTGAAGGAGTGGAGACACAAAGTGCCTCCCTCTTCCGATCTTAGAAGCCCCAGCAAAATTAGTAGGCTTGGCAAGCCTCCACATTCCAGATGGGAATTCAGCCAGAAGGTGAGAGAAAGAATGACATGAGGAAACCAGTCTTTCCAGGAACTGATTCGTTTCTTTATTTTTCAGGTCTGCTTATATACTTTTTGTTATACATAGAGATAAACTACAAAGTCGCATGGGGTCAGCAGTCATGACCTTTATCAAAATCAGGTGCTTCATACAAATGTATACAAAGGTCTTAGGGTTTTACATCATCTTCTGGCCAGGGGCCTGCTAACATTTTATGACCCTTTCTTTCTGATAAGAGTCAGTCAAGCAGAAAACTTATTTTTTCCAAGAGTGATTTTTCTTAAACCAGGTACCACCCTCCAAAGGCACCAGATAAAGTTGCATTCCTACAGGGCAAAGGTGCAGTGGGTTATAATTAAGAAAAGAATTTACTTAGCCTAAGGTTTAACATGATTAATATCAAGGTTAGTACTTATTTCTCCTATACGCTAGTTATATTCATTAACGTGTATAAGGGCAGGGAATATGGAGATTTAGCAGCAAATACTGGCTCAACAATGAAAACCTCCACCAGTATAATTTCTAACCAACCCACTAATACTATACTAATAATTTTCTAACTTCTCAAAAAAATCTGTATTTAGAAAGTTTAAAGCATCTCATGTCTCTCATGGTTGGGAGGCTGTGAACAATCACATGTGGCTGGACAAGCCTGTCAGGCAGGCTAGAGAACCTTCAGAGGAGTTTGTAGATGAAACACTCTTGTCACACCCAGGAGATTTATTAACTGGAGCTCTGAGTTAACTCCTTCTCAGAGAGAGGTGGTGGGGGACAGCCCCCATAATGTCAGAAGTGTAAGTGAAAGCATAAAGCAGTAAGGTAGGCAGACTCTGGTTTTGGGGGTAGATGCTCGAGAATCTCCAGGAGGACCCCTGAGGCTCGATCCCACCTTTGTGTATGCTGAGCCTCATTCCTCATGACCTTTGCCATGGGTGGGATTCCTCACACTGGCTCCTGGCATAAAATATTCTTTCATTCAATTTATATTGATTTCCCTGAGCAACTTGACTTTTCAATTCATCTCACTACCTCAAATGCAAAACTATTATCAGCACCATAATCAGAAGTTGGGTATAAAGAACGATGCCAGACTACCAAAAGGATGGTGATCTAGGCAACCTCTCCAACTGCTCTTAATTCAACTTCCCATGGTCTCTGCCCTGCAGAGCAGATGTTTTACTCTCTCCCTTGGACATTCAAGCTGAAGACCTGTTGGGACAAATGTTGCTTCCACTGTAGGGCAAGAGGAGAGCCAGGGAGAGGGGAAGGGGGATGATGTAGACCAAGGATGCAGAGGCAACAGGTGGAGTACGTGAGACAGCACTAAGGCTGTGGGTCCATCCTTCTGGTGGGTGGGCTATGGGTTCTCCTGTGTGTGGGAGGGTGTGGGGGTGGGTGGGAGAGATTTGGGGGCATTCTCTTGAATTCATTTGGGGAAAGCAGTTTAGAAGAATAGTGAAGGGCAGGTGGAGGGGGAGGGTTGTGACCCCCAAGTGAATCCTGGAGGGGTCAGGAGCTGCACTGTGCCTACAGGTTTTGTGCCCCTAGTTACCTTGCAAGAGAGATGCCATGGTCTTGAAGGTGTTTTCCCAGGGTGTAAGCCTTGTCTGTTGCACTTGTGAAAGCTGATGGCTGTGATTTCCCCACCTGTGGGAGGGACGTGGTGCTAGTGAGGGGTTTGAGTTGCCGCTCTCTCCTGATATCCCTTGGTTCATGGCAGATGACACCTCTTCCATAACACCTCTTTGTGCTATGCTGACCCAGGGCAAGAGCCACACCACTCCATGTACTCAATTGCCTGGGAATTAGGGTAAGCACCTGCATTTTCATGGCCCTCTTGTTTCATGACCAACGTGTATAGATGGGTCCTACTTCTTTTGCCAAGCCTCCTGACTGTGCTGTCTGTAGGCATGTGGGTTCCCCACCCACTGGACTTGGCACTTGCCTGGGGAGCCCTTGAGGGCTGGCTGGCAGGCACCAGCAAGAGAGAAGCCACACCTCAGGGGTTGTGGAAAAACATGGGAAATGTGGCCCAGAGTCCTCATACCTCTGGGGCCAAATGGGGGTCAGGTGGGGGCGGTGGAGGCACCCCTTCCAGGAACAAGGAGGCCAGAGGCTCTCCGGACCAAGAGACACTTTCCCTTCTAGGCCTAGCCAATTCTAAGGCCTCTCATATGGCTTTCCCTTCTCCTTTCCCTTCTCCACACCAGCTGTGTTCTTGGGGAGTGTAATCCACATTTCCCAACAAGCAGAAATCTCCCAACAAGCAAAATGTCCCAACACACCTCTAGTGCTTGGGGAAGGAGTTGGATCAACGTTTTCTAACAACAGGAGGACAGAGAACTTGTGGTGGCTGGAGGCAACCTCTTGCTTTGTTGGTTCTCTTGGCTGACACAAGGGCCTAGAATGATGCTCCTCCTTGAGGGATTAGGTGGCACAGCCCAGGGGCTTGACCAGGCTGGCGTCTCTCCCACTGCTTCTTAGGGAACAGCAAGAAATCCTACAGGTCCACTCTTACAGAAGAGATGCCCAGAAAATGCTCCTGTAGAGCCCAGACTGTGCACTAAACCACTTTGGAATGATGATTCCATGGGCCATTCTTCCTTCAGTGAACCTTGGAGAGTGGAGAAATGATTGACGATGCTACGCCCTTATCGGCAGTAAAAATTCCACTTTCCTCTGACTTGCCTCACTGTTGCCTTCCACTCCCTCACTCCAGCATAGAAGGTCACTGGTGTTGCTTTCCTGGACAATTTTTTGTCCTTGGCTCCGTTATCTTTAATAGACATTTATTCTCAGATAACTTGTGAAGTTACACAAAAAGTTATAATAGAAAGGTATTCATATTAGCCTTTCCCGATACTGTAGCTTAAAATCACCCCAATATTCATCATATGTGAAGTAGTTTTACGTTACTGTAATGGCGATCATTAATATAAAATTAAGGTGTGAGAAACGCAAATACACACAGATATATACATATATGTATATATATAACATAATGTTGGTTGATAATAGCTAGATAGAAAACTGTACACACATTCACTTGAAGAAGGGACAAAGCCTAATTTGCGATAGTTGACATTAGAATTGTTTAAAGTAGTATGGGATGGATGGGCATTATCTGCTAAGTGTATCAAAGGGGCATGCTTGAATGACAAAAAAAATTTCTCTGTTGTGATTCTGGTAATGATTACACATGGCAATATCCTAATAGCCGCCCTTTATTGTTTTGTGTATTTTGTTCTGTGAACACCTTTTAATAATTTCCTTTTAGGATAAAAGATGTCAGAGAATTCAGTGAAGACAATGATTGGATTGGAGTATATTATAAATTCTTTATTTAAATTCTATTTTGTTTTGTGTAAAAAGCCTCACTGCTGTTTGAAATATTGCTGCTGCTGCTGCTGCTAAGTCGCTTCAGCCATGTCTGACTCTGTGTGACCCCATAGACGGCAGCCCACCAGGCTCCCCCGTGCCTGGTATTCTCCAGGCAAGAACACTGGAGTGGGGTGCCATTTCCTTCTCCAATGCATGAAAGTGAAAAGTGAAAGTGAAGTCGCTCAGTCTTGTCCGACTCTTAGCGACCCCATGGACTGCAGCCTACCAGGCTCTCCCGTCCATGGGATTTTCCAGGCAAGAGTACTGGAGTGGGTTGCCATTGCCTTCTCCGAGAAATATTTCTACACACACACAGATTCTTGTATGAGTACACAATTTCTTTTGTGGAAGCTACACACAAGACTCATTTAGAGTTTGAAACTGATCTTTAGATATTTTCTAGTAAATGGTGAGACCTGGATCAAGTCCAGAGTGCTTCAGCCTAGAGCACCATTGGGTTGATTTCCGTTCTCCTGACCTTACTTCGTTGGTGACTAAAGAGTTGTTGTAGATACAATGCAAAAGAGAAACACTGCCGTGACTCGGATTCGAACCGAGGTTGCTGCGGCCACAACGCAGAGTACTAACCACTATACGATCACGGCGCGCCACCGTGCTGGCAATAAACTGCGTCTTTGAGCTCCTGCATTTTAGTATAGCTGTTTCGTTGAACAACCGTCAAGCACTCCTGCGTTTCCGTCACGTCTTCCTTCCGTTATTCTCTTCCCATTCTGATGCAATTTTCATCTCTTTCAGCCCGCGCCTCAAAACAGGTACCCTGGGAAGTATCTTTGCTTTGACCTTGCCTCTCCCCCTCGTTACATTTCCCGCTTTGACCGATCCTCCCCAAAGCCTCCTTCCGGCTCACGCCCACCGACCGCAACCTAGCGGAGGGAGGGCAGCGCCAACGGCTCAGGAGGTCAGATGAAGGCGGAGAAAAGAACCGAAAGAACCACTGCTGAGCCCACCGGGCGTCAGCTTCCCTCGGGCCCTCCTCGGCTCAGCCCCGGGGCGTCTCCGGGGCGCTGCATCTGCCGCGGGTGGGGAGCCAGGCTTCCCCACGGGTTCCTCCCGTTTTCATAAGCTTCGAACGGGTACTACTGTCCTGCTAAAGCAGGGAGCTCCCCCTAGAGTGGAAAGCGTGCTTGCTTTCTGCCGGATGAAGTTGTGGGGAGTTGAGAGACAAACACGATTGTCCCAGAGTCTCTGTGGCGCAATCGGTTAGCGCGTTCGGCTGTTAACCGAAAGGTTGGTGGTTCGAGCCCACCCAGGGACGCCCCGTCCTTCTATTTTAGGACATAATCTCAGGATTTGCGGTTACTTCTGCGTTGTACATTCTTTCTTGAAAATTTGAAACTAGGACTCCTTTACCCTTCTTGTCACCTATATCTTGTCAACAGGCTAACCTAAGATATGATTATCGCTGATCTTCACGAAAGAATGTTGGCTCTGGAGGAAAACAAGTAGGTCACTTGGAAACCAGGATCGAAAGAACAGTCATTTCATCGTTGCCCTCCGGGTTCCTTTCAACGGTGAGGTTCAGTCCATTGTTTGTATAGGTATTTATTAACCCCTTTACACACACCTTTAAAATTAATTCCCACCTATCATGTAGTTCCCTGGTGGTCTAGTGGTTAGGATTCGGCGCTTTCACCGCCGCGGCCCGGGTTCGATTCCCGGTCAGGGAAGGTGCATTTTTTTTTTTGTGCCGCTTTGCAGGTGGCACTAGTAGTCAAGAACCCGCCTGCCTGCGCAGGAGGCATAAGAGACGCGGGTTCCATCGTCGCGAAGATCCTCCGGATAAGGGCATGGCAACCCACTCTAGAATTCTTGCCTGAAGTATCCCATGAACAGAAGAACCTGGTGGGCCACAGTCCAAGGGGTGCAAAGAGTCGGACATTACTGAAGCAACTTGGCAGCACGAGTTTAAGTTTAAATTAAATATAAAGACGTTCATTTTTCATAGCTTGGAATGTTGCTATTTTACTCATTTGGAGCTATTATATAAAGACATATTCTTTGTGCCACCTTTACCCACACATTTGATGTTTTTATCAATTCCTGCAAAGGTGAAGAAAGCAGTGTAGCTCTGTTGCTGTTGTTCAGTCACTAAATCATGTCTGACTCTTTGTGTGACTCCATGGACTGCAGCACGCAAGCCAGGTTCCCTGTCCTTCACTATCTTCAGGAGTTTGCTCAAATTTATGTCCATTGAATCAGTCATACTATCTAGCCATCTCATCGTCTATTGCCCCCTTCTCCTGTCTTCAATCTTTCCCAGCATCAGGGTCTTTTCCAGTGAGTTGACTCTTCGCATTAGGTAACCAAAGGATTGGACCTTCAGCTTTAGCATCTGTCCTTCAAATGAATATTCAGGATTAATTTCCTTTAGGATTGACTGGTTTGGTCTCCTTGAAGTCCAAGGCATTCTCAAGAGTCTTCTCCAACACCATAGTTCAAAAGCATCAATTCTTTGGTGCTCAGCCTTCTCTATGGTCCAACTCTCACATCAGTACATGACTATTGGAAAACCCACAGCTTTGACTATATGGACTGCTATCATCTTTTAGACTTTTACTTTCACTTTTCACTTTCATGCATTGGAGAAGGAAATGGCAACCCACTCCAGTGTTCTTGCCTGGAGAATCCCAGGGACAGGGGAGCCTGGTGGGCTGCCATCTATGGGGTCACACAGAGTCGGACATGACTGAAGTGACTTAGCAGCAGCAGCAGGCTTTTAAATAGTTCAGCTGGAATTTCCATTACCTCCACTAGCTTTGTTCTTTGTGATACTTCCAAGGCCCACTTGACTTCACACTCCAAAATGTCTGGCTCTAGGTGAGTGACCACACCACTGTGGTTATCCTAGACATTAAGACCTTTTTGTATAGTGCTTCTGTGTTTTCTTGCCACCTCTTATTCTCTTTTTGCTTCTTCTGTTAGATCCTTACTGTTTCTGTCCTTTATCATGCCCATCCTTGCAAGAAATGTTCCCTTGATCTCTCCATTTTTCTTGAAGAGATCTCCAGTCTTTCTCATTCTATTTTTTTCTTCTAGTTCTTTGCATTGTTCACTTAAAAAGGCTTTCTATCTCTCCTTGCTATTATCTGGAACTCTGCATTCAAATGGGTATATCTTTCCCTTTCTCCTTTGCATTTTACTTCTCTTCTTTCCTCAGCTATTTGTAAAGCCTCCATTTTACCTTCTTGCATTTCTTTTTCTTTGAGATTCTCCTTTCTATAGGAGGCAGTTTTGGTCACTGCCTCCTATACAATGTGACAAACTCCTATCCATGGTTTTTCAGGCACTCTGTCTATCAGATCTAACCCCTTGAATCTATTCATCACCTGTACTGTGTAATCATAAGGAATTTGAAGTGGTTTTCTCTATTTTCATCAAGTTAAGCCTGAATTTTGCAGTAAGGAGCTGATGATCTAAGCCACAGTCAGCTCTGTGTCTTGTTTATGCTGACTGTATATTGCTTTCCCATCTTCAGCTGCAAAGAGTATGGTGTGAAGTCGCTCAGTCGTGTCCAGCTCTTTGCAACCCCATGGACTGTAGCCTACCAGGCTCCTCCCTCCATGGGATTCTCCAGGCAAGAGTACTGGAGTGGGTTGCCATTTCCTTCACCAGGGGATCTTCCCAACCCAGGGATCGAACCCGGGTCTCCCACATTCCGGGCAGATGCTTTAACCTCTGAGCCACCAGGGAAGCAAATTAATCTGATTTCAGAATTGATGATTTGGTCATGTCCTTGAGTAGAGTCATCTCCTGTGTTCTTGGAGAAGGGTCTTTGCTATGACCAGTGTGTTCTCTTAATATAACTGTTAGCCTTTGCTCTGCTTTTTTAGTTTATTAAGGAACCTCCATTCTGTTCTCCTAAGTGGCTATACCAATTTACATTCCTACCAAGAGAGTAGGAGGGGACCCACTCCACTTATTATCACTCAATTCTAACCAAGAGTATCACTACAACAATACTAAACACAGTAGAACAATGCCACCATACAAAGATGACTAGGAACTTCAGCATACTGAAGTTATGGATTTCTGGTACCATACCACTTTCTTGTGCCCACATATACAAATTAAAAACACTTCCTCCTGCCTATATTAATCAGGCATTTTTTTTTCAGTAAAAACAAAGCAAGACTTAAACTACCTTGGAGGCCTCAGTTTTCTGTCCCACTTGCCTCACCATTCCTCTGCTTCTTCTCATTAGATTTTCATTTATTTGTGCTGTCCTGCAGCATTTCCTTCGAATCAAACCCTGGACCCCCTCTCTCAGGAACAGAGGTAAATGGAGAATTGTATTATTGTTGACATTACAGACTTGTTCCCTGGATAGAAATCAACTCAAAGAAGAGCATTTTTTGGTCCATCCCAGGATTTTTTTTGTTTAAAAAAAAAGGAGCTTAGAAAAGTAACACTTAAACATTTGCTTTTCTGACAAAGAGAAATTTGAAGTAACACTGCTGGCATTTGGTTATTAAGCTAAACGGAAGCTTTTACATTCACCATGGTGCCGAGGAGAAATGACAGTCAAAACTGGTTGGAAGGAGGCTTCTGAGTCCATAAGACATGTCACTTCCACTAAAGGGAAGTAATGTTTTCACCTCTCCATTTATAGTTGGAATATGCAGAAGCTTTTATTCTGAAGGAGGTAAGGAGCAAGTTACGGAAGGGCAGTTGACTCAGTCTGGCCTTGAAATCATTTAACTAAAGGTGTTCTCGTGAGCCCCCCAGATTGTTCTGTGACATGACTTCCTCAGTCATGTCTCCAATATCTGAAACCTCCTGAGACCTCCAGAGCTAGAGTGGTTTGAAAGAGCAAAGGATGAAAGAAACACTAGCCTAGATTCTCATAAAGCACATTCCAGAGTGTGGTGCGAAGACTTCCAGTCCTTTGGGCTATCAACTAAGTGGGTTTGGAGCATGAACCTGCTTGGAATCAAAGCTTCCTATTGAGTCTTTTCAGGTAGATTCCCTACATGGTTGACTTTTGCTGTCATTGCAGCAGTGATCTCATCCTCTTTGCCCTTACCATTTAAATCAAATAACAAAAAGCCTTAATTAGTAGAGTGTTGGTGGACATAAAAGAAATATTTTCATCCAAAGCTCTGGGAATTAAAGGTAAAATTTGCCCTCAAAATAGTTTTCTTATGTTGGCAGAATTCAGTTCTTTGTAACTGTGTATTCTTGGAAGGCTGATTGGTGTGCTTCAAACCTGTTTCCAGCTCTTGCTTAGTTCATTGAGCTTAGATCTATCCCCAGGGTCCCTTTGGGATCCAAGATGTCTTTATATTTCTTGTATTTTCAAACAAAACCTTCTGAAAAGAGTACATCAGTGTCTTTCCAAAAAAAAGATGATTCTACCCAGTTTTTGAGTGAACATTTTTCACATTGAGGCAACTGGTCCACTGTAGCGCCCCACCCTCTCCTGAAATCAGTGCTCCAAATTCAGACTATGTGATGTCCAAAATTCAACTGCACCATATACCAGGAGCAATATCTCCAGAAAGAATTAAGACAGTGCTTCAGTGGAAGGAGAGTATAGGCTTCTGCATGGGGCCTGTATTGCCTTTCACTGGAAGCAAGGACCCAGGATTTTCACATCTGGATTAGCATCCCACATCTCAGTCAGGAGTCAGAATCTCAAATCTCCTGATTTGAAAACAGAATACCAGTTGAAAGTTTTCACCCCTTGAATCTGAGAGCTCCTGGATGCTGCCTGCAGGAGTTAGGGCACATGCACCGATAAAAGGCGTGAGAGAGCTCTGTGCAAGCCAAGATCAGTGGGACTCCTCCCATCCACCACCCTTTATTCCCCTTCATTTCATTGCTCTGCCAGCTCATTTCTCTTAAGCTTCAGTGTTTCTTTCTTGCTTTCCCTCAGAAATGGGAGATCCCTCTGGCTTTTGTCACTTTCCTTTGTTCTGTTTCTTCAGATTTCAAGTCTAATAGTCTAACCAGGTCTTCATGTTTTAAACAGTGCCATAGCCAAGCCTGAAGGTCTCAGGGCATTTGGCTGTTTTAAAATGGTAAATCTCTTATCCAAGTCAGCTCTTGATTACATGCTTGAATTGAACAAAAGACCAGCCATGAGGCCAAGTGTGAACTATTCATATCACTGGGCTACCACCTAGTGGAGGACCAAGGTCCAGAAAACACAGACTTGTCATGGTGACTATACTTCTTTTGACTTTAGGTTCTTTATCCCCTTAGCTGGTTCTTGTTGCCCTAATGGCCCGGGAGCAAGTGACGAGAATGAAGACAGAAAACGAAATCTGGTGCAATGGGTCAGGGGACCTGCAGCCTCTATTGGCAGCCTCTATTGGACTGACGTGCAGAGTCCACTCTGAGTCCAGCTTTTAGTCCTAATTGCAGACTACAAGACTTTCTCAGATCTTATCTTTCTTAAGACACATGCTGTGTTAATCATGTATCCCTAAATGTCATGGACTACACTGACATAGTCCAGATCTCCTTGTGTTTACCCCAGGCTGTTCCCTTCTGGGCTAGTCTTTGGAACAACTAGCAAGTGCATAGGCAGCGTTCTGGAGAAGGAAATGGCAACCCACTCCAGTGTTCTTGCCTAGAGAATCCTGTGGACGGAGGAGCCTGGTGGGCTGCTGTCTATGGGGTCGCGCAGAGTCGGACACAACTGAAGTGACTTAGCAGCAGCAGCAGGCAGCGTTCATGCCTGATGCCAACCCAGTGTTCCAAGGTCCATGCTTTCATGATCCCAGTCATACTCCCTTCTGGGCCTAGCCTTAGGGTTTGTAACAAGGAGATTATTCTTAAGAAAAACATGAAAGATAATAATTAACATGATTTCTTAATATATGCTGTTTTTCCAGATGCTATTTCTGTGGAATTTCTCAAGGCTGTGAAAGTATATTATTAGGAATTCCCACTACAGGTACTTCTTATAGGAAAGTATCTCAGATGGAAAGCAGGTAGAAACTGCTTTTGTGAAAGACTTTCACGTCTCCTTTTTTTTTTCAACGTCTATGGAAGGGCAAGAAAAACCCCATCAAGTATGTCTCTGGATTCCTCTGGAATCCTGGCTGTAGAAGCGTGGTCACTAATCCATGTTGGAGAGAAGCACAGTTGAATATGAACCACAAATCAAGATACCTCAGACTGGGGCCAGGACCATTCAAGACCAGAACAAGACAGGGCCAACCACCGTTGTTTCTTGGGTTGTTAAAGCGTGGGTTCAGTAAGTAAGTGTTAAGTAATCTAAATATATGAAAATCCTCTAGCAGTTCCAGGGTGGTTTTAGAGTAGAACAATGTTGCATACTGCCAGATTCTTAAAACAGACATTCCCAAAATATTTTTAAAACATTTAATGAGATTATCTTAAAAAAAAAAGACTAAGCACCATTATTACACCATTATCTACCTGACAACAGTGATTCAGACAACTCTGGAAACTCTTGAGAATTATCCCTTACTTTTGAGGAGATAATTTGCCACTTGCTCCCTTCATCCTCCCGCCACAGGAAAGATTCTTCACTGTTTTGTGGCGTCACAAGCATTTACAATGTTGGTAGGAATTTAAATGGTGCATCCACTATGGAAAAAGTGTAGAGATTCCTTTAAAAATTAATAATAAAACAGTCATATGATCCAGTTATTCCACTTCTGGTTCTTTACCTAGAAAATACAAAATCACTAATTGGAATAAATATATACACCCATATGTACATCACAGCATGAATTACAATAGTCAAAATATAGAAACAACCCGTGTCTGTCAACAGATGAATGAATAAAGAAGTTGTGGCATACATACACAATGCAGTACTACTTGGCCTTAAAAACAACAAAATCTGCCATTTGCTATAACATGGATGGACTTGAGGGTATTATGCTAAGTGAAATAAGCAAATAAATACAAATACTATGTGATTTCACTCATATATGGAATTTTTAAAATGTTTTAATGAATGAACAAACCAAATCATACAAAAACAAGCACATAGGTACAGAGAACAGAGTAATGGTTACCAGAGAGGAAGGAGGAGGTGTGGGAGGGAAGTGAGTAAAGTAATTTGTTATAAAATATTCTAGCAGGACACAGAGAGCCAGGCTAGAGGAGGCAGCGGCACTTTCTTGTCTCTCCCAAGGTGAGTGGTTCCAGCACTCAGTTTAACCCAAGACCCCACAGCCCACTAAAGCAACTAAGCAGAGTCCACAGGGCAGCAGGGCTGAGGGGATACTAGCTTAGTCCTGTTTCTTCTAAAAGCTCTAGGCCTGCCTGGCCTGCACTATCAGAAGAGCAGAATAAATTTTCACCTGAAGCTTCTTATAGCCTACGGAGAACAGGGGAAAGGACAAAATCTTCCCCTGGCCTTGGAGAACAGGTCCTGCAAAAGCTGGCTTTGAGGGACGTGCCAAAGGAAGGGAGCAACAGTGGCCCAAAGAGTGATCTTGATATGTCTTCAAGTTACTTTCAAATGGTGGAGTAAATCATGTATATGGAGAGAGAGTGAGAAAGCAAATGTGGGAAAATGTTAACTGTACACTTAGGTGAAGAATGAAAGTGAGAGGGTTGCTGCTGCTGCTGCTAAGTCGCTTCAGTTGTGTCTGACTCTGTGCATCCCCATAAATGGCAGCCCACCAGGCTCCCCTGTCCCTGGGATTCTCCAGGCAAGAACACTGGAGTGGGTTGCTATTTCCTTCTCCAATGCATGAAAGTGAAAAGTGAAAGTGAAGTCGCTTAGCTGTGTCCGACTCCTAGCGACCCCATGGACTGCAGCCTATCAGGCTCCTCTGTCTATGGGATTTTCCAGGCAAGAGTACTGGAGTGGGGTGCCATTGCCTTCTCCAAAGTGAGAGGGTTAGCAGTGTCCAACTCTTTGCGACCCCATGGACTGTAGCCTGCCAGTCTCCTCTGTCCATAGAATTCTCCAGGCAAGAATACTAGAGTGGGTAGTCATTCCCTTCTCCGGGGGAACTTCTCGACCCAGGGATCAAATCTAGGTCTCCCACATTGCAGGCAGATTCTTTACTGTCTGAGGCAATGGGGAAGTGAAGAATATACACTATTAACATACTTGTAAAATTGTATAGGTTTCATTTTTTTTTCTTTTTCTTTTTAAAGGAGTAATTGGTGCTCAGGTCCCAAGTTCTCTTTAGATGAGATTCTGGGTTCCTAGATGAAGGGAGGAGTGGAGGTGAAGGGCGGTCCAGGCTGCTCCTCACATTTCCCCCTACTACTCTGGAAGATGCCCTGGACCTGCGGCTCGATCTCACTGACTTAAAGATTCAATGCAGAAATTTTACTGCATGGGAACACTGGGGTGCATCACATTTGTGGAAAATGAAAGTGTTAGTAGCGGACTGTAGCAGGCCAGGCCCTTCTGTCCTTGAAATTTTTCAAGTTGCCATTCCCGGCTGGAGGATATCTCCCCGACCTAGGGATAGGAACTCAAGTCTCCCGCATTGCCGGTAGATTCTTTACGGTCTGAACCACAGGGAGCAAGTGAAAACTCTGTACGGGGAGATGAAAGCAAAAGAGACAGTTTACTTTCCCCTGACCGGGAATCGAACCCGGGCCACGGCGGTGAAAGCGCCGAACCCTAGCCACTAGACCCCCATGGAACTACGTGTTCATATCCTCATAAGTGACAATAGGAAACCGGTAAAGAGTGTGTGGTGTCTCACGCCCTCCTATCTGAGTCCCGCACCCTCCTCCAAGGAATTGTACCCAAAGAACGTTCCTTCCCCGCTTTCTCCAAATGAGGAGCTCCACACCAAAGGCCGGGCGCTCTGCGTGATAGTGGACGCGCCCGGAGGGCCACCTGATCCTCACGCCCCCACGACTTGCCCAGTCCGGCGCACCTTACAACTGCCCTGGAGATTCGCCTTTTCCCGGCGAGCGCGCGTGGAGAGCAGGTCGCCCGGGCGGGGGGCGGAAGAAGCGGGAAGGCAGCCCTGCGGGAGACCTCGGGATCCCCAGGGACACGAAAGACTCCAGGCGGGTGCAGGAACCGGGAGGGCTGGATGGAAAACGCTTGCGAACAAGGCTCCGCGCCCAGACCTGGATTCCGTCCGGTCTTCCGCCACGACCTGCTGCTCTGCGGTTCTCCCGCCTTGGATGACGCCATCTCCAGCTCCCTGGGCTCAGACCTCCAGTTTTCCCTGTCGCTGCACTTTTCTCAGACCCACATCCAGTTAGGACTTGGCGTTTGCTTCTCGGTCACACACAGTCCCAGTCCCACACAGTCCCAGTCCCTCCTTTTCGCGACTCTGGACTTGGGCAAAGGACTCGCCCAAGAAAGGTGGTCCCTTTCTCCCTCACCTCTGTCGAGGAAAGAACCACCCCCCCTCGTCCGGTCTACGTAGAAGGGCAGCGCGCTGGACCGGACTGAAAGACCGCTAATCCGCTCCTCTGGCTGGACGTGAGAGGTGAAAACTAGGACCTGGATGGGAGGAAAGCAGGGGAATTTCATGTAACGTCCTGATCTAAAGCAATTTTCAAGTCTTTGAGGAGTCTTTCAAGTCTTTTCAAGTCGGAGTCTTTGGGGACTCAGACTCCAGCGCTGGTGAGGGTGCTGCCGCGCGGTTGCACCCTCGACCGCACTCGAAGTCCATGCGGAACCAGGCGGAGCCCCGTAGCCTGGGGGCCGGTGCGCACGCGGCCCGCGCCTCCCTCGGGGTCGGAGCCCTTGAACCTCGCACTGGAAGGAAATGGCTGTGACCACCCCACTAAGAAAAGAAGAAAAACCACTGCAGGAGAAAACGCACGTACATCCCCAAGCTTGTTACCCTTTACTTCTAAAGGAAACCAGAGGCAGACAGACACACAGACAAGACTGCATTAAGTTTTTAGCAAAAGAAACTGCCTGCTGTGAGGTGAACACGGAAACCCCTCCAGACGCCAGCTTTCTGGGAAAATTGCCTTGACCTCTGCCGTCCTAGGCTAAAATTCTTACTTCATGACCTGTTGAACTGGAAAATTATAAAAGGCGTTTCAGGCACTGTAAAAGGTAAAACTGTTTCTCAAGAAGAATCTGAAGTACAATGAGCGAGGAATGAACGACCTTGAGATCTGTGTGGACCGAGCCTGACTCCCCGCGGCTTTATGCGGGGCCTGGTCTGCAAGCGAATTCAATAAAGGCAGGGAAGAAAGCCTCGGCCTGCGTTGATACTCGCTATTTTCAAACAGACAAAAGACCTGAGCCTTCAGCCTTTGCTGCTCTTCATGCTAAACGTGAAAGCGTGGTGAAAGTCTTGCATTTGAACTATATTGGACAACTAGAATAAGCCATAGTGGCAGTAACCTGAGGAACCCGGTTTGCCGCGGACGTCGGGGGAGAAATGGTGCGGCCAAAGGGCTGCAAGGCAAGAGTGCGCGGAGCTTGGGAGCAGAGGGAGGGCCGGGCCTCGGGTTCCCGGGTAAATTCAAAACGCCGCTCATTTTCTAGAGCCAAGAGCTCTGACCGACCACCTGTGCCGTCCGCAGCCGGGGAGGGGCGGCGTCTACACTGAAGGGCGTCCAGGTTGCTTGCGGCTCAGATGCGCCCATCACTTCCAGCTCCTGCGGCTTCTGAAAGATGGGAATTCAGTGGAGCGATCGCCGGTCTCTGGCGCTAGGCTGAAGAACTGGAGATTCAGCTGGACGTGAGGGACCCAGGGACCTCGCTTCGGGGGAGGCGAGAAACCCCGTAACGTTAAGGAAGGCCTCTCGGGAACTGCAATCTAAGTGCTTGGGAGATCGAAGGTGCTCCCAGGATCCTTTTTCTTCAAAAATTTTTTGGTGGGCCAGTCTTGGCGACAAGTTCATTTCTTGGAGCTGTCATTAGGTGTTGGTACCCACGGGGTTTCCGTAGTGTGGTTGTTATCACGTTCGCCTAATACGCGAAAGGCCCCCGGGCGAAAACAGGTTCTTTTTTTTTTTCTCCTGAAACTTTCCCCCTGAACTCCTGTTTTTTTCAAAAACGGGGGCAAGTGGGGTGGGTTATGGCAGAATGTGTAGCTGCGTTTTTCTCCCCCCAACCCAGGAGAAGTTCTACTACCATAAGCCAACTCAGCACTAGGAACCAGGCCTCCTTTCTTTGCTCTGAGTAAGCTCTTTAGAGGCCAGGCCACAGACATTCCAAGGAGGACACAGGAGAAGGCTCGCCTTCAGGTTATCTTTCCATCTGAAAATCCCCACACCTTCTCTTCAGGGGCCTAAATCTCCTCTACACGTTGACAGGGATCATGTCTCAGAAAACCAAGAAATGCATCCCTGTGAAGCAAACTTGGCTTTCCCTCACCCCAGCACACTTGCGAAACAATTTGATTTTCATGACAGAAAAATAGAGAACGAATTCAACTCTGCGTGGGGCTCAAACCAAAGACACAAAGATGAATTTCATGCTCCACAAATTGAAATGGTTGCGGGGGAAAGGAGCCGGCACATGTGCTTTTACCCAGGAGAGGTGCCCCTGCAGTCAGGTCAGGAAATAGGAAATAGATGAATCTGTTCATCACCCACTGAGAACCAAGTCTGCCCCTGATTCAAAAGGCAACTGAGGTTCGAAAGAGACCATCACATTGGCTCCCCCAGCACACAGCGCTGTGGCCTGGCCTCTGAGCCCAAAGCCTCACTCAGGAGGGAGAGGGTGGTGAAGGGTGATTGAGAAGAAAGGTAAAGGAGAGGAAAGGTTAAAATTTTACCGGAACCTTAGGAAAACAGGCTCTCTTGTTAATCCTAAAACAAACCCTTATCTCAAGAATGTGTAATGGGCTCATATCTCAGGAATGCAGCCTTCGGGAGGCTTTCTGGGGGATGTTTACCTCAAAAACCATTCCAGGAAATTATTTTCCAGGAAAACAGCTAACAGTTAAAATGCAGCTCGGTCAGCCGTTTCGGCCTGATAACGAATGGACCTATCCCTGAAAATGTCAAGACCTGTACACCAATCAGGCTGTTCCACCCTAGCTGCACCTGTTTGTGGTTTTTGTGCTTAAAACTGCTCTGTAACAAATGTTCGGGGTTCGTTCCTCCTTGGAGGTGACCGAACCCCGGCGCGCCGGCCTAATAAATCCTCTTGCTGTTTGCATCGAGTCCGAGTCTTGGTGATCTTTGGGGTGACGGATCTCTGGAAGGAGACCGTGAGGTCTAACATGATGAGCAATGAAGCAAAGGCTGGAAGCCTTGCACAGCTGCATTCAGCCCTGGGCTCTGAGAATCACCTTTTTTCTGCTCTCTGCATCTCTGAAATCTAATCTTTTCTGGGGTAGACCGCCTGCTGTTGTTGTTCAGTTGCCCAGTTGTGTCCAACTCTTTGAGGTTCTGTGGGCATGCCAGGCCTCCCAACCCCTCACCATCTTCCGGAGTTTGCCCAAGTTCATGTTCATTGCATCAGTGATGCCATCCTATGATTTCATGCTCTGACGCCCTCTTCTCCTTCTACCCTCAATATTTCCCAGCACCAGGGACTTTTCCAATGAGTCTGCTATTGGCATCAGAGGACCAAAATACCGGAGCTTCAGCTTCAGCATCAGTCCAACGAGTATTCAGGGTTGATTTCCCTGAACATTGGCTGGTTTGATCTCCTTGTTGTCCCGGGGACTCAGGACTCTTCTTCAGCACCACAGTTTGAAGGCATCAATTCTTTGGGATTCTGTCTTCTTTATGATCCAGCTCTCACAACCATTCATGACCACTGGGAAGACCATAGCCTTGACTATACGGACCTTTGTCTGCAGTAATGTCTGTGCTTTTCAACACACTATCTAGGTTTGTCACAGCTTTCCTGCCAAGAAGCAACCATCTTCTGATTCCATGATTTTGGGCTGTTTTTGTGGCACAATCAGTTAACTTGTTTGGCTGTTAACTGAAAGGTTTGTGATTTGAGTTCACTCAGGGATGCATCTTTCCTGCTATAGATTGCAACTCTACTTTCCCGCTTCATGAATCACTGTCTTGTGGGGGTGAAGAGGCTTGCCATAACTCAATGAAGCTATGAGCCATGCTGTGTAGGGCCACCCAAGATGTAGCAGAAAGGTTATAGCAGAAAGTTCTGACAAAATGTGACCCATTGGAGGAGGGAATGGCAAACCATCCCAGTATACTTGCCATGAGAACCTCATGAACTATGTAAAAGACTGCCTATCTCCACTTTACTTAAGTCTGGAGTTTTATCTTGTTCCTTCATTTGGAGCATGACCTCATTTTGCTAATGCACTGTTTTTATTTCTCCATATCTGGTAGGGTGGTTGGTTATGTTTCCTGGCCTTAGAGAAGTGGCCATTTGTATGGGACTTCCTGTGGATCCCAGCAGCCTGCTACCCTCTCATCACCAGAACGATATGCTCTAGGGGTGCCCTGTATGTGGGCTGCATGGGTCTTTTTGTTGTGGCTGGCTGACCACAGTGCATGGTCTGGCAGGATTAGCTGGCTCCAATCTCTTTGATTGCTAGGCCCTGCCTTGTTTGGAATCTCCAGCTGCTGGTTAGCATGGCAGGGTCAAGAGGCAGCTGGCTGTGGAACCCCTGGGTGCTAGGTAGGGCTAGTACTGGCACACTGGTGGGCAAAGCCAGGTCCTGAGGGCTGGTCTGGCTGGAGGGGCCAGGAGTCCCAAAGCTGGTGTCTAACTGCTGGTAGATGGGGCTAGTTCCTGACAAAGATGACTCTGAAGGGTCCAGACACTTCAATTGGCTGGCTAGTGGGTTGGGCCAGAGTCTAGTCAGTCCTAGGGCTGGTGAAAAAATAGCAGTTTAAGAAAAGTAAACTTGGATTGTTGTTACTTGGATAGTTATAAACTCTGGGTTTATAACATATGCAAAGTTAAATGCAACAAAACAAATAAAGGCAGGAAGGGGAAAAATGTGAACTGGTGTGACTTCACTTGAAGGTGGCCTGTGGTAAATTGTAAATGGATAGCATAAAGCCTAAAGCAATTGCTGAAATAACAGGTTATAGCTAACAAGTCAACAAAGGCAAGACAATTACATACATGGACTTATATACAAAACCATGTGTAATCTATGATAGAACATTTGCTCTTCTGGCATTCTGTCCTACGGATATGTGTATAAGAAAGATGACTGCAGCATTATTTGTAATGATACAAACATGCATGCATGCTAAGTGGCTTTAGTCAAGTCTGTCTCTTTGCAAGCCTAGGCTCCTTTGTCCATGGGATTTTCTAGGCAAGAATACTGGAGTGGGTTGCCTTGCCCTCCTCCAGGGGATATAGCCGACCCAGGGATCAAACTTGGGTTTCTTAGGTCTACCTGCATTGGCAGGTGGATTCTTTACCACTAAGGCCACCCAGGAAACCCATAATAAAATATAACCAAATTAATTCCAAAAGTATATGCAAAGGAGTAAATAAATGTTAGTACAAACAATGGAAGAAACTTCACGATTTACAGGAATTCACAGTTCAATGATGAGTCTCCTCTTTTGAGAATTTCTCAATTGTGAGTGGCCTGTTTTCCTCCTGAACTCCTCTCCGAGGATCAGCGATGACCTGGGCTTAGGTTCTCCTGTGGTGCACAAAATACAAAGGACAGGAGGAATCTAGGAGTGGAGGTTCCTGTCTTGGCCATTAAGGGAAGAGAGCTTGTGTAGAAAAGGTAGAGATGCTAATCCTTTACATTTTATAATGTGAAAGACACGTCGCTGTTGAGGGTTTAAACCACCAACCTTTCGATTACAAGCTGAATGCACTAACCGATTGTGCCACAGAAACAACCAGAGGTTACACGTTCTCCTACTTCCCTGCTACCTGGTTCAGGTGGAAAGCAAGCACGCCCTCTCCGCCTTACGCTGAGCCACCCGCTTTTAGACGGACGTTATATTGGCTTTAAAGCCTCGGAAAACCGGAAAAACCCATGGGGGAAGCCGTGAGTCGTACAATTCACGATTCGGAAGCCCCACGCCTTGCTTCCCCCGCAGCCACAGTTGCAACGCCCCGGAGACGCCCCGGGCATGAGCTGAACTGCCGGTGGGGGTCACAGGTGGCTCTGGGTTTGCTCTGCCTTCACTCAACCAAGTTCGCCCCTGGGCAGGAATTTGTAGATGTGGCCCTTCTGGGTGCAGAAGAATCTCTCTGGAAAGAGATCAGATATAAAGAGGAAACACGAAAAGGAGCTAGAGCAGGCAAACGCAAAAATAAGACAACGATACCTCCCAGGAAGCCTGTGAGGAGGCTTGAGCCAGACCCTGAGAGAGAAAAATTGTTTTTATTAAGTAGCAGAGTGGGGATGGAGAGTCAGAGAAGAGAATGAAAACGAGAAAAGCACGAATTTCTGTAAGTGTGTACGAATAAAACAGCCAAGACAGTGTGAATATATTAGTTTCAAAAACTTACAAAAAGTGCTGTGGCTGCCACCTGGCCTGTGGCTCATCGTGACCATAAGGTGTTGTTAATACTATTGATGGTTACCGCAATCTCGGCTCAAATTCGAGCTACAGCGAGGGGAGCAAGGCATGGTGGGGATGCTGCCCTTCTTCCCTCGGAATCGCAGGACTCACGGCTTCCCGCGGGTTTTCCTGGTTTTCCGAGGCTTTAGAGACGATATAACGATCCTTCTAAAGGCCGGTGGCTCAGCATAAGCGGAGCTGTAGAAGTATCCAAAGATAACATTTCAAGAGAATCCACTAGTCACTAGAATTCAGTTATAAGAACAAAATCTCTTGTGTTTGAAATTTTAGAAACACTTCTACTGAAGAACTTTTAGAATCTTTAGGTTTAAAAATATATAGTAGTTTGATGTTAGAAAAACAAGGCTCTTTGGGTTAATGAATTTCTCTTTGTTATAAATCATTGTATTCGTCTTTCTGTAAGAATGTAACTTCATTTAGTGCTTTCTGAGAAGGGCACTGGAAACTTCTGGGTTAAAAGTTAAAACCTGAAAGGCAGAATGTGCGGCATAGAAGATAGCTTTCCCCCTTATCTCAAGGACTCAGAGCCTCCTGACTGATCTGTTCTTAACTAATGACTTAGTTTCCACTGTGTAACAGGCTTCTCCTCAAAAATGCCTTTCCCTGCACCAGGCACCGCCGGGCCAGGTGGTCAATTAACTGTCTCTACTATCATCTGTAAACCGTCCCCATCAATCAAATGTCTCCACTTCATCCTCAGACCCCCTTATCACATTGTTCCCTACATTCTGATCTCATTCCCAGTTGTCTTTGATCTTTCTGCATAAAAATCCCCCTCGGTGAGTGTTGGGGGTTCACTCCTGGAAACGGGAGATCGAACCCCGGCTTGCCGGCCCCTAATAAATCCTCCTGCTGATTGCATCGAGTCCGAGTCACTGTGGTCTTTGGGGCGACGGTTCCCGAGAAAAGGCCGTGAGGTCTTACACTACCACTCCTGAATCAAAGCATATTTGAAAATAAAAATTAGGAAATAATCTGAATCAAACAAAACTGAAATACTACGTAAATACCAAAGATGAAGCTAAACCCGTCTTTAGATGATGATGGTCAAAACCGACATCAGATTGATTATATTCTTTGCAGCCAGAGATGGAGAAGCTCTATACAGTCAGCTAAAACAAGACCAGGAGCTGACTGTGGCTCCGATCATGAACTCCTTATTGCCAAATTCAGACTTAAATTGAAGAAAGTGAGGAAAACCACTAGACCATTCAGGTATGACCTAAATCAAATCCCTTATGACTATGCAGTGGCAGTGAGAAATAGATTTAAGGGACTAGATCTGATAGACGGAGTGCCTAATGAACTATGGACGGAAGTTCATAACATTGTACAGGAGACAGGAACCAAGACCATCCCCAAGGGGGAAAAAATGCAAAAAAGCAAAATGGCTGTCTGAGGACACCTTACAAATAGCTGTGAAAAGAAGAGAGGCGAAAAGCGAAAGAGAAAAGGAAAGATATACCCATTTGAATAGAGAGTTCCAAAGAATAGCAAGGAGAGATAAGAAAGCCTTCCTCAGTGATCAATGCAAAGAAATAGAGGAAAACAATAGGACAGGAAAGACTAGAGATTTCTTCAAGAAAATTAGAGATACCAAGAGAACATTTCATGCAAAGATGGGCTTGATAAAGGACAGAAATGGTATGGACCTAACAGAAGCAAAAGATATTAAGAAGAGGGGGCAAGAATACACAGAAGAACTGTACAAAAAGATCTTCATGACCAAGATAATCACGATGGTGTGATCACTCACACTCACCTAGAGCCAGACATTTGGAATGTGAAGTCAAGTGCAGCTTAGGAACCATTACTACAAACAAAGCTAGTGGAGGTGATGGAATTCCAGTTGAGCTATTTCAAATCCTGAAAGATGATGTTGTGAAAGTGCTGCACTCAATATGTCAGCAAATTTGGAAAATTCAGCAGTGGCCACAGGGCTGGAAAAGGTCAGTTTTCATTCCAATCCCAAAGAAAGGCAATGCCAAAGAATGCTCAAACTACTGCACAATTGTACTCATCTCACACGCTAGTAAAGTAATGCTCAAAATTCTCCAAGCCAGGCTTCAGCAATACGTGAACCATGAACTTCCAGATGTTCAAGCTGGTTTTAAAAACGTAGACGAACCAGAGATCAAATTGCCAACATCTGCTAGATCATCGAAAAAGCAAGAGAGTTCCAGAAAAGGCATCTATTTCTGCTTTATTAACTATGCCAAAGCCTTTGACTGTGTGGATCACTATAAACTGTGGAAAATTCTGAAAGAGATCGAAATATCAGAACACCTGACACCTGCCTCTTGAGAAACCTATATGCAGGTCAGGAAGCAACAGTTAGAACTGGACGTGAAACAACAGACTGGTTCCAAATAAGAAAAGGAGTACGTCAATGCTGTATATTGTCACCCTGCTTATTTAATTATATGCAGAGTACATCATGAGAAATGCTGGGCTGGAAGAAGCACAAGCTGGAATCAAGACTGCCGGGAGAAATATTAATAACCTCAGCTATGCAGATGACACCACCCTTATGGCAGAAAGTGAAGAAGAACTAAAGAACCTCTGATGAAGGTGAAAGAGGAGAGCGAAAAGTTGGCTTAAAGCTCAACATTCAGAAAACGAAGATCATGGCATCTGGTTCCATCACTTCATGGCAAATAGATGGGAAACAGTGGAAACAGTGACAAACTTAATTTTTGAGGGTTCCAAAATAACTGCAGATGGTGATTGCAGCCATGAAATTAAAAAACACTTGCTCCTTGGAAGGAAAGTTATGACCAACCTAGACAGCATATTCAAAAGCAGAGACATTACTTTGCCAACAAAGGTCCGTCTAGTCAAGGCTATGGTTTTTCCAGTGGTCGTGTATGGATGTGAGAGTTGGACTGTAAAGAAAGCTGAGCACCAAAGAACTGATGCTTTTGTGGCGTTGGAGAAGACTCGTGAGAGTCCCTTGGACTGCAAGGAGATCCCACCAGTCCATTCTAAAGGAGATCAGTCCTAGGTGTTCATTGGAGGGACTGATATTGAAGCTGAAACTCCAATACTTTGGCCACCTGGTGCGAAGAACTGACTCATTTGAAAAGACCCTGATGCTAGGAAAGATTGAGGGCAGGAGGAGAAGGGGATGACAGAGGATGAGATGGTTGGATGGCATCACTAACTCAATGGACATGGGTTTGGGTGGACTCCGGGAGTTGGTGATGGACAAGGAGGCCTGGTGTGCTGTGGTTCATGGGGTTGCAAAGAGTTGGACATGACTGAGCGACTGAACTGAACTGAACACAAACATAAATGCAAATTATGAAAATTAAGGCTGATTGCTGAAGAGATAAGTCTTCATCTTACAGTTACTAAAAGAATAACAATAACAGAAGCAGATAGGAGTAGAAATTATCTAGAAAAGCAGAAATTTTAAAATTAGAAATAAATATACAGAAGAGAAAATATAAATAGTTGGCTTTGAAAAGACAACTAAAGCTGATAAAACTGTTCAGAGAAAAAAAGAAAGTCATTGCTACTAAACTTGTAGACATAAGGGAATAATAAGTGAATCTGTTAAACACAAAATAAATATTTTAGAGGAACTGAATCATTTGTCCCAATAATGATTTTTTTTTTTTTTTTTGCTGGGGTGGGGATGAACTAGTCTATAAGCACTAAATTTTTTCAAGTCAGAATTTAAAAATCTTCCTGCAAAGAAATCTCGAGGACTGTAAAATGTTCATCAGAAGAAACGGCTCCTGAGCAAAGAAATTCCAAAAGAATTAAAAGATGGCACATTTTCTCCAATTTATTGTATGAGTTTAGACTAAAGCCAAACTCTCCATAAAATATAGTGTAACCAACAGAAGTTATAGAACTGTCATTGCTGAATATAGCTGTAATTTAAAAATACTGAATCAAGTAATGTGTTACAAAAGTATATGAAAATAAAGAAAAATAAGAAAAAAAGTATGTGGAAAGTGTTAATACTGAATCCAATAATATAGTAATAATGTATGTAAGAAGTAGTCACTTAGTCGTGTCCAACTCTTTGGGATCCAATGGGATATATAGCCTCTGTATTCATTGAACTCCCCAGAAAAGAATACTGAGACAGGAAGAAAGGAGCAAGGAGTTCCTCCTGACCAAGTGATTGAACCGAGTTCTCTTGTATTGCAGGCAAATTTGTTTACCATTTGAATCACCAAGAAAGCTCATTGAATGCTATGACAAAATTGGTCTTATCTTGGAAAATAATTGATGCTCTTTTTTAATTAGCCACATTAACTATGTAGAGGAAGAAAATAATAATTACTACACAGAATATGGGGTTCCAAAATCACTGTGGACAATGATTGCAGCCACAAAATTAAGATGCTTGTTCCTCGGAAGGAAAACTATGACAAACCTAGACAGTGTATTAAAAATAAGACACATCACTTTACTGACAAAGGTATAGTCAAAGCTATGGTTTTTCCAGTAGTCATGCAGGGATGTGAGAGTTGGACCATAATGAAGGCTGAGCGCGAAGAACTGATGCCTTCGAATTGTGGTGTTGGAGAAGACTCTTGAGAGTCCCTTGTATAGCAAGGAGGTCAAACCAATCAACCCTACAGGAAATCAACCCTCAACTGGAAGGACTGATGCTGAAGTTGAAGGTCCAATACTTTGGGCACCGGATGCAAAGAGCCAACTCATTGGAAAAGACTCTGATGCTGGGAAAGATTGAAGGCAGGAGGAGAAGGGGACAACATAGGATGAGATGGTTGGATGGCATCACTGAATTCAATGGACAGGAACTTAGGCAAACTCGGAGAGACAGTGAAGGACAGGGAAGCCTGCCGTGCTGCAGTCCATGGGGTCGCAAAGAGTCAGACACGACTTAGCGACTGAACAACTATATATATAGTACTGTTGACACGTATTTCCAGGTACATGAGATCCTTCCTGGAACACCGATGGGCTCACAGGATACGCAGAGGCCGAGGTGGCTGACGATGTTAAATTCATCACAATGTCCGGTGCACAGCCTCAGAGACATCTTGCCACTACTGCACAAGACCTCGTCTTCGCATCTCCCTCCTGTCGGCTCGGATTCCTCCCCTCAGGCTTTCCTCTACCTTGGCCTCTGGCGCCTCCCTGGACACTGGGGGCTCGGCCGGGCTGCAGCTGCTCTCTCGATTCTTGCTCCCTGGTGGATTGTGGCCCATTTGTCAGCCCAAGCTCCAGAGTGTGAATCAGCGACCTGATGGCTCTTTGGGTTGCTAAGACCTTCTGGGAGAAAAACTGAAAAGTAACAAGTCCAAATATTCTAAATCGAAGGCCCACAGAAATACACACTGAAAGGTAGGAACCCACCAGCGCGGTGGTTGCTGCGCTGCCAGCCACCAAATGCTTCTCCATATACCCAAACACCTCAGAGCTTTGCAAAGCCCGAATTGACCTCGTCCTCTTACAGTCTTCTGTTCAGAACCACCTCGAGGTTTTCAGTTCTCCTTTTCCTGCTCCTGGTTAACCTCAGAGTATTCAGACCTGACTGTGCACTAGGCAAAACAAGGAAGTGTGAAAAATACTTGGGCACTACGCACTGGCTAGGAATCGAACCCGGGTCTCCCGCATGGGAGCCGAGAACTCTGCCACTGAACCACCAATGCCTTGCCACAAGTAGCCTTTTGACAGCTCTCTAGAAAGAATCTCCATAATAACCAAGGGCCTGGTGGTGGGGAAACAAAAGACTTCCCAAATAGGTGTTGTCTTTGGAAGCCAGAACTCACAGACTGAAAGGTACTCAAAGGAAGGGCTTGCAAAAGAGACTGACAATCAGGCAATAGCATGCCAAATGAAATATAGCAATATTGGTATTGTTCGCTCACATTACAGCTCTGATAAAGGCTCTTTCCAATCACAGAACAGACCCTTGCAGAAAAACATCGGAGATTCATTCAAATCCCTTGTTTATAACCCTAGACCTTCAACTGTCAACCTTAAGTTTTACCTAAAAGAGTCTATGCAATGGTCTTAAAGAGTCTGAGAAAATGGTCTAACTTGCTAAAATAGGCAAGTAAAAAAATATTCTTAATTAAAAATTTTACTTTTAAGACTTCAAAATATACTAGTTTTAAGGTTACTTTCCATTTACAGTTGTTACTAAATATTGGCTATATTCATCATGTTGTACAATACCTCCTTGAGCCTATCTTACACCTAACAGTCTGAACCTTCCGCACTCCCAACCTTATGTTGCCCCCCAACTCACTGATAACCATTAGTTTGTTCTTTTAATAATTTTTGTTGTTGTTGTTATATTTACTAGTTTGTTGTGTTTTTTAGATTCCACCTATAAGTGATATTATACAGTATTTGTCTTTCTCTGACTAATTTCACCCAGCTTAATGCCCTCCAAGTCCATCCATGAACAGTAAATGGCAAAATTTTGTTCTTTCTTATGGCTGAGTGGTATTCATTTGCCTCACTGTATCCTGAGTGACCTTGCACAGCCCAAATCTGAACATGCCTATTCCCTAAAACCACCCAGTATCCCCATATTCCTTCACTAAAATGTCTTATTACCTCTAGGACACGTACTCTGCTTCTCCCTCTCCTTATCATCGAGATACCTCTTGCCAATTCCCAAGTCCAGCAACAGTGAAGTAACTTGATGTTTCAGGAACTCTCTCCCTTTCAGGGACTTGCTTCTCTCTACAGGGAGGCCTTTCACAACTCCCCTCTTCATTCTTCAAACTCGTTCTCATTCTTCAGGTCTCAGTTCAGAAGTTTCCCTGAAGAGACTTTCCTGACTGCCGGAATTGAATGTGTGATATGTCCACTTTGCTTTTGACATTGTGTTCTAACAAACTCACATTTTACTTGACTCTGTCTTCCAAAGACATATTTTCATAAGAAAAAGATTTATATTTCCCACAAAAACCAAGACTGTGTATGTAAATAAAATATTTTCAAGAGATAGCACAGTGCCTAGCATAGTTTATAGTCTAGAGTTGTTAAACAAGGGAAGAGAGAGAGGAGCAAATAAAGGAAAGTTTCTCTCTCTCACACACACACACTAACAGGTAAAGAAAAATAAATTTAGCAAGATAGGCAGAATGAGGAGTCTGCAAAGCATCGGAACTGCAGCATAACAACTGAAAAAGGTGGAGAATAAAATGATCAAAAATAAAGTTTTGCTTGAGTGTAATGTGCTAAAAAGATCTTGAGTGGATCTTCAGAGCTGAAGAGAGCTGGGAAGGAGAGGGGGAAAGGTATGGTGTGGTGGGATGAAGGGAATAAACCTTGGTGTGAAAACTTCACTTATACTTTTGTGTAAGTCTCTGTGAGACACCAGAGTCTGAAAACTGGCCATTTTGATCCTTGGGCTTTTCTAAGGACTTAAAAGAGATGCTCAGGAGGAGAGAAACTCTGGGGCTCTGCAGGGATTGTGCATGGATTAGTGCTTGGCCTACACCAGGCTAATCAAAAAAAAAAAAAAAAAGAATAAAAAGGGATAATTTGAATATCAGACAAGGCAAAGGGCAAAAGAAATTTATGTTAGACAGAAGAGTAGCAATCCAGCATCTACCCAGAATCAAATGCAATCATTCTTCTCTTCATGCCCTCCTTGAGTGACCAAAGAGGGTGGGGCTAAAGGGAAATCTTGGAGTGAAGTTGCCATTTATTCACTCTTTCGTAGGTCTCTCTCAAACACAAGAGCTTAAAAGCAAGGCCATTTGATTCTTGGCCTTTTCAACAACTCAAAAGAGTATCTTATCTGGTTAATCATTAATTCTGAAGAGAACAGATTAAATTCACTTAAGTGTCCACTTTAATAAATTTTTTGTTATACTTTATGTTACTGTTATTGAATCAGGAGAAGAGGATATCAAATTGCTTTAAAATTTAAAAAAAAAAAAAGAAAGAAAGAAAGAAAAAGAGCCTTAGGAGAAGAGAGGCTTAATAGTCATTCAGATCTTCTGGAGTAACTCAGGCACATCTCCAAATTTTGAGCCTCCCAAACTGTCTCTGGGTCCGGATTGGTGTTTGTCTCAAGAGTGAGGGGAAAGGGTTTGGAAGGCACCAAGCCATGGGAGGGCAAACAGAATGCATCCTAAGTGAGGAAATGAAGTGCAGTATTTTGATTTGAATTCCACATCTTGATGGTGTTTCCTAACCTAAACCTCCTATACAAGCTTCTGTTCTGGGTGTGCTTTTGGGGCTTTGTTTTGCATTTTGAATAAAGAGGTCTGTATAAACTGATGTTTGGAACTGGCTTTGCAACATCGTTCCTGTGACTCTTCCTGGTGAAGCTGAGAGCAAGAACTCACAGGAGAGCACTGGTGGTTTAGTGGCAGGATTCTCGCCTGTCGCCCAGGAGGCATGGGTTCAATTCCAGACCAATGCACAGCTTAAGTTGTTCCTTTTGTTCTTCTCATGCATCATTTCTTAAAACAATACGGGTTAATCTGCCTAAAAAACAGTTAACTAACTGTTACCAAACAATGGTTAAATATAATCCATGGTTCCTCCCCCAAAAAACACCTTAGATTTACAAACTTATACCAAAATAAAAAACAATGTTCTAAAAGCTTATAAACAGGGGGTAAAAATTCCCCCACAATGGTGGGTAACTTAGTCTCTTTTACGGGTGTTATAAAACAATTAGATGGCTCAAAAAGATTTAAAAGTTAAAACTGTTCGATCCCTACATAAATGTAAATTTTAAAAAAAGATCTATCAAAAGTTTTAAATCAAAAAAATGTCATGCTAGAACAGATTACAGACAAACAAGAGTTACAGGTGCTAGAAGCAATTAAACAATCAACTTTGCCAGAGGCCCCTGATCCGCCTTTACCTTGCTTTTCATGAGCTCATATTAACAAGCCTCTAACACTGGCCTTTCCGCCCATTACAACGCTGTCCGCTGCTGCTACTGCTCCCCTATTTCCTAACATTCCTCCTCAAGACATGCCTCTTTCTGCATGGGCTTTTCTGGTCCAATTTAATAATCCTCAACCTAGACACAGTCAATGACAATCACCTGATTTTGGTTTGCTCACGCAATTCAAAAAGACATGTACATTATATGGACCTACCTCACCCTACTATATAAAATTTCTTAGGGGCTTGGCGGATCAGTGGCTTCATGCAGACTTTTTACAGTTGTTACAATGGTTATGACTCCACAACAGCTACTACAATGACAAATTTGGGTCACAGATAAAGCCAAATTAATCTTACAAAAACAACAAAACAAGAAAAACCCTACTAGACTAAATTTTAAAACTCTCACCAGCACCAGAGCTATGGCTAAAACTGCTGCGCAATTATAATTTGTACAGCCGCCCATGTTATACTAAATTAAAAAAATAGCTATCAAAGCATGGGCTAAAATGGACAGTTCCACCTCTGATAGATCTTTTATAAAAATATTACAGGGACCAACTAAAAATATACTTAATTTATTGATAAATTAAAAGAGGCCATTGATCACAGTCTTAAAAATGCATCTTGGCAAAAATCATTTTAAAACAATTAGCCTTTGATAATGCTAATAAAGATTGTCAGGCTATTATCAGACTCATTAGGAGACAAAAAAAAAAGTTATAAAATACTTAAAAGCCTGCAAAAATGTGGAGATGATTCAACATAAAGCTAAAATAACCGCTTTAAAAATCTTAAATGTTTCCCAAAAGTCTAAAGTTAAATGTTTTAACTGCGGCAAGCCGAGACACATGTAAAAACAATGTCACTTGCCTCGGCAAACAGGTCTTTCTCCTGACAAAACAGGGGCTATTAAAACTAAGCCCCCTGGGCTCTGCCCAAGATATAAAAAAAAAATCATTGGCTAACTAAATACCACTCTAAATTTGATAAACAAGGTAATGCTTTACCCATTCAGACACCTTCCTTTGGTTAACTAAAACAGGGGCTCTCCTCTAGCCCCATTAAACAAAAAAAGACAACCAAATGTTACTAAATTAACAGCGGCTACCAGACATAACACATATATAGACATTCCTACTCCCCAAGATATAAAATTATTAATGATAAATAATCCTATAAAAATCTTAACTAGATATTTTGGCCCTATACCAAAAAATACTATAGGCCTCCTATTAAAACAAAACACCACCACCATGCGCAAAATAATTACACATACTAAAATCATTAATAAAGATTACACGGGTAAAATTATAATAATCTTACATGTGACTCACAACTTATATTTACAAAAAGATGACAGATTTACTCAGCTATTGCTATTACCTTATGTGCCCCCACTTAATAAAAAAAAACAGAGACCAAAACAGGTGACTTTGAGAGTACCAATGTTACTACAGCCCTTTCTACTGTTATAAAAAAATCAATAGGCCCATGTTAAAATTAACAAAAAAAAAAACTTAAAAAAAAATGTTAGACACTGAGACAAATGTTTCCATCATAAACACAAAAAGTAGCCTTCAGACTGGCCTGCAGTTTTAACCTCACACCAGTTGGTAAAAATAAAAACTACAGATACAGCTCAAACTTACGTTAGTTCATCTTACTTACAAGCCCTGGGCCCTAAACAATTAGTCACTTACATTAAACCATACATTGCCCCATTACCATTAAATTTGTAAAAAGAGACTTTCTACAACAAGCTCAAGCGACTATACAATTAAATAAATCTTTTTCTTAAGAGTCACTAAAATAAAGCCACTAAAGTTAAAATAAGTCTAATAGACCAATCTAGACAGCTCAGTGGCCCCTATCAAAAAAAAAAACCAAAAACAAAACAGAACTGTCCACTTTACATACTTTGGTGGCTAAACTACTACAACAAAATAAAATAAAAACTACTCAATCACCATAAAATTCACCAGTTTTTGTCATTAAAAAAAATCAGATAAATAAAAATGCTAACAGATTTAAAAAATATTAACACTATAATAATTCCTATAAAAATATTACAACCAAGACTCCCAAGCCCTGTTATGGTCCCTAAAGACTGAGCTATTATAATTATTGATTTACAAGACTGCTTTTTCACTATATCTTTACACTCAGATGACAAGCAACACTTTGCCTTCTCAATACCTTCCATTAATAATCAATCCCCTGCTCAACGGTATCAATAAAAGGTCCTGCCCCAAGATATGATAAACTCCCCTACAGTCTGTCAGTTCATTGTTGATAAAATTTTGCAGCCCATCAGACAACAATTCCCTAAGACATATCTCATTCGTTACATAGATAACATTTTATTGGCTTCTCCTCAAAATCTCAATTACGTTTATTAGATAATAAAATCATAACTAAACTAATCAAGAGCTACTAATAACAAAAGATAAATTACAACACCATTCCCCTTTTAAATATCTTAGATATCTTATAGACTACTCCACTGTAAAGCCACAAAAACTTTCTATTAAAAGAAATAATTTACAAACACTTAATGATTTCCAAAAACTTCTTAGAGATATTAATTGGCTGTGACCTACCTTAAAAATTCCCACATATGCTTTACAAAACTTATTCAAATTATTAAAAAGTTCCTCTGATTTAAATAGTCCCTGACAACTTACCCTGATGCTAAAAAAAAAATTACAATTGATAAAACAAAAATTCAACAAACATTTGTTTACCATATTAATTACAATTCCCCTTTTCAGATATATGTCTTTAGTACTAAAATATCTCCTACTGCCATTATAGTACAAGATAATCACCCTATTAAATAGATATATCTCCATTCCAAACAGACTAAACGTGTTTCCTATATAGACTTAATAGAAAAAAATCATTTTTCTTGCACGCTCTCACTTATACACTATAGCTAGATATGACCCTACTCAGATTTACCTCCCTTTGACAAAAACAAAAATTGATAATGCTCTCCAGTTGTCCACTACCATTCAGATAGCCCTTGCTAATTATTCAAAAAAATTATTGGCCAACCCATCTAAAAAAAATTATAAAATTTGTTACAAAATACTTCCTTTATCATCAATAATATTATTTCTAAACATCCTCTCATAAATGCACCTATTTCATAAATAAAAGTAAGACAAGATGGACAGCCATAATAGGTCCCAACCTACAAAAAAAATTAAAAGTCCTTATCAATCTGTTCAAAAAACAAAATTATTCACATTATATTGTTTACTTACTCTAATAAACACCCCATTAAATGTTTTAACTGATTCTCGCTACGTGGCCCATCTTTTCCCATCCTTTATAATGGCTCATTTTATATCCAATAAAAATGATCTTATACATTTGTTCTTATTGATTCAACAAAAAATAAAAGCTAGGCTCCAACCCTTCTTTACTACTCACATTGTTGCTCATTCCCATTTACCAAGACCCCTCAGTTTAGACAATGATTTGGCTGATCGCCCCATCGTCCCTATTTTTCTTCCCCCAAACAAAAACATCAGCTCTTCCATACTAATGCTAATAGACTACACGTTCAATATAAAATACCATTACAAACGGCTAGAAAAATTGTTCAGGACTGTGCCACATGTGCCCCTTTCATTTGACCACTAGTCCCCAAGAGACTAATCCTAGAGGCTTACAAACAAATAAATTATGACAAGCTGATTTTACACATCACAAACTGCCCCCTTTTAAATTGTTATTTATTTATAGTCATAAATACCTTTTCCGGCTTTATTTAGGCAGTTCCTTCCACCACCAAGACTACTGAAGCTGCCGTCACAGCTTTTCTACAATGTTTTTCAATGATAAAAATCCCTGCCTGCCGGGGTCCAGCCCCGGTGGATCCAGGGTGATTCGAAGGCGGGGACGGAATAGGTGGCCTAGGAAAAACTTATTTAATTACAAGTAGAGAGAGACTAGGAATTTAGCAAAGGAAAAGAGGCCAAATAACTTGGTTGACACAGGGTACCAATCACCACCTACGAAGGCCGCAGGCGTCTTCCCCGTTCTCCCGAAGGAGAGGAGGCACTGAGGCCCCCGGTGCGATCTTAGAAGCCCAGGCAAAGTTAGTAGGCTTGGTGGGTCCTATGCACCAGATGGGAATTTGGCCAGAAAATAGTAAGAGAGAGAGAAAGGGGCTGAATAACTTGGCTTACGTGGGGTACCAATAAAATTCCAGACAAGGAATTTGCACCATCTGAATGGCGGGCACCCACGCTCCAGATGGGAATTCAGCCCGAAAATTGAGGAGCAGAGAACGACATGAGGGAATCAGTCTTTCCAGAACTGATCCGATTTCTTTATTTTTCAGGCTTGTTTATATACCTTTTGTTACACATAGGAATGAATACAGAGTCACCGCGGGGTCAGCAGACCTGACCCTTGTCACAATCAGGTGTTTCATATAAAATTATACAAAGGTCTCATTAGTTTTTACATCATCTTCTGACCATGAGGTCCGCTGACATTTTATGGCCCTTTCTGATACTGGTCAGTTAACCAGAAAGCTTATTTTTCCAAGGCACCACCCTCCAAATAAAGTTGCATTCCTGTAGGGTGAGGGTGCAGTGAGTTACAATCAAGAAAGGAATTTACTTAACCTAAGGTTTAACATGATTAGTCTTAAAGGTTAATACTTATTTCTCCTATATGCTTAAAGGTTAATACTTATTTCTCCTATATGCTAGTTATATTTATTATAAGGGTAGGGAATATGAAGACTTAGCAGCAAACATCAGTCCAACAAATGAAAATTCTTCACCAATGTTCCCTTTACAATCTATTTAGCCTTAAGATAGTGATAAGGTTACAGTTTTGCATAGCAAGGACACAGTGATTTATAACAAAGTACAGTAGTCTATAACAAAAGAGAAAATTCATTAACTCAAAAAGCCTAATATTGCTAACATCAAAACCTACTATATTTCCTTTTCTATATTCCAAATACATTGATTAATATATTCTCAGGTGCCTAAGGATATGAAGGCCTGGAGGCAATCAAATGAGAAAAGCCCTACGCTAATACTCCAAACTCTCTGTGCTGTTTATGGTTGAGAGGTAGTCACACAAGCTAGTCTGTCAGCAGAGAGGTTTGACCTGAGTCACCCTTGTCACACCTAAGGCAGGGAATTAGCAGTAATTATTGGCATGACAAATGAAAAACCCTTCACCAATATAATTCCTAATCAACCTACTAATAATCTTCTAACTTCTCAAAAGAGTCTATATTTAGAAAGTTTTAAAGCATCCCATGCCTCTCACAGTTGGGAGGCTGTAAACAATCACATGTGGCTGGACAACCTGATCAGGCAGGCTAGAGAACCTTCAGAGTTAGTAAGTTGAAACACTCTTATCACGCCAAGGAATTTTTATTAACTGGGGCTGCAAGTTAACTCCTTCTCCAAGAGAAATGGTTATGGGAGAGAGCTCCCTGTAAAGTACTCTGGTTTTGGGGTAGATGCTAAGGAACAGGGGATCTCCTGAGGCTTGATCATGCCTTTGCATATGCCAAGCTTCTTTTTCCTCATGACCTTTGCCATGGGCGGAGTTCCTCACACTGGTTCCCAACACCTGCCTCCATCAAAACAAACAATGGTACTGCTTTTACAACCAATGCTTTTCATGATTTCATACATCTATAAAATATTTGCCATCTTACTGATATCCCATACAACCCTCAAGGTCAAGCCATCATTAAACCGGCCCACCATACACTCAAACTCATTCTTAATAAACAAAACAGGGAAAATAAGCTAAGGGGCCCCTATGGACCTAAAGCCATTTTGCCTATAGCCCTTCTAATAATCAATTATTTTAATTTGCCTCTACATAGTCAAAAACACAAACAGAGTGACATTTTTCTGATTCACCCTCGAGTATGCCTAAACAAACTGCTGTTTGGGTTAAATGTCTTAATCAATGGTGGCCAAAAACACTTAAGTTCCTAGGCAAGAAATATTATTTTGTCATGTTAGATGATAGAACCAAACAGTGGGTCCCACTCAAAAATCAAAAGACGGACAGACCTTGCTCTACACCCCCTGACCAGTCACAGCACTAAAACAAAAATCACAACAGATGCCTTCTGAGCCTCCTTATGACAACGTATTTAAAAAAAAAAATCATCTGTGCCGGAGATAGACTGGTCCACCTATAAAAAAGGTTTAAAAAGTTTCTGTTCACACCAATATAACTTTGTTGATTGGGGGCCACATGGACTCTTTGTAAATTGCTCAAAATCACAAAAAATAATAACACCAGCCAATGATACAATGTTTCAACACCACATTTTAACAAAACATAAACAAGACTCTAACATCAACACGATGAACTTTTAAACTGGTACAACAAAAGTCTTTCACCCTCCCAGACTCCACATAATCAGTCCAGTCCTGGGACCTAAACACTGGCATCTTTAAAAATTCCTGCTTGCTTCTCCCGGTTTAGTGTCTCATATGCTTATACACATGTTTCCATTCCACAGAATTATACTATTAAATATAATTATACCGGTTATGTTCTTGCTTATATAAATGCGCCCTATCTTTTTGCTATTAGACAATTTAAAAATAATGGCTCAGTTCTGTCCTGTACTGTTGTTTATATACTTGTTTAAATCATAGTGTGCCAATTAATGTTACTAAAGATAGTGTTTTTTTAGTCCGGCGAAAGACTGATTTGTGGGTTCCAGTTAAGATTTCTAAACCTTGGTAAAATTCCATGTTGTTGTCTTTTGTTCTAAAAACATCCCTAAAAACCACAAACGCTTTATTGGCTAAATTATAGCTACCATAGTAGATATTATTTCAATTATAACTGTTGGTACAGTTTCTAAAATGACATTATATAATTCTATTCAAAATCATGATTTCATTACTGTTAAAAAAAAAATTCTCATGATCTCTGGGCCCAACAAGCTCAGATAGATCAACAAATACAAATCACATCTACCTTCAACAACATTCCCCTGTGTTATATAACACTGACTTCTATAATACACTATCCACTGCTGCTGCTACTGCTAAGTCACTTCAGTTGTGTCCGACTCTGTGCGACCCCAGAGACGGCAGCCCACCAGGCTCCCCCGTCCCTAAAATTCTCCAGGCAAAAACACTAGAGGGGGTTGCCATTTCCTTCCCTTTCTAAATCCAAAAAATTAGATACCCCATTCAATGGCTTCTTATACGCTGATCTGTTTATTATTTATTATTGTTCTTATAAGATTCCAAACGTTATGTACTCGAGCCACCGCCACCCAAAACATAAAAATAATCATGGCTACAACAGTCCTTGCTCTTGAAAAAAAAAAAAAGGGGGGAAAAATGTGGAGGAGCTAGAAGGCTTTAAGCAAATACTGAAAATGTATTTGCTCCACTCTTGACTAAGGTTGAAAGCTGAAACAAACATAACAAAGGGTTATGAGCGTTCACTGAGTGCATGAGGCTAGGAATGGATAACGAAGGGTTATATACCTGGCCTTGCTGGCCTTGAGGCGTTCAAAGGCTTCCTTCTGACCACCTGTTTCTGAGAGCAAGGACTGTTGTTTCGTGATAAGACTCCCTTTAGAGTTTCGCCAAAACTATGTTATGTCTTGGGCGATGAAAACTGTACTTTATGCTTAAATGCTTTAATGTTTATCTGAAATGGCCACGTGCAAGTCTGCCTTATGCTCTATTCCCTGAACATTATAAAACTGTGCAGTTAGATAATAAACTTTGTCAGTCCACTAGAGGCTGTCCCTGAGTGTCCTTTTCAGAGTGCAGTTCTCCGAGCCTTACACGGAACTTTTATAATTTAGCATGTTCCTTTCAAGTCTATGAACTATTTTGAGTTACATTTTGTGAAAAATATAAGGTCTATGTAAATGCACTCAGAAATTGCATAAGTGAGAGGAGGCGATTTTCTGCAGCTGTTGCTAGTGGTAAATAAGGTTATGGAACCATGAGTGTTTAGGCATGGTAACTGGCAGCCACAATCCACTTTCTAGTCACCTTTTAGTGCTCTTCAGTGACAGTAAATAGTCCATTTTTCTACGACCTGGCTCACTGCTCCTCTCCACTCTGGCATACTAAAACCTCTAGGATAGAAAGCCATTGGTCTTGCCTTCCTTGACAATTTCCTGTCCTTTACTCCCTTTCTTTCAGTGGAATTTTATGCTCACATCCACAAACAACTAGCACAATGGCGTTTATATGAGCCTTTCCCAAAAGCTGTAGTTTGAAATTACCCTAATGTCCATCATTTGTGACATAGTTTTATATTGGCATAATGCCAAAATTAAGGTGTGAGAAATTCAATAACATACATATGTATCAAAAACATCATGTTGCTTGTTAATAGCTAGATAGAAAAATTATATATTCATTCACATGAACTTGAAAAAAGCCTGAAGGGGTAGATATCAGAGTTAAGTATCAGAGGATGGATATGCATTACCTGGAAAGTATCAAGGGCCATGTTTGAATGATAAAAATTTTCTGTCGATCCTGGTGACAACTACACATTACAGTATTAAAACAGCTGCCCATTAATGATACAAACATTTTGTTCTGTAAGCACAGCTTAATGATTTCCTTTCAGGCCAAGAGTTGTTTTGGCAGATACAATGCAAAAGATAAACACTGCCGTGACTCGGATTCGAACCGAGGTTGCTGCGGCCACAACGCAGAGTACTAACCACTATACAATCACGGCGGGCTACTGTACGGTAGGTGAAATATGATATCGCTCTCTTAACTTTGGCAAATCCGTCCTAATTACTGTGCTGCTTTGTTGTTGGATAATTGCGGGCACTCCTGATTCTCTCTCACATTTTCCCTCTTGAGTTACGCCCTCTCAAGACTGTTGCATTTTTCATTTCCCCTGCGTCCTCTCCTTGTCTCTGCACGGGCTTCCAGAAGTTATCTTTGCTTTGTCCTTGCCGTCCCTGCTTCATTCCCGCCTCTTTATATTTCTGTTTTGATCAACCGCCCCCAAGCCCTCTTTCTGGCTCCCTTGGCCGGCTGAACGCAGGGAGAAAGGGAGGCAACGCCAGGGGCGCACGCACACGGTCTAATGAAGGCAGAGCAAACTGGGAGGCAGCATAGAGTCCACTCGGGGTTCAGCTTCCGTGGGGCCCGCTCGGATCAGGCCCGGAGCGGCTCCGGGGCTCTGCATCTGCGGGGGAGCGTGGCGCCAGGCGCTGCGGGGACGCTCAATTGCACTTCTGCTTTCGGAATCGCCCGACCCCCGGCTTCCCCACAGGTTTCCCTGGTGTTTGGAGGCTTTGGAGCGGGTATAACTGTTCGGAGAAGGACGAGTGGCTCCTCCCTAGCGTGGAAGGCTTGCTTGCACTCTAAGGGAATGAGGTGGGGGAGGGGAATGGGGTGGAAGCTCCGGGTGTCTCTGTGGCGCAATCGGTTAGTGCGTTTGGCCATTAGCCGAAAGGTTGGTGGTTCGAGCCCACCCAGGGACATTTCCTACTTTTATAGAATGAAAACAGGGTGAGGTTATTTCTACCGTGTACATTCCCCTAAAGGTGCAGAAGTCCTCCATTACCCTTTTGTTCCCCGAATCTTATGCACAAAAGGAGGACATAAGCGAGGACATCACTGATCCCCACGGAAGTGCCCTGGGGGAAAACAGGTCACTTGGAATCCAGGATTCTTTATCTCATCGTTATCCTCTGGTTCCTTTCAGCAATGAAGTTTCTCCCATTGTTTGTACTAGTATTTATTGAATCCTTCCCATCTAACTTTGAAATTCATTTGGCTCTATGCATTTTCTGTTACAATTAATACACATTCATCAATCTTGTGCACATATCTTATAGGATAGAGTTCCGGGCAATGGCACCCCACTCCAGTACTCTTGCCTGGAAATCCCATGGATGGAGGAGCCTGGTGGGCTGCAGTCCGTGGGGTTGCAAAGAGTCGGACACGACTGAGCGACTTCACTTTCACTTTTCACTTTCATGCACTGGAGAAAGAAATGGCAACCCAGTCCAGTGTTCTTGCCTGGAGAATCCCAGGGATGGGAGCCTGGCAGGCTGCAGTCTATGCGGTCGCTCAGAGTCGGACACGGCAGAAGCGACTCAGCAGCAGCAACTGCTCTATCATAGTGTTTACATGGTTTTGTATATGGTTCCATTCTCTCACCTTCGTTGGCCTGTTAGCTATAACTGTTTTGTTATTTTAGCGATTGCTTTAGGCTTTACAACATACATCTGTAACTCACCACAGTCTGCCTTCAAGCCATGTCACACCTTTTACATTTCTCCCCTGCTGGCCTTTATGCTATTGTCATGCATATTTACTTTGCTTATGTTATAAACTCCACAATCTATCATTGTTACTTTTCTTTAAACTGTCACATGTTTTTAAAAAGGTTTAAACAGTAATGATAATATCAATAATAATAATAAATGTTGTATATTTCTCCCACAGATGCCATTTTCATTGTCCATCAATTTGTGTACATCCTTATTTCCAGCTAGTGTGAGTTTCCTTTTTCCTGGAGGACTCTAACATTTCTTGTAGTGTGTTTCTGCTGGTGATGAAGTCTTTCAACACTGGTATATCTGTAAAATTTTCATTTTTATCTCTCCAAGACTCTGGGGGAGCAGGGAGAAGAAGTGTAGAATTCTACATAGTTCCCCCCAATCCTTTAAAGATGTTATTCCACTATCATCTTTTTTTTTTTTTTGTAACTGTATATAGCAGAGTTTATTTTCCTATTTCTTGATTCCTTTCAAAAGTTTTTATTTGTAAATTGGGGTATAGTTGCTTTACCACTATCTTATATCCACTGCTTCTGATGAGAAATGTGATATAATCTTTTTGTTTTCTGGATGCAGCTTGTCAGTATCCGTGCTTCTTTGAGATTCCTTCTTTTTCAGTGGATTTGAACAGTTTAAATACAGTGTGTTAGGGTCCATTTGGTTCCTTGGTTCAGTAGGCTTATAATTTTAACTAAGATTGGAATGTTTTCTGTCATTATTTCTTCAAAAATATTTTCTTTCACGAAATTTAACCCCAGTGTTTTCAGGGACTCCAATTATATTAGACTTTCTAAAATTGCCCTACCCTTCACTTATGCATGCTATTAATTTTTTTTTTTTTACTGTGGGAATTTCACTATGGATATTTAAAAATTGATTCGGGCTTTGTGTTCCATAATCCTTTTTTTTTCCCCTACAATGTCTCATCTATTGTCAGTTCTAGCTGGTGAATGTATCATCCCAGATATTATATTTTTCATCTCTGAAGTTTGTATCTCACTTTTTGTCTATGTTCTACATCTCTTAACTGGACATATGTAACACAGTCATAATAACTATTTTAAAAGCCTCTCTATAATTTAAAATCTGGTTCAGTTTGGATTGGTTATTTTCCTCCTTATGGGATATGTTTTCCTGCTTCTTTGCATGCTTGGTATTCTTTGGATGCCAGACATTGTCAAAGTTTTGTTGTGGGGAAACTGGCTATTTTGGCATTCCTATGTATCTTGAGATTTATTCTGGGGGACAGGTAAGTGACTTGTAACTACTTTCATGTTTTTGGACCTTGCTTTTATGATTTTTAGGTAAGTCAGTCTAGGATTGAGTGTTCCCATGAGTGAGGCAAAATTCCTGAGGTCTCTAGCCAATGGTTGAGGAATGATGAGTAGCCCAATAGGGCTGGTGGGAGTGAGTAAGATTTTCTGCCCTCTGTGAGTACCAGACACAGTTCTATGATCTTTTCAGAATTTCTTTCCTTGGCATCATGCAGTTTCTCTGCAAGTAGGCTCTGATCAGAATTCTGTTTACTGTTTGAGGAAGATCTTTTTCATATGGTTGGATTCTCTCTTCTGTCTCTCTCATCATAGAGATCTTTGTCCTATGGACTCCAGCTACTTTGCTCTCCATAGGCTCTTGGCTTTATCTTCACTATCAAGGAGCTGGCCTCAGATTTTATTCTCCAAGTCTCCAAGTCCAGTTTGCAATCTCTCTGAAATTAGTAAGCTGAACTAATAGTAGGGCTCACCTTGTTTGTTTTTCATCTCTCTGTGATTTCTCTTTTATTGCCTATTTCCAGTGTTTGGGAAGCTAGTGTTTCCTGTCTTTCTTTTTTTTTCCCCCCTCCTTGGAAGCAGGGGAGAAGGGGAGGGTATTTCAAGCAAGAAGATAAATAAAATTTCTGTCACTCCACATTTGCCAGGAGCTGAAGGCATCTTTTTATGTTCCTAGTTGAGCTTCAGTAGGAGTTGTGTTTATTGATATTCCAGAGTATTGTTCCAGTTTGATGAAAGATCTTTTTCTTGTCAGTACGACAAGCTTTCTATGCATCTATCTGTTCCTCCAAAATGGGGAGTAGTGCCCTCCTGAGCAAGAAATACAACAGAAGGGCAATGTGGCCATTACCACAGACACCCTACTGCATATGTTCAGCAACTAAACCTCCAAGATGTTTAGAAAGTCTTCGAACAACTTCCAATTGTTTCTGTTGTAGCCAAGAGCCCTGGGAAGCAAACTCACTCAGAAGGACGGTGTGGATAGTGGAGTAGAGTTTATTATACCGGTGGGTCTGAGGCAGAGATTCCTCTTTAGTGAGGGCCCCGACCAATTTTTATGACAACTTTTACACCCAAAGCGTATGTACTCAAGCTCACAACCCCCAAATTTTCTAAAGCCCACTCTGGACAATGTTAGTAAGAGATACAATCAGGTTACAGCCATAAATTTACATTCTAAAGTCATCTGGACATGCAGTTTAGCCTACATCAACAATGGGTATTATTAAGATTACAGAGAGTGATTGATTACAGAGTGGGCATTGCATTCTTTTGGCTCGGGGAAGTCTAGGTATGGGGTCAGCCTGGTCTGGTTTCCCTGCACCAGAGAGGCTTGCTCTGTATTTTATTTCCATGGCCTCCCAATATACAGTCCAAAGTTCACCGAGAGTATAAGATGGAGTTCCAGTTCTTTTCAAAATGGAGTCAGTCCAGTCAGGGCTTGTTCCTTTCCTTCTTCCTTTTCAGTAGTGACCTACACAACTGGGCACTAGAATGACTTGAGATTGCTTTCTGCCATGTAGCTTACCTACTGGAGTTAGGGAAACCACTGGTCTCAGACATTTGCTCCTCTTGCCTTTCCTTTGTGGATTGCCTTTTTGCCTTCATTGTATGCACACACTTTAATGACTGGGCTGCCTCCTATACCAGAGTGAATTAGCAAACTGATAACTGTCTCCATGTGATCCCTTGACAGTGTTTGATTATCATTGAAAAAGAAATTAGCCTACTTGAGACAAATCATTAGAACCAAGAATCCTGCTGCTGATAATGCATCATGTGCAGACCTGAATACCAAGAATTATTGGCACACCTTCCCTTGGTTCTTCTGTTGAATCTCATGAGCATAATTGGGCCCTTTGCTTTTATACACTAAATATGGTTCTTGGACAATCTGTGTGTGTGTGTGTGTGTGTGTGTGTGTGTGTGTGTGTTATGTGCACACGTGCATGTGTATTTCTCTTTGTCTGTCCTCCTCTGTCCCTTGTACTCTAGGCTGCTCCCAATGTTACCCATTTTTCTCTACTTCTCTTCTGTTTTCTGGGATCTCTCATTAGAATGCCTTTCATCACTGAACACATATTAGGGGCTTACTAAGTGCCAGGCCCTCCCCTGGGAGAGATGCTGCATGTTGAGCAAACCCAAGGCAAACCCCTGCCCTGCTGAGCCCACATCTGGAGCATAGCAGAAGCATAACAGCTTGGCACTGTGTCCTTTCCAGGTGTGGCCTCCCATGGTACTAACAGTGAAAAGACAAGGAAAACCTAACAAAGAACAGGAAAGAGTGACTCACAATCAAGAAGGCAGGTAAGAAGGAACACATCTGCTGCACAGATAAATTTTTTTTAATAAAGAACATTTTAGGGAAAGAAGTCTCCAGTGACAGGTCCTTAATTCCTGGCGCAGACACTGCATGTGTTTTACACTTCTTAAAGTGACAGTGATGGCCATGCTTACCAACATCCCTTAAAGTACTGACACTTCCTCTTAATCTGTGACCATATGGATACTTTATAATCTATAAAAATAATGAAGTAGTTACCCCAAAAATGGTAGGTAGAATAATTAACATAGTGGCTTCTAGAATTATGACTTAGTCTCCATTTATCACATGGTATATTATTTAGGCTTAGTTGCTCAGCTGACTCTCTGTGGCCCCATGGACAGAGAAGCTATGAACTGGAGCCCACCAGGCCTCTCTGTCCATGGAATTTCCCAGGTAATAATACTGGAGCTGGCTGCCATTTCCTGCCCCAGGGGATCTTTCTGACCCAGGGATTATACCCTTATCTCTTGTGTCTCCTGCATTGGTAGGTGGTTTTGTTTACTGCTAGTACCATAGGAAGCCCATGGTACATTTAATTTATTACAACACATATTTTAAAATTTTGTAAAAAATATTTATAAGATTTTAGTTTGCTTATTGGACCAGTAAAACCAGTGTAGGAAAATCAGACAGTTCAGTGTCATTAGAATTTTGAAGAGAAAATAAATCCAAGACTTCTACAAACACTGAATTAGAGCTCTTTGCCACCAATATTTTCTTCATTATTAGAAAATCTGGAAGATAACATTAAACAGCTTTTAGATTGAAATTACTAAACAAGTGTGATACATACAGGGCTTCCCAGGTGGTGCTTAGTGGTAAAGAACCCACCTGCCAGTGCAGGAGACATAAGAGACGCTGGTTCCATTCCTGGGTTGGGAAGACCCCAGAAAAGGGCATGGCAACCCACTCCACTATTCTTACCTATAGAATCCCCATAGGATTGCAAACAGTCAATTGCGAGCATGCACACACAATGCATAAAAGGAGTCATTTTTAGATACATGACAAGAACATTGTCTACGTCATTATATGTCAATTATAAGAATTCTTAAAAGTCTTTAAAAGTATTTTTTTCTTTTACATAACACCAACGATCACAAATTTATCCAGAGCTAAACCTTTTTCCTGAGCTAATTATTTTCCCCCTGAGTTACAGATCACCAAGAAAGGAAGTTCAAGGAAAAAGGAAAAAACCCAACCTACGGATTCCATCCACCAGGATCCTGGAACTAGAAGTTCAGTGACTACCCCACTTTGGAGAGAGGGACAATGGATTATGTACTGCAAACCAGGTTGCCTCTCTTTGCTTGGTCTCAGATTGGACCCAGGGCCAGGCCAAGGCCCAGGTGAGACAAGACTACATACCATGATCACAGGGCAGCCAACCCTCTGACAGCACCAATGCAGACAATTGTGGGAAGCTCTTGAGAACTCTCCCTTTCCCTTCAATGTATTTCCCTTCATCCTCCCACCACAGGAAAGATCCTTTATCTTTCTGTCCAGTTGAAACACTTTATGCTCCCTGCAGGACAAAAAGAGCCGGGCAAGAGACAAGAGGGCAACTGCACTTCCCTGAAGGGTTTTTCAGGGGTGGGTGGTTCTAGCGCTCAGGCTGACTCAAGACCCCACTGCCCAGCAAGGCGACCAGGAGGAGTCCCAAGAGCAGGGAGTGCTGGGGGATGACAGCCTAGTAGAGTTCCTACAAGCACAGGGCAAGCCTGGCCTACACTTTGGGGAGAGCAGCATAAAACACCGCCTGAAGCTTCTCTGCAGCCTAAAGAGAACAGATTTCAGGTTCCTGAAGGGGCAAGCAGGAACTCTGTGCAAGGACAAAGCCTTCCTCTGACCTTGGAGGACAGGTCCTACAGAAGCTGGTTTTGAGGGAAAGACCAAAAGAAAGGCGCAACAGTGACCCAACCAGTAGTCTTGAGTTGAGATGCCTGCAAGTTACTCTCAAATGATGGAGCAAATCGTGTAGATGGAGAGAGTGAGAAAGCAAACGTGGGAAAATGTTAACTGTGCAGTTGGGATAGAATATACGATATGAGGATTTCTTTCTTTTTTTTTTTTTTTGTATTTTAAAAGGTTTTATGTTTTTGTTTTCTCAATGAGTTTTTAGAACTCAAGTCCCAGGTTCTCTCTGAATGAAAATTCCATATGTGAGACACTAGGTTTCTGAAATAAAGGAAGAAAAGACTGGAGCGTAGAAGTCCTGGTGGTTCATCACATTTCTCTTCCCTGACCTGAAGGGCACCTGGCCACAGGAACCTTGAACAGGGTCTTGCCTGTGCCTTGCAGCAAACCACCTCTGGTCAGGAAGAGGAAGATTTAATGCAATTTAGAGCTTTCCTGGGAGAGGCAATGGCAGCTCACTCCAGTACTCTTGCCTGGAAAATCCCATGGACAGAGGAGCCTGGTAGGCTGCAGTCCATGGGGTCATGAAGAGTCAGACACGACTGAGCAACTTCACTTTCAATTTTCACTTTTCACTTTCATGCATTGGAGAAGGAAATGGCAACCCACTCCAGTATTCTTGCCTGGAGAATCCCAGGGACAGGGGAGCCTGGTGGGCTGCCATCTATGGGGTCGCACAGAGTCGGACACAACTGAAGCAACAGCGGCAGCAGCAGCAGCAGAGCTTTCCTGACCTGGAATTGAATCCAGACCACAGCAGTAACAATGCCAAATTGTAGCTACCAGGTAACCAGACATTACCTTACTACCTCCTCCCTTTAATTTGGCTTTTCCAGTTGAAAACTGACAGTAAAGGTTAAATTTCTGAGAGTGGCAGAGCAGAAAAGGAGGTGAGTCCCAGTGGCCCAGGGCTGCATGCAGCTGGGCAAGGCTCCAGCTCTTGTCTGCTCAACTTCCTTCACTCTCTCTCCTGGGTGAACTCTGGGCTCTGAGGCCAGGCCGAAAGGTGACAGGCTGGGTCCCTCTTGGTTTGGTTTTAGCGCTGTGTATAGCACAGCCAAGGTCATGCTCTCTTTCTGAATCTCAGTTTCCTTGTTAGGCGTTCTCAGTGGGTGATGAGGGGATAGGTCTGCTTCCTGATCTCTCACCTGACTCCGGGGTCTCTCTTGATAATGGCACATGTAAGGACTCCTTTCCGTGCAATTCTAGAGCCTGAAATCCTTCTTCTATGTGCCTTTGGGTTGAGCACTGGGTTGTTGACAGTCTCAAGTTCTGTCAGGCAAACCAAGTTGTTCCACAGGTGTGCTGAGGTAGGGAAAAGCAAGTGAACATCACAGGGAAAACTTCTTGGTTTTCAGAGATGAAACGCTTGTCAGCGTGTAGAGGAGATTTAGGCACCAGATGAGAAGGTGAGGGCATTTCCAGAGGGAAGCTAACCTGAAGCTGGCTTTGTGCCCTCCTTGGACATTCCGTGGCCTGGTCTTCAAAGTGACTCAGAGCAGACAAGGAGGTCTGGTTCCTAGTGCTTTTAGGTAATTAGGGAACTCCTCCTGTATTTGTGGGTGGGCCATAAAAGTGCAGCTGCTCACGCTGCTATAATCCATCTCTCTAGCCCAGTTTTTTTTTTTTTTTCTTTTTCTTTTGATATGTGTATGTTGGGGGTGGTGGTGGTTTAGTCATCAATTCGTGTCCGACTCTTGTGACCCTGTGGACTGTAGCCCGCCAGGCTCCTCTGTCCATGGGATTTTCCAGGGAAGAATACTAGAGTAGGTTGCCGTTCCCTTCGCCAGGGGATCTTCCCCACCCACAGATCAAACCCTGGTCTCCTGCATTGCAGGCAGATTCTTTATCGACTGGGTCGGGGAGTGCGGTGGGGGAGCGGTGGGAGGGTTTAAACGTGAGTGTAAGCTTCTGGGAGAAGAAAAAGCATGTAAACATACCCTTCTTCTGTTTCGAACCGGGACCTTTCACGTGTTAGGCAAAAGTGATAACCACTACACTACGGAAAACATAACTGTTGTCTAATGACACATCTCAAGAATGTACCTCTTACCACGCCTGGCAACAAACATTCTTGAAAGGAAAAGGACTGTAGGGGCACAGGCGATTCCTCAGGTGAGGAGACTGAACTCTGGCTAAGGTTCTTCGGCTTCCTCGAAACGAGGTCCCTGGGTCCCCAACAGTCTAGCCTGGAGGTCCCACACCCAAGGCAGGGTCTCCAGTTTCACAGCTATGCATCCGAGTGTAAAGGTCGTCACCGCTGACTCGCCAGTTCCCAGAAGCCTCAGGAGTCGGGGGTTAGATGTGTTTGAACCCCGATGACCCCTCAGCCCAGAAGTGTGGACGCTACTCCTCCCGGGCTGCGGACCTGGCGCCTCGGTGGCCCTCGGTGGTCAGTGCTCCGGGCTCTCGGAAATGATCGATGCTTCGAATCCACCCGGAAACCCGAGGAACCGTGCTCCGCTCTGCTCCGATGCCCCTGACCCGCGCGCTCTTTCCTCGCAGCCCTTTAGCCGCAGTGCTTCTCCCGCAAAGACCACAGGAGACCGGGTTCCTCAGGTTCCTGCCGCTGTGGCTTATTCTAGTTGTCTACTGTAGCTCAAGTCCAAGACTTCTGTCACGCTTTCACGTTCAGCAGGAAGCCCAGCAAAGGCTGACGGCTCAGGTCTTTTATCTGTTTGAAAACAGCGAGCATCAACGATGGCAGAGCCATTCTTCCCCGCCTGTACTAAGTTCGTTTCAGACCAGGCCCCGCCTCAAGCCGCGGAGGAGCCAGGCTCGGTCTACGCAAATCTCACAGTGATTCATTCCTCATCGGTTGAGGTTCTTCTTTAAGGATAGCTTTGCTTTATCGTTTACAATGTTTAAAACTTCAAAAAAAATTTAAAAGAACTTTTTATTTTATATTGGGTATAGCTCATTAACAATGTTGTGACAGTTTCAAGGGAACAGAAAAGGGACTCAGCTGTAAATAAATATGTATACACTCTCCCCTATACTCTCTTCCCATCCCGGTATGATGTCTAAAACTTATTTGCCTTTTATAATGTTCCAGTTCAACGGATCATGGAGTGCGAATCTTAACCTAGAACCACAGAGAGGTAAAGGCAATTTCCCCCAGAAAGCAGGATGGGTTTTCGTGTTCACAGCATAACGCCAGCGGGCAGAAAGCATTTCTTTTTGCTGAAAGAATTTAATGCTTTGTTGTCTGTGTGTCTCCCTGTCCCTGGTTTCCTTTAGAAGTTAAGCTTCACAAGCTTGGGAATGCACATGCGATTTCTCCTGCAGTGGTTTCTTCTTTTCTTAGTGCGACGGTCACAGCCGTTTCCTTCCCGTCTGAGGTTCAGGGGCTCCCACCCGGAGGAAGACGCGGGCCGTGTGCGCACCGGCCCCCCAGGCCGCAGGGCTCCGCCGGGTTTCGCGTGGACTCCGAGTGCAGTCGCGGGTGCAACTGCGCGGCAACACCCTCACCAGCGCTGGAGTCTGAGTCCTCATAGAGGCGGACATGAAAATAGCTTTAGATCAGGACCTTTCATAAGATTTCCCTGATTTCCTCCCCGGCAGGACCTCCCACGTCCAGCCAGAGGAGCGGATTCGCGGTCTTTTCGGTTGCGTCCAGCGCGCTGCCGTCCTACGTGGACAAGAGGAGGGGGCGGCAGTCCTTTCCCCGACGGAGCGGGGGCACAGCGGGTGCCCGAGGGACCACCTTTCTCGGCAGAGTCGTTTGCCCAAGGCCAGAGTCGCGAAAAGGAGGGACTGGGACTGTGTGGGACCGAGAAGCAAACGCCAAGTCCTGACTAACTGGATGTGGGTCTGAGGAAAGCGCGGCGACAGGGACAGCTGGAGGTCTGAGCCCAAGGAGCTGGATGGAGATGGCGTCATCCAAGGCGGGAGAACCGCAGGGCAGCAGGTCGTGGGGGAAGACCGGACGGAATCCAGGTCTGGGCGCGGAGCCTTGTTCGCAGGCGTTTTCCATCCAGCCCTCCCGGTTCCTGCACCTGCCTGGAGTCTTTCGTGTCACACGCTGGGGATCCCGAGGTCTCACCCGCGGGGATGCCCTCCCGCCTCTCTCGCCTCTCCCGCCCGGGCGACCTGCTCTCCACGCGCGCTCGCCGGGAAAAGGCGCGTCTCCAGGGCAGTTGTGAGGTGCGCCGGGACTGGGCAAGTCGTGGGGACTTGAAAAACCAGGCAGACCTCGCAGGTGCGTCATACTGTCTCGCAGAGCGCTCGGCTTTTGGTGTGAGGCTTATTTGGAGAAAGTAGGGTACAATTCTTTGGAGGGGGGTGGGGGGTGCGGGACGCAGAACGCGAGGGCGAGCGACACCACACTCTCGTTTCAGATTTCCTGTTGTCACTTACTGAGGACCATAGCATGTAGTTCCCTGGTGGTCTAGTGGCTAGGATTTGGCGCTTTCATTGCTGCTGCCCGGGTTTGATTCCCAGTCAGGGAAGGCTGGTTACTTTTTTTTTTTTTTAAGGTTTGGCTGCATCTCCAGCAATCTTCACTTCCTGCCCACAAGTGTTATGTGTCCCACTGTCTAGTTGCAGTGGAGTCTCTGCATCAAATCCTTCAGCCAATGAGGTAGAATCCCAGGGTCCAGGGCATTTCCTAGGGTGATAGAGGGGAGATGTGAGGAGCAGTTGGGACAGCCCCTCGCCTCCACTCCTCCCTTCACCAGAAACCTAAAGCCTCACTTTCAGTGTCCCTCTAAAGAGAACTTGGGACTTGAGTATCAATTGTTTTGTTATTGTTCGGTTGCTAAGGCCAGTCTGACTCTGCCGCCCCATGGACTGCAGCACACCAGCCTGTCTTGTACTGTCTCCTGGAATTTGCTCAAACTCATGTCCATTGAGTCAGTGATGCTATCTCACCATCTCACTCTTTGCTGCCCTTTTCTTTTGCCTATAATCAGCATCAGTTTTTCATCAGTCTTTTCCAATAAGTCAGCTCTTTGCATCAGGTGGCCAGAAAATAGGAGTTTCAGCTTCAATATCAGTCCTTCCAATGAATATTCAGGATTTATTTCTTTTAGGGTTGACTGGTTTGATCTCCTTGCAGTCCAAGGGATTCTCAAGAGTCTTCTCTAGCACCAGATTTTGAAAACATGAGTTCTTTGGTGCTTAACCTTCTTTACGGTCCAACTTGTACATCCCTACCTGACTACTGGAAAAACCTTAGTTTGACTATATAAACCTTTGTTAGCAAAGTGATGTCTTTGCTTTTAATATGCTGTCTAGGTTGGTCATAGCTTTTCTTCAAAGGAGCATGCGCCTTTTAATTTCATGGCTGCATGAAACTGGCTGAGTACTTATTCCTTTAAAAAGTACACTGAAACTTATGAAAATTTGTAAGAAGAGTAACTACATATACTCTTCATCTCAATGCGTCATTAACATTTCCCTACATTTGCGTTTACTCTTTCTCCATATACATGACTTGCCCCAGCATTTGAGGGGAACTTGCAGACATCCTAAGATCACTGACTGGGCTGCTATAGCTCTTTTCCTTTGGCATCGCCCTCTCAACCAGCTCCCGTGGGACCTTGTCCTCCAAGACTCGGGAAGGTTTTGTCCTGGCAAGGAGGCCCCTCTTGCCCCATTTCAGGCAATATTTTATTCAGCTCTCTTTGGCAGTGCAGACCACTGCCTGTAGGAACACCACTAGGCTGTCATCCCTGGCCCTCCACAGCACAGGCTGCCCTCCAGCCTCCTTCTGATTCCCTTGGTGGGCAGTGGGGTCGTGGGCCAGACTGAACACTAGAACCACCTACCTCTGGAGAGAGCCTTCAGGGAAGTGCAGCTGCCCCCTTGGCTTTTGCCAGGCTCTCTGTACCCTGCTAGGATAGCATTTTACTTATTTTTTCATTTATAACTATATTTTTTATGTGTACAGTATATTTTAACTTCTGTATACATTACAGCAAGTTCACCATTAAATAGTAGGTTTACTTTCTATCTCTTGCCATACAGTTGACTCCTCTTACTCACTTTTTCCCTCCCCACTTCAGTCTTCCCCTCTGATAACTGTTGCTGGGGTCCAGCCCCAGTGGATCCAGGGTAATTCGAAGGTGGAGATGGAGCAGGCGTCCTAGAAAAAAGCTATTTAATTACAGATATAGAGAGATTAGAAACGGATAGTGTAGTAGGAAAATTAGTGGAGAAAAAGAGGCTGAATAACTGGTTTACATGGAATACCAATCACCACCTACATAGGCCACAGGCGTCTTTCCATTCTCCCAAAGGAGAGGAGGCACTGAGGCCTCCCCAGTCCGATCTCAGAAGCCCAGGCAGAATTAGCAGGCTTGGTGAGTACCCACATTTCAGATGGGAATTCAGCCAGGAAAGCAGGGAGCAAGAAAGAAACATCACGGGGGAATCAGTCTTTCCAGAAACTGATCCTATTTCTTTATTTTTCAGGTTTGTTTTTATACCTTTTGTTATACATAGGGATGAATACAGAGTCACATGGGGGTCAGCAGACCTGACCCTTGTCACAATCAGGTGCTTCATATAAAATTATACAAAGGTCTTATGGGTTTTTACATCATCTTCTGGCCATGAGGTCTGCTGACATTTTATGGCCCTTTCTGATACTAGTCAGTTAACCAGAAAACTTATTTTTCCAGGGGTAATTTTTCTTAAATCAGGCGCCACCCTCCAAATAAAGTTTCATTCCTATAGGGTGAGGGTGTAGTGAGTTACAACTAGGAAAGGAATTTACTTAACCTAAGGTTAACATGATTAATCTTAAAGGTTAATACTTATTTCTCCTATATACTAGTTATATTCATTATAAGGGCAGGGAATATGGAGATTTAGCAGCAAACATCAGCCCAACAAATGAAAACCCTTCACCAATGTTTCCCTTAAGATCTATTTAGTCTTAAGATAGTGATAAAGTTACATTTTTGTATAGCAAGGACACAGTGATTTATAAAAAAGTTCAGTGATCTATAACAAAAGAGAAAATTCATTAATTCAAAAAGTCTAGTATTGCTAACATCAAAAACTACTATATTTCCCTTTCTATATTCCAAATACATTGATTAATATATTCCCAGGTGCCTAAGGATACGGAGGCCTGGTGGCAATCACTGACTCAACAATGAAAAAAGCCCTATGCTAATACTCCACATTCTCTGTGCTATTTATAGTTGAGAGGTTGTCACACAAGCTAGTCTGTCAGCAGAGAGGTTTGACCTGAGACACCCTTGTCACACCCAGGGCAGAGAATTAGCAGTAATTATTGGCAAATGAAAAAACCCTTCACCAATATAATTGCTAATCAACCCACTAATACTATACTAATAATCTTCCAACTTCTCAAAAGAGTCTGTGTTTAGAAAGTTTTAAAACATCCCGTGCCTCTCACAGTTGGGAGGCTGTAAACAATCACATGCGGCCAGACGAACCTGATCAGGCAGGCCAGAGAACCTTCAGAGTTCGTAAGTTGAAACACTCTTGTCACACCCAGGAATTTTTATTAACTTGGAGCTGTAAGTTAACTCTTTCTCTGAGAGAAATGGTTATGGGGGAGAGCTCTCGTAAAGTACTCTGGTTTGGGGGTAGATGTTTGGAAACAGGGGTTTCCTGAGGCTTGATCACGCCTTTGCGTATACCAAGCTTCCTTCCTCATGACCTTTGCCATGGGTGGAGTTCCTCACACTAGCCCCCCGGCAAACCGTTACTTGTTTGATAACCATTACCTGTTTATATGTTTGTTTTTGAAAGGTTCTGATGGTTCATTTTAAAATTAAAAGAATATTCCACATGCGGTGAAACTGCATGCTGTTTGTCTTCCTTTGAATGATATTTCACTTAGCTTAATACCATCAAGTCTATCCATGTTGTAGCAAATGGTAAGATTTCATCTTTTTTTTCTAAGGCTGAGAAATCACATGGATTCCAAACCTCTAAGCATTCCCATAATGTGTGATATGTTAGTATGAAATTCCTTCATTTCTGGTTTAAAAGTTTTGTTCTGTTCTCTGAATATCCGATGTTCATGGATATGTGCCAGATAACTATAAACTAATAAAGGGTGATAACACAGCACCTTCTATGTTTATGGGCTTAATGAATAACCTACTTAATGATAACAGTGCATGGAGTCCCTTGTGACTGTGTGGCAGGGTGAGATAGGAGGAGTAATATCAAGACAGTTATGTCTGGAACAAAGCAGAGTAAAAGTGCCCACAGTACATAGCCATAGAAGGGGCTGGCAGGATGACATCCATGTTATTCCAGATGCTCCAAAAAGCAAATGGTGAGAATTAATTAAATGTGCAAGGACTTCATTAGGGAAAATACCCATTTGCAAGGAAATAGGAAGGTACTTAGGAATGATGAGAGATGCCTCAGGTCATGAAGCAAATCTGACTTAGTAAGGAAGAGAAGAGAAGGTGTCCAAGACTGCCTGCCATGAAGTCTAAGTTCATCAAAGTCATTGTGGAGTCACTGAGCCAAAGTCAGCCAATGAAGAGTCTTGTCTCTCCCAGGAGTGGGTCTGCCTTTCCATCCCGACTGCACTCAGCTATTGGCAGGGAGTAGCCCATGGGAGATGCAGCCTCAGAGATAGATTTTAAAGCATAACTGGGACCGTCAGTCAATTAACCTCTGCATTAGGAAGGTCTATAAGGCCATCAGAGCAACCAAACCCAGGACAGATGTAAGACTACATAAAAGTATTAGTGATTGGTTAAGTACAGGGAACAGAAATAAGAACAATGGTAGAACTGTCTCCTCTCCTCTCCTCTCCAGTTCGGTGAAATACTGTCACTCCACCTTCTTTTGTTCTACCTTCAGTTTAAGCTGTAAGTGGCAACAATGAATTAGTGGACCTGTGAGCCACAGATGTGATTATCTCTGTGCCCTGGGCTGATCTCATGAGAGAAATCATCTTGTTTACAGAATCTTGATTGAAACTATTATTTTTCCTCATTTTAAATTATGAAAGAATGATAAACACATTTACAGGAGACTTGGAAAATACAGAACAAAGTTACATATATTTCTACTATATATTACAATTATTTTAAAGTAGTTAAATTAGGATTTTTAGTTGGAGTTTCAATATCAAACTCTCAAAAATAGAATAGACAGAAAAGTAGAAGGATATAGTAGACCTGAAAAGGACTATGAACCAATTCAACAGAATTATGATTTATACAATTTTCACACAACAGCAGGGTACAAATTCTATTCAAGTTCCCATAGACTATAAACTAGGAGCCATTCGAACATATCCAGGGACATAAAACAGGGTATAACCATTTTATGGTATAAAGGTATTGAAATCATACAGTCTGTCATATATATGACATATAAAATACATACATATATTTTCTGGTTGTTCAGTTGCTCAGTTATGTCTGACTCTTTGGGACTCCATGGAGGGGTCTCCCTATACTTCACCATCACTCACGGCCTGCTCAAACTCATATGTCCATTGAGTCGGTGATGTCATCCAACCATCTCACCCTCTGTTCTCCCCTTCTCCTCCTGTCTTCAGTCTTTCCCAGCATCAGGATCTTTTACAATGAGTCAGCTCTTTGCATCAGGTGGCCAAAGTATTGGAGTTTCAGCTTCAGCATCAGTCTTTCCAATAAATATTCAAGACTGATCTCCTTTAGGATGGACTGGTTGATCTCCTTGCAGTCCAAGGGACTCTCAAGAGTCTTCTCCAACACCACAGTTCAAAAGGATCAGTTCTTCAGTACTCAGCTTTCCTTATGGCCCAGCTCTCACATCCATACATGATTACTGGAAAAACCATTGCTTTGACTAGACGGACCTTTGTTGACAAAGTAATGTCTTTGCTTTTAATATGCTGTCTAGGTTTGTCATAGCTTTTCTTTCAAGGAGCAAGCGTCTTTTAATTTCATGGCTGCAGTCACCATCTGCAGTGATTTTGGTATATCATATATATGTATGCATATATGTATTTAAAAGAATTTATATAAGGATGTACACACTACTACATTTAAAATGGATAGTCAACAAAAATCTGTTGTATAGCACATGGAACTCTGCACAGTGTTATATGGCAGCCTAGATAGGAAGGGGTTATGGGGGAGGAATGGATACATGTATATGTATGGCTAAGTCCTGTTGTTGTTAATTGGCTATACCCCAAAACAAAATAAAAAGTACAAAAGATACAGATAACATTCATTCTCATAAAAAATAAAGCTTTAATTGAATGTAACAAAAAAGTTACATTTTTCATTAAACTTTTTAAGTGAGTCTCAAATTCTGTGACAGACTTTTAGTCAAGTTGTTTTAATTAAAAAGTACTGATTTTAAAAACTAATAACTTAAAACTGCCACACACAAAATATATGGTCCACAAAACAGTCTCCTTTCCTCCTGAAGGTTTTATGATGCATTTTAATCATTAGCCAGTCTTTTACTATTAAACTTAAATGGCCAATTGAGACGAACAGTCCTGAGACTGTTCTTCCACCACTGATTAAGACTGGGGTGGCAGATTTGGGGGATAATATTCATTTAGCCTTCTGAGCTTTCTGGGAAGACTTGGTGACCTTGCCAGCTCCAGCTGCCTTCTTGTCCACTGCTTTGATGACACCCACAGCGACTGTCTGTCTCATGTCACACACAGCAAAACAGCCAAGGGGAGCATAGTCAGAGAAGCTCTCAACACTCATGGGCTTGCCAGGAACCATATGAACAATGACAGCATCACCAGATTTCAAGAATTTAGGGCCATTTTGCAGCTTTTTCCCAGAATGGCAATCAATCTTCTTCAACTCAGCAAACTTGCAAGCAATGTGAGCTGTGTGACAGCCCAGCACAGGTACATATCGAGCACTGATCTGGCCTGGATGATTCAAAATAATCACCTGAGCTGTGAAGCCAGCAGCTTCCATTGGTGGGTCATTTTTGCTGTCACCAGCCACACTGACACGACGGACATCTTTGACAGACATGTTCTTGACATTGAAGCCCATTCTGTCCCCAGGAAGGGCTTCACTCAGTGCTTCAAGGTGCGTTTCTACAGACTTCACTTCAGTTGTTACATTGACTGCAAAATGCCAGGCTGGATGAAGCACAAGTTGGAATCAAGATTGCCGGGAGAAATATCAGTAACCTCAGATATGCAGATTGACACCACCCTTATGGAAGAAAGCGAAGAACTAAAGAGTCTCTTGAAAGTGAAAGAGGAGAGTAAAAAAGCTGGCTTAAAACTCAACATTCAAAAACTTAAAGATTATGGCATTTGGTCCCATCACTTCATGGCAGATAGATGGGGAAACAATGGAATCAGTGACAGATTTTCTTTCCTTGGGCTCCAAAATCACTGCAGATGGTGACTGCAGCCATGAAATTAAAAGATGCTTGCTCCTTGAAAGAAAAGCTATGACAAACCTAGATAGCATATTAAAAAGCACAGACATTACTTTGTCAACAAAGGTCCGTCTAGTCAAAGCAATGGTTTTTCCAGTAGTCACGTATGGATGTGAGAGTTGGACCATAAAGAAGGCTGAGCACCAAAGAACTGATGCTTTTGAACCATGGTGTTGGAGAAGACTCTTGAGAGTCCCTTGGACTGCAAGGAGATTGAACCAGTCCATCCTAAAGGAAATCAGTCCTGAATATTTATTGGAAGGACTGATGCTGAAGCTGAAACTCCAACACTTTGGCCACCTGATGCAAAAAGCCAACTCATTGGAAAAGATTCTGCTACTGAAAAGACTGAGGGCAGGAGAAGAAGTGGGTGACAGAGGATGAGATGGTCAGATGGCATCACCGACTTAATGGACATGAGTTTGAGCAAGCTCTGGGAGTTGGTGATGAACAGGGAGGCCTGGCATGCTACAGTCCAGAGGGTTGCAAAGAGTTAGACACAACTGAGCGACTGAACTGAACTGACATGTTATCTCATTAATATCAATCCATTCTTAGTTTGAAAAAGATCAAAATAAAATTTACTATTCTATATATATTAACATATATTATTTTTACCATTTTGAAAATTCAACAACTACTATCTCCAGGCTTGAGGCAACTCTGATCATGATTCTGAGAAGCAGTTTTTGTCACTCTCTCGAATGGAGTTCACCTGGGTCTTGCAAATGGTCTTCATTATAAACATTTAGATTTTATCCTACTATATTTTTACATGTGATAGTTTTTTTTTCTTTCCACGCATGTAATAGGGCTCAAAATGATCCCACAGGCCCACTCTCACTCAATAGATCTAACTTTTCCCCTACATTGGCCTTTCTGATCTAGTTCTTTAAATAGAGATAGATAATACAGAAAATGTATTTTTCCTTTAATATTTTCTTTGAATTTCAGGCCATTATGGCCTGCACAAATTTTACTTTTTATAGTCACTCAATAAATACATGTAAATAATTTTTAAATAATAATTTATTAATCTGATCCATTCATTTAAAGGTAATGTCTGATGCCTCCAAGTTTACACCCACAAAGCTGTTGGATAGGACTGGAGAATCTGGAAAACATTCCTCGAGACCCTCCCGGTGTCGTGTCACAAGATATCCTTACCAGAGCCAGACGAGTGACTCTCAGTGTACGAATGAGGGGTGGCGAGGGACACATCTGAAGCTGACTGTGCAGTACCTGGGAAGGAAGAGACAGAGCTGCAGTGAGGTCTGGAGGGGTTTAGGAACTCTCTTCAATGACTGCTCCCAACAGAAACTGACATTTCTTCCCCTCCTTACTCACAAGCAACTGGAAGTGGGAAAGGTAGAGAGAGAAACACCAAGCTGGTATCTAGTTCACAGCCAGTAACCCTCTGGTTATCTGGGGAAGAGACTTACATGTGAAATATGAATTTTGCTTCACTCCTAGAGTTTGTGAATCTAGGGACTTGCAAGTGGGACCTCATAAGAAGCAACCTTATCTAGATTGGGCTGTGTGAGTCTGGGCAATTTTTGTACTCTCCACTCTCTGTGATTCTGCAGCTGGCTATTGCTGCAGAATGGAGGGATATGGAAGTAACCGAGTTTGGGTTTTGCCCTGTGTAAGTCTGAAAACTCCAGCTTGCTTCCCTCAAGGCCCTTTTCTTGTTGTAGAGCTGAGGTATGGACTCTGGGTTCTATCCATGGAAGCCAAAAGTAGATACTATCTCTGGAAATAAAAACAAACCAGACAAGTCACACATTTGGGTAACAGATGCTTTCAAAGATACACTTCCTTTCACCCACCAGAATTTTGGCAAAACCTAGGAGCCTCACGCACTGGGACCACAATCTGATGTGGCTGAGTCACACCACTATGGGTCACACCCTCACGTCAGTGGTTCTGGTTGTGGAACATAGTCTTTCCCCTAATTGGCTGCTTCTGTGATGTTGTCAGGGCCCTGGTCACCATATTCCTGATCATGACAAGGGAGAACATTTGGGTAGAAAGTGTATAAATACAGTCCATCTGCATGAGGGGGAGGAGGGTGGCAGGTGGCACCCAGAGCATGTGGTAGTGACATGAAGGTGGGATGTGGTTCTCCCTTTGCTGAGGGCACCATGGAAGCCTTGGCTCTACCATCTGACAGTCAGGCCATAAGCCCTCGGGGCAGCACCAAGTAGTCCAGGGAGATACAAGAATGGGTATCACACTAGATAGCTCTGAGAATGAGGACAGCTTCCCAGGTGGTGCAGTGGTAATGAATCTACCTGCCAACGTAGGAGGCGCAGGTGATGCAGATTGAGGCCCTGGATCAGGAAGATCCCCTGGAGCAGGAAATTGCAACCCACTATACAACATATTAAAAAGCAGAAACATTACTTTGCCAACAAAGGTCCATCTAGTCAAAGCAATGGTTTTTCCAGTAGTCACTAATGTGTGGATGTGAGAGCTGGACCATAAAGAGGGCTGAGTACTGAAGAACTGATGCTTTTGAACTGTGGTGTTGGAGAAGACTCTTGAGAGTCCCTTGGACTGCAAGGAGATCCAACCAGTCCATCCTAAAGGAAATCAGTCCTGAATATTCATTGGAAGGACTGATGCTGAAGATGAAACTCCAATACTTTGGCCACCTGATGCAAAGAGCTGATTTACTAGAAAAGATCCTGATGCTGGGAAAGACTGAAGGCAAGAGGAGAAGGCAAGAGGATGAGATGGTTGGATGGCATCACTGAGTCAGTGGACATGAGTTTGAGTAGGCTCTGGGAGTTGGTGATGGACAGGGAAGCCTGGGGTGCTGCAGTTCATGGGGTCACAGAGAGTCAGATGTGACTGAACTGAACTGAACTGAACCAGTATCCTTGCCTGAAGAATCCCACGGACAGAGGAGCCTGCTGGGCTACAGTCCATAGGGTCTCCAAGGAGTCGGACAGGACTGAGTGACTGAGCATGCACACAAGAAGATGAGAACTAGCCCCACCCAAGGCAAGCCACTGAGTGTCTTCATTTATAAAGTAGGGGCAAAAATGCCTGTGCTGCTTACCTCTCTGGGCTGACACTAATGTCTTAATAGCTGCAAACCTGCATGCCCGTGAGCTCCCCAGATGTGGACAGAGCAGGGAGGTTTCAGTGTCCTTCCTACCTTTTCCTTGGCCGGCATCGCTGAGCACGTATTCCAGCCTTTCCCGCAGGCGGTCATGAATGAATACAGATTCCTCCAGGCGCTGGCGCAGGTTTTGGATCTCAATAAGATTCTTTTCCAGCAGGTCGGCCCCTGTCACATACCACCAAGACATGGGAGAGGTAGGAAATGAGGAAGGCAGATCCCTCATGGAACCCTCTGCAAGATCCCTGCCCATATCCATACTTCTGTCAACCTCCTCTTCTCATCTCGGCACCCAAGAAGCACCAGGCTACTTTGTTTAAAGTGGTCCTAGCCTTTCAATCCCAGAGAAGGCAATGGCAACCTGCTCCAGTACTCTTGCCTGGAAAATCCCATGGATGGAGGAGCTTGGTGGGCTGCAGTCCATGGGGTCGCTAAGAGTTGGATACGACTGAGCATCTTCACTTTTACTTTTCACTTTCATGCATTGAAGAAGGAAATGGCAACCCACTCCAGTGTTCTTGCCTGGAGAATCCCAGGGACGAGGGAGCCTCATGGGCTGCCGTCTATGAGATCGCACAGAGTCGGACACGACTGAAGCAACTTAGCAGCCACAGCAGCAGGCTTTCAATCCCAAGAGAGCCCTCTGCTAGGAACTCCATGAGGCCTCCTCCCAGGGAGAAGTTGAGTATATCTGAGGGAGATGGACACTGGGCTGGTGAACAAGGATGAGAAGCCACTAAAGTGCTCTTGGGAGGACTGGCCTAACAATGAGAAAGTGTGTCCACCTCCTTTGGTAGAAATCCAGAGGGCATCCCTCTCTACTTCAGACCTCTCTTATCCTATGATTCATGACTGAACAACTGTTAACATTCACCCCGTAAAAGAAACTAAGGCAAATGCTTTTGAATTTAGATCAGGCTGTGAATAATGAGTGATACTGAATGTCTTCCTTGGGTGAAGAGTGACGGGAAGAGCCTGGGGAGGTGTCAGGACCTGAAGGAGGGATGAGAGAAGGGAACACTTTCAAGGATGGAAAAAGATGCAGAAAGGGGAAGGGTAAAAAGATAAAAAAATAGGCTTCACCAGGACATCCTGCTTAGGGCTAGGTTTTTCCTCTGAGAATTTCAAATGTTGCTTTGTTATACTGTCTGCATACTGAAACCAAGCTGCTTCCAAGCAGTTCCTCCGTGGGTGCACCCTAGCCACTGAGTGCCAGGAGGCCTGGCTCCAAACCCAATGGCAAAGAATGAGAAGCAGGACTGGCTTATAATTGTATACAAAGTGTGTGTGTCTCTCTCTGTATGTGTGTATAGAAATAGTCTTCCATTCTGCAATAACTCTTGAGCTAAGAAGACTTACCTTCCCCTTGGAGGTCTGAACTTCAAATTCTAGACTAGTCCAAAAAATCTAGACCTAAAAGGTTATAGCACAGAAAAAAGGGAACACACAAATGTGAGGGAACTCATTCTTCTTATAGAGTGCCTCAGAATGCCCTTGCCTTCCTTTATTCTCCTGCCCAGAGTGAGCCCCTAGGTAGTGGAAAGGAGAGAGGCACATAGGAAGGATCAGCACTGAGCTGGGGCTTCATTCTCTGGCTGACCCATGGGATACTGCCCCTTCATCTTCTCACCCACTTCTGTGAGCCAGGGTCTAACTGAGGAACAAAATACCCTCTGGCCAGGAAAGGAATGTGTCTTTTCTGTCAATGGCTGAATTTCACCAACTGCTCCTTTGTTATTTTACCAGAGGGCTTGGAGTTGGGCCGGTCCAAAGAGGAGGAGGAGGAGGAGGAGAAGGATAGGTTCCCGGAGGCGTTCATCTTCTGAGGCTTCATGTCTTCCCATGGGTGATTGCTGCCATGATGCCCAGAGTCTGGTGTCCCATTCTGCTCTGTGGTGCCACCCAAAGGATAGGAAGGCTGCGCAGATACAGCTTCTGAGTGGTTGCTGGGCAATGAAGCTGAATCAGCAGGAGTGGCTGGGCTGACATCTGTCCAGAAAGGAATATGAGTGAGAAACAAATGGGGCAGTCAGAAATGAAGTGTTTTAACAATAATTATGCTGGGTTTAATAGTATCCTCCAAAAATTCACATCTACCTGGAACCTAAGACTGTGACCTTATTTGAAAATAGAGTTTCTATACATTTAATTAGTTAAAAGGAGATGATACTGGGTTAGGGTGGACCTTAAATCCAACATGACTGATGTCTATATAAGAAGAGGAGAGGAGACAGAGATAGGAGATTCACAGGGGAGAAGACCAGGTGACAATGGGGGCAGGGATTGGGTGATGCATCTTTAAGGCAAAGGATGCTGCCCACAAACATCAAGTCAGGAAGAGGCAAGAAAGAAGGGAGCATGGCTCTGCCTACTTGATTTCAGACTCCTGGTTTTCAGAACTGTGAGAGAACCAATTCTGTTGTTTTAAAACATCCAGTTTGTGATACTTTGTTACAAGAGCCTGAGAAAACTGACACAGCAATCCATGGAATGAAGACTAAGGTGAATGACAGTGATCAGTCAATTGCTTAGTATCAGCTAAGAACTCATTTCCCAAGGACTATCAATTTAACCCCAAGGTTCCTGGCACTCCTGGCCTATAATATCAAGAAGCAGTTGCTAGATACAATGTCTGAGGGTCACAGTGCATACAGATGAAAAGTACAGGGGCCTCTCTCCTCGTTCCCTCTAAGATCCTCAAATGCTGGAATGATCCCAGGGAGGTACTTCAGAAATGTCTCCTCCAATTGTAGGAATCACTGCCGATCTTAGAAGTCATGAGAGTAAGTACTCTCAAACTGGTCTGTGAACATGTGATCTTCTCACCCAGAAGTCCATGCCCTTGGCACCAAACAGCTGCTAATCCTTCCTGAGCTTGTTCTATACTGCGATTGTTGGTAGAAGATGAGGAAGAGAAAATGGCCTTCGCTTTTGGCTGATGAGCAGCAAACCTAGACACAGTGGCCTCCTCCTGGTGGCTCCCACTGCTCCTGTCTGAGTTGACTCTGGACGCCTTCTGAGGCTGAGGGGGTGTCTGAGGAAGGCAAGTGGTGATTTGCAATCCACCCAGAATGGCTCATGAGAATGTAAAAAGAATTCTTAAGTATAGCTCAGATTGTCTGGCTCCTGTCCAAAGAATGACTGGGGTACAATATTTTTGCATAGGGATTATAGAACCAAAAAAAAAAAAAAAGGTGTCATATAGCTCAATGATGCTATGAGAACATTTCTATCATGTTCTTTGCTGCTTCCCTTTAAACAAAAAACCTGGCTGGGTGACAGGGCCATAATTCAGAGAAAAGTTTAAGAGCCTTCTCCTTTCAAGGATTATTATCAAGGGCCACAGAACAGCCAGGTTTCTTTTCTGAGCAGGGTCAGACTGAGGTCTTATTTTCCTCAACCAAGCCAAATTCCTTTAGGGAACTGCTTACTTAAATCAGTATCCTTCCCTGACTTACACAATATCAGATGTAACTAACACTGCTATGAAATAGAGAGTAAGGTAGACTATGTTAAGCCTTTAGTTCAAGGCATAACTTAAAGTAGAAACTCAATCAAAATGTGATTTCTCATCTTTTTCCTTTATATCCCCTCCCCAGAAAATCAGCTTCCTCTCAGCCAAGGGCATACAAGGTTTCTAGTCGATCAGCATGTTCTTGTCCCATTCTTCCCTTGCCACACAACGCAGGACACATGTCCTACATTGTACATGGAAAGCAGCAGAGACAAGCCTCCTGGGAGGGGAATTAAGTCTCACAGTGACACTGCCACACACCATTTGTGGCAATAGAAATTTTGGCCCCCAAAGAAGGAGTATTGATAAACCACTGCCCCTCTGAGAAAAATGATGACTTCAGATGGGAAAAAGAAGGGCTTAGTTTCCTTCAGAAAAGACAGAGATAATAGAAAACAAGGCTGATACTTTCTGAGAGTGCCACCCCAGTGGTCACAGCTCAAATGTGGCCATTCTAACAAGTAGTGGCAGGAACTGCAGGTAAGGAGAAGGTATGTTTGCCCTTTATCCGCTGTATCTCAGGGAAGCGTTGAGGTGGAACCAAGTGCCTCTGGGCAACTGAGTTCAAGGATGCACAACAAATTCCCATCAGCCATCTTGGACAATGTCATGTACATAACAAGGGCAGCCTATTCATTTATAGTGGGCTTCCCTGCTGGCTCAGTGGTAAAGAAGCCACCTGCAATGCAGGAGATATAAGAGAGCCAGGTTTGATCCCCGGATGGAGAAGATCCCCTGGAGAAGGAAATGGCAACCCACTCCAGTATTCTTGCCTGGGAAATCCCATGGACAGAGGAGCCTGGGCGGCTAGAATCCATGGGGTCACAAGAGTCAGACATGACTTAGTGACTAAATCACAACTAAAACCATTCATTTATAAATTCATGGGTGAAAGTATACATGCATAGTCTCTTGTCTTCTTTGCAGAGTCTAGGCCTTTGTCCTGGGCATAGGGGAAGAAAGAGTGGAATGGGGAAAACACTGGCTCCAGAAGCCTAGAGAAAGGGGGTGTGCACAGGGGTGACTCCCTCCAGGCTTGGTCCATGACTGCTCAGGCTGCAGTGCAGAGGGCACGCCAAGCTTGAGAGTCATCCAGGATCACAGTCAATGTTACTCCAAGCTGGACTGCTTCATTAAGTTCCCTGACCTCACTGAGCCTCAGTGCCCTTAGCTGTGCTGTAAAATCAGGACACCACCATTAATTTAAAAGGATTACTGTCCTGATTAAATGAGGCAGCATATATATAGTAATCAATAATATGAGCATAATAGATGCTCAATAAATGTGAATTTTCTGTCTTTCCTTGACTGCTATACTCAAGAGGAGACATGCTGCTTTGCTTCTCGTGTAAAATGAGAAACAGGAATAGTTCCAGGTCAAAATCCATTATGGCTTATTCATGCCTCATTAGAAAAGACCCTGATGCTGGAAAAGATTGAAGGCAGGAGGAGAAGGGGAAGACAGATGAGATGGTTGGACTGCATCACCGACTCAATGGACATGAGTTTGAGCAAGTTTCAGATGTTGAAGGAGAGGGAAGCCTGGCATGCTACAGATCATGGGGTTGCAAAGAGTTGGACACGACTGAGTGACTGAACAACAAAAACAACAACATGCCTAAAATATTCAGAAAAAATAAAAACAAACACATATAGCCAGGCACTAAGAATGGCTTCCTGGCCCCCTGGTTGTTTACCTCTGACTCTGATGAGTCAGATGCTTTCCTCAGGAGGGAAAATAAAAGGACCACTGAGCAGCAGAAAAATGAAGGCTTGATTTTAAACTTATTCTTAAACCAAAGCTACCCAAGGGCCCTCTTTGGGGAATTCTGGGGAGTGTCATGATGGTGATGGAGTCAGTCAGTCCCAGTAACTGATGGTTTAGAGAATATTACAGCTGAATTATTAGAATGATGGGTGGGATCTGTAATTTCACAGATGATAGAGAATATTTAGTGGTGAATAAAAATAGGAAAAAGTAAAAAATATAAATGTAAAAATAAACAAATAATAGGAAAAAATGGGCTTCCCTGGAAGTTCAGATGGTGAAGAATCTGCCTGCAATGCAGGAGACCTGGGTTCTATCCCTGGGTTGGGAAGATTCCCTGGAGAAGGGAGTGCCTACATACTCCAGTATTCTTGCCTGGAGAATTCCATGGACAAAGAAGCCTGTTGGGCTACAGTCCATGGGGTTCCAGAGGTGGACCCTACTGAACGACTCACACACACACAAAAGAGAAACTGTGGCTGTTTACCCAAAGGAGTTCAGGATCAAAGGTCCAATGTTAATGACATTCGTGTCTGTGGTCTGAAAGGTGACACGACTGTGTTGCAGGTATGAGGGAGCATTTGTCCCCTCCCCTTCCCAACTCATGACCCCTCCCCTCAAATCCAGCACCATGTATGTGCCTGAGTGGGGGTCTGGTGGCTGATGAAGTGAGGCACTAGGAATGAAGAAAAGCTATCTGACACTCCTGCAGCCTGTGCTTGGCACTGAATCCCTGACCTGTGCGCAATCAGGCATGTCACAGTAGGTCTGCAGGGTGTGGCTGCCACGATGCCTCCACTTGGTGTAGACAAAAAAGCAAGTGCCCAGAAACCAGAGGATGTCTGGGTACTTACTGGCCATGTCCACTGCAGGGCGCACTTTCTGCTGATTGAGCAGCAGGTAGGCGCTGCTAGGGGAGTGATGGGCGGTGGACTGGGCATGGCTGCTGGAGCAAGTCTGGGGCCAAGTCTGCAGCTGGGCATCCTGCTGCATCTGCAGGACTTCTGTCTTCTTACCCCTCTTCTGCTTCTCCCTTAAGAGACTAGGAAGTAAGAAAGAGGAAAAGTGAAGGTCACCCAAACATCACAGTTATACTGATCTGGGGGCTTAGAGGAGAGGCCGCAGGAGTCAAGGAGACTGTTCCTTCAGAGAAGCAGCCAAACAATCCATTTACATTTGGGGGTAAAGAGTTGGGAGGCAGGGAGAACAACAGTGTCCAGTGCCTTGGCCACAAACATCCTGAGAAAGAGAGAAGACCCATCAGGCTCTTTAACACTTTGACAAGATACCCAGAGGCCCATAAGAGTTCAACATACCCTGTGACATAATCCATTAAATAGTATTTGTGGTGACCCATTTAAAACTGCTTCCTGAGGCAATGCTCCCTTTTAGGTGTCTTGTAGTTTTCAGACCTCCTTGGGCTTCCCTGGTGGCTCAGTTGGGAAAAAACCTGCCTGCAATATGGGAGACCTGGATTTGATTCTTGGGTTGGGGAGATCCCCTGGATGAAGGGAATGGCTACCCACTCCGTTATTCTGGCCTGGAGAATTCCATAGACAGAGGAGCCTGGTGGGCTATAGTCCATGGGATCACAAACGGCTGGACACAGAGTCAGACACAACTGAGTGAGTTCTCCTTTCCTTAGTCATACATAATATAAATCTATGTCATATTTATAATATAAATCTTTTTTGTTTGAAAGAAATTTGTAGCCATTCAACATCTGCTAGCACTTGTTGGGTGACTCTTAAAGATTTCAGATATGATCTCACTCCAGGTTTTAAAGATCTAGGGGAGACCAGAGGTGATCCCTGGGAGGATGGGGAGACTCCTAAGACTGGAGAGTTAGGCTAAATTACTACATTACTAAATGAGTGAATTAATATGAGCCTTGGAACCAGAAGAATAATAAACTAAAAAACAGGAAATGAGACCACCTTTTTCACTAAGGTACTGATGGTATAATCAGCTGTTTGGTTTTCATGGGGTGAGAGAGCTGCTGCTCCACTGATCTGGCCCTTGCTCTGGATTCTTGACTAAATTTTATCTTTCATAGCTCCTGAAAATTTGGAGTTACCTGAGTTTCTGCAGCACCTGTTCTCTTTCATTCTTCTTACTTATACAGTCACCTGAAAACCAAATTGAGAAAAGGAGCATTCTTACTTTAAACAGCTCTCATTTACCAAATACAAGCACACACTGGGTTCTCTCTCTGAGGTCAGAGACACATAGCTCCTTGATGCTCAAGTACAGGCTTCTCTGAATTTTTTCAGGAGACACTGGGTTGAGTGTTTAGAGAGCATGTCTGGCAAACTTTCCTGCTGCTACTGCTGCTAAGTCACTTCAGTCGTGTCCGACTCTGTGTGACCCCATACACAGCAGCCCACCAGGCTCCACCGTCCCTGGGATTCTCCAGGCAAGAACACTGGAGTGGGCTGCCATTTTCTTCTCCAATGCATGAAAGTGAAAAGTCAAAGTGAAGTTGCTCAGTCATGTCTGACTCTTAGCAACCCCATGGATTGCAGCCCACCAGGTTCCTCCATCCACGGGATTTTCCAGGCAAGAGTACTGGAGTGGGTTGCCATTGCCTTCTCCTGAACCCACCTCAAAGATTATCAGTCACCTCTACTTGCTCTGCCCTGAGTCAGAGTAAAAGTTGAAAATGTCTCTTTTCCCATAGATCATGGGGTATTTGTTCAGCTGGCCTCTTGATCACCCCAACCAGAGCCTCCCAGTCCTGCCATGGGGTGGGTTCCCAGTCCTGTGTCTGTGTGTCCCATCAGTTTTCATGCAGAACCTGTCTCCACAGAGGTAACAGCCACCCTGTCCCACCTCTGCATCTGCCATCAGGAGCCTGCACAATGGCCTCAAACCAGCTCTTACTATGTGTCCTCAGGTCACTAGGCAATATTCTATGTAACTGGCTTCTGAAATAATAAACATTCCCACAAGAGGTACTTATACATAGAGTACCTAAACCATTCCCAGGGACTTCCCTGGCAGTCCAGTGGTTAAGACTTCACCTTCCAATGCAGGGGTTGCGTATTCAATCCGTGGTCAGGGAACTAAGATCCCTCAGGGTTCATGATCAAAAAACCGAAACATACCAAAAAAACAGTATTCTAAACAAATCCCAAATCAACACGATTCTCTTATTCTTTTCAAGTGCACTGATTAATATTGTTTATTTGATCCTAAGAACAATCATGCAAGAGTTAGGGGCTTGTATTATTTGATCTAAATTTTTTAGGTGAGGAAACAGATATCAAAAAATTATGAACATGTCCAAAACTAGCAATGAACACATACAGGCTAGAGCAGAAGTCTTTAGATTCCTAGTTTAGGACTCCTTTCATAGCAACCAGCTGCCCCATTCCACCTCTCTTTCTACCAATTAGTTTCAGATACATGCTGTCACCCCCAGTGATGCCTCCTGCCATAGCGGTCATACTCCACGAGACACAGACTAGCTGGCAATCATCACGGCATCCCCAACCCTGTGTGCCTCTCTGTTGCTTCTCACCAGCCAGCCCTGACTCTGCCATAGCCCCAAGATGGTGATTACAGGACAGGACACCAGATTGAAATGTCACTTGTGAATGAGTGTAGGTCTGGGAGTGTGAATAGGGGAGGGACTAAGGGCCCTCCTGAGCCCTGGGGCTGGCTTACCTGTGTTGAACCTGCTGGCGAGGTGCTCTGCCAGCTGGCTGCTCTTTCCAGATGCTCACGGAAATGCTGTTCCATGTTATAGTCAATCTTCCTACTGCTGAGGAGCTCTTCAAAGGCCTTCACTGCGTTCTGAACATGTTGGATGAGAAGGGAAGAGGCAGCCCTCCCAATCTTTATCTTTTCCCGCAGGTGGGTCAACTCTCGAGCCTGATCCTGGATCAAGGAATATTTCCTAAAGTGGGAAGTGGTAAGGGTACAAAGGGGTGACTGATAGATTATGGTGCTTCAGCAGAAGGTGCTTTGAGAATTTCACCAGTAGAGTCCCCATGCGGAACTCTAGCTGGTGTTTAGTGACGGGAATGGGTAAAGGGAATGAAGGAAGGAAAATAAGAGAGTGTCTCTGGGTAAAAGATTCCTTCTAAGATCATCTTTTCCCCTGCTCCCATACTTCTAAAAATGGTTTTCTTTTCTAGTTCTACTTTATCAATTAATTAATTGGAGTATAATCACTTTACAATGCTGTGTTAGTTTCTGCTGCACAACAGGGTGAATCAGCTATGTGTATCATTTATGCCCTCCTTCTTGAGCCTCCCTCCCACCCTTCTGGGTCATCACAGAGCAGTGAGCTGAGCGGCCTGTGCTGTGCAGCAGCTTCCCACTAGCATCCTTTTCACGTGGTAATGTATATGTCAGTGCTACTCACTCAATCGTCCCACCCTCGTCTTCCCACTCTGGGTCTACATGTCTGTTTTCGACATCTGCATCTTTATTCCTGCTCTGAAAATAGGTTCCTCTGTACCATTTTTCTAGATTCCGTATGTGTGTGTTAATATACAATATTTGTTTTTCTGAGTTACTTTACTCTGTATGACAGACTCTAGATCCAGCCATATCACTAAAAATGACCAAATGTCATTCCTTTCTATGGCTGAGCAATATTCTGTTGAATATATGTACCACATCTTTATCTATTCATCTGTCAGTGGACATTTTAGGCTGCTTCCATGTCTTGGCCATTGTAAACAGTGCTGCAATGAACACTGGGGTACATGTGTCTTTTGAGTTATGGTTTTCTCAGAGTATATGCCCCGTAGTGGGACTGCTGGGTCATATGGTAGTTTCATTTTTAGTTTCCTGACACCTCCATACTGTTTCTCCATAATTGTTGTATCAATTTACATTCCTATGTAAATACCACGAGAAGGGTTTCTTTCCTGCATACCCTCTCCAGCATTTATTGTTTGTAGATTTTTTCATGATGGCCACTCTGACCAGTGTGAGGTAATACCTTATTATAGCCTTGATTTACATTTCTCTAATAATGAGCAATGTTTAGCATCTTCTCATGTGTTTGTTGGCCATCTGTATGTCTTCTTTGGATAAATTTCTATTTAGGTCTTCTGCCCATTTTTTAATGACATCATTGTCATCATGGAACTGCCAATTAAAACAAGAGTAAGCTACTACTAAATGCAAATCAAAACTATAATAAGGTATCAGCTCACACTGGTCAGAGTGGTCATCATGAAAAAAAATCTACAAACAGTAAGCTATTACTAGGGGCTTCCCTGGTGGCTCAGACAGTAACGATTCTGCCTGCAATGTGGGAGACCTGGCTTTGATCCCTGGGTTGGGAAGATCCCCTAGAGAAGAGAATGGCTACCCACTCCAGTATTCTGTCCTGGAGAATTCCGTGGACTATAAAGTCCATGGGGTCACAAAGAGTCAGACATGACTGAGTAGCTTTCACTTTCACTAAGCTACTACTATACATCTGTTAGAATGGTGACCATACAGAACACTGACAATACTAAATGCTGGTAAAGTTGTGAAGCAACAGATACTCTCATTTATAGCTGGTAGGAATGCAAAATGCTATTTATAGCTATCTTTGAAGACAGCTTGACAGTTTCTTACAAAATTAAACATATTCCTACATACGACCCAGTAACTGCATCCCTCACTGTTTACCCAAATTAGATGAAAATTTATGTCCACATCAAAATCTTCACACAATGTTTACAGCAGCTTTATTAATAATTGCAAAAACTTGGAAGCAATCAAGATGTTCCTCATTAGGTGAACAGATAAATAGACTGGTACATCCATAAAATGAAATATTTTTTGGTTCTTAAAAGAAATGTGGAGTCAAACTATTAAAAGATGTGGAGGAATCTTAAATGCATATTACTAAGTGAAAGAAACCAGTCTGAAAAAGCTACATAGCATATGATTGCAACTATATGACATTCTGGAAAAGCCAAAACTGTAGTGACAGTAAAAAGGCCAGTGGTTGCTAGAGATTAGAAGGCAGAGAAGGATGAGTAGGTGGAGCACAGAGTACTTTTAGGGCAGTAAACACTCATTCTATATGATACTGTAATGATGGATGCATGTCATTATACTTATGTCAAAACCCATAGAATGTACAAGACCAAGAATGAACCCGAACATAAACTGTTGACTTTGAGTGATAATGACTTTCATTGACTGCAACAAATATCAACAAATACACCACTATGGTACAAGATGTTGATACTAGGGGAAGAGGCTATGCATGTGCGGGGACAAGGATAGTAGATGGGGACTCTTTGTACTTTCCACTCAATTTTGCTCTGAACTTCCTGTTCTAAAAACAAAGTCTATTTTTTAAAAAGAACGATTGTGGGAATATAAAAATTTTAAATGCATTTGACAAAGTGGGTGGAGGCTTTGTGAACTGAGAACCAAGCATTTTGATATTATTTCTGCCAAAGTCCACTGTACAACTGTGAGCAAGCAACTATATCTTTGGGCCTTGGTGTTCTCAGTTCTAAAATAATTCTCAAGTTATTTTAGCTCTAACATTATTTTCTGGGTCAGTGAAATTTAAGTGTTACATATTAACAGAGATTCAATGGAGTATGAGGCAAAACTTGAACCACCTCCAAAGCTGATCCTCAACCACTAAGCAACTTAGTGATGATTTAGTATTTCAGTAACTGATGCTCACAGGTAATTATATAATAGATTAATTCTATACTAATTGAATGTCTTTGAAACGTTTTAGGAAAATGGCCGTTAAAGACAGACTGACAAATCTAGTGATCAGGCCATTATTTGGCAATTTTGTAAGCTTATTTTTGAAATTGAGCTAATCTCACTGTAGTTTATACGGAAATGGAAATATAAGATTGTACTCATGGAAGTTATATACTGTCATAAACTGATGGTACCTCAATAAAAATAAGTTTTAAAAATTAAGCTTATACAAATTGCTATTCTAAAAACCAGGAATGTGAGCTTCTGAAGAGAATGGAGTAGAGATGGAGGAGCCTCTGTATAATTCCACCTCTTCAGCACTAATATGGGTCAACTTTTCACCATCAACACATATGAGGTAATAGGAGATTCTTATGTGCTCCCATCAAAATGCAGAAAAGAGACATCACTCACATGACCAGAAGGGCTCCATGAAATCTCAAGTATCCATGAGATCATATATTTGGTGTATATATGTATTGTTAGGCTTCCCTGGTGGCTCAGTGGTAAAGAAACTGTCTACCAATGCAGGAGATGCAAAAGACTCAGGTTTGAATCCTGGGTTGGGAAGATCCCCTGGAGAAGGAAATGGCAACCCACCCCAGTATTCTTGCCTGGGAAATCCCATGGACAGAAGAGCCTGGTGGGCTACAGTCCATGAGGTCGCAGAAGAGTCAGACACAACTTGGTGACTATTCAACAACAACATGCATTGTTAATTAGAATAAAACCAAATTTCTCTGAATAATATAAAGTAATTATAATAAAAATACTATAGACTTTTCTCTAAATAATTTCCAGGCTGGTCTTAAGAACAAGCCCTACAGTTAAGGCACATAGCTTGCATACAGACCCTGAAAGCTGCTATAATAGTCTCTGAAACACAGAGTCCCTTACTCGCTGTAGGACATAGAGGAGAATCCGGCTTTCTCAGGCTGAGTCTTCGGCTCATTCACCCTCCTCTCAGAAGGCTCCTTCTTCTCCAAGGGTTGATGCATCCCAGGCTTCAGTTGGAGCATTTTCTCACAAAGAAACCTCTTGCTGCCTCCTTCAAAAGGAAAGAGAGAAGAAACGCATCTGGGTATCCACAATGACTAGCCTCTCCTCCACATCTACCTAGAGGAATCAAAACAAAATAATGGTTTAAAGAGGTTGGATTAAAAGCAGTCCTAAGAGGAAAGTTCATAGCAATACAGGCATACCTCAAGAAACAAGAAAAAAGTCAAATAAATAACCTAACTCTACACCTAAAGCAACTAGAAAAGGAAGAAATAGAGAACCCCAGAGTTAGTAGAAGGAAAGAAATCCTAAAAATTAGGGCAGAAATAAATGCAAAAGAAACAAAAGAGACCATAGCAAAAATCAACAAAGCAAAAAGCTGGTTCTTTGAAAGGATAAATAAAATTGACAAACCATTAGCCAGACTCATCAAGAAACAAAGAGAAAAAAATCAAATCAACAAAATTAGAAACAAAAATGGAGAGATCACGACAGACAACTCAGAAATACAAAGAATCATAAGAGACTACTATCAGCAATTATATGCCAATAAAATGGACAACTTGGAAGAAATGGACAAATTCTTAGAAAAGTACAATTTTCCAAAACTGAGCCAGGAAGAAATAGAAAATCTTAACAGACCCATCACAAGCACGGAAATTGAAACTGTAATCAGAAATCTTCCAGCAAACAAAAGCCCAGGTCCAGACGGCTTCACAGCTGAATTCTACCAAAAATTCCGAGAAGAGCTAACACCTATCTTACTGAAACTATTCCAGAAAATTGCAGAGGAAGGTAAACTTCCAAACTCATTCTATGAGGCCTCCATCACCCTAATACCAAAACCTGACAAAGACACCACAAAAAAGAAAACTACAGGCCAATATCACTGATGAACATAGATGCAAAAATCCTCAACAAAATCCTAGCAATCAGAATCCAGCAACACATTAAAAAGATCATACACCATGACCAAGTGGGCTTTATCCCAGGGATGCAAGGATTCTTCAATATCCACAAGTCAATCAATGTAATTCATCACATTAACAAACTGAGAAATAAAAATCATATGATTATCTCAATAGATGCAGAAAAAGCCTTTGACAAAATTCAGCATCCATTTATGATAAAAACTCTCCAGAAAGCAGGACTGGAAGGAACATACCTCAACATAATAAAAGCTATATATGACAAACCCACAGCTAACATTATCCTCAATGGCGAAAAATTGAAACCATTTCCCCTAAAGTCAGGAACAAGACAAGGGTGTCCACTTTCACCACTACTCTTCAACATCGTACTGGAAGTTTTGGCCACAGCAATCAGAGCAGAGAAAGAAATACAAGGAATCCAAATTGGAAAAGAAGAAGTAAAACTCTCACTGTTTGCAGATGACATGATCCTCTACATAGAAAATCCTAAAGACTCGACCAGAAAACTACTAGAGCTAATCAGTGAATATAGTAAAGTTGCAGGATATAAAATCAACACTCAGAAATCCCTTGCATTCCTATACACCAATAACGAGAAAGTAGAAAAAGAAGTCAAGGAAACAATTCCATTCACTATTGCAACGAAAAGAATAAAATACTTAGGAATATTCCTACCTAAGGAAACTAAAGACCTATATATCGAAAACTATAAAACACTGATGAAAGAAATCAAAGAGGACACTAATAGATGGAGGAATATACCATGCTCATGGCTTGGAAGAATCAATATAGTGAAAATGAGTATACTACCCAAAGCAATCTACAGATTCAATGCAATTCCCATCAAGCTACCAGCAGTATTTTTCTCAGAACTAGATCAAATAATCTCAAGATTTGTATGGAAATACAAAAAACCTCGAATAGCCAAAGCAATCTTGAGAAAGAAAAACGGAACTGGAGGAATCAACTTGCCTGACTTCAGGATCTACTACAAAGCCACAGTCATTAAGACAGTATGGTACTGGCACAAAGACAGAAATAAAGATCAATGGAACAAAATCGAAAGCCCTGAGATTAACCCACATACCTATGGACACCTTATCTTTGACAAAGGAGGCAAGAATATACAATGGAGTAAAGATAGTCTCTTTAACAGGTGGTGCTGGGAAAACTGGTCAACCACTTGTAAAAGAGTGAAACTAGACCCTCTCTAACACCATACACAAAAATAAACTCAAAATGGATTAAAGATCTAAATGTAAGACCAGAAACTATAAAACTCCTAGAGGAGAACATAGGCAAAACACTCTCCGACATAAATCACAGCAGGATCCTCTATGATCCAACTCCCAGTATACTGGAAATAAAAGCAAAAATAAACAAATGGGATCTAATTAAAATTAAAAGCTTCTGCACAACAAAGGAAACTATAAGCAAGGTGAAAAGACAGCCTTCTGAATGGGAGAAAACAATAGCAAATGAAACAACTGACAAACAACTAATCTCAAAGATATATAAGCAACTTACGCAGCTCAACTCCAGAAAAATAAATGATCCAATAAAAAAATGGGCCAAAGAACTAAATAGGCATTTCTCCAAAGAAGACATACGGATGGCTAACAAACACATGAAAAGATGTTCAACATCACTCATTATCAGAGAAATGCAAATCAAGACCACAATGAGGTACCATTTCACACCAGTCAGAATGGCTGCGATCCAAAAGTCTACAAGCAATAAATGCTGGAGAGGGTGTGGAGAAAAGGGAACCCTCTTACACTGCTGGTGGGAATGCAAACTAGTACAGCCATTATGGAAAACAGTGTGGAGATTCCTTAAAAATTGCAAATAGAACTGCCTTATGACCCAGCAATCCCACTGCTGGGCATACACACTGAGGAAACCAGAAGTGAAAGAGACACATGTACCCCAATGTTCATTGCAGCGCTGTTTATAATAGCCAGGACATGGAAGCAACCTAGATGTCCATCAGCAGATGAATGGATAAGAAAGCTGTGGTTCATATACACTATGGAATACTACTCAGCCCTTAAAAAGAATAAATTTGACTCAGTTCTAATGAGATGGATGGAATTGGAACCGATTATACAGAGTGAAGTAAGCCAGAAAGAAAAACACCAATACAGTATACTGACACATATATATGGAATTTAGAAGACAGTAATGATGACCCTACATGTGAGACAACAAGAGACACAGAGGTATAGAGTGGACTTTTGGACTCTGAGGGAGAGGGAAAGGGTGGGATGGTATGGGAGAATGGCAATGAAACATGTATATTTTCCTGTAAGAGACGAAACGCTAATCTATGTTCAATGTAGGATGCAGGAGGCATGGGGCTGATGCACAGGATGATTCAAGTAGAGGATGGGGGGTGGGAGGTGGGAGGGGGATTCGGCATTGGGAGATTGTGTTCACCTATGGCTGATTCGTGTCAATGTATGGCAAAACAAATACAGTATTGTAATTTAAAAATAAATAAATTTAATTTAAAAAATGTTTTTATAAAACTCCAAATTAAAAAAAAATTTGAAATTCAAAAAAATAAAAATAAAAATAAAGAGGTTGGATTATAAGAAGGGTCCCCCAGGAGCATAAAAATCACAAGAGCAGAAGCTACAAGGAAGTAAACAATGAAACCTACAGTGTGCTCCATTGAAGAGTTCTTTATCAGCCATGAGAACCATGGTGATCCACTGGGACTGAGAAAAGATGCAGCAAGTAGAGGCAGATGTTGCCATAAGGAGGGTTCAGAGAAATTTTAGCATTAAAAACAAGCAAACAATGAAGTAAACACATGAAAACAAGTGGGCTTTAAACTGGGCTAGAGAAAGAGTATTTCTGAGTCTTATAGTTGAGACAAAGTTCCTTGTGAGTGTCCCCTCAGAAACCAGCAAGCCTTTCTATCATCCCTAACTTCTGACAACTATGTGAGTAGAAACAAAGTTTGAGATGTCAGAGTTCAAATCTCAGTAACTGGGACTCAACGATAGCACCATGATAAGAGTGTCTGGTGGCAAGTTGTAATCATACATAGAATGTGGAGGTAGCTACAAAGCCCCAGGAAGCCTTGCCTCCTGATGGCCTGCCACACTCAACACAAGGCTGTTTCTCTCTGGTTGTCTCTTATCAATAAAGACTACTTCTCTCACCAGCCAGTTTTAATATCTGTGTATTCTTCTGCTGATACTACGAACCAATCACTCTTGCCTCATAGCTCGGTTGGTAAAGAATCTGCCTGTAATGCAGGAGACCCTGATTTGATTCCACGGTTAGGAAATTCCACAAGCCATGTGGTGTGACCTAAATAAATAAATATTTTTTTTAAAGAAAACACCAAACAATAATATTTTCTCAACACCTTTTATTTTCTTGTAGATAGTTTCAATGAAAACAACTCGCGGCTTTTCTTAAGTGAGTTTTTTAAGACTTCTAGTGATTCTTACCATTTCCCATTGGGAACTCTCCAGATTTTGCTTTTTAATATTCTTCTAAGAGCACAGTAATCAAAAGCTGGAGTTTATGTTCTGACTAATAAATTTAGCATAACAATTTTTCATTAATCATATTTTTATTCCATAATTATTAATACATCCCAAAGCAAAGCAATGTTGGGTTTCTTTCCCTTGAAGTAGGGATACATGTAGGGGGTTTCACTTAACAAGAGGTCAATTTTAACTTTCCAAACTACCACTCTCACCCAACTTTGCTATTTACAGATGATTGTTTTTACTTAAAAAAAAATCTGTATAAACATTATACTACTAATGTCTGTTTTCAATTGAATTCTGGATCTACAATTACTTTCCACTTTATCATGGCCCTTAAAATATTTTATCTCCTTTAATATAATTAATGGATACTTCATGTTGGTACTGATTTAAAAATCTAACATATTTATTTATTCTTTCACTTTAATAGAGTTGCCTGGGCTGCCAAAAGCCTATTGAAAATGGCCCTTGACAGAACCCAGTAAGATCTAAGCCATAGCAATTGGACTTGAGATGGTACAAACCAGGCTGGTACAGGTGTATGGTAATGTACAATGTGCTGCTTTTCATTAGGAGTCACTAATATTCTAGCATAAACATTAGAGGGTATTCAATGTGCAAAGTAGATCAAAAGATAAGAAATTCTCATGGTCCTCACTTCAACAGTTTACTGATCAGAAAGGAGAGCCATAGCTATGAAAGAGTGGTTAAAATTTTTTAACACCACAGGCTAACACCACCTAGCATCTGTGTGACAGTGGTTCATTATAAGCAACCTTGTTACTATTTTCTTTTGGGGTGGGAAGTACTTATCTGTTTTTAAATTGATATATAGTTGGCCACCTGATGCAAAGAGAAGACTCATTGGAAAAGACCTTGATGCTGGGAAAGACTGATGACAAAAAGGAGATGTGTTAGTCACTCAGGTCATGTCTCACTCTTTGCAACTCTGTCAGGCTCCTCTGTCCATGGGATTCTCCAGGCAAGAATACTGGAGTGGGTTGCCATTTCCGTCTTCAGAGGATCTTCCCAATCCAGAGATCAAAACCGTGTCTCCTGCATTGTAGGCAGACACTTTACCATCTGAGCTAGGAGGTGGCAAAGGATGAGATGGTCAGATAGCATCACCAACTCAAAGGACATGAATCTGAGCAAACTCCAATAGATAGCAGAGGGCAGAGGAGCCCAGTATGCTGCAGTCCACGGGGTCGCAGTGTCAGATACCACTTAGAGACTGAAAAACAACATTATTATAGTTTTGAACAGTAATATTTGATTTACTTACGTATTAAACCTATTCAATGTTCTTCAATCCATTTCCTTCATTTCCATGTTTCTCTTGGGATCACTTAGTGAAAGTAAAAGCGTCCCACTCTGGGATCCCATGGATTGAAGCCCTCCAGGCTCCTCTGTCCATGGAATTCTCCGGGCAAGAATACTGGAGTGGAGCGCCAATTCCCTTCTCCAGGGCATCTGCCTGGCCCAGGGATTGAACCTGAGTCTCTTGCATTGCACGCAGATTATTTACTGTCTGAGCCACCAGGGAAACCTTTGGGATCACCTAACTTCTGCCCAAAAAACTACCTTCTGTATTTCCTCTAGTGAAGGTATGCTGCTTATCTGGAAAGGCCTTTATTTCACCTTCCCCTTGAAGGATATTTTGTCAAGGACTAAATTGTTGATTGGAAATTATAGTATTTTTAGTTCTTTAATAGTGAATACAATGTGAAATTTTTTTCTTTTGGACATTTCTATGATGTTTCTGTTTGCCTTTGATTTTCAGCAGTTTCACAGCCATGTACCTAGATGTGGCTCTCATTTTTATCCTGTTTGGAGTTGGTAGAATTTCTTATATATTTGGCTTCCTAGTTCATCAGTTATTTTTTTCATTGACTGTTACATTTTATAAAATTGTTTTCAATCCACATTCCATCTCCTACCATGTGGGACTTTGCCTTTATAACATGATCTATGTTCTTATTATTAAATTTATTTTTAGTTGAAGGACAATATTGGCTTGATTTTTGCCAGATATCAACATGAATCAGCCATAGGTGCATATATATCCCCTCCCTCTTGAACCTCCTTTCCACCTCCCACCCCTCTGGGTTGTTACAGAGCCCCACTTTGAGTTCTGAGTCACACAGCAAATTTCCATTGCCTATCTATTTTATGTTTTTCCAGTAGTCAAGTATGGATGTGAGGGTTGCTCTATAAAGAAAGCTGAGTGCCAAAGAATTGATGCTTTTGAACTGTGGTGTTAGAGAAGACTCTTGAGAGTCCCTTGGACTGCAAGGAGATCCAACCAGTCCATCCTAAAGGAAATCAGTCCTAAATATTCACTAAAAGGACTGATGTTGGGCTGATGTTGGACTGTCCAATACTCTGGCCATCTGATGTGAAAAACTGACTTATTTGAAAAGACCTTGATGCTGGAAAAGACTGAAGGCAGGAGGAAAAGGGGATGAGAGAAAATGAGACAGTTGGATGGCATCACAGACTCAATGGACATGAGTTTGAGTAAACCTCAGGAGTTGGTGATAGACAGGGAGGCCTGGCATGCTGCAGTCCATGGGGTTGCAAACAGCCTGACATGACTAAGTGACTGATCTGAAATGAACTGAACTCCCCATCCCTGACCCCAAGAGATTACCCAAAGTGCTGCTACTTTTTCCCCCTCTTTAGTATCTGCCCTCTACCCAGCTTCTCAGCCTCTTGTTCCTTGCCAAGACTTGGCAAATGCCCTGAGGGGCAAAGGCAGAGAATTAGTTTCCTTCCAATGAGCCTCTCTCTAGAACTGGCTCTGTGTGTCCTGACTGCATTGGTAGTTTTCCAAAGACTTCTAATAGAATTCCTTTAAATCAGATTTTATCTACTTGTTTTCAGAGTGTGTGCTGGTTTGCTACAGATACTCCATTCATAACTGAAAGAGGAAATATACAAATTCCAGGAAAATTAAATTTTCCTACTTTGATTCCTTAAGAACAACAAAAAATAAGGGGTCACTGATACATACTTGGATTTTTCTTATATTTGGGTAAGTCTGATTTGGCTCCTGCATTGCAGGTGGGTCAGGGCTTCCCTAGTGGCTCAGTGGTAAAGAATACCCCTGCAATGCAGGAGACTCAGGTTCGATCCCTGGGTTGGGAAGATCTCCTGCAGAAGGGAAATGGCAACCCATTCCAGTATTCTTGCCTGGGAAATCCCATCGACAGAGAAGTTAGCAGGCTATAGTCCCTGGGGTTGTAAAAGAGTCAGACATTACTTAACAACTAAACAACAAGTCTGGTTGTATACTAAAAGCACTTCCTAGAATCATGTGCAAAGATTGTCTATCATGAGCTGAAAAATCATTATGCCTGCACAGAAGTCCAAGAATATGATGAAGTTTGCTCTAGTTCCTTGCTGAGCTGCTGCACTCCAGTTAGATCACTATCAAACCTTGCCAGTAACCAGTTTTCCAGTACTGGTCACTAATATGTGGGAGAAGAGGCCAACCAAACCATTCAGTTCAGTTCAGTGGCTCAGTCGTGTCTGACTCTTTGTGACCCCATGAATTGCAGCACGCCAGGCCTCCCCTGTTCATCACCAACTCCTGGAGTTCACTCAAACTCATGTCCATCGAGTCAGTGATGCCATCCAGCCATCTCATCCTCTGTTGTCCCCTTCTCCTCCTGCCCCCAATCCCTCCCAGCAGCAGAGTCTTTTCCAATGAGTCAACTCTTTGCATGAGGTGCCCAAAGTACTGGAGTTTCAACTTTAGCATCATTCCTTCCAAAAACACCCAGGACTGATCTCCTTAAGAATGGACTGGTTGGATCTCCTTGCAGTCCAAGGGACTCTCAAGAGTCTTCTCTAACACCACAGTTCAGCTGTGCTCAGCTTTCTTCACAGTCCAACTCTTACATCATACATGACTACTGGAAAAACCATAGCCTTGACTAGACAGACCTTTGTTGGTAAAGTAATGTCTCTGCTTTTCAATATGCTATCTAGGTTGGTCATAACTTTTCTTCCAAGGAGTAAGTGTCTTTTAATTTCATGGCTACAATCACCATCTGCAGGGATTTTGGAGCCCAAAAAAATAGTTTGCCACTGTTTCTAGTTTCCCCATCTATTTCCCATGAAGTGATGGGACCAGATGCCATGATCTTCGTTTTCTGAATGTTGAGTTTTAAGCCAACTTTTTCACTCTCCTCTTTCACTTTCATCAAGAGGCACTTTAGCTCCTCTTCATTTTCTGCCATAAGGCTGGTGTCATCTGCATATCTGAGGTTATTGATACTTCTCCTGGAAATCTTGATTCCAGCTTGTGCTTCTTCCAGCCCAGTGTTTCTCATGATGTACTCTGCATATAAGTTAAATAAGCAGGGTGACAATATACAGCTTTGACACACTCCTTTTCCTGTTTGGATCCAGTCTATTGTTCCATGTCCAGTTCTAACTGTTGCTTCCTGACCTGCATACAGATTTCTCAAGAGGCAGGTCAGATGGTCTGATATTCCCATCTCTTTCAGAGTTTTCCACAGTTTATTGTGATCCACACAGTCAAAGGCTTTGGCATAGTCAATAAAGCAGAAATAGAGGTTTTTCTGGAACTCTCTTGCTTTTTCCATGATCCAGCTGATGTTGGTAATTTGATCTCTGGTTCCTCTGCCTTTTCTAAAACCATCTTGAACATCTGGAAGTTCACGGTTCACATACTGCTGAAGCCTGGCTTGGAGAATTTTGAGCATTACTTTACTAACATGTGAGATTAGTGCAATTGTGCAGTAGTTTGAGCGTTCTTTGGCATTGCCCTTCTTTGGGATTGGAATGAAAACTGACCTTTTCCAGTAGACATTCTTAATTTATTCCTAGGAATGTTGAAAGTCAGCAGTGGTATAATTAGAAGTGGAAATAAAAGGCTTAATAATAATAACAAAATAACAGCTTTCTTGGAGCTTTACTGTGTGACCAGCACCATTCCTCAGTGCTTTACTATGTAATAATTTATTAAGTCCACATAACAACTCTGAAACATAGTGCAGGATTTTACCACCCTCTTGTTGCAGAGGAAAACACTGAGGCAGTAAAAGGCCAAGCTAACCTTTTAAGGGTCCCACCACTACGATGATGAGACCCAGCACTCAGACCCAGGCAGAGCCCTTCTCCTTGGCCATCATGCTCAATGAGAAGGCTTCACTAAGATTTGCATCTCTTCCTTCTTGTTCCACCTCCAAGATTTCAAAGAGAAAAAGAAGACTGAAAGGAAGGCTTACGAAACATTTAGTCCTAATTAACAAAATAAGGAAGAGAAGAAAGTAAATAAAAACCATTTAATCTACCCCCAAAACAGACTACATGGGTCCAGAGATGATATGATCATATCTCCCAACCAGAAGTGTTTATTCGTCTTCATTCTCCTGGTCTGAACAAGGGAGTTCCCTAGAGAGGCTCCTAGGAAAAAGGGTTAACAGTGTCTTTTATATTCAAAGGGTGGAGGGGACAGCTGAGTACCTCTTCTTGACTTAGAGAAGAGAGAGTGCTCCTAAAGGGACAAGGAGGAGGGAGAATATCTCATAAAAAATGAGACATATTCATGCTTTTCTAAGTTCATTAATGACATAACACTTTCATATTTAGCCATATCCATATACCTTTATTGGGGCTTCCCTAGTGGCTCAGTGGTAAAGAACCCACCTGCCAATGGGGGAGAGACAGGAGAGGTAGGTTCCATTCCTGGGTCAGGATGATCCCCTGGAGAAGGAAATGGCAACCCACTCCAGTATTCTTGCCTTGAAAATCTATGGATAGAGGAACCTGGCAGGCTGCAGTCCATGGGGTCACAGAGTCAGACACAACTGAGTGACTGAGCATGCATGTGTACCTTTATCATTGAAAACTTAATGCTTTCTTTACAGTGATTCACATTTTTTCTTCCTCTACTTTTTTGCTTGTTAGGTCATTTAACACGTCTTTATTTATTTTCAAGTCCTTGTGTAACAGTCCAGCATCAAGGCCACCTGAGAGTTGTCTTTTGTTGTTGTTCAGACATTGTCATGTCCAACTCTTTGCAACCCCACGGACTGCAGCATGCCAGGCTCCTCTGTCTTTTACTATCTCCCAGAGTTTGTGCAAATTCATGTCCATTAAATTGGTCATCCCTTTTCCTTTTGATTATATGTCACTTTCTGCTTCACTGTGCCTCCAGTAACTTATTAATATGTGTCAGACAGTGTGTTTGACAGTGTAGAGACAGAAGTAAATATTTACTCTCCAGTATGAATATGAAAGAAGCAACAGTTAGAACCCTGTATGGAACAACTGATTGGTTCAAGATCGAGAAAGGTATATGACAGGTTGTCTGCTGTCACCCTGCTAGTTTAACCTATATGCTGAGCACTTCATACGAAATGCCAGGCTGGATGAGTTACAAGCTGAAATCAAGATAGGTGGGAGAAACATCAACAACCTCAGATATGTGGATGATACCACTCTAATGGCAGAAAGTGAAGAGGAACTGACGTGAAGAGCTGACTCATTCGAAAAGACCCTGATGCTGGGAAAGATTGAGAGCAGGAGGAGAAGGGGATGACAGAGGATGAGATGGATGTTATCATCGACTCAACGGACATGGGTTTGGGCAAACTCCAGGAGTTGGTGATAGACAGGGAGGCCTGGCGTGCTGCCGTTCATGGGGTTGCAGAGAGTCAGACACAACTGGGTGACTGAACAACAACAATAATGAACATGCAAAGAAATAGAGGAAAACAACAGAAAGGGTAATACTAGAGATCTATTCAAGAAAACTGGAAATATCAAAGGAATATTTCATCCAAAGATGGGCATAATAAAGGACAGAAATGGTAAAGACCTAATAGAAGCAGAAGAGATAAAGACGAGATGGAAAGAATACACAGAAGAACTGTATAAAAAGATCTTAATGACTCAGATAACCATGATGGTGCAGTCTCTCACTCAGAGCCAGACATTCCGGAGTGTGAAGTCAAGTGGGCCTTAGGAAGCACTGCTACCAGTAAAGCTAGTGGAGATGATGGAATTCCAGCAGAGCTATTTAAAATCCTAAAAGATGATGCTATTAAAGTGCTGCATTCAGTGTCAGTAAATTTGAAAATCCCAGCAGTGGCTTCAGGACTGGAAAAGATTAGTTTTCATCCCAATTCCCAAGAAGGGCAGTACTAAAGAATGTTCAAACCACCAGACAATTGCACTCATCTCCTATGCTAGTAAAGTTATGCTCAAAATCCTCTAAGCTAGGCTTCTGCACTATGTGAACCGAAAACTTTCAGATGTTCCAGCTGAGTTTAGAAAAGGCAGAGGAACCAGAGATCAAATTGCCAACATATGCTGGATAATAGAGAAAGCAAGGGAATTCCAGAAAAACATCTACCTCTGCTTCATTGACTACATTAGAGCCTTTGACTGGAAGGATCATAACAAACTATGGAAAACTCTTAAAGAGATGGAAATACCAGACCATCTTACTGGTCTCCTGAGAAACCTCAATGCCGGTCAAAATGCAACAGTTAGAACTCTGTATGAAACAACTGATTGGTTCAGGATTGAGAAAGGAGTATGACAAGTCTGTTTATTATCACCCTGTTTATTTAACTTATACACAGAGCACATCATGCAAAATGTTCGGCTAGATGAGTCATAAGCTGGAATCAAGATCACTGGGAGAAATATCAACAACCTCAGATATGCAGATGATACCACTCTAATGGCAGAAAGTGAAAGGAATTAAAGAGCTCCTTGATGAGTGTGAAGGAGGAGAGTGAAAAAGCTGGCTTAAAACTCAGTATTAAAAAAATTAAGATCATGGCATCTGGTTCCATCACTTCATGGCAAATACAAAGGGAAAAGGTGGAAGCAGTGACAGATTTCCTATTCTTGGACTCTAAGATCACTGCAGATGGTGACTGCAGCCATGAAATTAGAAGATGATTGTTTCTTGGCAGGAAAGCTATGACAAATCTAAACAGTGTATTAAAAAGCAAAGACATCTGTTTGCTGACAAAGGTCTGCATAGTCAAGGCTATGGTCTTTCCAGTAATCATGTACAGATATGCTGCTGTTGCTACTGCTGCTAAGTTGCTTCAGTCGTGTCCAACACTGTGCGACCCATAGATGGCAGCCCACCAGGCTCCCCCATCCCTGGGATTCTCCAGGCAAGAACACTGGAGTGGGTTGCCATTTCCTTCTCCAATGCATGAAAGTGGAAAGTGAAAGGGAAGTTGCTCAATCGTGTCTGACTCCTAGCGACACCATGGACTGCAGCCCACCAGGCTCCTCCATCCATGGGATTTTCCAGGCAAGAGTACTGGAGTGGGGTGCCATTTACAGAAGACCAAAAGGCACATGAACAGATGCTCAACAATGCTAATTATTAGAGACATACAAATCAAAACTACAATAAGATATCACTTCACACTAATCCAAATGGCCATCATAAAAAAATCTACAAATAAAAAAATGCTGGAAAGAGTGTGGAGAAAAGGGAACTCTCCTCTACTGTTGGCAGGAATATAAATTGGTACAGCCACTATGGAGAACAGTATAGAGGTTCCTTAAAAAGCTAAAAATAGAGCTACCATACAACCCTACAATCCCACTCCTAGGCATATCAGTTCAGTTCAGTCACTAAGTCATGTCCGACTCTCTGCGACCCCATGAACTGCAGCACGCCAGGCCTCCCTGTCCATCACCAACTCCTGGAGCCCACTCAAACCTATGTCCATTGAGTTGGTGATGCCATCCAACCATCTCATCCTCTGTCATCTCCTTCTTCTCCTACCCTCAATCTTTCCCAGCGTCAGGGTCTTTTGAAATGAGGCAGCTCTTTGCATCAGGTGGCCAAAGTATTGGAGTTTCAGCTTCAACATCAGTCCCTCCAATGAACACCCAGGACTGATCTCCTTTAGGATGGACTGGTTGGATCTCCTTGCAGTCCAGGGGACTCTAACAGTCTTCTCCAACACCACAGTTCAAAAGCATCACTTCTTTGGTGCTCAGCTTTCTTTATAGTCCAACTCTTACATCCATACATGATTACTGGAAAAACCATAGCCTTGACTAGACAGACCTTTGTTGACAAAGTAATGTCTCTTGCTTTTTAATATGCTATCTAGGTTGGTCATAACTTTCCTTCCAAGGAGTAAGAGTCTTTTAATTTCATGGCTGCAATCACCATCTGCAGGGATTTTGGAGCCCCCAAAATAAAGTCAGTCACTGTTTCCCCATTTGCCATGAAGTGATGGGACCGGATGCCATGATCTTCGTTTTCTGAATGTTGAGTTTTAAGCCAACTTTTTCACTCTTCTCTTTCATTTTCATCAAGAGGCTCTTTAGTTCTTCTTTACTTTCTGCCATAAGGGTGGTGTCATCTGGGTATCTGAGGTTACTGATATTTCTCCTGGAAATCTTGATTCCAGCTTGTGCTTCCTCCAGCCCAGCATTTCTCATGACGTACTCTGCATGTAAGTTAAATAAACAGGGTGACAATATACAGCCTTGATATACTCATTTTCCTATTTGGAACCAGTCTGTTGTTCCATGTCCAGTTTAACTGTTGCTTTCTGACCTGCATACAGGTTTCTCAAGAGGCAGGTCAGGTGGTCTGGTATTCCTATCTCCTTCAGAATTTTCCACAGTTTATTTATATCTGGAGAAAAACATGGTTCAAAAGGATCCATGCACCCCAATGTTCACTGCAACACTGTTTACAATAGCCAAGACATGGAAGCAACCTAAATGTCCATTGACAGAGGAGTGGATGAAAATGTGGTACATATATACATACAATGGAATATCACTCAGATATTGAGAAAAATGAAATAATATCATTTGCAGCAGTATGTATGGACCTAGAGACTGTCATACTGAATGAAGTAAGTCAGAAAGAGAAGGAGAATTATCATGACATCACTTATATGTAGAATCTAAAAAGAAATGATACAAATGATCTCCTTTACAAAACAGACTTACAAACTTAGGGAATGAACTTATGGTTGTCAGAGGGGGAGGAATTTGGATAAGGGATAGTGAGGGAGTTTTGGATCGATGTGTACATATTGCTGTATTTATGGATAACCAACAGAAAGAGAAGGCAATGGCATCCCACTCCAGTACTCTTGCCTGGAGAATCCCATGGATGGAGGAGCCTGGTGGGCTGCAGTCCACGGGGTCGCTAAGAGTCGGACACGACTGAGTGACTTCACTTTCAATTTTCACTTTCATGCATTGGAGAAGGAAATGGCAACCCACTCCAGTGTTCTTGCCTGGAGAATCCCAGGGACGAGGGAACCTGGTGAGCTGTCTATGGGGTCACATATAGTCAGACATGATTGAAGTGACTTAGCAGCAGCAACAAAGTCCTACTGTATAGCAAAGGGAACTCTGCTCAGTGTCATGCGGCAGCCTGGATGGGAAGGGAGTTTTGGGGAGAATGGATACATGTATATATATGGCTGAGCCCCTTTGCTGTCTACCGGAAACTATCACATTTTTAATCAGCTTTACTTCAATATAAAATAGTTTTTAAAATGCTATGAACATTCTTGCTGCAACTTCTTTTGTATGGACATGTGTATTTCTCTTGGAAGAATATCTAAATGAAGTGTTTCTGGGATGTTAGGGAAATTAAAACAGAGGAAGTCTTGTCCAGGCTTCAAAGCAGGAGAGCAGGCTTCTGACTTTGCTTCTAATCTGCCGGATTCCGAGCCTGTCTGCAAGCACAGCAAATCAAGTAGTACTTCAGAAAAGAAAGGGGGTGAGTCGTGGAATTCTTGAGCCCCTGGAGGTCTGGCCAATTGCTTGGGGTTTAACGAAATCCTATGACTCACATGGTGACACAAACAGCATTGTGAAAATGTTATAGTAAAACCAGAGCTGCATTTTTTCCATGTAAACTGATACCATCAGTTTGTGGCCTGGGATTATAAGTGGGAGCCCTGGAAAGGGCAATTTGTAGTCTCATTTGTGGAGTGGATACACTGCCCTTCTCCTAATTGGGACTCCAGATTGCTGACTTCCCAGCACATTGCTTAAGTCTGGATGTTGGTCGGCCCAATTTGCTGACGTATGTGCTATTACTCTTCTCTGTTGTTTCTATTTCTCTTTTCTTTTAATGATTGCATATTGAAATTAAGTTAAATAATCCTCTTTTAAATATTGAAATTGTTTATTTGTACGTAACAAGTGTTTTTCTTAATTAAGCAATCCTTTGAATCTGAAATGAAAGTAAAACTTCCAGAAAAACATGGGAACAGAAGGATATTTATGTAAATTTATGTTTAAATGTATAAGTAATCATCAAATCAAAATGATTATAACATTTACATCCCCGGATGACAGTTATGGTTTTGTCCACATCTTCACCAAGATTTGATATTTTCAGACTTTGCACTTTTAGCCATGCTACTGAGTGGAGAGGTATCTCAATGTAGTTTTAATATATATAATGATATTGAACACTTTTTATGTGTTACTGGCCATTACTCTATCTTTCTCTCTCTGAAGTGTATTTAAGCTTTTGCCTGTTTTAAAAATGGGTGTTTCAGTTTTTAGTACTGAGTTATAGGAGTTTATTATATATTCTGGAGACAGTCTTTGTCAGATATCTTTTGTAACTACTTTTTCCATTGTAACTTGCCTTGCTACTTACTTATGGTATATTTCATGAGAACACTTTTTAATGTTGTTAAAAAGTTGTTTTAACAAATTGTAAAGTTGTTTTAAAAGTTATATTTTATAGTTATCCATAAAAACAGCAAAGTTGTTATCATTGTATTTTTACTTATTTCTTTCTGTGTCATATTTAGAAAACCTTTGCTTACTATCATGTCACAGGATATTCTCATGTATTCTCATATTCTCATGTATTTTCTTATAAAATGTTATAGTTTTAGTTCATTTGGTTTGATCTAGGGTCCAACGCAAATTAATTTTTGTGTATATTGTGATGTAAGGATTGCAGGCTTTTTCGCGACATAGATATCCAGTTGCTTCAGCACTATTTATTAAAATGATATTCCTTTTCCCATTGAACTGCTCTAGTGTTCTTAAAAAAAATAATTTGCCCATATAAGATGGGTTTGTTTTAGGTATCTCAATTCAGTTACATTTATCTATACATGTATGCAGCTTATTGTTTTGCCTCTGCCATACTATCTTATTTGCAGTAAAAAACAGTTTGATAGTAAATCTTAAAGTCTTCCAGGTTTGACTTTTTCACACAGCTCAAGATATTCTGAAATGTGTATACTGAAGTAGCCACCTTGCAAATCAAGATATACTGTTACTTAACTCTTCTCATTTAATTGCAGGATACATGCCTTCACATATTATAGCTGACCTATTAGCCAACAATCCTCTATTGCAGCCTCCAAAGAAAAATCTCTAGTTACCTCCAGAGCTGATTGAGAGACAAAATACCTGTAACATTCAACAATGAATCTGAGTTTTTCTTGGAGAAAAATAAAGTTTGTTTTCCTTATGAACATGAATACAATGTTTGCTATGCAATTTTCTTTATTTTTGGCTGTGCTGGGTCTTTGTTGCCCTGAGGGTTTTTCTCTAGCTGTGGTGAATGGGGGCTACTCTCTAGTTGAGGTGCACGGGCTTCTAACTGTGGTGGCTTCTCTTGTTGCAGAGCATGAGCTGTAGATCCGGCTGGCTTCAGTAGTTGTGGTGCATGGGCTCTAGAGCACAGGCTCAATAGTTATGGTGCACAGGTTTACTTGCTCCCCAGCATGTGGGATCTTCCTGAATCAGGAATCGAACCAGTGTCTCCTGCATTGGCAGGTGGATTCTTTACCACTGAGCCACCAGGGAAGCCCCTGTAATTTTCTATTCTTTGTAGGGAGAGTCCCTCGGAGGACTTCTATCCTAACTTACTAGGCTGATTGTTGAGTTTGGGGTTGCAAATTAAAGGCTGAAGTAGAATTTACTTTTATGGTATAGAAAAGATGATGGGAAGATGCTGAGGAAAGTCTTAGGGAAGAGTAAGCTGGAACTAGAAAGTTGGTATTAGGTTCTTGAAGTGGTGGACAGATTTCACTAAATGAGGAGTTAGATGCTACCTATCCAAAGGGGGAAAAATACTGATGGAAAAAATAATATTAAAAGTCATTTTATTAGGTCTTGTCACTTATATATCATCTTTCCTTTTCGTTTTTGTAAAACAGGCATAAAGGGGGGCCTCAAGTGTTTGTTACATAACTTCTGGAATGTGTATGTCCATTTAAAACTACTAAAATTAAAATATTCATTGTGAACGTCCTAGATTTTTCTGAAGTTCCAGTAACAGTGCATTTAAAGTAGGCCCAACCTAACGGACCAGAGAAGGCACTGGCGACCCACTCCAGTACTCTTGCCTGGAGAATCCCATGGGCAGAGGAGCCTGGTGGGCTGCAGTCCATGGGGTTGCAAAGAGTCTGACACGACTGAGCAACTTCACTTTCACTTTTCCCTTTCATGGATTGGAGAAGGAAATGGCAACCCACTCCAGTGTTCTTGCCTGGAGAATCCCAGGGATGGGAGAGCCTGGTGGGCTGCTGTCTATGGGGTCGCACAGAGTTGGACACGACTGAGTGACTTAGCAGCAGCAGCAACCTAACAGACAAACCTACCTGGCTGAAGTGTTGTTTCTGGGTGGGTGTCATTAACAGTAGTTGCTTTCCCTAGTGTACCGGTTTTCGTAGATCCCGCACACCTGAAATCTGTCAAAACCCACCATAAACCGTTTCCTCTGCTAAGAGATTTTAAAGTAGTACTCTTGCCCCAAGTAAGTGAACTTTAAAAGTAGATGGTTCTGTTGCATCCTTGGAATCTATCCGAAGCCAAGGGGGAGAAGTTCAAGTGCTACGAGAGAAGTTCAAATGCTGCCCATCAGGGGAGGAAGAGGGGCTGCTTACTCACTGGTGGCCGGGCCCAAGTTGTCTGCTTTGGCTCCAGCTGCTAACGGGGACTCCACCCCCTTCACCAGCGCCAGGAGAACCTGGTCCCTGCAGACACCGACTTCATCTTCAGGGTGCTTTTAAATGAGGAAATCACCGAAGATTTCTTATCCCTTAACGTATTTCCACCCCTCCCTCTGTCTCAAGATCAGTTTTGGATCCTGACTGGACAGGACTTTAGAGGAGGCCACCCTTCTCCTACCGGTCTCCTCCTGCCCGGACGTTAATGCCGGTAGGGTCAGAACAAGGCGGGCAGCGAGTGCCAGAGAACAACAAAGTCGCCGTTTGCGCACGCGCACACCTGCGCCTCGCAAGCTCCAAGCTTCTCTGCCAGCGCTGCGTGAGGCTTCAGATCCTGTTGGAAGAGGGAGATTTTGACCCGTGGAGCCAGAAGAGCTTCAGTCCAGTTCAGTTCAGTCGCTCAGTCCAGTCTGACTCTTTGAGACCCCATGAATCGCAGCACGCCAGGCCTCCCTGTCCATCACCAACTCCTGGAGTTCACCCAAACTCATGTCCATTGAGTCGGTTATGCCATCTAACCATCTCATCCTTGGTCGTCCCCTTTTCCTCCTGCCCCCAATCTTTCCCAGCATCAGAGTCTTTTCAAATGAGTCAGCCCTCGCATCAGGTGGCCAAAATATTGCAGTTTCAGCTTTAGCATCATTTCTTCCAATGAACACCCAGAACTGATCTCCTTTAGGATGGACTGGTTGGATCTCCTTGCAGTCCAAGGGACCCTCAAGAGTCTTCTCCCACATCACAGTTCAAAAGCATCAATTCTTCGGCTCTCAGCCTTCTTTATGTTCCAACTCTCACATCCATATGTGACTACTGTAAAAACCATAGCTTTGACTAGATGGACCTTTGTTGGCAAAGTAATGTCTGCTTTTTAATATGCTGTCTAGGTTCATCATAGCTTTTCTTTCAAGGAGCAAGCCTCTTTTAATTTCATGGTTGCAGTCACCATCTGTAGTGATTTTGGAGCCCCCCAAAATAAAGTCTGTCATTGTTTCCACTGTTTCCCCATTTGTTTGCCATGAAGTGATGGGACCGGATTCCATGATCTTAGTTTTCCGAATGTTGAGCTTTAAGCCAACATTTTTACTCTCCTCTTTCACTTTCATTAAGAGACTCTCTAGTTCTTCTTCGCTTTTGGCATTGGAGTGGTGTCATCTGCATATCTGAGGTTATTGATATTTCTCCCAGCAATCCTGATTCTAGTTTGTGCTTCATTGTGCTTCCAGTCCAGCATTTCTCGTGATGTACTCTGCATATATAAATGAGCATGGTGACAATATACAGCTGTCCTTTCTTGATTTGGAACCAGTCTCTTGTTCCATGTCCCATTCAAACTGTTGCTTCTAGACCTGCATACAGGTTTCTCACGAGGCAGGTCAGGTGGTCTGGTATTCCCATCTCTTGAAGAATTTTCCACAGTTTTTTTTTGTGATCCACACAGTCAAAGGCTTTGGCATGGTCAATGAAGCAGAAGTAGACATTTTTCTGGAACTCTCTTGTTTTTTAGATGATCCAATGTATGCTGGAAATTTGATCTCTGGTTCCTCTGCCTTTTCTAAAACCAACTTGAATATCTGGAAGTTCATGGTTCACGTACTGCTGAAGCCTGACTTGGAGAATTATGAGCATTACTTTGCTAGTGTGTGAGATGAGTGCAATTGTGTGGTAGTTTGAACTTTCTTTGGCATTGCCTTTCTTTGGGATTGGAATGAAAGCTGACCTTTCCCAGTCCTGTGGCCACTGCTGAGTTTTCCAGATTTGCTGGCATATTGAGTGTAGCACTTTCACAGCATCATCTTTTAGGATTTGAAATAGCTCAACTGGAATTCCATCACCTCCACTAGCTTTGTTCGTAGTGATGCTTCCTAAGGCCCACTTGACTTCTCATTCCAGGATGTCTGGCTCTAGGTGAGTGGTCACACCAGTGTGATTATCTGGCTCGTGGGGATCTTTTTGTACAGTTCTTCTGTGTATTCTTGCCACCTCTTCTTAATATCTTTTGCTTCTGTTAGGTCCATACTGTTTCTGTCCTTTATTGTGCTCATCTTTGCATGAAATGTTCCCTTGGTATCTCTAATTTTCTTGAAGAGATCTCTAGTCTTTCCCTATTGTTTTCCTCTATTTCTTTGCATTGATCATTGAAGAAGGCTTTCTTATCTCTCCTTGGTGTTCTTTGGAACTCTGCATTCAGATGCTTGTATCTTTCCTTTTCTCCTTTGCCTTTCAATTCTTTTCTTTTCATAGCTGTTTGTAAGGCCTCCTCAGACAACCATTTTCCCTTTTTGCATTTCTTTTTCTTGGGGATGGCCTTGATCACTGCCTCATGTACAATGTCATGTCCATAGTTCTTCAGGCACTCTATCGGATCTAATCCCTTGAATCTATTTCTCACTTCCACTGTATAGTCATAAGGGATTTGATTTAGGTCATACATGAATGGTTTGGTGGTTTTCCCCACTTTCTTCAATTTAAGTCTCAATTTGGCAATAAGGAGTTCATGATCTGAGCCACAGTCAGCTCCCAGTCTTGTTTTTGCTAACCGTAGAGCTTCTCCATCTTTGGCTGAAAAGAATATAGTCAATCTGATTTCGGTATTGACCATCTGGTGATGTCCATGTGTAGAGTCTTCTCTTGTGTTGTTGGAAGAGGGTGTTTTCTATGACCAGTGCATTCTCTTGGCAAAATTGTTAGCCTTTGCCCTACTTCATTCTGTACTCCAAGGCTAAATTTGCCCATTACTTCAGGTATTTCTTGACTTCCTACTTTTGCATTCCAGTCCCCTATAATGAAAAGGACATTTTTGGGGGTGTTAGTTCTAGAAGGTCTTGTAGGTCTTCGTAGAACCATTCAACTTCAGCTTCTTCACCATTATTGGTCAGGGCGTAGACTTGGATTACTGTGATATTGAATGGTTTGCCTTGGAAACAAAGAGAGAGCATTCTGTCATTTTTGAGATTGCATCCAAATACTTCATCTTGGACTCTTTTGTTGACCTTGATGGCTACTCCATTTCTTCTAAGGGATTCTTGCCCACAGTAGTAGATATAATGGTATCTGAGTTAAATTCACCCATTCTGGTACATTTTAATTTGTCAGTTCCTAAAATGTCGATGTTCACTCTTGCCATCTCCTGTTTGACCACTTCCAATTTACCTTGATTCATGGACCTAACATTCCAGGTTCCTATGCAATATTGCTCTTTACAGCATCAGACTTCCATCACCAGTGACATCCATAACTGGATGTTGGTTTTGCTTTGGTTCCATCTCTTCATTCTTTCTGGAGTTAGATCTCCACTGATCTCCAGGAGCATATTGGGCATCTACCAACCTGGGGGAGTTAATCTTTCAGTATCCTATCTTTTGCCTTTTCATACTGTTCATGGGGTTCTCAAGGCAAGAATACTGAAGTGGTTTGCCATTCTCTTCTCCAGTGGACCATGTTTTGTCAGAACTCTCCACCGTGACCTGTCCATCTTGGGTGGCCCTACATGGCATGGCTCATAGTTTCACTGAGTTAGACAAGGCTGTGGTCCATGTGATCAGATTGGTTAATTTTCTGTGATTGTGGTTTTCAGTCTGTCTGCCCTCTGATGGAGAAGGATAAGCGGCTTATGGAAGCTTCTTGATGGGAGAGACTGACTGAGGGGGAAACTGGGTCTTGTCCTGATGGCCAGGGCTATGCTCAGTAAGTCTTTAATCCAATTTTTCTGTTGAAGGGAGGGACTGTGTTCCCTCCCAGTTCTTTGACCTGAGGCCAAACTATGGTGGAGGTAATGAAGATAATGGTGACCTCCTTCAAAAGGTCCCATGGATGCACTACTACACTCAGTGCCCCCGACCCTGCAGCAAGCCACCACCATCCCATGCCTCTGCCAGAGACTCCTGGACACTCACGGGCAAGTCTGGGTCAGTCTCTTGTGAGGTCACTGCTCCTTTCTCCTGGGTCCTGGTGCACACAAGGTTCTGTTTATGCCCTCCCAGAGTCTGTTTCCTCAGTCCTGTGTAAGTTCTGGAGGCTCTGTGGTGGGTTAAGGGCGACCTCCTCCATGAGGGCTTATGCCATACCCAGGTCTACTGCCCAGAGCCCCTGCGGCAGTCTGCTGCTGACCTGTACCTCCTCAGGAGACATCCAAACACAGTTCTGTCTCAATCTCTATTGGGTCTCTGGGTCCTGGTGCGCACCAGGTATGTTTGAGCCCTCTGAGCATCTCTGGCAGGTATGGGGTTTGATTCTAAAGGCGATTTCACCCCTCCTACCTTCCTGCTGGGCCTTCTTCTTTGCCCTTTTGATGACAAGAGGGAAGGAAACAATTTCATGTTGCAGCTAAGCAGTTTTATAGCTTACACAGTCCCTTCTGTGTAAATCTTCTATCTTGTAGGTTAGGTAGGATATAATTCTAATCCAGGAAAGAAATCAGAATCAGAATCAAAATTAGAAAAAAGAGGGGAAAAAGACAGAATCAAGATAGAAATAGTGAAGAGATAAATTTTGGAGTTGGTCGTCTGAGGCTTTAAAATTTTTTTTTCCTGAAAGAGTAAAGGTCAGTGTTATGATCATTATAATAATAGTATGTGTCTGCTTTTTGAGGTTGTTGTTTAGTCATTCAGCCATGTCCGATTCTTTGCAACCCCAGGGACTGTAGCAGGCCAGGCTTCTTCATCCTTCATTATCTCCCTGAGTTTGCTCAAACTTGTGTCCATTGAGTCAGTGATGCCATCCAGCTATCTCATCCTCCGTTGCCCCACCTTTCCTCTTGCCCTCAATCTTTCCCAACATCAGGATCTTTTCCAGTGAGTCAGCTCTTTGCATCAGGTGGCCAAAGTATTGGAGCTTCAGCTTCAGCATCAGTCCTTCCAAAGAATATTCAGGGTTGATTTCCTTTAGGATTGACTTGGTTTGATCTCCTTGCAGTCCAAAGGACTCTCAGGAGTCTTTCTAAATTAATAGGCTTTGATTTATTAGCTGTATGAAGAGTATATGATTTTATTTTTTAGTTCTTTAATCTTTAAAATTATTTATTTATTTTTGTCCATACCTGTTCCCTAACCCACACCCCCTGCATTGGAAGCATGGAGTTTTAACCTCTGGACCACCAGGGAAATCCCAAGAGTAGACTATTTAAAAGAAATATTGATCATTAAAATATTAGCATTGTGATCTTTTAGTGAAGTTCAAATAGTATAGAGGTTTCTTTCTTCAGTTGTCCCTGGGGAAATTAAACTGACTAAAGGAACCTGGGGAGCTCCTCACATGTCGGGATTTAGGACTTTTTGAAAGACAGGAGCTGTGACCTGTAATCATGCTTCTTCTGCTGAGAGGCTAAGCTAGTTCCAGGCTGAGTCATAAACAAGAAAAACAGTCACTACCTTGACCTTGAAGAGCTTTGGCTGTCCTCTGCCCAACACCCAAGACACACATATGCTCTGGCCCACATCTTTTCAGTTACCACCTACATCAACTGGATCTGCATTTGTTCCCACATCTCTTTCTAAACTACAGACCTATACTTTCAACTCACAGCTCCTAATCCACAAGTCGATACCTCATATGTGTCTCAGAGTCACATATGTTAAAACAACACGCCAGCGAGTTCCCTGTCAGCATCACACGCTACCCTCCGCCTCAACACTATGGTCAGACCCAGGTACAGCATGTTACATATGTCCCATGTTTCAGCTGGATCGCTAAAACAATGCCCAGACCTCTCTCCTCCCATCCCTGCCTGGTACATTTACCCTCACCACCATCCAGTCTGTTACCCATACTAGATCTTGCCATCTTTTTGGATAAACTCTCTCATCCTCCCAGCACAGAAATTTATTTCCAGTGTAATTAACAAACAGTGCTTAAATTTATTGGATTCTCTACAGACTCACCTCTGCTTCATTACTATACCCTTCCTCTATCACCTCTTACCTCCATTAGTGTAATTAGATCAAAATGCCCTCCCTACAGCTAGTCTAGTCTATTCAATCCCTTTACCAAATTCTGACTGACCATTCCATGGCATAAATCTGGACATTCCACATCAACCAAGACAGTAGCCAAGCAACAGTAGTCCATCCTCCCTTGATCATTAGGGCCCTGGAGACTGTGGGAGGCTCTGGGAAAAGAACTGCAATAGATCAGCCTCTGGAGATAGTGGGTTCTGGGCTTATGCTGACTTTGAAATATTTACATATTGAGAAGCACAAGTCTCTGACAGGGCTTGGGAATTAGGAAGCAAGGATAAAAATGAGTCACTGTGCTGGTACACCTGACCTGGTTTTTCAATTTCACTGAGTCAGTTTCCTTGCAGCAGGAAAAAAGGCCACCAAAAGGCCCCTGTAATAAGTTCTCTGGAGGAAACATTCTGAAACTTGGTCTTACATGAATTCTCAGTGGTCAGGATTCAGAGGTTGTCTTAGGAGCACATAGGTCTTCCTACAGGGGTAATTTTAGGTTACTCAGGGGAGAATTTTTATCCTTTGGGGGAGCTGAGTTCCACCTACAGTTCTCTTCCATCCCAGACCAAGCTCCAGAAACAGTAGGCTGCTTAATATGCTGGAATCTGTGTGATCACTGATTCCAGGGGTGGACAGGGGGCTCCATTTCTTTGAAGAATCCTGCTAGATAAAGTCCTAGGGCCTGCTGGGGTTGTGGGAGAATGAGTCTCATGAAGTACTGGATGTGTTATGACCTATAGAAGAACACTTTAAGAAGACTAGCACCTCAGTAGGAAGAATCTTATCTCCCACACGAGTGACCTGGGTTTGATTGCAGGCCAAAACAAGTTTTCGTCTTTCTTTCCACCACAGTGGCTTCATTTACTACCTCTACTAAGTCTTTATTGCAAAGGCAATTCTCATTTATGCAAAGATCCAACAGGCAGGGGCAATACAGTCGGCTGAGGAAAGGGAGGGAAAGAATAAATGGCAGTGTTTGGGGAAAGAAATGACTGAATGCTGTGCCTTGGGACTGGGATAGGTCTATCATCATGGAAAGATAAGTGTCTGGTGTGAGTTACATAACTGTTCCTATCGGGTGCATCTTCCAAGGCAGGAAATGAGTTCTGGTGTGTTGCTGGGACATGTAACATTTAGAGCTAAAATCCTTGCCACACTCCTGTGTATCACTTCTGACACCATTACATCACCTACTACCAAATGAGTGGCCTAGAATATGAAGAATACTTTTACTGTGTATTCTGTCTTTGGAAGCTAGCTTTGGAAGAAGATTAGAAGACTTCTCACCCTTGTCATGCCTATAATATTCTGATTTTTCTCTTGTCATGATGCACGTAAATGTACCCACTAGAGATTTCAGGAATATAGAAGGAGGTCTCATCCTATCCTTTGGGTTGCCATTGTATAAACTTTTCTTGAACATCCTATATATTACATTGGACCAGAAAGATGAGGAGTCTGGTCAATAAAGACTTTTTTTCTCAGCAGGTCACTGGCTCAGCTGGTAAAGAATCTGCGTGCAATGTGGGAGACCTGTGTTCAGTTCCTGGGTTGGGAAGATCCCCTGGAGAAGGGAACAGGTACCCACTTCAGTATTCTGGCCTGGAAAATTCCATGGACGGAGGAGACTGTCCATGGAGTCGCAAAGAGTCAGACACGACTGAGGGACTTTCATACAGGTCACCACAACATCTCAAATGGTTACAACTGTACATTAATTTTTGGAACCTACTATCCGAGAAGTCAATTGTTCATTTTGAATGCTAATTATTCACCTTTTCTAACAGTCTATCAGACAATTACAGATAACAGAGGAGTATTCAGGACTTCTGGCTAATTATTAGGTGGGTACAACAAATACAGAACAAAGCTGTTTAGAATAGAGAGAAACTGAAGTGTGGGAGAAGCTCTAGAAGCACTAAAGCCAGTCAAAACCCAATCAGCTTTCACTGACAACCACTCAGTTAATGGCAAAACACCCTGATTTACCACATGGCCACACCTCACGCATGAGTCTGCATCAAGTGATAATGCGGACAGTTCATCTTTCTAAATCTGCCAGCTCAGAAGGCTGAAAGTGCAAGAGAGAGAAAGACCTCTGCTTCTTTGATACATGTACAAGAAACACAGGATGGGAAAATGGGCATCACCAGTCTTGGTGTTCTGAAAAGACACAATTAAGAAGGAAGAAGGGATAATGTTTGAAGTTCAGTGGAGTGGCAGAAGACTGTGTCGTGTTGCTGTGTCCTGCGCTCAGTCATGTCTGACTCTTTGCAACCGTTTGGACTGTAGCCCTCCAGGCTCCTCTGTCCATGGAATTTTCCAAGCAAGAATACTGGAGTGGGTTGCTATTCCTTCTCTAGGGGATCTTTCCAACCCAGGGATCAAACTTGCATCTCTTGCATTGCAGGAGTATTCTTTAAGACTATTCTGGTCCAAATACCTTCTGCTGATGGCCCGGTGATAAGTAAAGTAGTTGGCATCAGAGAAGCCACATAAATGACCATTTGATTCACTATGGGAGGCAGAGACAAAAGAGCAGCTGAAAGCTGGGCAAGAGCAGGCAATAAGTTTGGCACCACCATCCATCCATTCATCTGCATGCCAGAGACATTGTCATCCTGTATTTTTTTTTTTTCCTACAGTCTCCTCTGACTCTGTGGCCAGGCTTAGATCACAAAATGGCTTAGGCCAAAAATGGCTTCTCTTGTGTCAAGAAAGCTATGCCTGGTTTTCTTTTTCCAGGCACCTCCCTACCCTATCTGCTTACTCTGTGAAGTTTTGCAACAGATATTGGTTCCTGGGACATGGAGTTTAAAAGCCAGCATGGCTCCACTGTATCTTATCACCTTACACCTCACTCCAGCTGTCCTGGACTAGAAAGTGAGGGGCAGAGAACCAGGATAATATAACTTGGGTGACAGTGCTGACTGCTGCAAGGACTATTCCCACAGAAGAATGATGCCTGAGGTTGGCTTGGGAGGAAGCTGTAGTTCTTATCTTTTATCTTTCTGAGTAGACTGATGCCATGTGTGGCCTATGAAAGTCTTAGGATTCTGAATGTTTAGTTGCAGCTAAGAACTAGCTAAGAAGGACTGATTCTGAAGCTGAAGCTCCAATACTTTGGCCACCTGATGCAAAGAGCGGCTCATTATAAAAATCCCTGATACTGGGAAAGATTGAAGCCAGGAAGAGAAGGGGACAACAGAGGACAAAGATGGTTGGATAGCATCACCAACTCAATGGACATGAGTTTGAGCAAGCTCCGGGAGATGGTGAAGGACAGGGAAGCCTGGCATGCTGCAGTTCATGGATTCTAAGATTCAGACGTGACTGAGCCACTGAACAACAGCTTTCCTGGTGGCTCAGCAGTAAAGAATCTGTCTATTATGCAGGAGACACAAGTTCAATTTCTGGGTCTGGAAGATCCCCTGGGGAAAGAAATGGCAACCCACTCCAGTATTTTTGCCTGGGAAAGTCCATGGACAGAGGAGCCTAGGGAGCTACAGTCCATAGGGTTGCAGGAGTCAGACACGACTTAGCAACTAAACCATCACCACTACCAAGAAAACTCCCTAAATGAGCAAAATTCTTCCAAATTTTCAATGAAGACAAATTTTTATTGAGGTATAATAGACATAAAACATTATATTAGTTTCAGGTGTCCAATATAATGACTCAATATTTGCATATGTTGCATTATGATCACTGCAAAGTCTAGTTAACATTAATCACATAATTTTTTCTTGTGATGAGAACTTTTAAGATTTACTCTCTTAGGAACTTTCAAATATGCAATACAGTACAATTAACTATAATTGCCATGAAAGTGAAAGCTGCTCAGTCGTGTCCAACTCTTTGTGAGCCAGGCCAGAATTCTCCGAGCCAGAATACTGGAGTGGGTAGCCTTTCCCTTCTCCAGGAGATCTTCCAGAACCCAGATCTCCTGCAATGGAGGTGGATTCTTTACCAGTTGGGCCACAAGCGCAGCCCAAGAATACTGGAGTGGGTAGCCTATACCTGCTCCAGTGGATCTTCCCAACCCAGGAATTGATTTGGGGTCTCCTGCATTGCAGGTGGATTCTTTACAAATTGAGATATGAGGGAAGCCTCATGGTTACCATACTGTATGTTATATCCCAATGGTGTGTTTTATAATTGGAAGTCTGTGCCTTTTGATCTCCTTCACCCATTCTGTTCACCACTCACTACCCACCTCTGGTGACCACCAATCTGTTCTCTGCAACTACAAGAGCCCCTCTTTTTCTTTTAAGATTTTATGTAAAAACCCAAACAACTTTTTTCGCCAGTCCAAAACGTAGAAGTGAGATCACATAGTAGTCTTTCTCCATCAGACTTATTTCACTTAGCATAATGTCCAAGAGGTACATCCATGTTGTTGCAAAGGGCAAGATTTCATATTTTTATGGCTGAATAATATTCCTCTGTGTATGTGTGTATGCTGAATTTTCTTTATCCATTATAGTTTCCACATCCTCAGTTCAGTCACTCAGTCGTGTCCGACTCTCTGTGACCCCATGAATCACAGCACGCCAGGCCTCCCTGTCCATCACCAACTCCCGGAGTTCACTCAAACTTATATCCATCGAGTCAGTGATGCCATCCAGCCATCTCATCCTCCGTCGTTCACTTCTCCTCCTGCCCCCAATCCCTCCCAGCATCAAAGTCTTTTCCAGTGAGTCAACTCTTTCCATGAGGTGGCCAAAGTACTGGAGTTTCAGCTTTAGCATCATTCCTTCCAAAGAAATCCCAGGGCTGATCTCCTTCAGAATCGACTGGTTGGATCTCCTTGCAGTTCAAGGGACTCTCAAGAGTCTTCTCCAACACCATGGTTCCAAAGCATCAATTCTTTGGCGCTCAGCCTTCTTCACAGTCCAACTCTCACATCCATACATGACTACTGGAGAAACCATAGCCTTGACTAGACGGACCTTAGCTGGCAAAGTAATGTCTTCGCTTTTGAATATACTATCTAGGTTGGTCATAACTTTTCTTCCAAAGAGTAAGCGTCTTTTCATTTCATGGCTGCAGTCACCATCTGCAGTGATTTTGGAGCCCAAAAATAAAGTCTGACACTGTTTCCACTGTTTCCCCATCTATTTCCCACGAAGTGATGGGACCAGATGCCATGATCTTCGTTTTCTGAATGTTGAGCTTTAAGCCAACTTTTTCACTTTCCTCTTTCACTTTCATCAAGAGGCTTTTTAGTTGCTCTTCACTTTCTGCCGTAAGGGTGGTGTCATCTGCATATCTGAGGTTATTGATATTTCTCCTGGCAATCTTGATTCCAGAGTTCATCAGGCACTCTATCTATGGAGGTAGCAAAATTGATAGAGGAGTTGAAATTATGCCACCTACCCCTCATGTCCTATGTAGGAGGGAAGTTCTTGCCTTATCTAACCAGTAGATGGAGCTACCAAGATGAAAAATAAATTTTGGTCTGAGTCAATTCTTTTCTGACCCAGCTGCTCCTGAAAATTTGAAAACATTTCACTCTTTTTTTCGTTTTGTGTTTCAATATTGATAGTTTCTTTTGATTTGTCATCAAGTCCACTTTTAAGTCAAATCTTTCAATATTGACAGTTTCATATGGCTCAACATAACAGATTAACCTAATGAAAAAAGTTCAAATTTGCTTATACACTGCTTTATATATATATATGTGTGTGTGTGTGATATATATATATATATATATTTCAAACTTTTCCAATTTACTTCCATTGACATAGTGTAAAAGTATCCTTTTCTTTCATTCTTTCCAACTTGATATCATCAATAATTTTTACAAACGTGAAGAGGAGGTTGTGGGAACTGCTATTTCATAGCTGCTCAGTCAGAAGCACAGGTGAAGTGGGGGCAGTCTGGTGGGACCGAGCCCTGACCATGTGGGTCTACCCTTTGAGTAGTTAGAATCAGAACTGCTTATTGCGGCGGTGGGGGGGGAAATTCATATATCTGGTATCAGAAGTGTCGTGAATAGGGGAAATCATTTTTTTCTTTTAGTATGTATGAAGGGAACAGCACCTGTAAACTCACTTACCTTAGGGAAGAAGGAGAGTGCCACAAATCTGATGCTGGAAATGGCCTTTTCCTACGTGAGTTTTCTGAACTGAACCAACTGCCATCTATTTGAACTAGGATAACATATTCCTAACTGTTGGGGGCCAGTGTGAGGAACTCCGCCCATGGCAAAGGTCATGAGGATAAAGAAGCTTGGCATATGTAAAGGCGTGATCAAGCCTCAGGAGATCCCCTGTTCCCGAGCATCTACCCCCAAACCAGAGTACTTTATAGGGAGCTCTCCCCCATAACCATTTCTCTCAGAGAAGGAGTTAACTTGCAGCTCCAGTTAATAAAAATTCCTGGGCATGACAAGAGTATTTCAGCTTACAAACTCTGAAGGTTCTCTAACCTGCCTGATCAGGTTGTCCAGCCGCATGTGATTGTTTACAGCCTCCCAGCTGTGAGAGGCATGGGATGCTTTAAAACTTTCTAAATACAGACTCTTTTGAGAAGTTAGAAGATTATTAGTATAGTATTAGTGGGTTAATTAGGAATTATATTGGTGAAAGGTTTTTTCATGTGTCATGCCAATAATTACTGCTAATTCCCTGCCTTGGGTGTGACAAGGGTGCCTCAGGTCAAACCTCTCTGCTGACAGACTAGCTTGTGTGACAATCTCTCAACCATAAACAGCACAGAGAGTTTGGAGTATTAGAATAGGGCTTTTCTCATTTGATTGCCCACAGGCCTTCATATCCTTAGGCACCTGAGAATATATTAATCAATGTATTTGGAATATAGAAAAGGAAATATAGTAGTTTTTGATGTTAGCAATATTAGACCTTTTGAGTTAATGAATTTTCTCTTTTTGTTATAGACTACTGTACTTTATTATAAATCACTGTGTCCTTGCTATGCAAAACTGTAACCTTATCACTATCTTAAGACTAAATAGATTGTAAAGGGAACATTGGTGAAAGGCTTTTCATTTGTTGGACTGATGTTTGCTGCTAAGTCTTCATATTCCCTACCCTTATAATAAATATAACTAGCATATAGGAGAAATAAGTATTAACCTTTAAGCATATAAGAGAATAAGTATTAACCTTTAAGACTAATCATGTTAAACCTTAGGTTAAGTAAATTCCTTTCTTTCACCCTCACCCTATAGGAATGCAACTTTATTTGGAGGGTGGTGCCTGAAAAAAATCACTCCTGGAAAAGTAAGCTTTCTGGTTAACTGACCAGTATCAGAAAGGGCCATAAAATGTCAGCAGACCTCATGGTCAGAAGATGATGTAAAAGCTCATAAGACCTTTGTATAATTTTATATGAAACACCTGATTGTGACAAGGGTCAGGTCTGTTGACCGCCACGTGACTCTGTATTCATCCCTATGTGTAACAAAAGGTATATAAACAAACCTGAAAAATAAAGAAATCGGATCAGTTCCGGAAAGACTGATTCCCTCATGTCGTTCCTTTCTGCTCCCCCAATTTTCTGGCTGAATTCCCATCTGGAGCATGGGTGCCCGCCATTCAGATGGTGAGATCTAGTGGATTGAGTGTAAAGGGGAAGAATATGGTTGTAACTAAGAACGACCTCAATCCTCCCTGAGTTAGCATTTGTCATCTTACTTAAATTGCTCCTAAGAATTTTTTACAGATGTAAATTCTCCTAATGCCTCTCGTGAGCATCATGACATACATTGATCATTAAATATTAGAGACTACTCTCTGCTTTAGTTAAAATTATTGCTCTTTTTTACATGAATTCTGTAGGGAACAAAGTATAATGGAGGCTGGGAAGACTCTTGCAAGCAAGGCTCCCGATCAGGGCTGAATATTCTTGCAAACGAGATCTTCAGCCAAGAATCCTTTGACCCCGTGGAAAAGAACGTTTCTTGCATACAAGGATGTTTCTCTGATTCTTCAAAAGGAACAGACCCAGGGTCAAAATGGATTCTAAGTTGATAAGGAAGTTCCCCAAAACAAAGTCTTAGCTGCAGTAAATAAGTTAAGGTAAAGGTTATCTCGCCCGCGCCTGCGCACCGTATAGTCATTGAATCAGTGTTTTGCAACTTGCCCTGTAGATTGTTGTGCAAAAGATATAAAATAAGGCAGCTGCAAAAAGCAGCAGAATAAGAAGAATAAAGAAAAAGATTAAAACCACTCGGCCGTGTTGGTGTTTCATTCCGTTGCTAGCAGAATTCAAACTTATATCCTCAAATTTTGGAAATTATAGATGCTTACTAGAAAAAAAGTATTTTATCCTTCCAGGTTATGGATCTCTTTCATTCCTCTTCTGTAACAATACTTCTTCCCCCATATTTTCCTGGTCAGTGAAACACATTCACTCATTTTCAAAGCAGCAGCTGTTTTGCTAGAAAGCAGTATTGTAAGGGATGAAGAATGTACTGTTATAATCTACTGATGAGAATATAGAGGAAATCAAACTGCCTGGTTTTGAATCTTGCCTCTACTTTTTATTACCTTGGTCATGTTACCAAATTTCTGTCTGGCTAGTTTTGTTTATCAAATGGAGAGAACAGTTTGTCTACTTGTAGTTTACAGAGAAGATTAAATGAGAAAATACATATCGAGCATGTTTTCCTGGCATATAATAAGCACTCTACAGTTACATGAAATGATGATGATAACAGACAACCTAACAATCTTTCCAAAGTTAATGTACATTTTCTTTGGCAGAGCAATGCTGATTCTAGGAATGCACCTATGGAAAAAACAAGTTGACTGTTTAAAGATAAGATTATTCATTGCAGTGCTGGTCATAACAGTAAAACATTAGAAATAACCTTCATGAAGAGACGTTAGTGAAATAAAGTATGGTACAGCTACACAATGGAAAACTTTGGAGACAAAATAGTATAATAGTTTGGAATACAGACTTTGAGAGTAAACTGGAGTGAGCTGAGGCTTCTTACATCTCTCCCAGAACATCTTGAGTTATTCTTAGACCTTTCTTTCTTGCTTTTCATTCTAACAGTCAGCTATAGATCCATAATAATTTCAAAATCTCAGTGGCATAAAACAGTAAGCATTTATTTCTTACTAGAAGTTTGCAGGCCAGATGGAACAGCTCTACTTCAGGGCTAGGATAGCTCCACCTCACAACAGAGCTAGTTAGCCAGAATATGTTCTTATCATGACAGAAGTATAAGAGGATGAGAAACAATATGTGAAGCTTCCTAAGGCCTAGTTTCAGAATGAACACAAGTCTGTTTCCATCCACATTTCATTGGTCACTGAAAATCACATGGATGAGCCAAAGCCAAGGGTCAGAGAAATACCCCCAGCCTCTCATGAAGCTGTAGAGATGGGGTAGATTCAAGGAGCGATAAGAAATTGGAGCCAGTAATTTAATCTACAACATTATTTGTCATCATTTTTAATTGTCTGTCAGTAAGATTACTACCCAAGTCTCTCTTTGTACTCGTTGAATTCATCCTTGTTTCTGTTTACTTTCATAACAGAATATCTAAAAATTTCTTTGTATCTTGGCAACTCTGACTCAGGAACCAGCTCACTTTGGTGGCATAAGGGCTTCCCATCTGGACTCTGAAACTCCCTCTGAGGGCTATTTCCACCCATATATATGAGTTATTTTTCTTCTCTGTTGTACTCACATTAAACATTGAACTTCCTTGGATTCAGCCAAGATAAATATCCCAAATTCATATTGCTTTTTTAAAAACCAAAATAGGATATTAATCCTGCATGTTTTTCCAGAAGTACAGAGGCTGGTTTGCACAGATGAGTAACTCTTCACATGCCTCATCAACACTGATATAGATAATCTGGATTCAAATGATCAGGTTTTGAAGGCATTAGCCAGTCTTTGAACATTATTTTTTAATGGAGATTTGCCATAGTCTAGCCCCAAGAAACAGAATTGGTGGAGAGAGAATATAATCAGAAGAGAATGTCAAAATTTTACCCCTTCCCTTGGATTCTGTAAATTTCATAAACCCAAAATCCAGAGTGTCATACCGGGGAGATGAGCCTAGAAGTTATGAAAATGAGATCATGCTTTAAGAATTAGGGATGCATTTCCCAGAAAAGGAGCATGATGAAAAGCAGTTTCCTTCCTCTTTTCTAATCTTGACTCCAGAACCCCAAACAGAAACTCTTCAATGTCTTGTGTGTTACAGATTTCACTGTTCCTGTCAGATTGGAGATGTGGCTCATAACAGCTCTGATCCTTGGGGGTAAGTTGGGTTTAAAAGGGGGTAACTAGAAGGCTCTGGCTGTGGGGACTCAGGACTTTCGGCCTTCCTTTGGTATCCTAGGCCAGAACTCATGAGTATGGAGACAACTGTTTCTGTGTTTCCATGGTTTACTCGTGTCTATTGTATCAAAAAACGGGAGGGAAACTCTGAGGTAACAACAAGCCTGGAAGTAGAGTCTCAAAGCCCCACCAATAACCATCTGTAGGGAAAAGTGGGTAAAGAGAAACTCAAGAGACCTAAATTGGTTCCTCAGAGTCCACGTTCATTCTGTCTCCTCAATTCTCCCTTCCTTGTCATCTCCCACTGACCAACTGATGTCTCTGTTCTTTGTCTCTTACAGCTCCAGTTGCTGAGCAAGTGGGTGAGTAACTCAGCTTCTTTTCCTGTCACAGAATGGGTCCCCTTATTCTAAAGAAGAGAGTAGAGGGAGAGGACAGAAAGGAGAAAGATTTATAAATGATCTCAAATTCCCTCTATTCAGAGTATGATGGTGACCAAATCCTGGTTTTTAAGGTTTCTCTGTAAAATTTTCCAAATGCACCCTGATCTCTTGATTAAATGCCTAAAAACTGTGCATATAATAACAAGAAAGGACCAAAATTGCAGAAGCCTAAATGTGGCTCTGCTGTGCTTTCCAATACCCCCACACCATTCCCTTTAGACGAAAACTATGTATTTTTCCTTCTCCTAAGAGAGAACCAAACAGGTACTGAAGGTTTCAAAGTACAGAGCTTGAACCTAGATTTCCAAACAGATGTGAATTAAAGTCTGAGGTTAACCTTCAGAAACAGAAGTACAAGAAGTACAAGAAGATAGGAGAATCGGCTCCAGTGATTTGGGCCTAGTTTAAAACCATGCTTCGTGCTTACCAATGAGACCTAATTTAGTCAGTTATTTCTCAGGAACCCCAAATCTCCAACAGCGAGATGCAGCTTTAATAACATGACTAGAACTCTCTGCTGCAGGATCTGGATGCTCTTAATGGTTAGCTTTTGTAGTTTTCTGCTTGCCTATTTTTAAATCTGAGTATTGATACTGGATGTTTTGTTTTTCATTGTGCTAGCCACATCTTGCCAGTTGCTCAGACTTCCCTTTTGTTCCACTTGATCTTCTTCTTTTCTTTTTAATCCCCAAGCAGACCCCACAAAGGCAGTGATCACCTTGAAGCCTCCATGGGTCAGTGTATTCCAAGAAGAAAATGTAACCTTATTGTGTGAGGGGCCCCATCTGCCTGGGGACACCGCTACACAGTGGTTTCTCAATGGCACAGCCATCAAGACCCTAGCCTCCAGATACAGTATTAATGGTGCTACATTTGATGACAGTGGTGAATACAAGTGCCAGACAGGCCTCTCAATGCCAAGTGACCCAGTACAGCTAGAAATCCACAGTGGTAAGTATGGCAAGGAACACGAGGGCTAGAAATCAGAAGGTCTTCACTGGTGTTTTCTCCTTCCTGGATGCCGTGTGTGTGTGTGTGTGTGTGTGTGTGTGTGTGTGTGTGTGTCTGTGTGTGTGTGTGTATACCGATTTATCTGAGTATGCGTCTCAGCTCTATGTGTCTACCAGGTAAAAGTCAAGATACTCAAAGCATAACATTAGGGTTCTTAAATTGTGCCCTAACACCTCAACTAGGGCAGCTCTTAGGGTCTAAGTTTTAATCTATATACCCTACTAAGACTTTATTTTTCAAAATTATCTCGTTCTGTTGAAAAAAGTTATGCCTGCACACATAGTAAATAGTAATTCAGGGAAATGAACAATCACATTTCCTTCCCACCCAAACCCCAAGTCCTGCAGTTATCTTCCACAAAAACGAAATTGTTAATGTATATAAACTCCCAAGTCTTGCAGTTACCTTCCACAAAAGTGAAACTGTTAGTATATATACATTTGTTTTTAAAAGTGGTTGATAGAATACTCCATATACGATCTTACACCTTACTTTATTCACTTAAAATACTTTGGCTGTCTGTTTATATCAATAGAAGTCTACTTCCAACTTTTATAATTAAGTTAACCATTATATTAGTAAACTGCTACTGTGCTTCCATTCTTTTGCTTTTACAACCAGTGCCTGCAGTCAACATCTTTATACACATAGTCTGGGGCACACTTCTCAGTAATATTGGCAATATAGTATTCTGGACATGAAATTACTGTGCGACTTTGAGAATTAAAAACTTTGCTGAATAGAAGCAGAGAAAACAATCTCCATCCACTTAAATCTGTAAGAGGTTCCGACTTATCAAGAAATGGAGACTGTAGTATTTCTTAGGGCAAAATGTTTCATTATTCAGGACAAATCATTCGGTTGGGTGATTCAGTTATTCAAAAGCAATGTTAAAACTTCTTTGTAATTATTAATCAAAAGTTAACTCATACTGGAGGCAGAATTTGTAGACAAGGGTGCTTTTGGAGAAAATGTGCTTTAGCCAAGGAAATATTGAGAATGTCAGAGCAAATGCTAGGTGTTCCTTATGTGTCTCGTAAGACTCCGAGACTCAGTTCCTATGTGAGAGAGGTAAGGGAAGCTGACAGAACTGTCTCAACATGAGATTTTGTATAATTCAAGCAGAAGCAGAAACATTTCATAGTTCAAATAACAAAAGATGAGCTAGGGCTGGGAAGGGGCCATTTTCTTTGCTTCTGCACAGACTCTTGAACTTCAAGCATTGATGACTTATTGAGAAAAATATCTTTTACATTATTTGTTACAGTATACTATATATCTTTTACATTATATTGAAGGCAATGGCACCCCACTCCAGTACTCTTGCCTGGAAAATCCTATGGATGGAGGAGCCTGGTAGGCTGCAGTATGGGGTCGCAAAGAGTCAGACACAACTGAGCGACTTTACTTTGACTTTTCACTTTCATGCATTGGAGAAGGAAATGGCAACCTACTCCAGTGTTCTTGCCTGGAGAATCCCAGGGACAGGGGAGCCTGGTGGGCTGCTGTCTATGGGGTCATACAGAGTCGGGCACGACTGAAGTGACTCAGCAGCAGTTGGGCTTCCCTGATAGCTCAGTTGGTAAAGAATACACCGGCAATGCGGGAGACCTGGGTTCCATCCCTGGGTTGGGAAGATTCCCTGTAGAAGGGAAAGGCTGCCCACTCCAGTATTCTGGCCTGGAGAATTCCATGGACTATAGAGTCCAAGGGGTCACAAAGAGTCAGACATGACTAAGTGACTTTACATATATTATATACATTATATTTTAATGTAAAACTTTTATTGAAGTATATCTTGTGTGCTTGCAAGCTAAGTTGCTTCAGTCATGCCCAACTCTTTGTGACCCTATTGATCATAGCCAGAACATTTCTAGAATCACTTGTCACTACCCTCAGCACTGAATTCTAATACTGTGTATGTGCTCAGTTTCTCAGTCCAACATTTTTATACATGTCTTTTACTGTTGTTTTAGTTTCTAAATTGTGTCTAATTCATGTGATTCTTTGTATATTCTGGATGTAATAGGTAGCATTTTGGTCAAAATTTGTGTTAAATCTGGTATCAGTTCCTTGATGTGTGTTGAAAATTACTTTGTGGCCTACTATGTGCTCATTTTTTAATCACTGTTGCATGTGTGGATGTGAATTTTCTTTTTTAAGGTACATCATTCTATAAATCCTGAAGTCAAGTCTATTAATTGTATCATTCAAATATTTATATCTTTATTAGTAGTTTTGACAGTTTCTGATGGAAGCATGTTAAAATTTCCCACTGTGTGTGTGGATGCAGAAAGCAAAGGTATCTGTGTGTTTGGGCAGTGCAGTCTTTGAGCACCTTTTGGCTGGGAATGAAAATACGGGAAAAAAGAATGTTCATTCTATTTAGAAACTCTATGGCAGCATCCTGGACTGTCAAAGCCATACACCATATAGCATGGAACATCTGCCTTCCATTCTTAGATATGTTCTGGAGGGAGGAAATGCACTATTATCTCTTTTCCTCTTTCGTCCTTTAAGAACCTCATCCTCATTTAGCCAAGCCAACTGCCCCAAGGGAGATAAAATAAAGTAGGCCTTTTGGGGTATGTATAGAAATGAACATCAAAAGGGAGGGCCCATTTGATTTGGAGTTTATTTTTACCAGCTATGTCACTGATTTGCACATACGTGAGTATTCCTATCAATTTAGAAGCATATATATATATATACACATACATACACACACTTACATATACTTGTTATTCTTTGTGTTTGTCTTAGTATGTGTGATACCATTAACAAATTAGTCAGGAGTTAGAATGTATTAGTTTTTTATTGCTGTGTAACAAATTGCCATAACTTTAGCAGCCTAAAACAATATACATTTATTATCTTTCCATGGGTCAGGAGTCTTGGCACAGCTTGGTTGGTGCTCTGCTGAGGCTGCAGTCAGGGTGTTGACTCGGTTATGTTCTTCCCGGCAGCTCTTCCGAACTCCCATGATCATTAGAAGGATTCAGCTTCTTGCGGTTGTAGAATGAGGTTCCCGTCATTTTACTGGCTGTCAGCTGGAAGCCAGTCTCATTTCCTGAAGACCCCCTCCTTTGTGGCCCTCACACAGGCCCTCTCACAACATGTCAGCTCACTTCTTCAAGGCTGGCAGGGGCTTCCTGCAGCCCAGTCAGCTAAGACAACCTCATATAATGTAACATCAGCATAGGAGGGGCATTTCAGAACTTTGGCCATATTCTGTTGACTGGAAGTAAGTCATAGGTTCCAGCCACATGCAGGAGTGTGACTCACTGCGGGCATTTTAAAATGCTGCCTACCACACAGAGTAAGCTGATTTGTCCCAACCAACTTCTAAGACTTGGAAAGAAAAAGTAAGAAGGAGATGCCGGTAAAGATTACTTTTCTTCCTAGCAAAGCTAAAGATATTCGAGGAACAGAAGACAGACCTTAAATTCAACAGAGTTCTAAAGTTGGAACGTTACAAACTGAAAAAATATAAACTCACAGGATCCAGCTTTGGCTTTCTTGTACCTCTGCCACCATATACACACATTTTGTGCCCATATTTTCCAGATTGGCTAATACTCCAGGTCTCTAGCAGAGTCTTCACAGAAGGGGACCCTCTGGTCTTGAGGTGTCATGCATGGAAGAATATGAGGGTGTACAAAATGCTTTTCTACAAAGATGGCAAGCCCTTTAGGTTTTCTCATCAGGATTCTGAATTCACCATTCTGAAAACCAACCTGAGTCACAATGGCATCTATCACTGCTCGGGCGAGAGAAGGCGTCGCTACACATCTGCAGGAGTATCTATCACTATAAAAGGTACTATATCTAAATAGTCATAGAGCTATTAGTTATAAGAACCAGAAAAACCATCATAAATTATCACTTCAATTTGCAAGTGAAGAAACTGAACTCCAGAGAGGTTAACTGCCTTATGAAGGCCACACAATGGCCAGTGACTGGGTTGGGAGCAGAACTGAGGTCTTTTGGGTCCCTGTCCATTGCTCTTTCCAGTATACCACAGTGTCCCATCACTAATTTCAGGAGCTAACGTCAAGGCCATGCCATAGTGAGAATCCACTTCAACCATTTTATTTTAGTGGCAAGGAATAGAGATGCACTCAAGGTAGGTAGGAAGATTATTAGAAAATAACTCAATGAAACTTCACAAAAATTCCATAGTGAGGAAGATATTAGGATGTGGTTATACTTTCCATCTATCTCCTAGGGACCACGTGGCCTCTCTGGTTCCACTTCCCTCTGAACATCTGCTAATTAAGTAGTTCCCTCTGTCTTAGTTTGCATGTGGCTCTTGATATAATTCTTTCATGGCCTTTATCTTAGTAGTCATAACCACTAGCAACTTCTGTGTGTCTGAAAAATAGTTCATTCCTATGGGAAAAAAAAAATTATTGTCCCAGATTATCTCTTTCTGTCTTTTTGACTGCATCGCACAACTTGAGAGATCTTACTTCCCTGACCGGGATCAAACCCTGCCCCCACTTGCAGTGGAAGCACTGAGTCCAAACCACTGGATCTCCAGGGAATTCCCCTCAGATTATCTTTTGAGTCAGAAACACAAGTAATGAGTCACTGAACTGGCTGGGGGTGGGGTGTCAGTGTCCACTCCCAGTTAAACATTACCAGAGAGTCCTATAATAAATGACATGGCTAGTCAGTGAAGCATGAACTACGTGGAGGTATTCTCCCCAGAAGAATATGGTCAAGCTGGTAACTGCAAGTATGTCTATGAGGAAATCCTAAGAATACCTCTCTGCTGGAAGTGGGGAAACTGTCTTATAGATGTATTCTCTAGGGGCAGGTTTCCCAAAAGGGGTGTGAGTATATCTTCTGTTAAAAAACAAACAAAAGAACCTTGACACTGATGCAGACCACCCTATCCCTTTCAACTTTTTCTTCAGAGCTATTTCCAGCCCCAGTGCTGAGAACATCCTTCTCATCCCCTCACCAAGATGGGAATCTGGTCAACCTGAGCTGTGAAACAAAGTTGCTGTCAGAGAAGCCTGGTCTGCAGCTTTACTTCTCCTTCTACGTGGGAAACAAGACCCTAGTGAGCAGGACCACATCCTCTGAATACCAGATATTCATTGCTAAAAAGAAGACCCTGGGCTATACTGGTGTGAAGCTGCCACAGAAGATGGAAATCTTATCAAGCGCAGCCTTGAGCTGGAGCTTCCAGTGCTTGGTGAGCGTGAACGAGGGGAACTAACTGATACACAAGGAGACATGCCCTTCCCTCCTCTGGGACTGAGATCTCATGACACTTTTTTCACAGCCTACCCAGGGAAAAAACCATGAACAGGTCTTTGCACTCTTGATTCAAAACTTCACTGTTCTCCTCATAAACTTCCTTAAATGTCCTTTCCTCTCTCTTTCTTCTCTTTCCTTCCTCCATTTATTTCCTGCCTTCTTTTCCTTTCTCTGTATTCTCTCCTGCCTTCTCTCTCTCCCTCTTCTCTCTTCTTCCTTTCTTCCCTCCCTCTTTCACCAATAATCTAATAAAAAATATATTGAATTATTCCTATCTATTTTGTAGGTATGGGGCTATAAAGACACTGGGGTACAGTTTTTTTACTTCAGAGAGCTCACATGGTAGATTGGTGAGATGGGGGTTTTGTGGATTGCACATGAATACCTGCTTGCCCAAGTGTCTATGTATGGCTGAGGTAGAGGGAATATGAGCTCCAGAACAAAGACTCTTTGGGGGAAAATGTTTATCTTCAAACTAAATTCTAATCTTTAAATGGCATAGATAGCAGTTGTTGCTGATACTAGGAAGTAAGTGCACTGGCAAGGCCCTGGCAGTTAGGCTCTTAATTGGAGCCCCTGTCCAAAACCATAGAACCCAGCTCGAGCTACCACCAGCTCCATCCTGCCCCCCAAAGCCCCAGCGTCTCCCTCTGGCACAGACATAGCCAAGTCTCAGCCAACCTTCTCTTCCAAACATAACTCAGCCAGATCCTTCTGGTTTCTAAATAGCATTTATCCTCTGTCATTTTCTGTTACAGGCCTCCAGTCAACAACTCCTGTCTGGTTTCATTTTCTTTTCTATCTGGCAGTGGGGATAATGTTTTTGGTGGACAGTGTTTTATGTATTGTAATACATAAGGAACTACAAAGAAAGAAAATGTGGAATTTAGAAATCTATTTGGACTCTCTGGACTCTGGTCACGGGAAGAAGGTACCTCCTACCTTCAAAAACATAGACAATTAAAAGAAAGCGGAAACATCAGAAACAAGAACAACTGCAAGAAAGGACACTCAAGGAGAAGCCCTGAGAGGGTGGACTGTGGCAGTCATGTGTGGGTGCCCGCAGGTTCAGAGGCCCCTTCCCCTCTTCTCTGTGTAAACCCGAGGCACAAATACCTAAACGCTGACACACCTGAGAACTGCGACTCCCATGGCACCTAACTCTTCAATAAAGCAAATAAATGAGGTTGACTTCAGTGGAAATAAACTGGAAAACTTGGTAACAAGGATGATTTGAAGTGAGACTTACTCTAAAGAAAAAGTTTTTTAAAGTTGGAAGTCAAGTCTAACTTGATTATCCTATTAAAATAATAAATTATTGTTATCAAATTATTATTTATGGGCAAGAATTTGTTTACAGAGACAGGGTGGAAAAGTAAGTGTGTGTATATGTAAGAGAGTAAGATAGAGAAAGAGAGAGGGGAAGGATATGAGGGAGACAAGAGGAAACAGTATAAACAAAAAAAGGAAGAACTATAACCTACAAATGAATCTGGGTGACTGAGAATGAGAGAGTTCATACTTCTTGGTGTCTGGGTGGTCCCTTGATGACTTTTCTGTATTGCATACATCTCAAAGAGATACAAGGAAGTAACTCATGATGAAAAATGGGTGTATCACTTTTGTCCTTTCCTTTGAGGTTTTCTCATAACCTCTCTGTGATCAGAGACTTGCGACTTGAAGCAGATGGAAGAGCACCATAGCCCCCTGCTTCCTTAGTCTGTGGACAATGAGAATGTCCTTCTTCCCTTCATCTTAAGAAAAAAGTACAGTAATTGTCATCTCAACAGAAATATAACTCCAACAGTTGTATTACAAGAAATGGTCATAGATTATCATAGGAGCCTTACTGATTACCCATATTTGGTCTTATGGACTGTGGAAACAGAAATTAGCGTTGCAGGGAATTAGTTCCATAGGAAAGAGGCCCAAAGACCCTCTCTGGAGACACTGTCTGTAGAAGACTCTAGCCTGAGGAATTGGGAATTGAAGCAGGAAGTGACAGTCACACTCAGAGGAGCCAGTTACACTCTACCTTCACTAGGTGGATGGAATTTCAGGAATAGGGCTCCCTGGGGACAGAAAGTTGGAGGCAGACATGGATACAGACCTGGGGGAAATTGTAATGAAGCCAATCATCGTTAACATATCCGGAAGTACTTCCTTCTTCCCCGTGTTTTTCTTTTGTGCTTCCTATCCAGAGTTTTCCATGCTTGTATCTTTGCCACGGTATTTTCTCATATATACTTTAGTGTACTTAAAAATGGATCTGATTCAGTTCATTTCTAGTGTATAGCTGGAAACAGGCTCTTGGGACTCCCAAATGGAGGCACACCTGCCTGGTCTGCAAGCCTTGGTGCTGGGTCTGGTCGAGGTCTGATGCCACCTCCCTCTTTCTCCAGGTGGGTGTACAGCCCTATAGTTTCTCTACAGGGGTTGAGTGCCATCTCCCTAGCACTTGCCCTGTCTCTCTAAGGGCTCACTCCTCTTTATTTTTATTCCATCCAGTGTGGAAACACACAGAAATCACTGGCTCCTACTGGAGAGAGAGGCCCAAAGGACCCATATCCCTTCTTTGTTCACCATCCTCCACCTTTGGTTAAAGCCTATGTATGGGGGACCAGACAACCATGGGAAGGAAAGTGAAAGATTCTCTAGGCCTGCTCTAGAGACAAATCAACAGGCACCCACAGGGAAACTTGACCTCATGGTCTCATATTTTGAATCACTAAATCCAATTTGTTTCAGACATAAAGACAAATGCACTGATCAACTTGAATCTTCACACCAGTTTTCAGTTTGCAGGGAGAGGCACAGCTGAAAAAGTCACAAGATGGTTGCTGACTCCAGCCTCTGGAGCATGCCTGATCACTGGAAAGGAGCCATTCTGCTTCCTGTGGTTTGTGCGCCACCATGCCAGTCTCATGCCCCTCTGTACACTCGAGACGTTTCCCGCAGGCAGTTCTCCAAAATGCCTCTGATTCTTAAAGGCTCCTCTCCTGTGGGAATTAGCATGCAGGGACACCCAGAAGTGCTTTTGTAAAAGCTGACATCAGCTTTTACTTACTGGAGGATATAGTAAGTATGTTTTACCAATTCCCTTCAGAAAGTGCATTGAAAACCAAGTTTAGGCTCCAGATCATGTGCAACAAATTCATTTGGCCACCATCTTGTCAACTAATAATAACTTAATGCATGGATACATATTCAAGATTTATAATCAGATGTATCTTGGTAAACAAACCTAAGTGGTCTTTTACCACCTATAAGAACAAAAATTCTAGTAATTTTACTTAAATCTTTCAGAACTTAATATCATCAGGACAAATCAAAGTCTTACATGTTTTTAACCCAATGCTTTTTTCAGAATAGCTAAGGCTATTTATTGAATATTTAGTATCACATTATCTATTTGTAATAATTTTTATTTTTGAATATATACTCAAATCCAAAATGTACAGAAATCTCCTTCCATCTCAGACTCCAAGCCCTTTGTCTTAGTCTGTTTGTGCTATTATAAATGAATACCATAGGCTGGGTTACTTGTAGACAGCAGAATTTATTTCTCATAGATCAGGAGGCTGGGAAATCCAAGATCAAGGTGCTTACAGACTGATGGTCGACACTGAAATCAGATTGATTATATTCTTTACAGCCAAAGATGGAGAAGCTCTATACAGTCAGCAAAAACAAGACCGGGAGCTGACTGTGGCTCGGATCATGAATTCCTTATTGCTAAATTCAGACTGAAACTGAAGAAAGTGGAGAAAACCAATAGACCACTCAGTATCACCTAAATCAAATCCCTTACGATTATACAGTGGAAGTGAGAAATAGATTAAAGGGATTAGATCTGATAGACAGACTGCATGATGAACTATGGATGGAGGTTCATAACACTGTACAGGAGACAGGAATCAAGACCATCCTCAAGAAAAAGAAATGCAAAAAAGCAAAATGGCTGTCTGAGGAGGGCTTACAAATAACTGTGAAAAGACAAAAAGTGAAAAGCAAAGGAGAAAAGGAAAGATATAGCCATTTGAATGCAGAGTTCCAAAGAATAGCAAGGAGAGATAAGAAAGCCTTCCTCAGTGATCAATGCAAAGAAATAGAGGAAAACAATAGAATGGGAAAGACTAGAGATTTCTTCAAGAAAATTAGATACCAAAGGAACATTTCATGCAAAGATGGGCTCAATAAAGGACAGAAATGGTAGGGACCTAACAGAAACTGTGGCGTTGAAGAAGATTCTTGAGAGTCCCTTGGACTGCAAGGAGATCCAACCAGTCCATTCTGAAGGAGATCAGCCCTGGGTGTTCTTTGGAAGGAATGATGCTAAAGCTGAAACTCCAGTACTTTGGCCACCTCATGTGAAGAGTTGACTCATTGGAAAAGACTCTGATGCTGGGAGGGATTGGGGGCAGGAGGAGAAGGGGACGACAGAGGATGAGATGGCTGGATGGCATCACTGACTCGATGGATGTAAGTTTGAGTGAACTCCGGGAGTTGGTGATGGACAGGGAGGCCTGGCATGCTGCGATTCATGGGGTCGCAGAGTCGGACACGAGTGAGCAACTGAACTGAACAGAAGCAGAAGATATTAAGAAGAGGTGGCAAGAATACACAGATCTGTACAAAAAGATCTTCACAACCCAGATAATCACTATAGTGTGATCACTCACCTAGAGCCAGACATCCTGGAATGTGAAGTCAAGTAGGCCTTAGAAAGCATCACCACGAACAAAGCTAGTGGAGGTGATGGAATTCCAGTGGAGTGTTTCAAATCCTGAAAGATGATGCTGTGAAAGTGCTGCACTCTATATGCCAGAAAATTTGGAAAACTCAGCAGTGGCCACAGGACTGGAAAAGGTCAGCTTTCATTCCAATCCCAAAGAAAGGCAATGCCAAACGATGCTCAAACTATGCGACAACTGCACTCATCTCACACGCTGGTACAGTAATGCTTAAAATTCTCCAAGCCAGGCTTGAGCAATATGTGAACTGTGAACTTCCAGATGTTCAAACTGATTTTAGAGAATGCAAATGAAGCAGAGATCAAATTGCCAACATCCACTGGATCACTGAAACAGCAAGAGAGTTCCAGAAAAACATCTATTTCTGCTTTATTGACTATGCCAAAGCCTTTGACTATGTGGATCACAATAAACTGTGGAAAATTCTGAAAGAGATGAAAATACCAGACCACCTGACATGCCTCTTGAGAAACAGGTACACAGGTCAGGAAGCAACAGTTAGAATTGGACATGGAACAAGAGACTGGTTCCAAATAGGAAAAGGAGTACATCAAGGCTATATAGTGTCACCCTGCTTATTTAACTTATATGCAGAGTACATCATGAGAAACGCTGGGCTGGAGGAAGCACAAGCTGGAATCAAGATTTCCAGGAAATATCAATAACCTCAGATATGCAGATGACACCACCCTTATGGCAGAAAGTAAAGAAGAACTAAAGAGCCTCTGATGAAGGTGAAAGAGGAGAGTGAAAAAGTTGGCTTAAAAGCTCGACATTCAGAAAACTAAGATCATGGCATCCAGTCCCATCACTTCATGGCAGATAGATGGGGAAACAGTGGCAGACTTTATTTTTCTGGGCTCCAAAATCACTGTAGATGGTGACTGCAACCATGAAATTAAAAGATGCTTACTTCTTGGAAGGAAAGTTATGACCAACCTAGAAGCATATTCAAAAACAGACACATTACTTTGCCAACTAAGGTCTGTCTAGTCAAGGCTATGGTTTTTCGAGTAGTCATGTATGGATGTAAGAGTTGGACTATAAAGAAAGCTGAGCGCCGATGAATTGATACTTTTGTACTGTGGTGTTAGAGAAGACTCTTGAGAGTCCCCTGGACTGCAAGGAGATCCAACCAGTCCATCCTAAAGGAAATCAGTCCTGGGTGTTCATTGTAAGGACTGATGTTGAAGTCGAAACTCCAATACTTTGGCCACCTGATGTGAAGAGCTGAATCATTTCAAAAGACCCTGATGCTGGGAAAGATTGAGGGCAGGAGAAGGGGACGACAGAGGATGAGATGCTTGGATAGCATCATCGACTCAATGGACATGAGTTTGGGTGAACTCTGGGAGTTGGTGATGGACAGGGAGGCCTGGAGTGCTGCGGTTCATGGGGTCGCAAAGAGTCAGACACGACTGAGCAACTGAACTGAACTGAACTGAACTGAAGAGCCCTAATCCTGATCTATAGATGACTATTTTCTTTCTGTGTCCTCATATGCAGAGGGGTGAGGGAGCTGTCTGGGGTCTCTTTCCTAAGGGCACTAATAACCACCTATGAGGACTCCACCATCATGACTCAATGACCCCTCACCCCTGGCCTAATACCATTGGCCTAACACCCCTAATACCACCCATAGCCTAATACCCCTTACCTCCTAATACCATCCATCGTGTTGGGAATTAGATTACAACATATGAATTTGGGAAGAAACATGAACACTCAGTACATAGCACCTTCTAATGTCCTTTCCAAAGTTAATTTCTATTGGTTGTTTTCTGTCATCTCAGAGATTTTCATGCTTTCATAGGCAAATGAAAGAAGGCATCCTTTCCTCTATCTCCCTTTGTAAGCAAATGTTGGCATAATATACATACCACTGCACCTGGCCTTTTTCAAATAACTTATTAGGAGCAGCGCTTGCTCCAGAGCTCCTTGGAGGGATCATCAAAGCCTACACTGCAATCTGATTTCTTTTTATGCCCAATCTTATGTCCTCGTTCTTCCTTTCATAAGGGTTCATCCCTAATAATCATCTTGTTGGTGGCTCAGATGGTAAAGCATCTGTCTACAATGCGGAGACCCAGGTTTGATCCCCGGGTCGCGAAGATCCCCTGGAGAAGGAAATGGCACCCCACTCCAGTACTATTCCCTGGAAAATCCCATGGAAGGAGGAAGCCTGGAAGGCTACAGTCCATGGGGTGGCAAAGAGTCAGACACGACTGAGCAACTTCACTTCACTTCACCCGAAACACTGTCTCAGCCTCTGCTTTCAGAAAGTCCAACCTGAGCAGTTTGTAAGTCACTACAACAATTGTAAAGCCTCTGGAGTCTCATAAGATATTCAAATAACATGTTTAGGGACATACTTCTTGTAACAGAGAACAAAACATTAAAAATAATTGTACCACACCTCCATAAGCTTGATATTCCTGTGAATGTTCTTGGTTTAACACCTTCTCAAATTGAATTTTTGAGCTGTCTTATGAAGCAAAAATGTTATCTCTCCCTCTAGCTGTAAGCAAGAGAATATTTTCATTTTTTTCTGATTATACTTTTATGAGTTACACAGGCTTGCATTTTAAAGTCAGAGTTTAGAATTTCACTAGTTAATATTAGACACAAAATGCAAGCCTGGGGACTTCCTGGTGGAGCAGTGGATTAGAATCCTCCTGCCAATGGAGGGGACATGGGTTCGATCCCTGGTCATGGATTCTACATGCTGCGGAGCAACTAAACCCCAGTGCCACGATAATTGAGCTTGTGCTCTAGAGCCCAGGAGCCGCAACTAATGAGCTAATGGGCTGCAACAACTGAAACCTAAAGCCTGTGCCCTGCAACAAGAAAAGCCACCACAATGAGAAGCTTTCACACTGTATGGAAGAGTAGCCCCTACTCACCACAATTAGAGAAAGCCCTTGCAAAGCAACGAAGACCCAGTGCAGCCAAAAATAAATTAATTAAAAAGAAATGTAAGCCTACTAATTTTATTTGCAGAATCAAGAAATGGGTCAATATGATTTTATTCAATACTGGTAAAACAAGCGCTGTACAGCATTTCATTCTACAGTCACCACCACTCCCTATTGTCACACACATGTATTGCCTCACTCACCAGCATAGGTGTCCTCAAAGGCTGTACTAACTCACAGGGATATATAAAGATGTCCTAACAGGTACCTTGGCAATGATAGTTTAAGAGACTCATCCCCTAATCATCAATTTCCATTTGCACCCTTTCATTACATTTGTGCAGCCTAAGAACATGCCTGCTGTAAATGCTGAAGCTGGTTCATCCTTTTAAAGCTCTTCTTTCCCACTCATTCTTCTCCTAGTTTACAAAAGAAAAGCGGGTGAAAGATGGGTAGCTCTCACCTATCCCAAATCATGATACACTACCCCAGGGATTTAAAAAAAAAACAAAAGTCCAAGTGTAGCAAAGAGACAAAAGAACTATTATACAAACCAGAGGTAATTTTTATCTTTCTCTGTCTTATGGGAGTTAGGTGCAAGTCAGGTATTCAAAAACCACTGTTAGCCCATGTTGAGATGTTTTGAATCCTAGTATACTATAGAGGGGTAGGGCAGATTTCACAACAATTTTTATTTGAAGACCTTGCTTCCTTGCATTATTATTTAAAAAAAAAAAAAAAAAAGCTTGGCTCTGTGGCCAAAGTCCTCTGGGAGCAAGGCAAAGAAAGTGCAAGTAAGAAATATTTGATAATAACCTTGTGCATGCTCAGTCACTCAGTCGTGTCTGACTCTGACCCCATGGACTGTAATCCACTAGGCTCCTCTGTCCACAGAGTTTTCCAGGCAAGAATACTGGAGTGGGTTGCCGTTTCCTACCCAAGGGGATCTTCCCAAATTCGGAGATGAAACCCAAATCTCTCACATCTCCTGCACCGGCAGATGAATTCTTTACTACCTGATAACAACAGCAAATTATCTCATCTAGGACAACAAACATGCACAGCCTATACCTAATCTATTCATCTATGAATTAGGCTGTATTCAAATCCATAACATGTTGCTTGGGGGTTTAAACAACTCCCAAATCCCAGCACCTTACACCAATAAAGTTCTGTTGTTCATATTTACTCTAGGGTCAACTGAGAGGGAGGAGAAGGCCAGCTGTTTGTGCCAGAATGAAAAAGAGTTCTGGAACATCTCAAACCAGGAATTAAACGCTCTAGCCCAGAAGTCACAACCAACACTTCAACTTCCAATGCTTGGGTCAGAACTTTGTGTTACACCCGACCACAAAGAGGATGTGAAATCCTAAAGTAAGCAAAAACAAGGAGCTGGAAATACTGTGACAACAGCATAAATGCAATCACAGAGTATTTAAGCTATGCCAAAAGCATGCTGGGAAATACCAACTAATTTCAAAAGAGCCATGTCTCCCTGCATCATCTCAGTAAAGGGAAGGGTTTGATCTTCATTCATCATGACTCAGTCTTGTTTCTTAGTTGAGCAGGCAGCATGACTTAAAAACTTGAAGTCTTTCACTTCTAACAGATTCAACATATCTTCAAGTAAAAAAGCGTGTAGCATATCCTCTGCTGCTGCTGCTAAGTCGCTTCATATCCTCAGTCGTGTGCAATTCTGCAACCCCATGGACTGCAGCCCACCAGGCTCCTCTGTCCATGGGATTCTCCAGGCAAGAATACTGGAGTGGGCTGCCCTGCACTTCTCTAGGGGACCTTCCCAACCAAGGATCAAACCCTAGTCTCCTGCATGGCAGGTAAATTCTTTACCACTGAGCCATTGGAGAAGTTGAAGGCAAATTGGTATTTTAAACCTTCTCTGTTCCAGACTCACATTTAGTACTGATGGGCCTCACTGTGCATCGGGCACATGGATGTGAGAGTTCAGTAACAATTTATGGTGACTGGGGCAGGACGTCTGTGCCCATGGCAGGTTGACCCTGGCCAGGGGCTGCCCCTTCCCAAGTACCCAGCAGCTGCTGGAGTTCATTTTGCTCTGGGGAAATGGAAAGGACTCTCCCTTACAGGCTCCAGCTGCCCCAAGGCACAAGGCTGTTTGGAGCAAAGAAACATCCAGAGCTATGTTCCACATTTGGTGTTGCCTGGAGTAAGTCACTCAAGCTTGCACAAGCTAGGAATTCTGTCCACTCCATTTGGGCTACTTCCTTTGCAGAAAGTGAGCCACTTTGGGTCTGTTCTCTTTTGAGAGCTGGGCTACTCTGGAGACCTCTGGTAGTGGAAGTGCAATTTTAGACTCACTTTCTCTAATTATCTGTCTCTGTGACTGTAGCTTCTTTGTTGTTTCTGTTTTTGTGTGTATCATTTTGGGGTGGGCCACTCTGGTTTGTCCTTCCATAAGTAGGACCACGTTTGTTATTTGCATATTGTATGTTTGTGAATCAGGATTTTCACTGGTTAGTTGAGATGTCTTTGAATAATGGAGCTAGCATGTGATGACACCAGGTATCCTTCCCTATTGAGCTGGGTTTCGCCTGTGGTGGAACATTGGTTGGGATATTCTCTTTGCAATGGGTGGAAGTCTCGTTTTTTTGGTGCTAGGGAACTGTGAATCTTGGAGACCATTTTGCACTGCATTTGCTTGTTTGGTATTTGTAACACCTGGCATTTGATAATAATCAGAGCTCTATTCCATCTTATAGTGCTCCCCCAAGGGTTAAAATAAATTTTTTTTTTTTACACTGCATGGCCATTATATTCTTTAGACTCTGGAGGAGGGGAAAATTTGATCAAGATGAAACTTTTAAATTTCAAAACTGGCCCTTTTTGTATATGCAGTTGGAGAAAGCTGGCTTGATGAAATAGTTTTTTCAAATTCTGACACTGAGAAAATAAAAATACTTCTAGCAGAAAGCATGAAGTTAACTAAGTAAAGTTAACTTATTCCTACTGTTATTTCTGGTTTTGTGTTTGTTGGGTGAATTGCCATGACACATGTAGTCATGATCTCCTGTTTTTCAATTTGCATGTTGTTTGTTATTAATAAGAGGAATCTTGGTTTGAAAAAGTTGAGGAAGTCGTTGAACTTCACCCTTTTGTTTTTGTCCTGCAGGGATTACATTTCTGTTCTTTGTATGTGTTTGTTTCTTTTGTGTATAAGTGTGCCAGCTATGGGAAACTCAGATTTGTTTCCTGAATACAGCTTATTCAGCTGCATTCTCCAGAACTGGACCATTTTTTGGTTATAATACTTCTGAATTAATTTGTAAATGATCTTTATTTAACTGACTCAAAAGTAAGCACTTACAAATTAAATACTTCCTAATATTTAGAAACTTGGCTAAAATGAATTTCAAATCATCATGATCTGGGAAAAATATTCAGTACTGAACTGATACCTGGTATTGAAGCTAGCTTAAGTTTGTTGTTTTGCTAAATGTACCTAGATTTATTAGAGGTCAAATAAGACAGTAAAGAAACTGCCTGCAATGTGGAAGACTTGGGTTTGATCCCTGGGTTGGGAAGATCTCCTGGAGGAGGGCATGGAAACTCACTCTAGTATTCTTGCCTGGAGGGCTACAGTCCATAAGTTTCCAATCAGAAAATGCTGGTATGACAGACAGTTCACAATTACTTGCCTCTTGGTTTTCACTAAAAATTAAGGTGTTTAAGAGTTAAAGATTCTGATCTAAATGTGTAATTAAAGCTACTAAGAATAAAGGAAAAAAATTATCAGCATATAATAGGAAAGTAGGATATATGTGCTGAGTAAAAACAAATGAGGAGTTTTATGCATGCTGAGGCTGAAATTAGATTAAACTTAGGTAAATGGATTTTGCTAATATATGTGGATAACCTGCAAAAAAAAAAAAAAACATGGAGAAATACTATACTATCACTTTAAACTGAAAAAAAAAACAGACTGTAAAATCTTTACATATAATACACAAACATAATTATGCTACAATGTGCACAGAAAAATGACAAGAGGGAAATTCTCCATATCTTAATGCTGACTTTGAGTGGTAAATGATTTTGTTTTCTTCTTTTCCATTTTCTGCATTTATAATATTTATAATAGAAAAAGACAAATATTGGACTAGGAATCAGTCTTGCAGTGACTAACAGCATGGTATGTTTGGAACTGCAAACTTGACATCAGATGCTGGTCTTTTTACTTTAGAAGGGCAGTCATTCCTAAGGCTTAGATCAATTTCCTAAGGAGATCACCATCAGCTTCAGCACTACGCGTCAGTGGTTTCCTCCTGACATATCCACGTGTTATCCTCAAGATTAAGGATTATCAAAGAAAAGGGGGTAATTGCAACAGAGCAGGATGAGCACAGCCCTTAGCAGGTAGCATTGCTGTGCCTCATTACTCTGCACCCTGTTACTAGGCAACAGGTCTTATTCAGCCATTGCTCAGTGCCTCAAGCATGGGCCCTGCCCACAACCAACCAGCTGTCCTGCCCACCAGTAACTGTCAATGAGGGGAGGAAGTGATTCAGTCAAGGGTCCATGGTGTGGTGGTCATCAGGTAGAGAGTGAGGTAAGAGGCAAATGCAGGCCTTCTCCTGGAGGCCTTCCAACCTAGCCTTGGACCAGCAGATGAGCTGGAGAGCCCAGGAGCAAGGCCCTCCACTAGCTGGGGCCCAGACTTTGAGAAGCAGTGAACCTCTCCCTGTCTCTGTGACCCACTAGCAGTGGCCGTCTGTATGAGTCACAGTCTGTGAGACCTGGTCTCCCGGTTGGATGACCTGAGGAGCCTGAGGGCCACTTGGGTTGGATGCCTGGCTCCCTCAGGGATGACAGCTGGGCAGGATATGGGAACCTGGCCCAGAAGGAGTTGCCAATTGAGATCTGCCTCCTCTTAGCCAGTACTGGGACCTTGGAAGGTAAAAGTTGTGCCTTGGGACTTTGCCCTTTCTCGTCAGGACAGAGAATAACATCGTCTGGTAGAGATTTACAGGAACATTGCTACCTGACCATGACCTGACTTCGAGATCGAGGGACCTGACACCCACAAGTCTGCAACAGCTAACCATGCCTATCCCTCACATTGTCCTTTTAAAGGGACGTGCTGAAAGCTTTCAGTAACTTTGGGGTTCTTAGGACATGAGCCACCCATCTGCTTGTATCAATCTGTAATAAACCCTTCTCTGTTCCAGACTCATGTTTAGTATTGTTGGGTCTCACTGTGCATGGGGCACATGGATGTGCGATTTCGATCACAGTACTGGATACTGTAAATCCATATTCATATTTTCACTCGGCTGCAAATCTGCAATCATTTATTTCTAACTGGTGTTAGTAGATTCCACTGTAAAACTGCTACACTAATGGTCATTAAAACAATTTTTTTAGCTCCACATTTACTTGCTAGAACCGGGCTACCGGGCTACCGGAAGGACAGACCAAAGCGGTAGCTCTGGGACTGAGGCGGAGTCTTCGTGCTCCGACGGTATCCCTCGGTAGACCGCTGGCGCCATCCTGTGATCTCCTGTGCACATTGCGACCTTAGCTCGCCAGAGACTGGGGCCAGGGCTCGGCGATCCGGCGGCACAGAGGCTGGCAGGGTGCACGCTTTCTGCAACCTCTCCCCAAAGTCCCATGACAAATATTTGCTTCCCGAGAGCCAGCAAGTGCAAAAAAATCAGCTCTGGTCGGGTCGACGGACAGGGACTGCCTTGTCCCGCTCTTGGGCCCGGCGGCGCCAACCCCGGGCCGCCTGTTGCGGTTGCACTCTCGGCCGCCGCCTGGCGCGGGGGTTGCTAGGAGGCGCGGGGCACCCAGGAGTTTGCCAGCGGCCACTGCCTCGGCTGAAACCTGGTCCGGGGGTCACCGAAAGGGGAGGAGCGCTAGCCATCTGGGCGAGACCTAAAGAAAAAGGCGGCTGGAATCGGCGGCAGCAGCAGGGAGGGAGTAGGTGGAGAGTACGAGGCGGCTGTCCAGTAGAGCACCGATGACTTCCCCGCTGGTTCCGTCACCATCAAGAGCCAGGAAGGGACCCTCGGCCGGCAGAGTGTGCAGGCTGCTGTGCTGGGAGCCCCCAGGCTCTTCACAGGCTGCTCTGAAATACTTTTGGGAATTGTGGAGCTTCTCCCTCAAGGGTCCAAGGCCTGTCATATTCCGGAAGACATTTCCGGGCCTGAGAACAAGGCCCCAGAGGGGACTGATGTAGCTAGCTGGGAGAGAGGAAGGGAGGTTGGAGTTTTTTTTCTTTCGCTTTCAGTTTCAGAAGGGACAACACCCAGGACCAGTTGGATTTACCAAGACTTCATCTGAGAAGCCCTTGGGCCCTTATCTTATATTCCCCAGGGCTAGACCTAAGCACAGTTAGGGAGCTGAACAGGCGATCAGGTGTGGAGAAGAGTTGTTTCTCACCTTCCAGCCTGTAGGGAGGGCCCTAAATTCATTTGGGAATCACGGGAGCTTCTGCTAGAGTCCAGGCCCGCTTCAGAGCACACAGGTGGTTACTAGTCTGAGAAGGAATCTATGTACCAAAATATACATACTATTTTAATACTTCTGTATCTAATGTTGCTGATAGTTATGTACTTTTTCTTTCAAACTTAAATTTACTAAAGGAGTAACTTTAAATTTTCTTTCAAAGAACCAGATTATGGTTTTAATTAATTGTTTTGGGGGTGTGGGAAGTCTGTTCCACTGATTTCTATCCTAATTTATTTTTTCTTTCCTCGGGTTTTATTATTCCTTTATTAGCTTTTAATAGCTTTTAATTCATTGTTTTTAATAGTTCTTAATTTCTCATGAAGGCATTTTAAAGCTATGAATTTTCCTCTGACCTCATCATATAGGTTTTAAAATGTAATGTTCACTTTATTTCTAAGGAGTATATAATTTTTATTTTGATATCTTCTTTAACCATGTGCTTTTCCCCCAACAGTATAGATCAAGGATAGTATTTTTAGTTTTTCATTGCATTATGATTAGCAAATATATCTTGTTTGGCTTCAGTTTTTCAGCACTTGAGTTTTCATTTGTCATCTCACACACATGGTCAGTTTCTAATCAGTTTTGCATGTGAAGTTCAATATAATGTACTCTATTGGATTAAAATGGTGCAGGTATAGTACACTTACGATTGATCTTGTTAACTATGTTCTTCAAATCCTCTATATCTTCAAATAAGTTTTTGTTGATTTAGTCTTAATTCCTGAGAAAGATGTATCTATGCTAACATAATTAACACTTGATTATTGACTTATTTTAAATCTTTGTGTATACACTCCTGAAGATATGCATGTGTGTGTACCTGTGTTAGATGCAAACAATTTTTTTACATTATATAATTTAAAAGATTTGTTCTCCACCACCACACACACACAATTAGCAAATGGGTTTCATATTCAACTGGAAGTTTCTTCCTACAGTCACCTTTCAAGTGCAAACAGTTCTTCTTGTTGTTGTTCAGTTGCTAAGTCCTGTCTCTTTGCAACCCCGTGAACTGCAGCATGCCAGACTTCTCTATCCTTCACTATCTCCCAGAATTTGCTCAAACACTTTTCCACTGAATCAGTGATGCCATCCAACCATTCCATTTTCTGTCGCCCCCTTCTCTTCTTGCCCCCAGTCTTCCCAGCATCAGGGTCTTTTCCAGTTAGTCAGCTCTTCACATCAGGTGGCCAAAGTATTGGAGCTTCACCTTTAGCATCAGTCCTTCCAGTGAATTTGATTTCCTTCAGGATTAACTGATTTGATCACTGCTTAATGGATTTCCGCTTTTCTGAATATGAAATATTTAGTGCATTGTAAGTCAGTTTTATACATATACATTTTGTATGTACAGGTGTATTTAAACTTACACTTTTCTAACTTCTAGAATAATAATCTATATTCTCCTCCTGCGTATAACATAAATAGTAGTTAGCTTATTTTATTTCTCTTCATTCTCATCCTCCCATGTCAATATCATCTGGAATTTGAAGTTCAGATTTTCTTTTTAATTTTTAGGATCTAAACCAAAAGAATCTATATTTGAAGTCACTAATGGTTTTGAACTTTTTTAAAATAGTAGACAGAATGTGGAAGAGAGATCATAAATGTAAAAAACTGTGTAACCACAGAGTTACCTAAACAAAAATCTTAAAATCCAAACTTGAATCAGTAATCAAAACAGAGGGAGATTTCAATACAGACATGGTGAGTAAAATAAGTTAATGCTTCTCATGTGACCCAGGATATCACAAACAGCGTCACCTGTACCTCTAACCTCACAATTGATCCCACATGCAACTCTTTTCAACCCTACACTGTAGTCCTCTGTGCTCTGTCCATGGGATTTTCCAGGCAAGAAGACTGGAGTAGGTTGCCCTTTCCTACTCCAGGGGATCTTCCCGATCCAGGGATTGAACCCACATCTCCTGAGCCTCCTGCATTGCAGGCACTGTTAGGGAAGTAGTCTTTTTCAGGCTTCAGAAACAAAGAAAGCAGAGTAGATCTCTGACTTGTCCTTGATTTGCCTGACTTGTCCCTGACTTGACCTGCCTGCATGTACACTGGCTCTTACCACTGGGCCGCATCAGAGATAAGATAGGGAGTGAGTCTTGGAATTCTCCTGGGCTCTGGAGATCCAATTGCCCAGGCCAGAGAGTATCAACACTCCCAAGATAAAACATACAGCATTGTGAAAGATTAATGTGACCCCAGAACTGCAGTTTGCTCACAGACAGATGATGTTATCAGTTTGCAGCCTGGGATTATAAGCAGGAACCCCCAAACTGCAATTTCGAAGTCTCACCCGCGAGTGGACACTGCCTAGGACCTTTTCCCAATTGGGGGTTTCAGATTGCTGCTGTTACATGGGACTTCCCAGTGCTGTTTGAGTCTGGATGTTGGTAAAAACCCCATTTGGTTACATATCTGCTGTTTTGTTTCTCTTTCCTTTTAATGATTGTTTATTGAAAGTAAGTTAGATAATTCTCTATTAAATATTGAAATTATTTATTTGTGTATGACAAGTGGTTTCTTTTGTTAACAAATCCTTCGAACCTGAGACGAAAGTTTAAACTTTGGGCAAAACACAGATTCTTTTTACCACTGCACCACTTTGTATCTATCTTTTATAGCACATTTCTTTTTAAAATTTTATTACAGGTAATTTGGTATATGTGTTATATTCCTTTGTTAGTTGAGCCTTTTCTGATTCATTTATTTCATCTATCACCTGATTTCTAATTTCTCAATAAAGAGATTCAATAATGATATTAGATGAATAAACAGCAAGTATTCTAAGCCTTAAAGAAATTTTTCTAGAACTTAGACAATACATTTTACTGGCACGTGCCCCTTTCTGGTATCTCATATCTTCCTCTTAGAATCTTTTCTTATTCTTGCAGGAATACAATTCTAGAAATTCTTTCAGGGAGGGCCTGAAAAGTCAATCCACACTTAGATGGTAGTTTCATTGGATATAGATATTTAGTTTCAAAATTATTTTCCTTAGATTTTAAAAAATACCAATTCATTGTCTTTTTACATCCAAACTTGTCCAAATGAGAAGTCTGACATAACTTGATTTCTATTTCTTTGCAAAGAATTTTTTGTTTCTGGAATTTTCTCCTTAACTCTTGTGTTTTGACATTTTATCACCATGTCTATAGATAAAGATACTTTTAATTCATCTCTGTATAGTCTGCATTTAATGGAAAACTTGCAGTCTGAAGATATAAATTCTGTGAAAGTCTCCTTTCTTTACTCAGGACCACCATGTATGACGCTTGGGTTGTGCACTGCACTCTACTAACACACTGTACAACGGCATACTCAGGAGATTTTAAGCTACATTATCCTACACTGTCACTTTGACATCTCTGTGCTGCTGTCAGGCCCTGCTACATGGTTATCTGACAACTCAATCTAAAAGACTCAGTCATGCTTGTAATCCATGTACATACTACTATTTTCTTCTGTCAGAAAAATAGCCACAGCTGTTTTGCTTTGTTTTACTCTTATAATAGTTGGGACTTTACTATTTCCCATTAATAATGATTTACATGCACTAATCCAGAAAGATTTATCTATTATGCCCCTTCCAGCCTAAACAGATTTCACAGTCATAAATACCATGAAGTTCCTTTAGCCAAATGAAAAGATTTCTTACTTTTTTTCTCTAGTCTAAGAATTGAAATTCAAATTCTGCCTTGGTTAACTTTCCTGCTAATTCTAAAATTGTGTTCTCTAGGCATACTTGTTGTTTCTGGAAAAGATTCATTTAAGAATAATTTCTGTCACCTAGTTCCTTGATATTAATGTGAAAAAATAATGAAAATAAAAATTCAAACATTTACAAAGAATCACAGGAAAAAGCACCTACAAAACAGCTTGCATAAGCAAAATCATTCTTATTCGATTTTCATGTTGCAGCAGGGAGAAAAGTGAAAAGCCTATGAAAACAAGGATATGCTCCCTTGCTGGAAGTAGTCTTATGGTTGATATATATATATATGTTAATCAGTATGACTTTCTTCTGCTCATTATTCTCCATAATAGGGAGCCTAAGTGGCCATGCTAAACTAGATGAAATCTGCATCTCCAGAAAGAAATTCGAGTGGTTTAAGGCCCAACCCTAGAGTTGGAAATTTCGTTAAGAACACTGAACAACCTTTGCCCAGGGTTGTGGTATGTCTGAACTCTGTTTCACATTCCCTCTTGGACTAAAGAGTTTTCCTTCCATGCATTTGAAAATGATAATCCCACTAACTAGAAACAGTCCTACACAAATCTCCAACATCACTGCTAACAACAACAAAAAATAAAGCTGAAGGTTTAGGTATTTTGTCTTCCCTCAATGTTAAAAACACTGATTAAAAAAAGAATGATAAGGATTTTCCCCTACCTTCTCGCAATTTAAAATTATTGCCTTTGATCCTGTAAAACAACAGAGAGAAATTTTCTTTATTTCATTTCACAAATCTGTGTCCTTCATTTTTTTTTTGCCACAGGAATTCCTTTTTCTGGGTACCTTGTGCTACCTCCATCCCAAGACCAGTTATCATCTTGATCTGGGTCCTCTGAGGGAAAGCGGTAAAGAACTGCTGCTGCTGCTAAGTCGCTTCAGTTGTGTCCGACTCTGTGCGACCCCATAGCCGGCAGCCCACCAGGCTCCCCCTCCCTGGGATTCTCCAAGCAAGAACACTGGAGTGGGTTGCCATTTCCTTCTCCAAAGCATGAAAGTGAAAAGTGAAAGGGAAGTCGCTCAGTTATGTCTGACTCTTAGCGACCCCATGGACTGCAGCCTACCAGGCTCCTCTGTCCATGGGATTTGCCAGGCAAGTGTACTGGAGTGGGGTGCCATCGCCTTCCCCAGTAAAGAACTGCTCAAGCTCAATTAGTTCTCCTGCTTCACTCTCTGTTTCTGGCTTTGGCCATTCAAAGCAAAGTTCCTTGGATTGGTTGATAATGATACTCTCTAGATTCTTATGCTGCCGTTTAGTAAAACCACCTGAAATATTTATTGTATAATGAGCTCTCAGCCAAAGAAAAGAATATTGGGACTATCATCTTCTTGTTTGCCACTCCTCAGACCGCAGTTTGAATAAGAAAGTCTTGCTTATATTCTTGGGGAAACTGGGTTCGGAATAGGTGACAGGAACAGGAGCTTCATCTTGAAAATAAAGAGAAGAAACACGTTAGATACTTTAACAAGCAGAAATGAAGAACTCAGAAATCATCAACCTGACTCCAACAAGCCAATTTTTGAATTTCTAATTAAACCTTTCCCAGTTATTCACACATTCTCCTTTCAGTTATAAGGTTTGTCCTTCTCTGTGCTACCTGATAGTATGTCCTAGATCATTTCTATTCATTTGGCTTGTTCTTGTATTAAATCCTCCAAATTCAGAGATTTCAACTCAGAAATCAGAAATAGGAAAGAAGTATTGAGAGTATGCCATTTTTTTCCTGAAAGTACTGATGGGAAGTTTTACAAACATAATCTGATTTTTCTTTTTAAAGGTATTTGTCAAAGATTATATTGGTCTTTATACAGCACCAGTAACAGACATTAGAAATAAGGTCTTTTGTTATGTCACTCATTTTCTTTTTCCCTAAAGTGGCTCAAACGGTAAAGCGTCTGTCTACAATGCAGGAAACCCGGGTTCAAGCCCTGGGTTGGGAAGATCCCCTGGAGAAGGAAATGGCAATCCACTCCAGTACTATTGCCTGGAAAATCCCATAGACAGTGGAGCCTGGTAGGCTACAGTCTATGGGGTCGCAAAGAGTCAGACACAACTGAGTGACTTCACTTCACTATTGAGACACATAGCAGATAGTTGAAGATTCTACAGAATCATAGGCCCAACAAGTGAACTGTGCCACGGCCTTCTTGGATGTTTTTGAAATAAAGGTCTTATTGCTCTAATGTAAGATCTTAGGGAGTTGACTGGCAAGTCTCTGGGAATCTCTTAAAGCACAGCTTGTTGGAAAAGAAATGTGCTCTGGAGGGTACAGGAGTGCCCATTCAAGTGCCTTGCCTGCCACAATAATAATGGGAGAAACACTGATCAAGTGTCTGCCATGTTCCAACTGCTGTACTATGTGCGTAAAGATCTCATTTAATCTTCACAACAAGCCTCGAAGGTACATTCCATTGTCTTTCTCATTTCACAGAAGAATTGAGGTTCAGAGGAGCAAAAAAACTTTCCTAAGGTGATTGAGCTCTTAGGTGGGAAGCTGGGACTCAAAGCTAATGCCCATCACTACTACAGTACACTGCCTTTCAGCCGGTGTCTTGATTTTTATAACTGATTTGCTATAAGGGGTCCATTGCCAGAGACCATGGTGTGGACTCAGCATAATAAATGTATATTTGGTCTCTTTAGCCAGTTACTGACACAGAGTTCCTAAAACTCTTTGTGATAGTGGTGCTAAGGACATCTTTTGTTCTAATATTTGGTCTGTGGTCCCAATTCCTGACACAGAGCTCCTAAACCCCTAGGGATTTTCTGGGTAATAGGAGCCTATTTTGTTCTAATGAGATGACTCTTTATGGACTCCTGGGTAGCTTCAGGAAAGGGGCTGGTCACCAGAAAGTCTGGGTATAGATTAGAAGATTGATACTGTTAACCCTACATCCTCCAGGGAAGAGAGAGGGACTGGAGACTGAGTTAATAATCCATCACGCTTACTTGATGAAACCTCCATAAAAATCCCTAAACTATGAGATTCAGAGAGCTTCTGGGTCAGTGTACATACCCACATGCCAGGAAGCCATGTGGACACCCCAGTTACACAGGGACAGAAGCTCCTGCACTCAGGACACTTCCAGATTTTTCCCTGTGTACGTCTTTATTGGGCTGGTAGTCTGGATCCTTTATTATATATTCTTTATAATGGTAAACATGTTTGCCTGAGTTCTGTAAACTGTTAGAGCAAATTATTGAAACAGAGGAAGGGGGTTGTGGGAACTCCTGATTTGTAGCCAAGACTGACAGGGGTCTACTACTTGTGATTGGCATCTAAAGGTGGTGTGTGTGTTGGGGAAGGAGGGGTAATCTCCTTGGCTGAGCCCTTAATGTGTGGGGGGTCTGAGCTAACCCCATGTAATTAGGGTCAAAATTGCTTGATATGGAAAGCCCACACACTTGGTGACCAGAAGGATTGAAAGTAAGTAAGTAGAGGAAACAAAAGTTTTCCTTTTATACTCTTATGGCTTCTGAGTCAACTGTAGATAAGTATCCTTAAATGCCTGACAATATACATTATAAAGCTTCTAAAGTGATTTCCGGACCATGGTGGCTGCAACTTCACCTAGACTTTCACTCTGTATTGTGCCATTCCCCATTCAGAGGGCAAAAGATTCTGAAAATAATTTTTGTTAAACCCAACTCTTAGGACTTCTGCACCTCATAAATGCAATTCCTCTGCCCTCCCTTCTCAACTACTCCTTCCTTCATCAATCCATTCATCCCATCAATATTTACCAGCGCCCACTCTATTCCACATATAGCTTGAGCAGATAGGGATAACAATGGCAGTGGCCACAGGACTGGAAAGGTCCGTTTTCATTCAACTCCCAAAGAAAGGCAATGATAAAGAATGTTCAAACTACCCCAACAAGCTGGGGTAATTTGACACTAATTACACACTAGCAAAGTAATGCTGAAAATTCTCCAAGCCAGGCTCCAAGAGAACCAAGAACTTCCAGATGTTCAAGCTGGATTTAGAAAAGGCAGAGGAACCAGAGATCAAACTGCCCACATCCACTGGATCATCGAAAAAGCAAGAGAGTTCCAGAAAAACGTCTACTTCTGCTTTATTCACTATGCCAAAGCCTTTGACTGTGTGGATCACAACAAACTGTGGAAAATTCTTCAAGAGATGGGAATACCAGACCACCTAACCTGCCTCCTGAGAAATCTGTATGCAATACAAGCAGCAGCAGTTAGAACAGGACATGGAACAACAGACTGGTTCCAAATTGGGAAAGAAACAGGTCAAGGCTGTATATTGTTATCACCCTGCTTATTTAACTTCTATGCAGAGTACATCATGTGAAATGCCAGGCTGGATGAAGCACAAGCTGGAAGCAAGATTGCCGGGAGAAATATCAATAACCTCAGATATGCAGAGGATATCACCCTTATGGCAGAAAGCAAAGAGGAACTGAAGAACCTCTTGATGAAAGTGAAAAAGGAGAGTTGAAAAAGTTGGCTTAAAACTCAACATTCAGAAAACTAAGATCATGGCATCTGGTCCCATCACTTCATGGCAAATAGATGAAAAACAATGGAAATGGTGGGAGACTTTATTTTTCTGGGCTCCAAAATCACTGCAGATGGTGACTGCAGCCATAAAATTAAAAGACGCTTGCTCCTTAAAAGAAAAGCCATGACCAACCTAAACAGCATATTAAAAAGCAGAGACATTACTTTGTCCACAAAGGTCTGTCTAGTCAAAGCTATGGTTTTTCCAATAGTCACATATGGATGTGAGAGTTTGACTGTAAAGAAAGCTGAGCACTGAAGAACTGATGCTTTTGAACTGTGGTGTTGGAGAAGACTCTTGAGAGTCACTTGGACTGCAAGCAGATCCAACCAGTCCATCCTAAAGGAAATCAGTCCTGAATATTCACTGGAAGAACTGATAGTGAAGCTGAAACTCCAATACTTCGGCCACCTGATGTGAAGAACTTACTCATTGGAAAAGACCCTGATGCTGGGAAAGATTGAAGGCAGGAGGAAAAGGGGAGAACAGAGGATGAGATGGTTGGATGGCATCACCTACTCAACGGACATGAGTTTGAGCAAGCTTCAGTAGTTGGTGATGGACAGGGAAGCCTGGTGTGCTGCAATCCATGGGGTCGCAAAGAGTCGGACACAACTGCGCGACTGAACTCAATTGATAGGGATAGAGCAGTGACTAAAACAAAATACCTACATTCATAGGACTTACTCTGAGAAGGTAGCAGGAGAGTCAGACAACGTATTGGTCACAAAGCAGCCTAAATTATTGTACCAAATATTTTAAAAAACGATGGCTTATTTAAACAAGATACAGATTTATTCATCTCTCATGTGATAGTCCAGGGCTAGTAGTAAAGTTCTGCCATTCTCATCACATGACTTCCATTTCTGGGCCCAGAGTGGTTGACGTAGTTCGTGCCATCATGTCTGCAACCCAGCCAAAGGAGAGGGTAAAAGGGCAAGGGCAGCACATATTTATTTTTAGGGCACAAACTAGACATAGTATGTATCACTTTTATTCATATCTCATTGGCTCAGAACTTTGTCTTATGGACAAACTCAGATGCAAAAAAGCTGGTAAAGTAGCCTTTAATTAAGCTATGCACCCATAAAGCAGGGAGTGAAAGTAAGCAGGAAAGAATAGCTTTTGTGGGTAAAGGTCTCTGATTCAATAATAAATAAGTAAATATATTAATATTCAGATGGTACATGGAAGGAAATTGAGCACGTTTTTTCATCTCTGGAATGCAACTTTCACCTCCTTTCTTGTTTGAAACACTGGAAAAGCAGTGCATCAGGCCAGACTAAAAAAACTTTAACCTCATCGTTTTGGTCACAAAGACACATTAATCAGCTGAAGGGAAGGTATCAAGTGCAGTACTTTATCTCCTCTTTTAGGATTTTTAAATCTCTAACAGTCATTTTAACTGGGTCAGTAATTATCAAGAGCAATTAAAAAGCATCCAGGTTAAAGGAGCAAGGGGAAAAAAATAGGGAAAAGTAGAGAAAAAAAAAAAAATCTCATGGGAGCGCCCGAATCTACCATCCTTGCATCATTTTCTAGTGTTCTACAGTCTGGGCAATTAGTCAACAAACTTTGAGGAGCTATTTTCTATCAGGCACTGGGATAGCCCTTGTGGAAGAAAACAAGTAGTATTAAAAATGATAGATCCTACCCTCTAGCAGAAGACCTGAAACTGTAAAAGCAATGAAAAAAATTTAAGGGCAATATTACACAGTTCACAAAGCTACACAGTTAATTGTAAATCCACTGTGCAAGGAATAGAGCCTTAAGGGTCAAAAGGAAGAAACCCTCCCTGTGGAAAAAAATAGGATGGGGAGGCTTCACAGAGTGAGATCTAACTAAGAGTTTAAAGAACTGGTATAATGATAGGTTTTCGTAGTCTAGAGAATGACAAAGTACTGACTACAACTTAGAAGAGTGATACCATAAAAGCAAAAGTGAAGAAAAATTTAAGATGCATTAAGTGAAGAAGAACTAAAGAGCCTCTTGATGAAAGAGGAGAGTGAAAAAGTTGGCTTAAAGCTCAACATTCAGAAAACTAAGATCATGGCATCCAGTCCCATCACTTCATGGCAAATAGATGGGGAAACAGTGTCTGACTTTATTTTTCTGGGCTCCAAAGTCACTGCAGATGGTGATTACAGCCATGAAATTAAAAGACGCTTACTCCTTGGAAGAAAAGTTATGATCAACCTAAACAGCATATTAAAAGTAGAGACATTACTTTATCAATAAAGGTCTGTTTAGTCAAGGCTATGGTTTTTCCAGTGGTCATGTATGGATGTAAAGTGAAGTGAAGTGAAGTCGCTCAGTCGTGTCCGACCCCATGGACCGTAGCCTACCAGGCTCCTCCATCCATGGGATTTTCCAGGCAAGAATACTGGAGTGGGTCGTCATTTCCTTCTCCAGGAGATCTTCCCAACCCAGGGACTGAACCCGGGTCTCCTGCATTATAGGCAGACGCTTTACTGTCTGAGCCACCAGGGAAGAGTATGGATGTGAGAGTTGGACTATAAAGAAAGCTGAGCACCAAAGAACTGATGTTTTTGAACCGCAATGTTGGAGAAGACTCTTGAGAGTCGCTTGGACTGCAAGATCCAACCAGTCCATCCTAAAGGAGATCAGTCCTAAGTGTTCACTGGAAGGACCAATGCTGAAGCTGAAACTCCAATACTTTGGCCACCTGATGCGAAGAGCTAACTCATTTGAAAAGACCCTGATGCTGGGAAAGATTGAGGGCAGGAGGAGAAGGAGACAACAGAGGATGAGATGGTTGGATGGCATCACCGACTCAATGGACATAGGTTTGGGTGGACTGTGGGAGTTGGTGATGGACAGGGAGGCCTGGCGTGCTGCAGTTCATGGGGTTGCAAAAAGTTGGACACAACTGAGCAACTGAACTGAACTGAAAGGATAGTGAGTAGAACATTTTACCTAAGCTGGAGGACTGGGGTAAGCAAGTAATTGAAGAAGGTACCTTTTGGCAAGATGATAGGCCTTTAGTTTCAGGATAAGGAATTGAGGTTTAATCTTTTAGCCACTGGATAAATGATGGCTTTTGATTAGGTGAGCCAACTGCCAACGCTTTAACAACTTCAAAAAACCATAAGAAACATGGTCCCTAGTCCTCAGGGATGAGAGGCCCTGAACTTTAGGATTCTAGTTGAGAACAGATATACTATCTGATAGCTTGTTTGGGTAGAAGATAGACCACCCTAGCCTTTAAACGTACAGTGATTTTTCCTACCATAAAATGTATTGTGTAATAATTTTTTTTTCTTTCAACTGAAAATTTTAGATTCTCAGTTGAGTCATCTTTCCCTGGCCTCTTTGTCTGATAGTCTCTGGGGAAAGATGACTCACTGAGAATCTTTATTTCCACGTGAAAGAGAAATCACATACAGCCCACTTTATGCAACTTTTAATTAGATGTAAATTTGAACTCCTACATTATAGATTAATAAAATTCATTTTAAGCACAGTCATGTAAATTCTCCCAAGTTTGATTAATATCAAAACTTGACTGTCAATTGAATTGGAAACTAAGATTTTGTCCTTTTGCCTCATGGGTATATTTTATTTGGTAAAATATCCAGCATTTGTCAGAATTAGTCTTGAGTTTCACAAATTTTGAGAGAGCCTTAGAAATTCATCCCACGTTAACTGTGCCCTTTTATATATCATGCCCCCAAAATCTATTAAACAAAGACACCTGAGAATAATAAAATCCACCTCCCCAGTCCCCACCCCCAACTTGACTTTATCAGGGAACTTCAGGACAGGCACCTGGATGTTGTTTAGCAGGCTGGTAAGTGGTTGTCGTAACCAGGGAAGTTTGTTACAAAACTAAGACAAGGTCCTTGCCCTGGAGGAGATTATTTTCCTGTGGAGGAGTGTAGACAATCACAGTAAATTATGTACTGCTCAGTTTTCACCAAAAGCAGAGGACAGGGGAAAATGTTTGACCTAAATGAGAACTAAATCCTAAAAGGGGCGGGGGTGGGAAATCCCTGAAAGAAAGGAAGTCTTTGGGCATTGAGTCTCTCAACCTTATCACAAGGATCAACGTTATGCACCAAAGAGACAACTCAGTTGTGGGCACTGTAAGCTGTCCTATACATTGTAGGATGTACCCACATGTACCCACTAAATGCTAGTAGCATCCCCTCCCAAGTGATGACAATCAAAAATGTCTCCAGATATTTCCAAATGTCCCATGGTTGGGAGCCTGGAGGAGGGAGGGAGTTCGAAATTTTATCTGGTTTAAGGTCACTGGGCTAAAAAGAAGTTAGGGGAGGATTGCTAGGTTGGGATTTGCTGACAGGCCAACATACTAAAGCACCTGGCTATGTTGGCAAAAGCTTGTGACACATACCCAGAGGTGTACGTTTAAATAAAAGACTAAGACATTAATAAACAGCGGGGACTGGGGAACTCAAGGCTCTCTATCTGTACGTTGAGAGTAAGTCCCAGCTCGTTTACAAGATAAAAGAAAAATGAATTTAGTAGGTTAGCTCCCCCCCCCCCTGTACCTAAACTCCACTGAGGACTCAGACTAGGCAGGTAGGGACCATCTTGAACACCCTATTACCAACAAGACGACATTTACCATTAGGTGGCACCACTGGATCATGGGACGTTTCTAATCTTAATTGCTAGGTCAACTTTTACCATTGTCCCAATATAGCCCCACATGTAAGTGCGATCCTAACTACGGACCCACCCAACGCATTTAATTAATTGCTTACAGCCACTTTCTCTGGTAACGTAAGTGGCTCTGAAAAGAGCCTTTGTGTATTAACGTAGATGTTCGATTTCGTCCTTTGCGCGCCCTTACTTTGAACTGGTGTATTTGGTGACCGCCTTGGTGCCCTCGGACACGGCGTGCTTGGCCAGCTCGCCGGGAAGCAGCAGGCGTACCGCCGTCTGGATCTCTCGGGAAGTGATGGTCGAGCGCTTGTTGTAATGCGCCAAGCGCGACGCTTCGCCGGCAATGCGCTCGAAGATATCATTGACGAAGGAATTCATGATGCCCATGGCCTTGGACGAGATGCCGGTGTCCGGGTGTACCTGTTTCAGCACCTTATACACGTAAACGGAATAGCTCTCCTTGCGGCTGCGCTTGCGCTTCTTACCGTCCTTCTTCTGCACTTTCGTGACAGCTTTCTTAGAACCTTTTTAGGAGCAGGAGCGGATTTTGCTGGATCCGGCATTTTTCACAAGGAGACACCTCACACGCTTGTACTAAACGATCCCAACTACCTCAAACTTGGCCACTTACACGCTATTTATAGAGCCTGTATGCAAATGAAGGCTAACAGAGTACTGCACTTTTATTGGTTAATATACAAGTGTCGTCATAGAGAGGCAGAGTCCATGTAAATAAGGTCCTGCTCGCGCGCTTTCTTAGTGGTTCTTACAACAAACATCTTGTTAACCAATCAAAACGTTCTGTTTCACACTAAATTAAGTAAATATAATTTCACTTGTTTGCGGTCTTTCGTTAAATGATTTTCACTTTTTCTCGTTGACTTGTATATGGTAGAGATCTGAAGCGCGTGCTAAAGAGAAGCTAACTTTCTCTTATTTTTGCATCGTTTTACTCCTCTGTACTATTTTGGGTAAGTTTGGGTCTGGTTTTCGCAACAATACCTTAGCCGCCTACCCCCCCCCCGCTTTTTTTTTTTTTTTTTTTTTAAGGTTTGCGCCTTCTGTCTTATGCAGTTAAGATGGGATCCTACATATCTCAGGACTGTTGTCCCCATTCTTAATAGTTGAAATACCGAGGAACACCTTGGGGACTGAGGATTTTATCTAACATCTGGCCTAATTCTAGTAAACTATAGAATCGAGCTGAAACCGATTACCATTCCTACAGTTATCACATAATGACGGCCTTCTTCAGGATTCAGATTTGTGCTAAGGTTTTGTACTAGCAGCTTGGAAAGCGCTAAAAACGACTGGCAGAGAATTTAGCTTCATGCAAAGTTTTCTCAGAAATTAAGAAATCAAACCAGCTTGTAAGCGCAGTTAAAAACGACCCAGACCTTGCTTAAGGCTCCCTCTAGTGTCTGTCAGCTTTAATTCCATAACCTCACCACTCAACGCCTGTTAAACTCCCCTACCCGCTTTACCCTTAACATTTGTGCATTAAGAGTTCATCGACTAAAGTGAAAGCTGGTACAGCTGCTTTTTAAGAAAACGTGGGTGGCTCTGAAAAGAGCCTTTAGATCGTCTATTTTTAAAAGTACGCTTTAAGCCCGCTCCCCGCGGATGCGGCGAGCCAGCTGGATGTCTTTGGGCATGATGGTCACGCGCTTGGCGTGGATGGCGCACAGGTTCGTGTCTTCAAACAGCCCCACCAGGTAGGCCTCGCTCGCCTCCTGCAGCGCCATCACGGCCGAGCTCTGGAAGCGCAGGTCCGTCTTGAAGTCCTGCGCGATCTCGCGCACCAGCCGCTGGAACGGCAGCTTGCGGATCAGCAGCTCGGTCGACTTCTGGTAGCGCCGGATCTCCCGCAGGGCCACGGTACCCGGCCGGTAACGATGCGGCTTCTTGACGCCGCCCGTGGCCGGCGCGCTCTTGCGAGCCGCCTTGGTGGCCAGCTGCTTCCGTGGGGCCTTGCCACCGGTCGACTTGCGGGCAGTTTGCTTCGTACGCGCCATAGTATCTCACAGGTTTTATTCACCGACCCCTAAGCAGTCTCATTTATAGACATAGCCTAGTCTTGATTGGGCCAGAAAAGCAAGCAATTTCCGCAATTGTAATCTCATTGGCTAGAATTCAATCCTATTTGGGCAGAAGATTGTAATGCTAGTCTCTTTACTTACAACATCCATTTTCCAGTCCTTTTCTATAATCTTATCACAGATTTTTTTTTAACCCTTTTCTTTATATTGCTGTTAACTTTCGTAAGAACAATTTATGAAGTATTTTTGCACGCTTGGGATTTATATTTTAGCAAGTTCTTTCAAAATATAAGCACGCCCTAGGTTTCAGCCTGCATATCCACTTACTAGTTATTGTAACTGCTCTCCCATAACTAACAAATTTATTTAGCTCCTGACACTGAGCTAAGCGAGAGTTACATTACGACTGAGGGTCAACAAAACAATATGTAGTTGAAGAAACCAGAAATTAAACTTAACCTTTACCTGGTTCGGAACTACACCAAAATTGTGTGCTGATGCTTACCAACTCAGAGCCATCTGCCTCTCCCCAGGCCCCGAGTGCTGTTTTCTCCTCAATCCATCAATGCGTAATTAGGTCCTATGGACAAAAAGCTTTAAGTAAGGGAAGATAACACCGGAAATATTAATTTCTCCCTTAAAATAGTGAATAGTTTTAAATAGTCAAGTTGCTTATCAGTCATTTAACGTTAAAGGGTCAAAGCACATAAATTATTCGCTGATTACTGAGTTGCTAGCATATTCTCAATAAAGTGTTCCCTAATGCTTACAGTTTCAAATCTTTTCTATTCTCTATACAGAAATTGAAGATCTTTTGCCTTTTGTTTCCTGTGGTTTGAAGAATTTCTCAGAAAATTGCATGTAATAAAACAAAAGTTATGTAAGGTTACCAATCCTTAAAATTGTAATAACAAATACTTTTAATGATATGCTTATTTGATTGGAACAACATCGCATATAAAAACTCAAACCTGAGAATAAAATTGGGCCCAAGAGGCTCAAAACTTAGCTCAAAGGTATGATGATCACTTTCCTGAAGTTAAAAGTGATTTTGAGAGTTTTTCCTGAACATTAAACATAAGGTAGAGACAATCTGTGATGTATGGTTGCCTTAGAAGTCACCTTTAATAACAGAATGCTGATTTATATTAGATGTCTCCTTAGGCAGCAGCAATCTCCTGCTATAGAGAGAAGATCTAAAACAGTGAGAAAGTGTCGGTGATATGAACAACTGTTACCATCTCCTGTGGTTATTTTGTAATAACATCTTGTAGATACAGAGTACCGCTCAGTATTTTAAAATTTTCTATGTATATTATTTAATTCTAACTCTGTGAAATAGATGTTATTTAACTCATTTTACAGATAAAGAAACTGAGTCTCAGATGTTATGGCTCATCCTGAATAAGTAACAAGGCCTACATAATATTCTAAAGCACAAGAATGAAATTACAATGGATTTGGATTTCCAGTTTCTTCAGGCGTGGGGTATATTTTAAAGCACTAAAGAATTTTCCCAACATACAATCAAATTACTCAACTCAGTTGTTCCCGTCAGAAGAAGAAACTGCCCCACAGCAGATGTCTGGATTACAGCCCAAAGCTGTCCACCCAAGTGTCACATTTCTTTGAAAAAAAATTTTTTAATTTGTTTTGATGTATTCACTCTTGGCCAAGCTGTATGGAATGTGTTCATTTAAACAAGAAAAAGATTATCAAGCTGTCTGTTTATATAGAATTCAACAGTAATGGGACTTGTATTACCTTTATCAGCCAAAATTGGAACTTGCCACAGGGGCTTGCTGTCTACCTCTACAAGGATTAAGTTATGGGCTGCTGCAGTTGCTGACCTCTAACACTCCTTGAAGGAGTTCAGGGTGGAAAGCAGAAATTAGGCACTCTGTGCTCCAGAAAACTGGCAGGATGGGTCTTTAGATAGTTAGATATTCTCAGGAGCTGATTTCATGAGCCCAATTCTTATAGATATAAGAAAATACAGATATACTATATCTAGAAAAACACTAAAATCCTTCATGGTGATAATTGTTTCTCTTGACTAGCAGAAGTTTCATAACGCCAGCAGAAACTTCTATAAAAAAAATGTGCTTGATTGTATGTGCTCCTTTTGCCAAAATCAAATATATATTGTCTTTTCCCTCTGCCTCTTTGGAACTTTCTCAGAGCCATCAGAGGTGCTGTCTCCCCAGGCTGCAGTTCTCATATTGCCCCAAATAAAACTTAACTCACAACTCTCGTGTTGTGCTTTTTTTTTTTTTTTAGTTGGTATCTTTATAACAGAGAATGAGAAAATTCCAAGAGTCTTCCTCTGGCTTAATAAAGAAACTGGATAAGAATTTCTACTTCTCAGAAAACAGTGATGCCAACTTAAATGTTAACTCTGAGACAACAAATCAAATAAGATAATCAGAATCATATATTATTAAGGGTCATAAGTAACATTTCTCTGAATATAACAATCTGTAATATATAGTCACCTTAGAAGTCATCTTTAATATGATATATAATTGTCTTAGATGTCACCTTTAATAAGAGAATTCTGATTTAGTTCAATTTCACCTAGTCTCCACATTGGACAATAGAGTAATAATCTTGTCAATGTTCTCAATATACCACTTTATCAAAAACAAGTTTATAACAGAAGAATCTGTGCTTTGCTACAGCTGTGAGGAAGAGGCAATCTTTTTCTCTTTTAATATTTCTGAAGTTTCTTTCATTAGAAATAACAAAAATCTGCAGTTTTAAGACTGAGCACTAAAATTTCATTATTTAGTACTGAGCAGGGGAAGAAAACAAAAACAGGTATGAGAAGCTTAAATTTTACCATAGGAAATAAGCAAGCAAAACATATAATGTTTTGTGTGTGCATGTGTTTGTTTTTAATACAAAAGTAATGAACTAAATTATAAGTTCTAGGAAGATAGTTTGTGTCTTATTTTTTATTTCAAGTATCCCCAAGGTTTCAAGTATCGCAATTTTGAGGCTAAATCTTCAGCCTGTGGGTTTCAGGCCACATGTCTGCTTCTTTTCATTTTGAATAGCTTCAGCCCTGGATCAAATTGAGAGAAGGCAAAGGATTTTGAGTTTCCTTTCTTACCCCATTCTGAGCTAAACTCATTCCCCCAACACTCTACTTATTGGATAAACACTTCCCCTTTCCTGCCTGACCTTAACACTACTGCCTGTAAGGTACAGTGAGGGATTGTGTCTGGGAGGAAAAGTTTCCCTTGACCCACTTAGGGTCCCTGGCTGAGTCTGAAAATTAAACAAAGACAGACTAACAGGAAAAAAGCACACACAGGTATTTAAGTTTTACATGATGCAGGAACATTCATAAGGAAATGAAGATCTGAAGAAACAAGCCTAAGCATTTTTATGCTAGATTTAATGAAGAGCAGGTGTTGTGTAGAAATATGAGAGGTTAATGAGTATGAGGTAAGCGTACTAAACTGGGGGAAACAGCAAGGCCTGTTAGGATTCTTCTGTGTGTCCCTCTGTCTTCAGAGATAAAGGTGCTCTTTTCCTCTGGGAATAGGGACAGCACCTCTCACAGAAGAGTTTTATGACCTCTTTCAGGTGAGAAAGTCTGGGGAAGGTCATAGTGACCCTCCTGCTTCTGTCATTTTCTCAAAATTTCTTCAGCTTACTCAACATGCTGAGGTGCCATATATTGGAGTAGCATGTCTTGAACGCCATCAGTGGCAATATATGCCACCCCTAAAATATGTCACTTTAATAAAAGGATTATGTTAAACTAGGGGACTTCCCTGGTGACTCAGATGGTAAAGAATCCACCTGCAATGCAGGAAAGCTGGATTTGATACCTGGTTCAGGAAGATCCCCTGGAGAAGGGAATGGCATCTCACTCCAATATTCTTGCCTAGAGAATTGCATGGACAGAGGAGCCTGGCACGGGCTACATCCAAGGGGGTGACAAAGACAGACACAGCTGAGCAACTTTCACTTTCATTTTTCCGCACTTTAAACCAAAGGCACTTGAAAAACAGCAGATGCAAGAAGGGCCCTCTGACAACCTCTTTTCTTCCTTAAAAAGGAGATTAACCCCCCTGCCCCATATGGTAGATATCTTCCCCATACAGGAGCATGTTCCAAGACAGGGAATCCTGGAAAGCCGAGAGGAATCTGCTCAAACAAACCTTATTAAACTAACCCATATCTTCCTAGTTACTTCTCTACCTACTTAACTCCTGCAGTTAACTTCACATAATTAGCTACCTTTGTCCCAACCCTTTGGTCTTGTCACATCTCTAGAATTCATCGGGTTTTTTAATTGTTTTAAAAGTTATATATAAGCTCGGAGCCTACCTAGGTCTTCATGTTCCTTTTGAAGACTCCTGTATATACATGGAAATATGAAATTACATTCTTTTTCCCTTTGACTGGATTTATGTCAGTTTAATTCTCAGGCCCAGTCACAGAATCTAAGATGTAAAAGAAAGTTTTCCCTCTGCTATAAATTTATACAATTTCTGGCTTTCCAGTATAACATGTCCTTGTGGACTGTAGTAGGTTCAAGTAAAGTTACACACAGTATTTTAAAGCTATTCAAACAAGAACTTATTTTGCTTCATTAACCATCCTCATGAGATTTGAGCTATATATTGCAGGGATTTTAAGGGCAATAGACATTATTTTTAACATTTATTTGACTGTGTGGATCACAACAAACTGTGGAAAATTCTTCAAGAGATGGGAATACCAGACCACCTGACCTGCCTGCTGAGAAATCTGTATGCAGGACAAGAAGCAATAGTTCGAACTGGACATGGAACAGCAGACTGGTTCCAAATAGGGAATGGAGTACCTCAAGGATGTATATTGTCACCCTGCTGATTTAACTTACATGAAGAGTACATCATGCGAAATGCCAGGCTGGATGAAGCACAAGCTGGAATCAAGCTGCTGGGAGAAATATCAATAACTTCAGATACCCAGGTGACACCACCCTTATGGCAGAAAGCAAAGAAAAACTAAAGAGCCTCTTGATGAAAGTGAAAGAGGAGAGTGAAAAGTTGGCTTAAAACTCAACATTCAGAAAATTAACATCATGGCATCTGGTCCCATCACTTCATGGCAAATAGATGGGAACAGTGAGAGACTTTATTCTGGGGGCTCCAAAATCACTGCAGATGGTGACTGCATCCATGAAACTAAAGGACACTTGCTCCTGGGAAGAAGAGCTATGACCAGCCTAGACAGCATATTAAAAAGCAGAGACATTACTTTACCAACAAAGGTCCATCTAGTCAAGGCTATGGTTTTCCAGTAGTCATGTATGGATGTGAGAGTTGGACTATAACCAAAGCTGAGCGCCGAAGAATTGATGCTTTTGAACTGTGGTGATGGAGAAGACTCTTGAGAGTCCCTTGGACTGCAAGGAGATCCAACCAGTCCATCCTAAAGGAAATCAGCCCTGAATATTCACTGGAAGGACTAATGCTGAAGCTGAAGCTCCAAAACTTTGGCCACCTGATTTGAAGAACTGACTCATTTGAAAAGATCCTGATGCTGGGAAAGATTGAAGGTGGGAGGAGAAGGGGACAACAGAGGATGAGATGGTTGGATGGCATCACCAATGTAATGGAATGTAATGGACATGAGTTTGAGTAAACTCCAGGTGTTGATGATGGGCAGAGAAGCCTGGCGTGTGGCAGTCCATGTGGTCACAAAGAGTCAGACACGACTGAGAGACTGAACTGAACTGCAACTTAGAAAAAAAAAATTCAGGCCACAGTTGTTAGCAGGACCCTTAATACTTCTGGTCTGTGGGGAAAATTAGAACAGAATGCTCACAACTCAACCTACATATAGCCCGTCCAGAAAAAAAAAAAAATGTATTTTTTAAACATATCCTCTTCCTCAACATTCCTTTCATTTAATTTTTGTAACAACACTGTACATATGTTATTTTATTTAATACAGCTGCACATGGATTGCTTTCTCAATCTGAATTTACTTGCAACAGGAAAAGGAGAATTTGTTTCAGAGAGAATTTTGTTTAGATAATGAGTGATCAGTCGCTTCACAGGTAGATGAAGCATACTGAAAGTTTGTAGATACTCTCTCTGAATCTGCCTAGGGCCCTGTTCTCTCTGACATCAAAAATCACTTCTGTCAGCCTGGGGAAGGAGAGACATGGACCCTAGGCTGAACAGTTTCTTTCAGGAGGCTGGGCTCTGCCCAGATAAGAGAGAAAAGACCACATATTTCTCATTCATGAAGTTAAGACCTCCCTGACTACATATATGCAGAAAGGCTCCTTGGAGGTCAAAAAGGGAGGGGGTATCACCTCATAGTAATTGATGTCAACATCCCATAAGCCTCTTCACTAGAATCCATCTTGGCTAAGAGATGCATGTGAGCACATGGAAAGATCCTGAGATATACCAAATACAGACTCAGAACCAGGCAAATCGAACTGATTGGTGAAAGAAAACCTGGAAGCAATGACGCAATGCCCCATAAAAGTGATTCAAACCACCATGAGAGTGCTACTCTCTCTCTACCCTGCCCGTGTGTCTGTCTGCACATACTGGACTCTCTTTCCTCCTAACAAATACTGGTTTCACTATTTTCCATCTTTGTGCAAATTCTTTTCTGCAAAGCCAGGGAGCCAGGGCCTTGTCATTGACCTCTGGTATAGTGGCTAGGATTTGGTGCTCTCACCACCACAACCCCAGCCTCAGCCTGGCCAGGAACCAGAGCCCTGCTTCAAGCTGCTGCAGACTGAGAGCACTTGAGATCAAACCTTGGCTTGCAGTTGTTTCATCATGTTACACGTTGGTTGTGTCTTTCTTTCCTAGTAGCATTTGAAGCAGTCAAATGGAGAAACTGTTCATTTTATAAACAATTATTGAGCTTGTGCTAGATACTGAATAACATATCGGTTTACAAAGAAAAAAAAAAACCACTGCCAGGCACTCAAAGCTGGGGGAGGGGATATATAAGATGCAAAAGATACATAAAATAATGTGATAGATTCTGTAAGAGTGGCTAAAGAGTCAGAAAAAAGCATGTGTTTCTCTGCCCTGAAGCAGCAAATGGAAAGGAAGATATTACAGGGAAGGAAAAATAATATTCCCTCCACCCTTCTGAGTTCTCACTGAGACCTCTATAATAAAAGACAGATTAACAAGAGAAAAACAAATTTATTAATAGATATACCTCAGGTTTATGTGAGAGATACAGGGGAAAATGAATAACTCTCTCAAATGGCTTAGAATATAGACTTAAATACCATCTTAATAGGAAAGAGGGTCAGGTAGGCCTTTAAGGGAGAGTAAATGATATTTAGGAAAGATGAATGGGCCCTTAGAACAGATGAGTGGTATGATCGTTTTTGATGTTTGTCTGAGTGTGGTGGTGACGTCCAGTTTCCTCTCCTGTGTTGAGCCAATCTTCCCTGACTGATAGAAATCCCATGTCCATGGGATTTCCACTGAGGATCTGTCTTAGATAGGTAAAGGAGTTCAAAGAAAGTCTATCCCTACATTAGCTGTTTTTCAAAGTATTACAGCTCAAAATAATCAATACACCAATGCCACATATTTTGAGGTAGCATGTCCAGAACTCTCAGTCATATTCTGAGGTGGCATATGCTACCCTTCAAGATCGACTGTGAATTCCAGGGTGTTCATTTAGGCTTGTGATTTATGATAGCACCATCCAATGAGCAGAGTTGTTCAGTCACTCAAAGTTGTGTCCAACTCTCTGTAACCCCATGGACTGTAGCCAGCCAGGCCTCTCTGTCCATGGGATTCTCCAGACACGAATACTGGAATGGGTTGGCATTCCTTTCTCCAAATGAGCAGAGAGAGAACCTCAATTTTTATAGGGTGGAAGGAGGAGAATATATTTCCTCAGCCCCCCACAAGAGTCACACCTTGGAGAGTTTAAACATTTTGATTTGGGGAGATTTTGAGTTTAAAATGACTAAAGAGTAACCAGGAGAATCTCTGTGCCTGGAGCCTAGAAGTTTAGATAAAGGTCCAGATTTAAGATTCATTAACACACAGAAGATAGAACTAAAGGAGAGATGAAGGAAGGCAGATAAGTTGTTTATTCTTTTTTTTTTTTAGGTCTGTCATGACTTAATTCCCACCAGTGACCAGCCTAATACAACATAATTTGCAACTATATTAGTTAAAATTATAATTTCTAATATTCTGGACATAAATTTTTTTGCATCTTATTTAACATTGCTCCATTTAGCCATTAGCTTTTTTTTTTTTTTCAAGTTTGTATGTTTTAGATATTAAAAAATAATAATAATAAACATATCTCAGAAAAAGATAATTCTTTCTGAGGTAGAAACCACATCTCTTCCTATATTCTACAGAAGACCTTCGTAATGAATGTGCTATCAGTAGAACCCCAATCAATTTCATAAGGCAGTTTCTGATAATGACTCTCAGTATGGAGCAGATGTCCTCTTGTGTGAAACCCAATTCAGCAAACTTTGCTAGCTCCATGTGGGGTCTCAATTTAGGCACTGAATTCTCGCTGAAAACAAGGGTCAGATGTAGAGGATCTGTAGAAACTGAGGTACAGAAACCCCTTCAGTCTTCTTTTTGTATGTATTGCTTCTTTCTGCAGAGTTTAGGATGACAGTGCGTTGGATTCTCTGACCCCACGTTAGAAGACTTGCAGTATAGAGACCAATTTTCCTAGGATCTGATTTCTCCTGGGTGAGGTGAAACTCCATGCCGCATACGCGCAAAATAGAGACGAGACTCGGGAATTACTGCGCGCGCTCTCTTCCCCTCCCCACGCATGCCAGGTGCAGCTGCCCTAGGGACCGCCTCCTGGGTCTGTCAGTCTAATTGTGGAAACCGTGTCCGCCGTTTTCTGTAACCGTGGTTTCGAAGCCTAGGATCTCTCTGTCGAGGTTAGATCCGGGGCGAAGCTCTCTAACTCCTGTCTCTGGATTCCACCTGCCCTTCCTCTGGTTTTTCTCCCCATTCCTTTCTTAGCCTAAATCTAATGTCTTCTGGGACCTCACAGACGGAGCGAGACAGAGGCGAAAACAGTGGCGGGATCCGGAAACTTGGATCCGAATTCTCCCGGGAATTCTGGCAAATAGATCTTTGAAAAGAGTATTCCGAGAGGAGAGGGGCAAGATAGGGGTAGAGGATTAAAGAATACAAAGTACTATGTATAAAAAAATAAAAGGGCATATTCTACAGCACAGATAATGTAGCCAATAATAACTAAATGCAATCTGATTTATAAAAACATTGAATCGTTGGTACACCTGAAACTAATATAAAATTGTAAATCAACTTCAAAAATAAATTAATAAAAATGAAAGGAGAAGATCCATGAGAGGGCTCTGTGGAGGGTGGAGGAAGATAGGGAAACAGCAGAAATGAACAGTCGAGTGGGCGGGGACAATTGGGACGACTTCCCGCCCGCGCGCTTTCGGTTTTCAATCAGGTCCGCTGCTCTTGTATATCTGGGGAAAAAGCAGTCCTTTCTCAGGTTTTCTGACCAGCTCAGTCATGTCTGGAAGAGGAAAGGGCGGCAAAGGCTTAGGCAAGGGTGGCGCCAAGCGCCACCGCAAAGTCTTGAGAGATAACATCCAAGGCATCACCAAGCCCGCCATTCGGCGCCTTGCTCGGCGTGGGGGAGTTAAGCGTATTTCCGGCCTCATTTACGAGGAGACCCGAGGCGTGTTGAAGGTGTTTCTGGAAAATGTTATTCGGGACGCAGTCACCTACACGGAGCACGCCAAGCGCAAGACGGTCACTGCCATGGACGTGGTCTACGCCCTAAAGCGGCAGGGACGCACCCTGTACGGCTTCGGAGGTTGAGCTGCTGCCCCTGTGCTCTGTGTGACAATCTCAAAGGCCCTTTTAGGGCCAACCACACGGTCATCTGAAGAGCTGGATACTTAGACGTATGAGTGACTTTGTATCTGGCTGGCTAGAGTGGGGTCAGAAGTAGCGAATCCTAAAAGTGCTAACAGCTCAGAAGACGTCATTTACCAAAAGCTGCTCTTCACTTGTCTGCTTTTGGGCTCGCTATCAATTGTAGTGGTTGGACCAGCCTGTGGGAAGTAGTTTGTGTGGGCTTCACTTCCCAGCTCTAGGGATCACACTGAGTGGTGGTAATTGCCATGACAATCTTCTCACCTGGGAAGGTGCAAGAGCACTAGCAAAGAAATAAATCCAGTAACCGACCATTCAAAAATGAAGCAAATAAGGGGTTGTTAGGTCAGAGGTGGGCTCATTGAGTTTTAAACACATTTGGAAATTATCTGACCAGTGGAAGGTATTTTGGTGTCCTGTGCTTTTTATGCTAAAGGCCCCTCAATTAGCTGCTGAGAGTAGTGTGTGTACAACATTCAAGGAAGACTTAAAGATTTAAGAGATTTATCTTTGGTGATAATATTACAAAGATAAAATGCAGAAACAACGAATTTTCAATAAAAGCTGAGCAGAGTATATAACTTTAATGTGAAAGCACGTCTTCAAGAAACAAAATTCTGGTATGTGATTTTTCCATTAAGGCTTATTGCAGCTTAGAGTAAGAGACTGTCAGAAACATACCATCAATACAGAAAGCAGAGTTTAATTTTTAACAAAGCAAAAGCAAATTCTTATATATAGATAGAGATACATAGTCTTTCTCTATACTACCACTGCTAAATTGCCCTAATTTGAAGTGTTGGTCCACACCTCTTGTCCTTAAACCGAATTATAGTTTTGCAGGTATATTTGCAAGTAAAAGGTTTTTTTAATGTCCCAGGCCTATAATTTTACAGCTAAATTTGGCTTGTCTGTAGCCCCCCAAAAATCCTACAGAAGAAATTGTCAATTCCCAAAAGATATTGAGAATCGGTCTCCACACTTGGCTGCTCTCATTAGCATCAAACACTTGGTCAACTGGTTTAAAGCGAGGTGCTTAGCAATGGAGATGCCAGAAAGTCAAAGCATGGGAAACCTGCCCTAAAGAGGTTATTCAGAACGAGTGAGTGAATGTTCAGTCGCTCAGTGGTTTCCAACTCTTTGCAGCCCTCATGGACTAGGGGAGAAAACTAATACATAAAATACACACACACACAGCCCAAAAGTACATGGTGTCACATATTTGGGATGATGCAAAATGTAAATGATGATTATTACAGGAGTCCCAACAGCAGAGGTCACTGGCTGCTGGAAAATGATCAGGCTTGGCTGTAGAGGTGGGGCTTGTATCAGGCTAAGAAGGAGCAGAATGCCTGGCATCCTGATAAGATATACAGTAAAGGGGAGGGGGAGGATCAGGGAGGAAAAGGCAAGAATAAAATTTGTGAAGATGTCCAAGGACAAAAGGATTCAATGTTCAAGATGTTTCATCTTCCCTTCAAATTAAAATCTCAACAGCAACTGATGACATTTCTATTTCAAACATCTCTATGATTTTTTTTTTCATTTTAAAGGTAATGCAGATTGAATATATCTGATCCTCGCTGAGATCCTCTGAAGGAGATTATCAAAAATTTGAAGAAAAATCAAAGAATAAAGGAAGAAGGGTGCAACAACATATCCATTATCTAAACTGCTGCTGCTACTGCTAAGTCACTTCAGTCATGTCCAACTCTGTGTGACCCCACAGACGGCAGCCCACCATGCTCCCCATCCCTGGGATTCTCCAGGCAAGAATACTGGAGTGGGTTGCCATTTCCTTCTCCAATGCATGAAAGTGAAAAGTGAAAGTGAAGTCGCTCAGTCGTGTCTGACTCTTAGCAACCCCATGGACTGCAGCCTACCAGGCTCCTCCATCCATGGGATTTCCCAAAGTGTGATATCTAGTCTAGGAGCATCAGCTTACCTGGGAATTACTAGAAATCCAAAATCTTGGACCCAGATTTTGCAAAACCCCAGACCTGTTGCCTGAGAAACTCTGGGAAGTGAGATCTAGCAATTTGTATTTTAACAAACACTCCAGCTGATTCTGAAACACATTAAAGTTTGAGAACAACTGGTTAAATAACAATTTTCCTTTAAATCAAACAAAAATATTTAGAATCTGAGTATTTGTTGCCCTAATTTGTTTCAGTTCAGCTCAGTTCAGTCACTCAGTTGTGTCCGACTCTTTGCGACCCCATGAATTGCAGCACACCAGGCCTCCCTGCCCATCACCAACTCCAGCAGTTCACTCAGATTCATGTCCATCGAGTCCGTGATGCCATCCAGCCATCTCATCCTCTGTCGTCCTCTTCTCTTCCTGCCCCCCATCCCTCCCAGCATCAAAGTCTTTTCCAAGGAGTCAACTCCTCACATGAGGTGGCCAAAGTACTGGAGTTTCAGCTTTAGCATCATTCCTTCCAAAGAAATCTCAGGGCTGATCTCCTTCAGAATGGACTGGTTGGATCTCCTTGCAGTCCAAGGGACTCTCAAGAGTCTTCTCCAACACCACAGTTCAAAAGCATCAATTCTTCAGCGCTCAGCTTTCTTCACAGTCCAACTCTCACATCCATACATGACTATGTTAAATTTTGCGTTCTTTGATACCAAAAAAGAAGAAAACTTTAGGTGAATGATCCTAATAAAAAATTTTAGGACAAATTTTACAGGAGGAAAAGGTAGAATTGCTTATTTCCTTTAAGCATTTGGGGCCAAAAAAAAAAAAAGTATGAATAAAAAATGTTGTCACTTGTTTTATTAAATATCATTGGTTTGTGTTTTAACAGTACTTAATTTTGTTATCAAGGGATATATATTTTTAATTCTTAAATTTCTTTAAGATCTTACTGTTTAACCATAAATTATACATCTTCTTTATAGTGATTTTAATAGTGATCCCTCTTCCCACCTTGCCTACTCCACTAAATACTATTAAAACAAGGCATGACTGAATCTTCTGTTAGCCATATCCAGCCTCTGAATTTTGTCAAATTACAGAGTATACATTATGCATAGTTTCATGTTACTAAATGGTTTGTTTTTGTCATTCTTAACCATCTGTAACAGTGAGGAATATAATGCTATTTCACCTCTAATTTGGTAACAAAATAATTTCCTTTCCATTTCTACCTCCTGAGTGGCTCAAGTACTCTTTAAGCCAGCCCTGGCTGTCAGCTTGTTCCTCCCATGGGTGATTCAGGACTTTCAGTACAACACGTGCATACAAATGATTGTTTAGTCTGAATGTCTACTTCCATTACCATTATGATAGAGGCACTCAAGTGTCACTGGCTAATCAGACATCACACTGGACTAGTTCGAAGACTTACCTTACCTTTCCAGACTCCCAACTTCTCTGAATAGGAGCATTATCCTCCTGAAGGCTAGATGTACCTGTCATCTTTCACAGCATTCTTCCTCTGAAACATTCGACTCCAAACTTTATATTGTAGCTATTGATGTACATGTTATTTCTCTATATGAGCCAAAAGTATAGAATTATCATTAATACAGAATATTACCAGTACATATAAATATGTATAGATATTTAGAAAACTATTGGGAAGAATGTTCACAGAAATTTGAGTGATTTATAGGTGTTGGTTTTTGTTATAATCATTGAACGTTTTGAATTGTTCCAATATCTTAAATAAGCATGTACAATTCCAGCCCCCACCCCTACCCAGACAATCAGAAGATGTAGGGTGGATGGGGAATGAGGGAGAAAGGAAGAGAGATTCTGGGTTATATGGCCTATGGCAAATCTTAACTTTGCCACAGTCCCATTTTCCCGTTGTAATGTTGCTGAGAATTCCTGACTCTCTTACAGAAATGATTCAAGGATCAAATGAGAAGATCTCTGAAAGATTAAAGTGAAATCTTTCTATGTGAAAGTCTTGTAATGAAATAGAAACCTAAGTTGGTGTATTTACTGCCTATTTCACCCAATGTAGGTCTTCTATGCTCCATAATAACTGGGGAAGTGGGAATCAGTGTAGTCAAAATTTAAAGAGCAAAGAAGACAGTGGGTAAAGGTGGGTATGAACAAGTTGGCAGGTCCAGATCTTTCAGAATTAGAGCAGGAAAATGTGAAATCATCTTAAAGAATCAAACTTGCCAGCTGACTTGACTGTTAAAATGTGTATAAAGAGTAGAAAGTTATAACAAGTAGGTAACATAGCCTGTGAGAAATGTTAAATATAAATAAATAGAGCATCTTTCTACATAGGTATAGGAAAGAAGTACTAAGTAAGCACCATATCAAATATTCATGAGATACATGAAGTGCCCAGTATTTGTGGATTCTATCAGCCATCCACTGGTGACAGCCACTGTTGCCCAATGTCCTCTGCATGCTAAACACAGAGAAATCCATAGCTACTCAGCAAGTTATTGGTGAATTACAATGACGGCCAGGCACACTTGCCCCTGTATCTCTTTGACTGAGCCAGCTTAAATTAGGATCAAGGACCTTCTGTCTGCTGAGTCCCCTTGTCTACTCTCATCTCTAGTCCTTTTAACTGCAGCATCAGCAGGGAAGGCTGATGCCACAGAGCAAGACAGGACAGAACACTGTAACTCAGCATTGGATACAGTGTTGTACTTCTCCCATCATTGAATCCTATTCTATTAATATGTATGTTAATTTACCCTTGCTTGTCATTTTCCCTTGCTCTTTGCTTCATGTTTTAAATGGATTCAATTAACTGTGATTTGAACATCTTTATTTGGCCTTTCTGTTCAGTGAACTCGGGGATTTCTTGTCTGGTAGTAGAGTAGAAGACTATGATTACAACAAAGTAATTTCTTACCACAACCTTATTAGAGAAGAGGGCTGGAAACCAGGGAGGAGAGGAGGGAACAAGAAGGTTACAATCATCAAAGTACCCTCCAAGGCAGACTTACCTTGACTCTCTAGTGAGCATTTCCAGTTCTTGTAATAAGGCAGCCTTTAGAGTGAAATGGTACCCTGGTTGAGTAATGGCAGTCACTGAAGTCATCTGCCTCCAGGCTCTTCCAGTCTTTCTGATTGTAGTTTGGCTTCCCATATAGATTTGCCTGCAGGGAGCTAATGGACTGATCAGTTACACTTCTTGTTGGAAATTGAGAGCATGAATTCTGGAACCAGATTATTCAAGTTAGGATCTTTCCTTTTGTTGTTGTATAACCCGCCAGAAATGCAAAAAGGGAAATGCTGTCTGAGGAGGCCTTAGAAATAGCTGAGAAAAGAAGAGAAGCTAAAGGCAAAGGAGAAAAGGAAAGATATACCCATCTGAATGCAGAGTTCCAAAGGATAGCAAGGAGAGATAAAAAAAAAAAAAAAAAGCCTTCCTCAGTGATCAAATGCAAAGAAATAGAGGAAAACAACAGACTGGGAAAGACTAGAGACCTCTTCAAGAAAATTAGAAATACCAAGGGAATATTTCATGCAAAGATGGGCACAATAAAGGATAAAAACAGTATGGACCTAACAGAAGCAAAAGATATTAAGAAGAGGTGGCAAAAATACACAGAAGAATTAGACAAAAAGATCTTAATGACCCAGATAACCATGATGGTGTGATCACTTACCTCGAGCCAAACATCCTGAGGTGCCAAATCAAATGGGCCTTAGGAAGCATCACTACAAACATCACTACACTAAGCATCCCTAGCTTAGTGGAGGTGATAGAATTCCAGCTGAGCTATTTCAAATCCTAAAAGATAATACTGTGAAAGTGCTGCACCCAATATGCCAGCAAATCAAGTCACTCAACTGAGAACCTCAAGCTGTACCTCAGAAAGCCCTATGTCTGTTTGTCCCTGAAAGTTTTACCATGAGGATGGATGAGATGATAGGTGCAAATGTGGTGCCCCAGCACACCTTAAAAGTTACTACTTTTTAACTCAGAGTACTGATACAGGTCCTGGATCCACCCTGCATTGAAGGCCTAAGCAGGTAATCAGGGTCTAGGCAGAGACCTGGAGGCATGCTCCAGAAATTGCTGTGACCCTGGAGCTTGGACTGCAAGGAGATCCAATCAGTCCATTCTAAAGGAGATCAGTCCTGGGTGTTCATTGGAAGGACTGATGCTGAAGCTAAAACTCCAATACTTTGGCCACCTCATGCGAAGAGTTGACTCATTTGGGAAAAACTCAGATGCTGGGAGGGACTGGGGGCAGGAGGAAAAGGGACGACAGAGGATGAGATGGCTGGATGGTATCACCAACTCGATGGACATGAATTTGAGTGAACTGCTGGAGTTGGTGATGGACAGGGAGGCCTGGCGTGCTGCAATTCATGGGGTCGCAAAGAGTCGGACATGACTGAGCAACTGAACTGAACTGAATTAAAGTTTAAGAAAAAAAAAAAAAAAAAAGAGTATCTTTCCTTTTCCCTCCTCTGTATTCTCACTGACTTCTATAACAAATGCTTTTAACCTGTCACTGTGCTGAGACAAAAAGGGAAACAGGCTTTGGCCTTGTCCAAGTTCAGATAGATGACTGAGAAGGTTAAGATGACCTGTTATATAAGATCTGTACAGCCTTTGTGCCTGAGATCTGTGGAGACGGGCTGTGCAAGACCTTGCCTCCACTCTGCCGCCCATTAGAGGCCTTGCATTTCCACCTTCCCTCACTCCCAGTCCAAATAGTACAAGAATCGTCTCCACTCTCACTATTTCTTAGCGGGGTGGGGGGGGTGGTGGGGAGGGGATTCATTTCCCCAAAAGAAGACCATGCTCTGCCTTTTGATCTCTTCCCCAAACTTGAGCTCATAGCTCCATTTCTTTCCTTTCACTGAGTAGTAACCCAAAACCTGAGAAGAGACTTCCCACATGTCTGAATGAAACAGACACTAACAGAGGCTGAAGCGATAGTCTCACGGAGTCTCTTTGTGGAACTGGGCAGGAAAGCAATCCCTTTAAGACCCAGCTCACCAAAGTGGCTTTAGGATCTGTACAAGCACCCTGTCATTCATCCCCGGGTTTTGAGAAGTAGAGGGTGGGAGTGAGGCCTCAAATTACTAGCACTCGAAGCGATGCAATACCGCATTTTACTCGGCAAAAGTGGGCCAGGACCCGGGTGGCGGTATCCCTCCGGAGCGGGGAGCTAAGCGCCCGGAGACCTTTCGGGCACCGGTGAGAAGGTCCAATCTGTGCGCTGGTCTCAGCCACCTAAAAGCTCTTTGACCCGCGCATCCCTTGCGTCCCCAAGTGATTCAACCTTCTCTCAACCCATCTCCCCAACACCACCACTCGCCGGGCACCTAATCACAGCTCACCTTGCTCCCATAACAATTACAATCGTGGGCCACAGTGGAGCAAAAGGCGCTGGAAGAGCCCCAGTCTACAAGAGAACACAGGGCCGCCTCTAAGAAGCCAAGTTGGACGTTCTAGGGCGCCCAAGGAAGCAGCGGCAACCCGCCAGCCCAGACAAGCACACTGACCCAATTCTTAAGTTACTGACATCTGTGAAGGCAGCAGCGAGCAAGGGTTTAGACTGGATAACTGGCTTTTAGCCCATGTCTGCTGGGAGTCCAGTGCTTTGCGCGCTCTAAGGTCCTCCCGTCTCCGAGCGCGCCCTACCCTCCCGGAGTATGCGAACGCCTGCCAAAAGAGAGTGGACAAGCGACACAGCTTCTTTCAAGTGTAGTCGTGGGTGGCTCTGAAAAGAGCCTTTGGATTTGATGGAACCTCGAGCAGAGCGCACACTTCTTAAGCCCGCTCCCCGCGGATGCGGCGAGCCAGCTGGATGTCTTTGGGCATGATGGTCACGCGCTTGGCGTGGATGGCGCACAGGTTCGTGTCTTCAAACAGCCCCACCAGGTAGGCCTCGCTCGCCTCCTGCAGCGCCATCACGGCCGAGCTCTGGAAGCGCAGGTCCGTCTTGAAGTCCTGCGCGATCTCGCGCACCAGCCGCTGGAACGGCAGCTTGCGGATCAGCAGCTCGGTCGACTTCTGGTAGCGCCGGATCTCCCGCAGGGCCACGGTACCCGGCCGGTAACGATGCGGCTTCTTGACGCCGCCCGTGGCCGGCGCGCTCTTGCGAGCCGCCTTGGTGGCCAGCTGCTTCCGCGGGGCCTTGCCACCGGTCGACTTGCGGGCAGTCTGCTTCGTACGAGCCATAGCGAACCAAGACGCGAACTTACCGGAGCAGCGCCGCGCAGGGAGAGTAACCAGGGGTGCGGCCGCTGCAGCAGTCTTTATAGGCAGTCTTTTCCCAGTTGGGCGGGACAATACTTGAAAGTCCCGCGCTGGCTATCCATTGGCTGGGACGTCATCCTCTTTAGCGTCACTGATTGGCTTGGGCCGACTCCTCCCTACCCCCGCCCCCTCGCCGCCCCGCCGCCCATCGGCCTCCCTTTCGACTTTCCAGTTTGCCTAGTTTATCCCCTCCTCGGTTTTCATTTATTTCAGGGTGAGAGTCATATTTGAGAGCAGCTGTGACAATGTTCCTTCTCAGTCCCTTAGAACACACTACTTACGATACCCTCTTCCTTTCTACGCTAACTCCCAAACTGAACCTCGTCCTTCTGTTTGCGCCACCCCCCGCCCCCAGCACCCTGAACGCAGTTACCTTTCCAGAGGTCCCCTAGCCTACCTAGTTGGCTGGACGGATCCTGCAGTTTTCCGCCTTTCGGTGCTTTCAAGATCGGAAAGTTATCTCCCCGCAGCAGGGCGCGAGATCCCGTTTCCAAAAGCCGAACTGGGGACCTGTATCTCCACCGCTAAGCCGTCTTTATCCCTTTAAGACAGTAGACTGAAGTCAAAAACCCAGGTCCGCCATCCTCTTCAAATCTGTCCGCTTTCTTAACAGACGGGGGCGTCCGAGATGTATGCGTGTGTGAGGGAACATCCCGCTGGTACTTAGATCTCAAGTTGGGCAAAAGGCCTGGGGAACAACTGGTGTTGAGCCCTAGACATCCGACCCCCAACATAAACCATCGCGGAGCACTGAGAAGTGAAGCGACTGTGGCGCGTTCAAGTTTCCTACCTTCACCTGGCTCAAGTCCTAGGTTTTACGATCCACCACAACCCAGGCTGGGCTCCCGCTTTACTACCGACAAGGTTGGAATCGAGAAGTTACTGTTACCGAGAAGTTACTGTTACCAACTCTTTATTTGAAAGCGTGGGTGGCTCTGAAAAGAGCCTTTTGATTTTACAGATGCCCCTTCTACAGGAGAGCTGGGTAGGGCTTCCGGAGACCGGCCTCACTTGCCCTTTGCCTTGTGGTGGCTCTCAGTCTTCTTCGGGAGCAACACGGCCTGGATATTGGGCAAAACGCCGCCCTGGGCGATGGTGACCTTGCCCAACAGCTTGTTCAGCTCCTCGTCGTTGCGGATGGCCAGCTGCAGGTGACGAGGGATGATGCGCGTCTTCTTGTTGTCTCGCGCCGCATTGCCCGCCAGCTCAGGATTTCGGCGGTCAGGTACTCCAAGACCGCCGCCATATAGACGGGCGCGCCAGCCCCTACTCGCTCAGCGTAGTTGCCTTTGCGCAGCAAGCGGTGTACCCGCCCTACCGGGAACTGCAAGCCTGCGCGAGACGAGCGCGACTTGGCCTTGGCGCGGGCCTTGCCGCCTTGCTTGCCACGACCAGACATGACAGCGACACCCACTAACAAATGCTCCCGCCAAACGCCCGACAAAATCGCCCTCCACGGCCCCACTTCACCCTTTTATAGGCAGAACGGCGATTGCCTAGAAGGCACTGTGATTGGCTACAGCACATCTTCGGCCTCGTGACCAATAGGATAGCGCAGTCAGAATCCACTCATTTACATAACCTCGTCTCCCTCGCGAGAGAGCCACTGAAATCTCGCCAATCGCAACGGGGCGTGATCAGGACCGTAATTTGCCTACAGTCTCTATAAGTACCGAGTCGTGGCGGTCAGCCCGGTTGCTGCCTGTTGTCGTCTGCCTTCCTGGTAGGCTGTTCAGCTTGTGCTTGCGGTTATGCCTGAGCCGGCGAAATCCGCTCCCGCACCCAAAAAGGGCTCCAAGAAAGCCGTCGCCAAAGCCCAGAAGAAGCGCAAGCGGAGCCGCAAGGAGAGCTATTCCATCTACGTGTACAAAGTGTTGAAACAGGTGCACCCGGACACCGGCATCTCGTCCAAGGCCATGGGCATCATGAACTCATTTGTCACCGACATCTTCGAGCGCATCGCGGGCGAAGCGTCGCGCTTAGCCCATTACAACAAGCGCTCGACCATCGCGTCCCGGGAGATCCAGACGGCCGTGCGACTGCTGCTGCCCGGCGAGCTGGCACCAAGGCGGTCACCAAGTACACCAGCTCCAACTGAGTCCCTGTAGGGACTCGGCGCTCGCACGAGTTGCCCAGCCACTTGACGTTTTAAAGGTTCTTTTCAGAGCCACCCACCTTCTCAGTGCAAGAAGCTGTCATCTTTTTATTTTTGTCTGTTATGGCGCTTTTTTGTACCGCCAATGTTTTTTTCCTAGTAGGAAGTGGCCTTTCTCTTAGGATGAAGAGGAAGAACTCCAGAAAAGACCAAGTTTTGTGGGTCAATCCAGAACTAGCTAGAATAACTGTTCACTCATGCAGGTGACTTACCTTTTCCAGTAAAACCGTGAGAGATGGGTGGTCAGTGTAAATCTACTCAGGAGGATGGGGAGGGAGGGTGGAAAGTTAAGCATTAGTTACTTTACAGCAGATAGAGTGGGTCAACTCAAGTCCATTTTTCTTGAGCACAAAAACCAAATTTAATGTTATTTTGAAAGCAATATTTTGATACCATGCCCCAGCATGAATAGAAAACTTGTAGTGCACCTGGTTGTCTTGATTCCATTTGTCCACTGAAAAATGAAAAACCTGAGTTAAGAATTGTGTTTTATTCAATATTTTGTTGTGGACCTAAGCCAAGTAGATGGACTTCCCTTGTGGCTTAGATCGTAAAGAATCTGCCTGCAGTGCAGGAGACTTGTGTTGATCGCTGGGTTAGGAAGATCCCCTGGAGAAGGGAATGGCTACCCACTCCAGTATTCTTTCTTGCAGAATTCTGTGGACAGAGGAGGCTGGCAGACTACAGCCCATGGTATGGCAAAGGCTTGGATATAACTGAGCGACTGACACTTCTAAGACCAGGAGATAGCCTTTCAAATAGCACTGAGGGGCTGTTTTGAGGAGGTAAGGGAGGAACCAGAATATATAGCAGTTTTGCAAAGACAAACCAGATAGTTGAATATTCATCAAAAGATTTCTGCTAAAGAAGAAATCTCAATGAATTTAGCACTTTATTTTATGTATGGAAAGTTGGAAGAGCAGGCTGACTGACATCATTCCTTGATACACATTTTAACTATCTAGGACCAGGATCCTGTTTTTCTCCATCCTGAATCCCAGGATGACTAGAGTGGCTGCAGTGGCTGATGGCTTGATGGCCACATCCTTTGATTACAGATATGGCAGGTGACAGTGTTCATCCACACATAGTTAAAGTAATGTTTGATCTACACATACTTCTTGTCTCACTTTGCTATTCCTTTCAGGTGCCTACACTGAAGTCAATGTTTTGCCCAAATTCTAGATATTAAGCAACACTGTTAGAAAAAGTTTATACAAAAGCCATTGTTATCCATAGTAATCCCCTCCCCCTAGATATTGATACCAACACAATTCCCTATAGTTGTAGTTTTACTGTTTTATAATTTGAGTAAAGAAGCAAGAAGGAAAGAGGCGTTATAGTCAGGGATTTCAAGAACCTGGGCCTGCCAATCATAAAATGTGCCCTGGAGACTTTATCCAGCTGCTTTTTTGTTGTTGTTAAACCTACTTAGCCTTAAAAATACTTTCCCTTTCCTTGGAACAATTCCCTCCTCTGAAAACAGAGACACCAAAAATGAGAGAATAAAGGCCCTCACCTTTTTTTTAGACTAGATGGTTAAAAAGCAGTGTTTCCTATGAACGATTCAAAGGCCACTGGATCTTCAATTTATCTACCCTTCAAACCCTACATAATTCCACTGAATCCAAATCACCAGGCCTCGGTGGGGGGTGGGGCAAGGATGAACAGTCTATGGAACAAATCAAGTAATTCAAATGTTTGATAACCACTGACAAGATTAGTTACAAGATTCCTATATTGCTTGGGAAGAACTTGTTCAGTTTGCAGTTCCCACCCTAGATATTTTCTTTCTTTTTCCTAATTGTTCTTTCCCAGAACTGTTTGTAAAGTGACATGAAAAACTAGTTTCATTTATTCCCTTATTAATACAGAGTATCAAATATTGCATAGAACTTAACATTTTTTGCCTTTACTAGGATTTAAAAACACATTTTAACAAGGTAAACTGAGAACAGAAGATAAAGTACTGCAAGGTGTAAAGGTGAACCTTCCTGGGGAGGGGGGAATGTTAAGCTCATTACAAGCACCTTTTATTCATTTTTTCTTATGTATGTACATAGAATCCCAAATATTATCTTCCAGCATTATTTTCATTACCTCTCATCTGTCCCATCCAGTCAAAAACAGATAACTTGTCTCCTAGTTATTGTACTAAATCCATACTTTCTTCGGTCCCAGAAAACATCTCCTTGCTTTTGACCTGCCTTGCTTGGATCTACTGAGAGATGAGGCAGGTTGCTTGGAGCTTGAAAAGTTCAGGTAAAGCACGGCAATGTGGAGAAAGACAGAAAGATGATAGGGGAAAGTTTGAGTTTACAGGACAAAAATAAAAATATTCTAAGAGGCATACAGGATGTTGGGTAGATAACCTAATTATAAGTGGGTGAGATAACAGTCAGTATTTGGTTCTGAGGACTCAAAATATGAATAGGAAAGCAGAATACAACTGGTCTGAAAGCTGGAGAAATCCAAGACTCAATGCAACTTTATTACCCATCAATCAATAGTTCCCTTTAGCACCAGCATTACACTTACAAGTGTGAAAGCAAAACTGACACATTGTCTAGGTTCCTTTATGAGTATTCATGCATTCACTTCTCACAATATGGGAGAGGGAAAACATTCATTCTGAGATAAATATTAATAAAACAAGCAATAAAATAGCAACAAACAGAAAAAAATCCTTGTCTATGTAAAACTACATTCTATTTGATGGATGCTGAGAATAAGAGAAAGAAGGAAAAGAATAATAGTATATTTAGGAGGTGATCTATATAGCAGAATATTGAGTGTGGATGACAGATCTGATCAGTTAATATTTGAACAGAGGCCTGAATGAAAAAAAGTGAGCCATAGGATAACTTAGAGAAGTGTATTCTAGGAACAAAGGCCCTGAGGTAGGTATAAGTTTGAGAAGGTCAAAGAATAAGCAAGGCCACTGAGGCTGAAGCACAGTGAGCAAAGGAAAGATGTGCAGGGAGATAGGACCAGAAAGGTAGCTGAGAGATCATGTGTGCCTTTGAGGGGCCTCCTAGGCCATTGGAAAGAGTTTGTCTTTAATTTGAAGTTAAGTTGGAGTGCCTTTGGAGAGTTCCATCATGAGAGAATTCCATGACATTATTTGACTTATGCTAAAGCTCTCAAAAAGACAGGATGATCTCTGTTTGTTTCCAAGGCAAACCATTCAATATCACAGTAATCCAAGTCTATGCCCCAACCAGTAACGCTGAAGAAGCTGAAGCTGAACAGTTCTATGAAGACCTACAAGACCTTTTAGAACTAACACCTTTAAAAGATGTCCTTTTCATTATAGAGGACTAGAATGCAAAAGTAGGAAGTCAAGAAACACCTGGAGTAACAGGCAAATTTGGCCTTGGAATACGGAATGAAGCCAGGCAAAGACTAATAGAGTTTTGCCAAGAAAATGCACTGGTCATAGCAAGCACCCTCTTCCAACAACACAAGAGAAGACTACACATGGACATCACCAGATGATCAACACTGAAATCAGATTGATTATATTCTTTGCAGCCAAAGATGGAGAAGCTCTATACAGTCAACAAAAACAAGACCAGGAGCTGACTGTGGCTCAGATAATGAACTCCTTATTACCAAATTCAGACTTAAACTGAAGGAAGTAGGGAAAACCACTAGACCATTCAGGTATAACCTCAATCAAATCCCTTATGATTATACAGTGAAAGTGAGAAATAGATTTAAGGGCCTAGATCTGATAGACAGAGTGCCTGATGAACTATGGAATGACGTTCGTGACATTGTACAGGAGACAGGGATCAAGACCATCCAATGGAAAAGAAATGCAAAAAAGCAAAATGGCTGTCTGAGGAGGCCTTACAAATAGCTGTGAAAAGAAGAGAAGCAAAGGAGAAAAGGAAAGATATAAGCATCTGAATGCAGACTTCCAAAGAATAGCAAGAAGAGATAAGAAAGCCTTCCTCAGTGATCAATGCAAAGAAATAGAGGAAACAACAGAATGGGAAAGACTAGAGCTCTCTTCAAGAAAATTAGAGCTACCAAGGGAACATTTCATGCAAAGATGGGCTCAATAAAGGACAGAAATGGTATGGACCTAACAGAAGCAGAAGATATTAAGAAGAGGTGGCAAGAATACACAGAAGAACTGGACAAAAAGATCTTCATGACCTGGATAATCATGATGGTGTGATGACTCACCTAGAGCCAGACATCCTGGAATGTGAAGACAAGTGGGCCTTAGAAAGCATCACTACGAACAAAGCTAGTGGAGGTGATGGAATTCCAGTGGAGCTATTTCAAATCCTGAAAGATGATGCTGTGAAAGTGCTGCACTCAATATGCCAGCAAATTTGGAAAACTCAGCAGTGGCCACAGGACTGGAAAAGGTCCCTTTTCATTCCAATCCCAAAGAAAGGCAATGCCAAAGAATGCTCAAACTACCGCGCAACTGCACTCATCTCACACACTAGTAATGTAATGCTCAAAATTCTCCAAGCCAGGCTTCAGCAATACGTGAACCGTGAACTTCCACATGTTCACGCTGGTTTTAGAAAAGGCAAATGAACCAGATATCAAATTGCCCGCATCCGCTGGATCGTCGAAAGAGCAAGAGAGTTCCAGAAAAACATCTATTTCTACTTTACTGACTATGCCAAAGCCTTTGACTATGTGGATCACAATAAACTGTGGAAATTCTGAAAGAGATGGGAATACCAGACCACCTGACCTGCCTCCTGAGAAACCTATATGCAGGTCAGGAAGCAACAGTTAGAACTGGACATGGAACAACACACTGGTTCCAAATAAGAAAAGGAGTACGTCAAGGCTTTACATTGTAACCCTTCTTATTTAACTTATATGCAGAGTACATCATGAGAAACTCTGGGCTGCAAGAAGCACAAGCTGGAGTCAAGATTTCTGGGAGAAATAATCAATAACCTCAGATATGCAGATGACACCACCCTTATGGCAGAAAGTGAAGAGGAACTAAAAAGCCTCTTGATGAAAGTGAAAGTGGAGAGTGAAAAAGTTGGCTTAAAGCTCAACATTCAGAAAACTAAGATCATGGCATCTGGTATCATCACTTTATGGGAAATAGATGGGGAAACAATGGAAACAGTGACAGACTTTCTTTTCTTGGGCTCCAAAATTACTGCAGATAGTGACTGCAGCCATGAAATTAAAAGACACTTGCTCCTTGGAAGAAAAGCTATGACCAAGCTAGACAGCATATTCAAAAACAGAGACATTATATTGCCAACAAAGGTCCATCTAGTCAAAGCTATGGTTTTTCCAGTAGTCATGATGGATGTGAGAGCTGGACCATTAAGAAAGTTGAGCACCGAAGAACTGATGGTTTTGAACTGTGGTGTTGGAGAAGACTCTTGAGAGTCCCTTGGACTGCAAGGAGATCCAACCAGTCCATCCTAAAGGAAATCAGTCCTGAATATTCATTGGAAGGACTGATATTGAAACTGAAACTCCAATACTTTGGCCACCTGATGTGAAGAACTGACTCATTTGAAAAGATCCTGATGCTGGGAAAGATTGAAGGTGGGAGAAGGGGACGACAGAGGATGAGATGGTTGGATGGACATGAATTTGAGCAAGCTCCAGGAGTTGCCATGCTGCCGTCCATGGGGTCACTAAGAGTTGGACACAGCTGAGTGATTTAACTGACCTGAACTAAACTTTATCTTGTAAAACTTGGAATGGTGTTAAGTCTGGGGATTGACTGGCCAGGCCCCCTCCACGGACTCAACAATCTCAAAATTCTTCCCCTATCTTATCTAAGGTGCTACAAGTCTTGCACTCACAGCAGGCAATCACTCCCGGTCACTCCCAGTCAGGGGAGTGTCCAGGTAGGTTAAAAGCAAGATCAGAGGCCTGCTCTGCTCTTTTGCCTCTGAAGCTTGAAGAAGACTACTTCTGTTTTATTTCCCTAACAGCAGTCAAATTTGAGAACTACATACATAAGGGATTAGGTGAGTTCCTTAATGAAAATCAGTATGAAACTAAAGAAACAGAAGAAAAATGCTACATAGTAGTCGACAGCCCTATAATGTATATTATTGCCTAAGTTATACTTCATAACACAGGAAATCAAGTCTTGAAGAATACTTTAAGGAAACGCATAAGAAGAAACGAAAGTCTACAAGAATACTTTCAACTAAGAGTTTGAGTGCCACAACAAAAGATCCTGCATGCTGCAACTAAGACTCTTAGCAGCCAAATTATTTTTAAAAAGAATACTTTGAGGTGATAGCCTTCATCTCCATTGCTGTGTTTACAGTGTGGACAAAGACTGTAACCTGCCATTTCAGTAAACAAAGGATATTGTGGCCAAAATGTCATCAGCCTCAGCGGCTGATGGAAGCTGAGGTTGCACTCAGCTTCCTCAGTGCAACCTGAGGAATTCAGGACAGAACAAAACAAGATAATGGCCCTACATAGTTAAGTGTTAGTATTAATCACTCAGTTGTGCCCAACACTTTGTAATGCTATGGACTGTAGCCTGCCAAATTCCTCTGCCCAGGGAATTCTCCAGGCAAGTAAACAGGGGTGGTTAGCCATTCCTTTTTCTGGGAGATCTTGCTGAATCATGGATTGAACCCGGGGTCTCCGGCATTGTAGGCGGATTCTTTACCATCAGAGCCACCAGAGAAGCTGCAAGGATATATGCCCATGTATACCCATGTATTTGGCTTCGAGGGTATATTTCTTTTCCTTCAACAAAACTCCTATATATCCTGATTCCTCCCTTGCCGCTTTAGAACAACAGTCTCAGAGCTGAGAGGTTTAAGTCCTCAGCTAGGTCTACCAAATAAAATATCAGCTAAGTCTACCAAATAAAATATAATTCTCAACTTTCAGTTGTGCACTTTTTCCCAGTCAAAAATAGGTACCCTTAAAGGCAAGTTTGTTTTCTTCGCTGAGCCCTAGATGTATCTCTCACGCTGCCAACTCCATATATCCAATTGAATATCAAAAACCTTCTCAATCTTAAATCAGAATTCTAGATCTCCCTTCAGTGCCCCAATCTACCAAATCAACAGCACCACTGTTCACCCAGTTGCTTAAGACAAAAAGTTAGGGGTTTTGCTCCTATCCAAATCCTATTCCTCAAACAGACCTGTCAGTTCTACCTCCCAAATATAATCTCAATCCCAACATCTTTCAGCGCTTCCACTGTACTGGGCTTCCCTGAGCGCTCAGTTGGGTAAAGAATCCGCCTGCAACACAGGAGACCCTGCTTTGATTCCTGAGTGGGGAAGATCTCCTAGAGAAGGGATAAGCTACCCTCAACGAATTCCCAGTATTCTTGGGCTTCCCTTGTGGCTCAGCTGGTGAAGAATCTGCCTGTAAGACAGGAGTCCTGGGTTCCATCCCTGGGTTGGGAAGACCCCCTGGAGAAGGCTACCCACTAAAGTATTCTGGCCTGGAGAATTCCATGTACAGTCTGTATAGTTCATGGGGTCGCAGAGTCTGACAGGACTTTTCACTTTGATTCCAATCCAACATGTCTAGACTACCAAGTGGTTCTTACATTTTAGCAGCATCAGAATCACCCAGAGGGCTTTTAACACAAATTCTTAGTGTCTGAATACTCCACTTTTAATGAATTTTCAGGTAATGCTAATACTGCTGGTCTCTAGACCAGATTTTTGACTCACTGCTCTAACCTGTGACAGGGTAACAGCCTCCTAGTTGGTTTCCTTGCTTCTACTGTGAACTACCTAGGATCTATGATCCACAAAGCAACCAAAGTGATTAAGGTTAATCTCTACTAGAAGTAATCCAACAGTTCCCAAAGCACTAAAACGAAACTACAGCTAGTCTCCTTTGCACACCCAACCATATTATAACTTTCTGCTCCTTTAAGATTTCAAACTTTTTACTGCTTTGGAAAATGCATATTTTGTTTCCATTGTATGGACAAGTTCCTTATATACGGCAAGCTTTTCTGAGTGGTAATTCTCTGGGGGAGAACACTATCACTGAAAATTAGGCACTGATTTGACATGAGGCAGACGACGGAAGCGCCTTAGCAGCAGCAGCAGAGCAAAGGCAGCAAAACGGTTAGTTCTTGGGTATCATAACCAAGCTCCAATTTTCCCTAACGGGAATCTACACATAAACTGGGAACCCATGTGCTTGTGAATGCAGGATATATAAACTCAACGAATTTGTTAGTACTAAGTGTAAGCTAAATTATCCCATTTTGTACACCACAGAACACTCTCTACAAAACTTCAGTACCACATCTTTATATCACTTGGGAACTAGACAGTCGCACCATAGATATTCAAACTTTTAAATCTTGTATGAAATTCATGAAAAGCAACGCGTTTCAACAGCAGTTCTTTGAGAAAACTCAGCACATCTATACCCTATTATATTCTCACACTAAACTAGATAAACATACTTATTCTCGCACTGTATCTAGAGAAATATGATATTTGTTCTTAACGAGTGAAAACCAATACAAAAAACAGGGCAGCAGAAGATCGTGTAAAACAAAATGATAGCTTCTTGCACTGAGAAGGTGGGTGGCTCTGAAAAGAACCTTTAAAACGTCAAGTGGCTGGGCAACTCGTGCGAGCGCCGAGTCCCTACAGGGACTCAGTTGGAGCTGGTGTACTTGGTGACCGCCTTGGTGCCAGCTCGCCGGGCAGCAGCAGTCGCACGGCCGTCTGGATCTCCCGGGACGCGATGGTCGAGCGCTTGTTGTAATGGGCTAAGCGCGACGCTTCGCCCGCGATGCGCTCGAAGATGTCGGTGACAAATGAGTTCATGATGCCCATGGCCTTGGACGAGATGCCGGTGTCCGGGTGCACCTGTTTCAACACTTTGTACACGTAGATGGAATAGCTCTCCTTGCGGCTCCGCTTGCGCTTCTTCTGGGCTTTGGCGACGGCTTTCTTGGAGCCCTTTTTGGGTGCGGGAGCGGATTTCGCCGGCTCAGGCATAACCGCAAGCACAAGCTGAACAGCCTACCAGGAAGGCAGACGACAACAGGCAGCAACCGGGCTGACCGCCACGACTCGGTACTTATAGAGACTGTAGGCAAATTACGGTCCTGATCACGCCCCGTTGCGATTGGCGAGATTTCAGTGGCTCTCTCGCGAGGGAGACGAGGTTATGTAAATGAGTGGATTCTGACTGCGCTATCCTATTGGTCACGAGGCCGAAGATGTGCTGTAGCCAATCACAGTGCCTTCTAGGCAATCGCCGTTCTGCCTATAAAAGGGTGAAGTGGGGCCGTGGAGGGCGATTTTGTCGGGCGTTTGGCGGGAGCATTTGTTAGTGGGTGTCGCTGTCATGTCTGGTCGTGGCAAGCAAGGCGGCAAGGCCCGCGCCAAGGCCAAGTCGCGCTCGTCTCGCGCAGGCTTGCAGTTCCCGGTAGGGCGGGTACACCGCTTGCTGCGCAAAGGCAACTACGCTGAGCGAGTAGGGGCTGGCGCGCCCGTCTATATGGCGGCGGTCTTGGAGTACCTGACCGCCGAAATCCTGGAGCTGGCGGGCAATGCGGCGCGAGACAACAAGAAGACGCGCATCATCCCTCGTCACCTGCAGCTGGCCATCCGCAACGACGAGGAGCTGAACAAGCTGTTGGGCAAGGTCACCATCGCCCAGGGCGGCGTTTTGCCCAATATCCAGGCCGTGTTGCTCCCGAAGAAGACTGAGAGCCACCACAAGGCAAAGGGCAAGTGAGGCCGGTCTCCGGAAGCCCTACCCAGCTCTCCTGTAGAAGGGGCATCTGTAAAATCAAAAGGCTCTTTTCAGAGCCACCCACGCTTTCAAATAAAGAGTTGGTAACAGTAACTTCTCGGTAACAGTAACTTCTCGATTCCAACCTTGTCGGTAGTAAAGCGGGAGCCCAGCCTGGGTTGTGGTGGATCGTAAAACCTAGGACTTGAGCCAGGTGAAGGTAGGGAAACTTGAACGCGCCACAGTCGCTTCACTTCTCAGTGCTCCGCGATGGTTTATGTTGGGGGTCGGATGTCTAGGGCTCAACACCAGTTGTTCCCCAGGCCTTTTGCCCAACTTGAGATCTAAGTACCAGCGGGATGTTCCTCACACACGCATACATCTCGGACGCCCCCGTCTGTTAAGAAAGCGGACAGATTTGAAGAGGATGGCGGACCTGGGTTTTTGACTTCAGTCTACTGTCTTAAAGGGATAAAGACGGCTTAGCGGTGGAGATACAGGTCCCCAGTTCGGCTTTTGGAAACGGGATCTCGCGCCCTGCTGCGGGGAGATAACTTTCCGATCTTGAAAGCACCGAAAGGCGGAAAACTGCAGGATCCGTCCAGCCAACTAGGTAGGCTAGGGGACCTCTGGAAAGGTAACTGCGTTCAGGGTGCTGGGGGCGGGGGGTGGCGCAAACAGAAGGACGAGGTTCAGTTTGGGAGTTAGCGTAGAAAGGAAGAGGGTATCGTAAGTAGTGTGTTCTAAGGGACTGAGAAGGAACATTGTCACAGCTGCTCTCAAATATGACTCTCACCCTGAAATAAATGAAAACCGAGGAGGGGATAAACTAGGCAAACTGGAAAGTCGAAAGGAGGCCGATGGGCGGCGGGGCGGCGAGGGGCGGGGGGTAGGGGAGGAGTCGGCCCAAGCCAATCAGTGACGCTAAAGAGGATGACGTCCCAGCCAATGGATAGCCAGCGCGGGACTTTCAAGTATTGTCCCGCCCAACTGGGAAAAGACTGCCTATAAAGACTGCTGCAGCGGCCGCACCCTGGTTACTCTCCCGCGCGGCGCTGCTCCGGTAAGTTCGCGTCTTGGTTCGCTATGGCTCGTACGAAGCAGACTGCCCGCAAGTCGACCGGTGGCAAGGCCCCGCGGAAGCAGCTGGCCACCAAGGCGGCTCGCAAGAGCGCGCCGGCCACGGGCGGCGTCAAGAAGCCGCATCGTTACCGGCCGGGTACCGTGGCCCTGCGGGAGATCCGGCGCTACCAGAAGTCGACCGAGCTGCTGATCCGCAAGCTGCCGTTCCAGCGGCTGGTGCGCGAGATCGCGCAGGACTTCAAGACGGACCTGCGCTTCCAGAGCTCGGCCGTGATGGCGCTGCAGGAGGCGAGCGAGGCCTACCTGGTGGGGCTGTTTGAAGACACGAACCTGTGCGCCATCCACGCCAAGCGCGTGACCATCATGCCCAAAGACATCCAGCTGGCTCGTCGCATCCGCGGGGAGCGGGCTTAAGTGTGCGCTCTGCTCGAGGTTCCATCAAATCCAAAGGCTCTTTTCAGAGCCACCCACGACTACACTTGAAAGAAGCTGTGTCGCTTGTCCACTCTCTTTTGGCAGGCGTTCGCATACTCCGGGAGGGTAGGGCGCGCTCGGAGACGGGAGGACCTTAGAGCGCGCAAAGCACTGGACTCCCAGCAGACATGGGCTAAAAGCCAGTTATCCAGTCTAAACCCTTGCTCGCTGCTGCCTTCACAGATGTCAGTAACTTAAGAATTGGGTCAGTGTGCTTGTCTGGGCTGGCGGGTTGCCGCTGCTTCCTTGGGCGCCCTAGAACGTCCATGTTCGCTGCTTAGAGGTGGCCATATTTTCCGTCAGGCCCTTCCATGCTCCAGGAAGCGAAGGCTCGCTAAGGATGGGAGGACACCAGAGTGCGCAAAACACGACTCCCAACACAAAGGCTCTAGGCCATGTAACCAGTGTGAGCTCCCGCTTGCTGGCTGTCTTCCGGAGTGTCAAGTGCTTATCTGAACTGGAGAGGCTGCCGCTGCTTTCTTGAGCGCGGCCAAGACGTACGGTACGCTAGTGCTCTTGTGGGGAGTTTGGAGCTGGGTTGTAGCCCAGAGCTGTAATTTGTCCCGGGAGCTTGGGTCGGGGCAGAGGAGGCGGAGCGATTAGGGGACTCAGGATTCGCGGGCTAGAGCAGGCGGGGCTGGCTTTTAGGCGGCTGAGAGCCGGGTGCAGATCTGACCTCCTCACCCGCGCCGCTAAAGGCCCCTCCCACTGGCGTGGATCTCCCGCTTGAAAGGGAGGGAAATCGCCGCCTCGGTCCAGGCCCATTTCTGCGGGATAAAGTGCGGCATTCCTGACCCTGGCTGCAGTTTGAAAGGCGGTAATGCTAGGACTTCTCTCAGGGAAAACATTAGCGGATACTATTCATCCCTTTACCCTACTTTCTGTCAAGGTTCTCGCGCAAGCCTGAACGATTTTGCCTGGTATTTTAAGCCCTTGACATTCTCACTTTTTTCAACCTTCATCCTTTCAAATACCAACACAACTCAGACAAGTACCACTAGCTCTGTGCTGGAATAGACCAAAGGATGGAGAAGGATCTTGTGTCTCCGGCCGGGCATTCAGTTCGGACAGTCGAGTGGGTTTGACCTGCCCGAAGAAACAGCAAGGGGAAGAGGACAAATGGACTGGGGTTTGTGGGCCACCATAATCTAGGTCACTACCTGACAACTCGGTCTTGTCGGTATTTTCTCCGCTCCACAACAGGAGACGGATTCTTCCTGGAAGAGACATCCTGAGGGGCACAGGCCTGAGCTCTGTTTAATGATTTGAGAAGTTATTCAGCTCAAGGCTCTCGGAATTGAAGCTGAGGGCGGCACTGAACCAATGGAAGGCAGAACAGAGCCTCTGCCTTGGACCCATCCCCCGGCCTCAGGATTTGAGAGCAGAGATTTGACGCTGCCTCCGAATGTTCTTGCCTGGAGAATCTCAGGGACGGGGGAGCCTGGTGGGGCTGCCATCTGTGGGGTCGCAGAGTCGGACACGACTGAAGTGACTCAGCAGCAGCAGAGGAGTGGATTCCTGCACCACATGACAGTGGAAGTCTAAGGTCTCTTTCTGTCTTTTAGGAACAAAGCTGTTCACCTCGGGGGGTGGAGAGCAGAGTCCATGTTACACGAGACTCAGAAGCCACCTATTTCTAACCTTGAGTATGGCCTGTTGCACCTGAAGAGGTCAGAGTTCGGGGCTTTTGTGTCTTAGCACAGTTGGTAAAAAGCATTACCAGAGATGAATGAAAATGCACTGAGGGGAATAGAAATTGAAGTAGACACACTGTTGAAATCTTTTGCCCCTTGCAAGGAGTTGGGGGTGGGGGGAGGGCAAAGAAGAGCTGTGTGGACTGTAGCTTCTGACAGTAGGTACCCAGTTTTTCGCCCCAGGCTCACAAAGATTTTCAGAAAAGGCTGAATTGTGTCCCCCACCCACCCATTCATATGTCGAGGCCCTTTCCTAGTACCTCAGATGTGACTCTGCTTGCAGACAGGACCTCTAATGTGGTGATCAGGTCACAGATAGCAGAGAGACAGTCTTGTGAGGACACAATGAGAAGGCAGTCATCTGCAAGCCAAAGAGACAGGTCTCAGAAGAAATCAAGCCAACTGATATCTTTTTTTTTTTTTGTTCATTTATTTTATTTACTTGGCTACATTGGGTCTTAGTTGTGGCAAAGCATGTGGGATCTTAGTTCCCCAAGCAGGGATCGAACCTATATCCCCTGCATAGCAAGGTGGATTCTTAACCACTGGATCACCAGGGAAGTCCCCCTGTTGACATTTTGATCTTGGACTTGTAACCTCCTGAACTGTGAGAAAATAAAGTTAAGATGTTTAAACCACCCAGACTGTGGTATTTTGTTATGGCTGCCCTAGGAAATGAATACAGACACACGGTCTCATTCCCTGCTCAGACCAATGCTGCAAGATGGGTTCCTCAGGATCTGTGTTCTATGAGATATAAGCAGAAGCAGCAGTGACTCAGGGCTGTGCAACGGTGGCCCGTGTGCACCCAGCATCTCATCCACTGACATTTGTTTGCAAAATTGCAGCCTGAAGTTCTCAGTGAGTGACTTTCCAACATGTCTGAGCCATTAGTGGCTGAGCAGACCCCTGAGTGTATAGATGTCCACGTCAGGGCTTTTCCTCCCAAGGATCATATTTCCTGAAGTAATACTATTAAAATATCAGATTTAAAAGCAGGTATCTAAGCTCTCCCTGTGGTCCTGAAATTTGGGGTCAGCCTGGGGGCATCTCTCATGGCTAAGGCAGTTCCTTAGGGGTTCCTAGCTTCTCAGAAATGTCTGTCCTGCCTTCCTCACTTTTCTAACAACCTCTGTTACTTTTGCCACAACAGTGGAGTGCTCATTTACCAAACTCAACACTTACAGGATGTGAAAGGAGAATGGTGAAAGAAAGAGAGGGAGGAGCACTGGGCTCTTGCTGGTGGAAAAGGGGAGGTCTTTCCTGGTTTCTTGTCAAACGTGAACTCCTTAAGGGCAGGGCCTTGTCTGCGTAATTGATCTCTCTTCCAGGGCCGCCACATAACGGCTCTTGGCCTTAACTGTGGAAGTGTACTCTGTTCAGCTCTTTAAGCCCCCTGTCCTCACATAAGGCCGAGAAACAACAAGCAGTGCAAACTGGTCTCTGCACACTCACTTTCTGAGAAAGTGGGACCTGTGTGACCCAATCCTCGCCCAGTGGAGGGTCAGGCCTCAGCAAGACACTACGGCCTCACCAATCAGCAGTCATCTTGGGGATCTGCCCCACAAGCTTATGACCAGAATCTGGTTCTCACCGTGAGCATGTTCTAGGAGGACTGAGGAATTCTCCAGTGCCTTCAGGGCTTCCCAAACTGCCACAGACATTTTAGTGACAGCTTTGGCTCAGTAGTAAAGAATCCACTTATCATGCAGGAGATGCAAGGGACACAGCTTCCATCCCTGAGTGAGGAAGATCCACTGGAGTAGAAAATGGCAACCTGCCCTAGTATTCTTTCCTGGAAAATTGCATGGACAGAGGAGCCTGGCGGGCTACAGTTCATGAGGTTGCAGGACACAACTGAGCCATTCAGCAAACACTGATACCTTTTGGGCAATAGGACAAAGTTGACATTCCTACCACTATTCTGTGAAGGTCAAATTTCCTAAGCCTAATAGAAAACTTTTGGAATGTCTTCATTTTTTGCAATACTAGGGTGAAGTAGTACCCAATATTTTTAATGGCAATATCAATTTTTGATTATTTTAGGTACTTAAATAATTTCCCAATTTCAGATGACAAAAGGAAACTCAAGCAAAAATCAATTCACATTCTTCTTAAAGTTTCATCATGTCCAGCCTGTTTCCAGAAAAAGTTGGCCATGGAATTGGCTTGTTTGTTGGACTTTGGGTCCTTTAATCAGAGCTGATGGTGGCCTCAGCTAAGGCAGTGGCTACGAGTGGAGTGGACAGAGATAAAATGATGGACTTGAGGGAATTATAGAAAGTAAATTTGATAATATTTGGTGATATAGATATTTGGAGAATGCAAGAGAGGAAGGAGCCTATCCTTGGCTTGAGAAGCCAGGAGATAATGGTAGATTTCACTAAGGTGGAGAATTTAGGGAGAAGAAATTGCTTTTGGAACCAAAAAGCTGCAATAAGTCCTTTGCAACATCATAGCTGAGATTCCGGTTATCCCATCTATAATACATTCACTAGGAGTTAGGAATATTAATTTAATCAGCAAAGGGGCTCAGCTGGAGCTACTCTGGGGGAAGTCCTTAGGAGATAAATAAGGATAATAGAAGGTAGAGAATTAGATGAGATCTACATGGACAGAGGAGCCTAGTGGGCTACAGTCCATGGGGTTATAGAGAGTCAGACTGAAGAGACTTGGCACTCATGCACCCAGGAGTCAGAAGAGAAGACAGGCAAGGAGGAACAGTGATGAGGCTCGTAGATGAAGAGAACATCAAGAGACAGAACAGCCAGAAAGACAAGAGGGCCACAGGAAGAGAGTGTCCCGAAGAGGCAAAAATGGTCATCACAGGGACTCTGACCATGCTTTATGTTTTGTATCTCTTTTAATCACCAAGACAACCCTGCAAGGGAGGTAAACAGTTTATTCTCATTTTAGACTAGGAAGCTTTGAGTATTTTGCCCAAGCTGTCACAGCTAGGGCAAGGGATTCTGACCAAAGTGCTAGGGCTCCAAAGTTCACGTGAAGCAGGAAACACCAAGTAAAGGGCACATACTGGAACCTGGGAGGGGAAATGCCAGAGGGTACATGATTGAACACCAGGTGATGGCCCCACTGCTTCAGTGGAATCCTCTCCCCTGCTTACCCAGTCTCCACCTGTCTCCTATCATCATGTGGAGAAAAATCTCCACCCAATGCCAGAGCTGAGTTTGTCTCTCATGCGCTGTAACAGTCTCTCCGTGCCCTCCACCCCAGTACCTTCAGAATGGAACCCACACATCGGAGTCAGTACAGAGAGGCAGAGGCTAAGTGCAAGGCCCCAGACATGACTTTGAGTCCTGGTTCTGCCTCTTCCTACCTGCATGACTGTGGCAAGATGCTTCATCTCACCAGGCCTCAGTTCCTCATCTGTAAAATGGAGATAATGGGACTAGCCTGGTGGTGGTTGGAAATGTTTAAAGAAACAGTTCCCGTAAAGGGACAAGCAGTGTATGATTCAAAATAAACCCTAGAAAAGACTATAATGCTATTGTTAGCAATTTAGAAAACTGAACAAAATTGTAAAGGTAAACCTCCTTATACATCCAAAGTTATACATCTTCCTTGGGTTTAATTAGATGTTAACTAGCTATTTCACTAGTGAAACCAAGCACGACCCTGTAGGGCTTTCTTGAGCTGGCCACCCCCTCGTATGCCCTCGAATTCTTGTTTGTAACAAGGCTTTAGCCTCCAAGGGTTTCCCTGAGTTTCATAAAACAGTTTTCCATGGTTCAGTAAGCAGAAGTTGCAGGAGTTTATTCTGACCCTGCCCATTGTCTTCAATTCCCAGCCACTTCCATGACTTGGCAAAATCCTTTCTTCTGTCCAGATATGTGCGTCTCCTGTGCAAGCCTATTGTTTAGTCTGTAGACTTCAGCCCTGTGACATTTCCCTTCTGTGCCCCGCCACAACCACCCCCAACAACAACCACCCTCTCACTCCTCAGGCCAAAACGCAGCATTCTCCTCGGGTTCCAAAGCATGTAATGAAAGTTGCTCAGTTGTGTCTGACTCTGTCACCCCATGGACTATACAGTCCATGGAATTCTCTAGGCCAGAATACTGGAGTGGGGACCTGTTCCCTTCTCCAGGGGATTTCCCCAACCCAGGGATCAAACCCAGGTCTGCCGCATTGCAGGTGGGTTCTTTACCAGCTGAGCCACCAGGGAAGCAACAAGCATACAGGTCCTCCATTTTAGCAATTCCTCTAGGATTAGTTTATCATTCTAGTTCCTCACTAGATTCTGAGTTCCTTCAGAGTAGGCATTGATCCTTTTCGTCTCTGTAGGTCAACATCCTGACAGTGCCTACATGGTCAAGAAATGTTTGTTTCATGAGGGATCTAAAACCTTGGCTTCTGAATCCGCACTCAAAAGGACCTAGTATCCTTTTGAATGTTCAAACTACCAAAACATTGCACTCATATCACATGCTAGTAAAGTAATGCTCAAAATTCTCCAAGCCAGGCTTCAACAGTATGTGAACCGTGAACTTCCATATGTTCAGGATGGATTTAGAAAAGGCAGAGGAACCAGAGATCAAATTGCCAACATCCACTGGATCATGGAAAAAGCAAGAGAGTTCCAGAAAAACATCTATTTCTGCTTTACTGACTATGCCAAAGCCTTTGACTATGTGGATCACAACAAACTGGAAAACTGGGAATGCCAGAGAGGGGAATACCAGATCACCTGACTTGTGCATCTTGAGAAATCTGTATGCAGGTCAGGAAGCAACAGCTAGAATTCAACATGGAACAACAGACTGGTTCCAAATAGGGAAAGGAGTACATCAAACTGTATATTGTCACCCTGCTTATTTAACTTATATGCAGAGTACATCACGAGAAATGCTGGGCTGGATGAAGCACAAGCTGGAATCAAGATTGCCAGAAGAAATATCAATAACCTCAGATACCCAGATGACACCACCCTTATGGCAGAAAGCAAAAAGGACTAAAGAACCTCTTGATGAAAGTGAAAGAGGAGACAGAAAAAGTTGGCTTAAAGCTCAACATTCAGAAAACGAAGATCATGGCATCTGGTCCCGTCACTTCATGGCAAATAGATGGGGAAACAGTGGAAACAATGACAGACTTTATTTTCTTGAGCTCTAAAATCACTGCAGATGGTGACTGCGTGAAATTAAAAGATGCTTGCCCTTTGGAAGGGAAGTTATGACCAACCTAGATAGCATATTCAAAAGCAGAGACATTACTTTGCCAACAAAGGTCCATCTAGTCAAAGCTATGGTTTTTCCAGTGGTCATGTATGGATGTGAGAGTTGGACTATAAAGAAAGCTGAGTGCAGAAGAACTGATACTTTTGAACTGTGGTGTTGGAGAAGGCTCTTGAGCGTCCCTTGGACTGCAAGGAGATCCAACCAGTCCATCCTAAAGGAGATCAGTCCTGGGTGTTCATTGGAAGGACTGATGTTGAAGCTGAAACTCCAATACTTTGGCCACCTGATGTGAAGAACTGACTCATTTTAAAAGACCGATGCTGGGAAAGATTGAGGGCAGGAAGAGAAGGGGATGACAGAGGATGAGATTGTTGGATGGCATCACCGACTCAATGGACATGAGTTTGAGTGAACTCCAGGAGTTGGTGATGGACAGGGAGGCCTGGCATGCCTCAGTCCATGGGGTCACAAAGAGTAGGACACAACTGAGCAACTGAACTGAACTGAACTGATCTGATCCAGGCTCCTTCCAGCTCTTAGGGAACTCTCAGGAATTTGCAGGCCAACAGCAAGTCTCGAAGAAATTTCCTGCAGGTTGCCCTAGAAGAGGGTAGAAGGTAGCTTGCCTGGGCTCTAACCCTTGCCCACAAATGGCTAAAGCCAACTGTTGGCCTATTTCCGGTGACCTTCTCTGAAGGCAGAGTTCACCACTACTAACCCACTTAATGGGCTGTACTGGTGGCTTAGCGGTAAAGAATCTGCCTGCAATGCAGAAGATGCGGGTTCAGTCCCTCGGTCAGGAAGATCCCCTGGAGGAGGGCATGGCAACCCACTCCAATATTCTTGCCTGGAGAATCCCATGGACAGAGGAATCTGGAAAGCTACAGTCCATAGGGTCAGAGTCAGGCACAACTGAAAGGACTGAGCCCACACACCCAACCCACTTAACGGGATCAGTGCTTGAAGGCAGATGCTTTAGGGAGGGGTTCATATTTGTAGTGCAGTGCAGTGCAAGTCGCTCAGTCGTGTCCGACTCTTTGCAACGCATGGACTATACAGTCCATGGGACTCTCCAGGCCAGAATACTGGAGTGGATAGCCTTCCCCTTCTCCAGGGGATCTTCCCAACCCAGGGATCCAACCCAGGTCTCCCACATTACAGGTGGATTCTTTACTATATTTGTAGTAGACTGAATAATAGTTCCTCTCTCGATTAGCATGCCTGTATCCTAATCCCTGGAATCTCTGAACATAATATTACCTTACATGGCAAAGGGACTTGGCCAATGTGATTAAGGACCTTGAGGCAGGGAGATTATCTTGGATTATCAGTTCAGTTCAGTTCAGTCACTCAGTCATGTCCGACTCTTTGCGACCCCATGAACTGAGGCACACAAGACCTCCCTGTCCATCGCCAACTCCTGGAGTCCACCCAAACCCATGTCTATTGAGTTGGTGATGCCATCCAACAATCTCATTCTCTGCCATCCCCTTCTCCTTCTGCCCTCAATCTTTCCCAGCATCAAGGGCTTTTAAAATGAGTCAGCTCTTTGAATCAGGTGGCCAAAGTATTGGAGTTTCAGCTTCAACATCAGTCCTTCCAATGAACACTCAAGACTGATCTTCTTTAGGATGGACTGGTTGGATCTCCTTGCAGTCCAAGGGACGCTCAAGAGTCTTCTCCAACACCACAGTTCAAAAGTATCAGTTCTTCTGCACTCAGCTTCCTTTATAGTCCAACTCTCACATCCATACATGACCACTGGAAAAACCATAGCTTTGACTAGATGGACCTTTGTTGGCAAAGTAATGTCTCTGCTTTTGAATATGCTATCTAGGTTGGTCATAACTTTCCTTCCAAGGAGTAAGCATCTCTTAATTTCATGGATGCAGTCACAATGTGCAGTGATTTTGCAGCCCAAAAAAGTCAGCCACTGTTTCCATCTATTTCCATAGATGTTTTCCCATCTATTTGCCATGAAGTGGTGGGACTGGATGCCATGATCTTCGTTTTCTGAATGTTGAGCTTTAAGCCAACTTTTTCTGTCTCCTCTTTCACTTTCATCAAGAGGTTCTTTAGTCCTTTTTGCTTTCTGCCATAGAGGTGGTGTCATCTGGGTATCTGAGGTTATTGATATTTCTTCTGGCAATCTTGATTCCAGCTTGTGCTTCATCCAGCCCAGCATTTCTCGTGATGTACTCTGTATATAATTTAAATAAGCAGGGTGACAATATACAGCCAGTCTGTTGTTCCATGTCCAGTTCTAACTGTTGCTTCTTGACCTTAATACAAGTTTCTTAAGAAGCAGGTCAGGTGGTCTGGTATTCCCATCTCTTTCAGAATTTTCCACAGTTTATTGTGATCCACACAGTCAAAGGCTTTGGCATAGTCAATAAAGCAGAAATAGATGTTTTTCTGGAACTCTCTTGCTTTTTCCATGATCCAGTGGATGTTGAAAATTTGATCTCTTGGTTCCTCTGCCTTTTCTAAAACTAGCTTGAACGTCTAGAAGTTCACAGTTCACATATTGCTGAAGCCTGGCTTGGAGAATTTTGAGCATTACTTTACTAGCGTGTGAGATGAGTGCAATTGTGCGGTAGTTTGAGCATTCTTTGGCATTGCCTTTTCTGGGGGATTGGAATGAAAACTGACCTTTTCCAGTCCTGTGAACAATGCTGAGTTTTCCAAATTTGCTGGTGTATTGTGTGCAACACCTTCACAGCATCATCTTTTAGGATTTGAAATAGCCCAACTGGAATTCCATCACCTCCACTAGCTTTGTTTGTAGTGATGCTGCCTAAGGCCCACTTGACTTCACATTCCAGGATGTCTGGCTCTAGGTGAGTGATCACACCATCATGGTTATCTGGGTCGTGAAGAACTTTTTGTATAGTTCTTCTGTGTATTCTTGCCACCTCTTTTAATATCTTCTGTTTCTGTTAGGTCCATACCATTTCTGTCCTTTATTGAACCCATCTTTGCAAGAAATGTTTCCTTGGTATCTCTAATTTTCTTGAAGAGATCTTAAGTCTTTCCCATTCTGTTTTCCTCTATTTCTTTGCATTGATCGCTGTGGGCCCTAAATGTAACCATTTCAGACCTTATTAGAGAGAGGCAGGAGGCTAAGTGAGGAGGAGCTGATGTATTGACAGAAGCCAAGATGGGGTGATGAGGCCAGGACCCAAGAAATGTCAGCAGCCTCTAGAAGGTAGAAGAGACAAGGAATGGATTCCTTCCACAGAGCCTCCAGAAGAAATCAGTCTTTCTGACACTTGATTTTTGGCCCCTTAGGACTCATTTTCGGCTTCTGGCCTTCAAAACTACAAGAGAATAAATCTGTGTTGTTTTAAGCCACTAAGTCTGTGGTAATTTGTTGATTTGAATGGGAAAATAATAAGACACTAGTTGTGTTTTTTTTTTTTTAATTTGTAGGAAGGGAGATCTGAGTGTGATTAGGAACAGAGTGTGCAATACACTTAGAAGAAAGGTGGGAGGGAGGGAAGGAAGATAGTAGAGGAGAAAAAAGGCTTCTGGAATGGGAGACTTGGTGTTCCACAGCAAACAGACTGTCCTCTTCATGAACCCCTTGACCAGCTTAACCTAGAGTTCTTCAGGGCATCTCTATCTGCACAAGTGTTACCAAAGGCCCCTAGACAGTGGTTGACCTCTCCTAGCCATGGACATCTAGAGAGCTCCCTGAGGCCACGCCAGGGCAGAAAGGGCCCAAGCTGACTCTTGTGGTCTGCAGCAGTGGCGAGCTCTTCTTGCGCTTCCAGGACAGCTCACCCCCAGACTGCTGCCAGAGTGCCGTACTTTTTCCCTTAGGGCTGCTGCAGAGAATTACTAGAGAGCTGATATCTTAAAACAATAGAAGTTAATTTTCTCACAGTTCTGGAAATCAGGAGTCTGAAAACAAAGTATCAGCAGAGCCAGTCTCTCTCCAGAGCTTCTAGGGAAGAATGCTTTCTTGCTTTCTTGCCTCCTTCAGCTTCCAGTTTTCTGTTCCTTCACCTCTGGCAATATAACTCCAGTTTCTGCCTTTGTCTTCCCATGACCCTCTTCCCTGAATCTCTGTCTCCAACTCTGCCTCTTCCTTTCACTTATCACATCCTCAATCCAGGATGATTTAATCTCAAGACCCTTAGTTATGTCTGCAAAGACTAGATTTCCAGATAAAGTCACATTCTGAGTTTCTGGGTGGACTTGAACATTTTGGGGGATGCTATTCAACCCACTATTGATGCTGAGTTCTGAGCTCTATGGACCTCTGGGAGCAGGCCCATACTTCCCCTGGTTTCCCTCTCTAGGTGCCCATGAAGCTTTCACCTCCAAAAGGCCCTCAGTCAGTCACTTACACCTGAGTATTAAAGCTAAGAGTGAAAGTCTGCATTTTCACTAATGCTCCCTGTGTCCATGAGTGTGGAGGCTAGAGAGAAGGCTGCATCTCCACTTGGGGAAGCCTAGGCTTGAGGGGCATTACAGGGAGATATCTTTGGCCCTCGGCTTAAGGCCTCTGCTAACCAGGAGATGGCCTGAACTGTCTGGGCAACAGTAGATTGCTCCCCATACTCATTTGTCTGGGAAAAGCTAGAAGAGAAAAGACATAGAGCTAGAATAAGAGTTCAGGGTCTCAGTCTCAATACCTGTAAAACAGTGACAATAAATATATATACTTCATAGAATTACCATAGGAATAAAATGAGATAAATACAGTTAATGAGAAATACAGCAGTTTCAACATGGCAATGAATTAATAATTATTACTCAATTAACATTATGATGAACACTAATTGATACAAGTCCTAAATATTCCCTCTGGCAGCAGTACAATCATGTTGTGAAGAGACTAATATACGGGAAACAATGAGTACATTATCTCATCTCTAGATGATTAGACTCTTGAGATTCTGCTAGACTGCGGCCAACATTAGGAATATTTGGGTTCCTGGGTGCCTTATGTCCTTTCATTTGATTCCACAACAACCCAGGAAAGGAAGAAGAGAGTTGGCTTGTTTGTTTTTCTTACAGAAAAGAAAATTTCTGGTGAAGATGAGATAGCTAGGAATGTGAGTCACCCAGCTAAAAACGGCCAAGATGGAATTTGAGTCTGTTTTGTATTTTACCTTTTTCTTAGTTTTTTGTATTAGAGTTAATGTTTCAGGGAAAAGTAATATACACAATAGCTACAAATAACATCAAAACCTGTACTGTAGGGGAGGAAGCTAATTTGCCCTTTTCAACTTTTAGGTGTGACCCCATAATAAAAGAGAGATTAACAATAAAAAAAGTAAACAGAAGTCTGCTAACATGTATAGCACCCCGATCCAGTACTCTTGCCTGGAAAATCCCATGGACAGAGGAGCCCGGTAGGCTGCAGTCTATGGGGTCGCTAAGAGTCAGATACGACTTAGCGACTTCACTTTCACTTTTCACTTTCATGCACTGGAGAGGAAATGGCAACCCACTCCAGTGTTCTTGCCTGGAGAATCCCAGGGACGGGGGAGCCTGATGGGCTGCCGTCTATGGGGTCGCACAGAGTCGGACACGACTGAAGTGACTTAGCAGCATACCTCATGTATACACAGTAAGTACTCAGGAAAAAAAAATTGAGTAACACCCCAAGATGACTTAGAATTCAGACTTAAATATCATTCTTAATAGGGAAAGGGGATGGGAGATGTAGGTCTCTTAAGGGAGAATAAATGCCTTTGAGGGGAAAGGAATAGGCCATAGAATAATAGATGAGAGGTATAATGAAAGTGAAAGTCACACAACTGTGTTCTATTCTTTGCCACATAGATTGTAGCCCATCAGGCTCCTGTGCTGATGGAATTCTCCAGGCAAGAATATTGGAGTGGATGGCCATTTCCTTCTCCGGGGATCTTCCTGACACAGGGATCAAACCCAGATCTCTCACATTGGGGGCAGATTCTTTATCATCTGAGCCACCAGGGAGATGTGATAGTTTGTGACAAAGTTTGTCTGGGTATGGTCCCGACTTCTAGTCTCCTCTCCTGTGATGAGTCAATCTTTCCTATTCAGTGTTATTCCTGGGGAGGGCATTTATGACAATCAAGTTTTTTTTGAAAATCTGTTCTTAGGTAGCTAATGGGAGTTCAGAGAAAGTCGGCCTCTACATATCCTGTTTTGTAAGTGACTACAGCTCAAAATTGTCAATATGCCAAAGTGGCATATTCTGGAGTAGCATTTTCCATGACCTTTCGGTACAGTAGAAGGGACCTCTGCTAACCTCAACCCCCAGTAAGAAACATTTTTACATTGCTTCTTAGTCACATGCACAAAAGAATATAAATTATAATAGGTTTCACAAAATGATATTTACTATTTGTGATATACTCTGATATTTTCTCTTCTCTCTTCTTAAAAAGGGGGAAGAAAAAGGTGATCTCTATCAAAAAACAATTTCATAACCCACTAATAAGTTACAACTCATAGCTAGAAAAACAGTGGCTAGAGGACACTACAAAGGATAAAGTAAAACTCATCTTATGTTTTAAAGTTAATATTTTTCTGAAACATGCCTTCTGAATTTCTCTATTCTTGTACACACAACCTGATGCCTGTCTTTGTGGGGAAGTGATACCCATGTGAATAGCAAGAGTGGAAGGCCTATTGTGGAGGATGACAAAGAGAAATGCAGATTGAGCTTTGTGGGAGCTGAGAGGGAAAGGTCAATTCCAGCTGAACAAACAAGGGAACCCATCCTGTAGGAGGTGATATTTGAGGTGGGTTCTCAAGAATATTTAGGATTTGAGACATGTTTAGATCGGGGGCTAAGGGAAGGTGGTGTAATCCAGGCAGAAGAGACAGTGAAAACAAACAAACATGTAGCATGGACAAAGGGCAATAAGGAGAAGTGAGCTTTTCATGCTGGAGACATTAAGGACCAGTTTCAGGGACCTCAAATGCCAAATTAGGGATAGGCTAGGTTTACATAGGAAATGAACAATGATGTTTATAACAGCATTTTTGTGATGATGGGGAATTGGAGCAAATTCCCCAGTGGGTGTTTTCACTGGGAGAGAGGGAGATAAAGTGTGCTGTTTGTACTTCTTAAAGTTTAATGCAATACTTCAGCCAACAGAGTGCACATTTATATTACAACATGTATAGCAAAGAGAGATGCAGATGTTTTGTGGGAGTAGAGGGGCAAAGGTCAATGTTTAAAATATAAGTTAGAAAGGGAGAAAATAAAAATAGAATAAAATATAAAACACAATGCCATTTACATGCATTCTGAGAAAGTAGACATTCGCTAGGACTGAGAAAGTAAAAATCTGTTCTGCCATTCATCAGGCTGGGATAATCTAGTCAAAGAATTAGAGGAAACACAAGTCCTAAGAACATACAACCGTAGCTACAAAGAATCAGAATCCTCTTCTTTGTGTGACCACAGCTTTCTTATTCACTGAGAAACCATGTTCTCTTAAAAACTTTTTCTGTGTGAAATCTTATCAGTAAGAATTAAATATCCTCTTCCTGTCCAGAGGACCTAAATCACTCTGACGCAGAGAAGCAGCCTTGGTTTTCAACCCAGGTTGTTTACTTGCTAAGTCGTGTCGACCCTTTGCAACCCCATAGCCTGCCAGATTCCTCTGTCCATGAGATTTCTCAGGCAATAATACTGGAAGGAGTTGCTATTTCCTTCTCCAGGGTATCTTCTCCAGTCGGGATTGAACCCAAGTCTCTTGCGCCTCCTGCATTGGCAGGCAGATTCTTCACCCCTGAGCCATCAGGGACTAGATAGTAATTATTTATAAAATAAGTAGATACAGATTTTCAATCACCCATATTAAATGAATGATTAAACCTAGTCTCCCTAGTCACAGGGATAGTCTTTCAGCTAGAGGTCAATTTTGCAACCCAAACAGAGCTGCCCCTCAGGCTTACTCTACGCCACAATCACTGATTAGCCATATTGTGATTAATGTTAACCTCCCTTTTAAAGGACCAAAATTATCCAGACCATGTTGTGCAACCAAATATGACTAAGAATTGCTGATAGAGTTTTAAATTTTTTACTTTCATTTTTTTTTTTCTTTTGAAGGCCAAACTATGGCAGTAAGGCAGGCCACTGGAGGTTTCTGAGCAGGTAGGGGATAAGGTCAGGTCTGTGCTATGGACTACGACTCTAGTCACAGGACATAAAATGGATTAGAGAGGTTTTGAGCCTAGGATAACAGAAGTGAAACCCTAATACTTTGTCCTACTCGAATAGAATAGGTATTTGTGTATATGTCTTATCCTCCTTCTGAATTCCTTCCCATTTGAAAGCAGAAATTTTACTGTGGAACCATCATGACACAAAGTTGGAATGCATTAAAAAGCAGAGGAAGGTGGCTTCCCTGGCAGTTCGGTGGTTAAGACTCCATGCTTTCACTGGAGTGGGCACAAGTTCCATCCCTAACTGGGGAACTAAGATCTCACTTGTCATGCAGAGAAGCCAAGGGGGGAGAAGCAATAAAGGTGGAGAAAGGACTGGAAACAACACAACTATCCATCAAGTGACTGAAATTATCAACTGTGGCCATAAAATGGAATACAACTCACTAATACAAAGGAATGAACATGCACCTAAATATGAATGAACCTTATGCTGAGCGAAAGCAGCCAGATAATGATACCCATTGTATGATACAAGCTATCTATAATGATATAAAGCAAACCAGTGGCTCCCTGAGGGCAGGAACAGAGCCAAAGGAGGACATTGATGAAGTAGGCAGAAGGGAAGAATTATAAAAGGAGCATGAAGAAACCTTTATGGAGGGGGCGGGAAATGGATATGTCCGTTATGTTGATTGTAATGATGTTTTCATGGGTATATACATATGTCTAAACTTAACAAATTGTATTTTAAACATGTACAGTTTATTGTATGTCAATTACCGCAGTAAACCATTTATTTCTGTTACTATTTTTAAAGAAGAGATGAAGGTAGAGAAATTAATTGAGAGGTGTCACTTGTGGGGGAAGATTATGGCCTTGGCTTGAAAGCAAGCTCTGGCCAAGCCAGAAAGAAAGAGCAGTGCAGTATGGTCCTGGGAAACAGCAAATGGGTTTAGGGGAAGGCGATTAGAGCAGAAAACCTGTATGTACAGCAGTAGGAAATAGAACTGTGAAAGAAGGAAGAGGCAGATTATGGAGGGCCTTGAAGATCAAACTTTTTAAAGTGTACATTGGGTTGTAGTTCCACCACTTAATTCCGAAATGATCCTGGGCAAGTTATTTAACCTCTCTGAGATTCAATTTCCTTTACTTATAAAATAAGGATAGAACCTATCTTAAGTGGTGGCTGTGAAGATTAAATGAGGCAATGCATGTAAACCACTCAGCAGAGGACAAGGTAAACAGTTAAGTGCTCAGTAAGTAGAAGCAAGTATTATTATAACAAGTATTAACTCTAACTTGGGCTTCCCTCGTGGCTCAGCTGGTAAAGAATCTGTCTGCAATGCGGAAGACCTGGTTTGATCCCCTGAGTTGGGAAGATCCCCTAGAGAAGGAAATGGCAACCCACTCCAGTATTCTGGCCTGGAGAATTCCACTGACTGTATAGTCCATGGGGTTGCAAAGAGTCAGACACGACTGAGCGACTTTCACTTCACTAAGCAAATGTAGAGAGATGTTTGAGAAGGAGAAAGAAGAGATCAAAGAGGTTCTTTAGGAGAATAAATCTCAGTCAATAATCACCTCCCCTCCAGAGTTAAAATATCAACTCTAACACTTCTTTCCCCTTCCTCACTTTATAACTTCCTTCCTAGTAAACAGCATGCCCAGGAGGAGCCCACAACCAGTAACCAAAGCTCTCTTATCTTAGTAAAAATATTTCAGCTGGTGAGCCCTATGACTATGGGGACAAACTAAACAGAGTTGAGCTATGGCCTCTGGAAAATGAGATTCCTCCACACACAGACTTTCAGCCACCACTACCACCACCTCAAGTCTATCAGCCACCACCTCCACCACAGACGTATACCCACGGTGCATCCTGAAATTAAAGTAGGTGGTATTTCTCTTTAATTTTAAAGCATAAGTATTTCTCCCCAAATACAGGTTTTTGGTGTAGGGATCTCATTTTCTCAAGTCCCTTAGACATTGAACTAAGAGTTTATTCTTTGAGAGTTTCTGAGGAGAAGCCTTTCTATGCCTCAGTTTCCTCATCTGTAAAGTGGGAGACAATAATGGTAACTATTTCATAAAGTTCTTCTGAGGATTAAATGAGTCAATACATGTGAAGGATCTAAAACAACATCCGACAAGCACATACTAAGTACTCTACAGGTATTTTCTAAACTTTGTTAATAACTTTATTTTTTCTATTTTATTTATAGTGCTTCTCTTTTGTGGTCATGACCTTTGTTTCATTTTGTGCTCATGCACTTTTCAATTACTAAGCATTAATAGTGTCCTCCTAACAGACTATTTCAGCCCCACCAGCCTTTTGGAGTAGAAGCAGATTTGGTTGATGGTTTATAAATATTCACCTTCCAGGTCAGAGGCACTCAAACATCTCTATACATTTGCTTAGACCCAGTAGTGATTTTATCTACTTCATTTAGTTAGAAAATATATTACAGATAAAAGAATGCAGCCAAGCTTTTAAATTAACTGGTAAATTTATTAATGACAATAGCATATACACACATTTGAAAACACATATGTAAGAAACATTAAGATTTATTCAGTCTCTGATAATGTCTGGAGTCCATTTGGATTCATGAAACCCCTGCAATCAACTCCAGGACCCCTTATCCAAAAGCAGAGTTGAATAACTGATCAGACCATCAGTGTCATTATCAGCAGAATCAAGGCTTGGACAGAAAAATACAACATTCCATAATTACAATGAAATAAAACTAAAATGCAATCGTCCTTGCATTTGAGGGTACAGAGGTGGACAATGTTAGCTGCATGACCAGTGGACCACTCACTCTCAACCTCATTTTTAAAGAAATATTAACATTCTCTACTTTTCTTTTTCTCTCTGGGATCTTCCTGGATCAGGAATCAAACCTGTGTCTTCTGCACTGGCAGGCGGATTCTTTACCAGAGCCACCAGGAAGTGCCAACCTTGTCTATCTTATAGGGTCTCCTGAAGAGCAAATGAAACTGTGAATGTAAATGAAAAGTTCATCTCAATGGGGAACAGAAGATCATGATGGAAGGAGGGTGTCATAAATGAAGAAAGGAAAAGGATCTTCCAGTGAGCAATGTTCTGAGTTTAACGAAAATCCAAAAGCTTAGACCAAACTGAAAAGCATAAAGGAAGGACTTAAAACTGCCATCTCCTCCTTAGCACACACACACACAAATACAGCCCTCCTCCCAGCTGTTGCCCCGAGGTGACCATAGCCAATTGGGAAAGGAGCTCCAAAACATTTCTATTTTCATGTCTTTACATACATCTAATGGAAATGAACCGCACCCATCCATCCATCCATGAAGGCTACTTTTAAAAGCCTAGGGACAGAAAAATTAATTCAACAAATACTAATTCAGTAAGTACTTTAGTGTTCACTGCGTGCCAAGCACTGGTTGGCGGGGACGATATAGAGAAAAACCAAACCAATAAAGTTTCTGTTAAGGTCTTGAGGAAAATGGTAAGCAAGAGAAAAAAAAAAAAACTATTAATAGCAAAACAATTTCTGACAGCTGCTAGGAAGAAAATAAAATAGTGAGGGACTGGAGGCAGGAAGGAGAGGCACAACTTCCCGAAGGTGTCTTGAGAGGTGACATTTGAGACCAAACTAAAATGACTAGTGCCTTCCAGTGACTTGACGCCGAAATATTCCGAGAAAAGATAATGAAAAGCAAAAATGATCCACAAACCAAGAAATAACAGGAATTTCACAGCGCCAAAGTGAGTGGCGCAAACCAGAACCTATGAATTCCGGAGCGGCGGGAGAGTTTGAATATTCATGTCCAATCAGGGAAAGGCTGAGATCAGGCAGCGCGGGCTCAGTACGAAGTATCCCGAACCGCTGGTGTCCACAGGAAGCCACATCGCAAGGGGCCAACTCGTGATCCGGCACCCACGCAGCTGCCAAACTCGCAGTTCTTCAGGGCTGTGATGCAGTGTTCGAAAGACCCGGGCTTGGTCGTGTCCTGGGGTCCTTTCTTAAATGGGGATAGCTGAAATCACTCACTTCGTTTTGGAACACCGGTGACACATACCCAACAGAGCCACCAGAACACAAGTCTAGGAGCAGTCTCAGTATCCTAATTTAGAACTGACTCATACGAAAGCTAAGCAGCAGTGAGGGTTAAGACGCGCCCTAGATTCAAAAGCAAAGCCAGTCACGCGCCAGGAATCTCAAGTCATAAGGGCTTAAAAGCTATGTGTGTCATCTTCCATTACCTTTAGCCAACTAGAGTAACTTACTTTGTGAGGAACTGAGAAAAACAAGTGAACAAGGCTCTTTTCTGGTGATTAGGTGGGTGGCTCTGAAAAGAGCCTTTGGAAAATCAAGCGGCTTTGCGACTCGTGCGAGCGCCGCGTCCCAGCAGGGACTCACTTGGAGCTGGTGTACTTGGTGACCGCCTTGGTGCCCTCGGACACGGCGTGCTTGGCCAGCTCGCCAGGCAGCAGCAGGCGCACGGCCGTCTGGATCTCCCGAGACGTGATGGTTGAGCGCTTGTTGTAATGCGCCAGCGCGACGCTTCTCCCGCGATGCGCTCGAAGATGTCGTTGACAAATGAGTTCATGATGCCCATGGCTTTGGACGAAATACCGGTGTCCGGGTGCACCTGCTTCAACACCTTGTACACGTAGATGGAATAGCTCTCCTTACGGCTGCGCTTTCGCTTCTTGCCGTCTTTCTTTTGGGCTTTAGTAACGGCTTTCTTGGAGCCCTTCTTGGGCGCGGGAGCGGATTTTGCCGGCTCAGGCATTGTGGAACAACGCCGTTTGGCAAAAAAAAAAGAGGTATGAGAATGGGCGGGCCTGATCCATTTATAACCATCGTATGCAAATTAAGGCTCCAAAAGTCTTACAGTCCCATTGGTCCGCGGGGAGACCTTACGTTATCAGTAATAGCTACAGAACAACACCGACTCTTAACCTTATTGGCTGTTTCAGAAGCCAATTTAGGGCCAATGAAAAGCTCGTTTCTGACCCCACCCCCTCGGAAAACTTATAAAGGCTTTCCAATTGCTGATCTTTTTCTAAACGTTTATCGAGGGGCTTTGATCCTTAAGTGTGCTACTTTTACCTTTAGTCATGTCTGGTCGCGGAAAGCAGGGAGGCAAGGCCCGCGCAAAGGCCAAGTCACGTTCGTCCCGTGCAGGCTTGCAGTTCCCGGTAGGGCGAGTGCATCGCCTGCTGCGCAAAGGCAACTACGCTGAGCGGGTAGGGGCCGGCGCGCCAGTCTACATGGCGGCGGTTCTGGGAGTATCTGACGGCCGAGATCCTGGAGCTGGCCGGCAACGCGGCGCGAGACAACAAAAAGACGCGCATCATCCCTCGTCACCTGCAGCTGGCCATCCGCAACGACGAAGAGCTGAACAAGCTGTTAGGCAAGGTTACCATCGCCCAGGGCGGCGTTTTGCCCAACATCCAGGCTGTTCTATTACCAAAGAAAACCGAAAGCCATAAAGCCAAAAGCAAATAAAGCCTTACAAAGTAAACCAAAGAACAAAGGCTCTTTTAGAGCCACCCAAGTTTTCAAAAAAGAGCTAATGCGCTATTTTGTGATCAGCCCTTTATTTTGACACTTTGGTGGTGGCTCTTAAAAGAGCCTTTGGGGTGAGTGGGGATGGTGTCAAGCTTCTTAATTACTTATTCTTGCCAGGCTTGTGACTCTCTGTTTTTTTGGGCAATAAGACTGCCTGGATATTGGGTAAGACACCGCCCTGGGCAATAGTGACACCCCCGAGTAACTTGTTGAGCTCTTCATCATTTCTCACGGCCAGTTGCAAATGGCGAGGGATGATGCGCGTCTTCTTGTTATCTCGGGCGGCGTTGCCCGCCAGCTCCAGGATTTCCGCGGTCAGGTACTCCAGCACTGCCGCCAAGTACACCGGTGCGCCGGCCCCCACCCTTTCGGCGTAGTTCCCTTTGCGCAGCAGGCGGTGCACTCGCCCTACGGGGAACTGAAGGCCAGCGCGGGAAGAGCGCGACTTGGCCTTGGCCCGAGCTTTGCCTCCCTGCTTTCCGCGGCCTGACATTACTGCTAAAACTGCAGTTACAGCTTCTTTTTCAAGGAGAAGGATATGGCAAGGGTAACCAATTTGATGTAATTTATAAGAGCTACCGGGAGGGGTGAAGGGAAGTGGTTTGATTGGCTAAAAGCGGAGTCCGATCGAACAGCCAATAGGAAAGCGAAATGCAGACTCTTCGTTTGCATCTTGCGCTACGAGGAAATGACGGCTTCTATAAGTACCTACCAATCGTTGTGAGCCACATTAAAGCCCTTTATTTGCATGCCAGGATTTTTAAAGTGAAGGCCTTCAAACAAAACGCTCTTCTGTTTTGCTTTATTAACTGAGTGGCAATTTTTTTCTAGCTTACGGGTGGTACGTTTTTTTCCGGTTTAAACCAAGGAAATCCCAAAACAGATCTTAAAAAGGCTGCAGAGAGCCTTTAGCAGATGCAGTTACTCCCACGCAAGGGCATTGGAACCTTAAATTACTAAGTTCCTCCTTTTCTGGCTCGTCAAAGCCAGACTACCTTAAAAATATAGAACTACTGAGGCCTCTTCTTTTCTTTCAATTTAGTTGTTGCCTGCGGTGTGGCTTCGCCCCACTCCCACCCGTCTGTTCCTCAGACTCCAGTTTAACCGAGGGCATTTCCTTCTCAGAGGATCTTCCCGACCCAGAGATCGAATGCGGGTCTCCAGCATTGCAGGCAGGTGGATTCCTTACGGTCTGAGCCACCAGGGAAGCCCAGAATAGAATGTCATCCTCCTCGACCTCCAGGAGGCGTCCCAAACCGCCTTCAACTTGAAGGCGTCTTTCCCTTGGCATTCAAAATGTAGCCCTCCGTCTTTCCTCATTCTGCTGCTTTTCCCCCTGCCCGTGTTTAAATCCCAGTGTTAAGCTCGGCTCTGCCTCCCTAATTCGCCCTTTCCGCACACTTCATTCTTCCTTCTTCCCGAAGTCGTACCCAATTCAGTGCTTTCAACTAGTATTTGTTGCAGAAGCTCAGGCCTGTATACCTGTTTACTGGATACTTCAACCTGTCTGTCCCTATAACTCGACCTATCCAAAAGCAAACTCATCCAGTCACCTGCCACCACCGCTCCCCCTCCATCCCCCCTCCCCATCCCCCCCCACCCCCGCCGAAATCTCCCTTCTCTTTGTTCTTTCCCTGAATTGCACCAACAGTCTGCCGGTACCTGAGCTAACATCTACAGTTTCCTTACAGCATATATTCATGAATATTCATGAATATTCATTGAGGGACTGCTGTTGAAGCTGAAACTCTAATACTTTGGCCACCTGATGCGAAGAACTGACTCATTGGAAAAGACCCTGATGCTGGGAAAAGTTGAAGGCAGGAGGAGAAGGGGACTGCAGAGGATGAGATGGTTGGATGGCATCACCGACTCAATGGACATGAGTTTGAGTAAACTCCGGGAGTTGGTGATGGACAGGAAGGCCTGGCATGCTGCATTCCATGGGATCGAGAAGAGTCGGACACGACTGAGCGACTTCACTTTCACTTTTCACTTTCATACATTGGAGAAGGAAATGGCAACCCACTCTAGTATTCTTGCCTGGAGAATCCCAGGGACGAGGGAGCCTGGTGGGCTGCTGTCTATGGGGTCGCACAGAATCAGACACGACTGAAGCGACTTAGCAGGGGCAGCAGATTACTTTTAATACCTAATACAATGTAAATGTTATGTAAATAGTTGTAAATGTAAAACTACATAGTTGCCAAGGCAGGGCAAATTCTAGTTTTGCTTTTTGAAACTTTCTGGATTTTTTTTTTTTTTTCAAATATCTTCCACCCACAGTTGGTTGAATCCTCAGATTCAGAACCTGTGGATACCAGAGGCCAGCTGAAATTGTTTCATAAATAAGGAAACCAAGGCTCAGAGGAATTTAAGCACTTGCTGAAGGTCACACAGCCACTTATAAAGATATGATTAGAACCAAGGTGAAGTCGCTCAGTCATGTCTAACTCTGCGACCCCATGGACTGGGACCTACTAGGCTTCTCCATCCATGGGATTCTCAAGGCAAGAATACTGGAGTGGATTGCCATTTCCTTCTCCAGATTAGAACCAAGGTCAGCCTCAAAGTCTGTGCTCTTCATCCCTCCAAGCCCATTGCTTCGATAAGGAGATTACTGGCTTTATGAAGTCATTGTGCCCAGCTTTGCTTCCTCCCTCTACAGAGGGAGGGAGAGCTGGAGAAATAGTTTAGAAAAGAAAATGCTAATTCTCTAAGAGTATAGTTTTGTTTATGCAAAAAAAATGTTTATTAGCAGATGGGGAAACAGTAGAAACAGTGTCAGACTTTAATTTGGGGGCTCCAAAATCACTGCAGTTGGTGATTGCAGCCATGAAATTAAAAGACATTTACTCCTTGGAAGGAAAGTTATGACCAACCTAGATAGCATATTCAAAAGCAGAGACATTACTTTGCCAACAAAGGTCCGTCTAGTCAAGGCTATGGTTTTTCCAGTGGTCATATATGGATGTGAGAGTTGGACTGTGAAGAAAGCTGAGCGCTGAAGAATTGATGCTTTTGAACTGTGGTGTTGGAGAAGACTCTTGAGAATCCCTTGGACTGCAAGGAGATCCACCCAGTCGATTCTGAAGGAGATCGGTCCTGGGTGTTCTTTGGAAGGAATGATGCTAAAGCTGAAACTCCAGTACTTTGGCCACCTCATGCAAAGAGTTGACTCAATGGAAAAGACTCTGATGCTGGGAAGGATTGGGGTCAGGAGGAGAAGGGGACGACCGAGGATGAAATGGCTGGATGGCATCACCGACTTGATGGACGTGAGTTTGAGTGAACTGCGGGAGTTGGTGATGGACAGGGAGGCCTGGTGTGCTGTGGTTCATGGGGTCGAAAAGAGTCAGATATGACTGAGTGACTGAACTGAACTGAAGAGCCAGGTGGAAGGAATGAAGGACTCCTGATTTAAAGGTGACAAAGACATGGTCTCACCCTTGAAGTGGTCACAGAAAGGAAGTGAGACCAAGGTCAAAGCACAGGACAGAGTGCTTCAAGTCTGTCAGCAGGACATGAACAAAGAGATGTGGGTACACTGAGGCTATATGTGTGGGAGTAGGGAGGCTTCATGAAAGAGGAGGTGGTATCTCACAGAACCATGAGGAGGACTTTGTGGGTCAAGAGGAGACTGAAAGCATTCTAGCCAAAGGCAACTTTATGTGCAATGGCAAGGAACTGTGGGATGGCCTGGTTCATGTCATGAATGATGTGCAGCTCAGCATGGAGAGGGCTGAGGGTGGAGTTGGGGGAAAGTGGAAAGGAGTATGGTTGGAATGATACAGTGGAGCTCAAATGCACTAAATGTTTGATTAACTAGATTGCCTGGTTAAGAATTCAGTTGCTTTCGGTTAAAAATCCCAGAGGTGTTCAAGGGGATATGATCCAGTCTATTTGTGAATGTGTTTGGCTTTTACAAATGGCCTACTCTGTTATATATTTTAATGGCTCTGGTAAGAATGCTGGGAAAGGAACTCTAGGGAGCAATATTTAGTAATTGAGGCTGATGTAATTTGTAGGGTATTGGCCTATCTGGACTTATCTAATAAGGATTTATAGCTAGATGAAATCTAAAGTATTAAATCTAATTCCACCCCTCTCACATGCTCTGTAGCTCTCACTCTAACTCTCCAGCTCTCCCTCCCTCTATAACAGGGAGGAAGCAAGGCTTGCTTCATGAAGCCCGTAATCTAGTCAGTGAAGTAGTGTGCTTAGAGGGGTAAAGAGCACAGACTTTGAGTGAGGAAGACCTTGACTCTAATCATGTCTTTGTAAGTGGCTGTGTGACCTTCAGCAGCAAGTGCTTAAATTCCTCTGAGCCTTGATTTACTTATTTGTGAAACAATTATAGTTGCCCTTCGGTCAACAAACCACTCTCCAGATGCTAGCTATCAACAGTAGACTGTGGTAGCCAGAGTGACAGAAGATAAAATAGAAGTTCATCAATCGAAGAAAAATAATATACCCTACCACAACAGAGTTGTTAGAATAAATGAGAATTAAATATAAGGAGCCTAGTACAGAGCTGGAACATGAGAGTCCAAAATGCTGGATTAGGAGGCAGAATAACTTAATGGTTAAGAGTTCAAATTCTGCAGCCTGACTCCTGAGTTTGCTTACTAGATCTATGACCATAGACAAATTAATTAATTTATTATCTAACCTGTAAGTGTCTGCTTCCTCAAAATGGTAAACCAAGAGTAATAACAGTAGCTACTTCATGGACTTGTTACAAGAATTAAGAGTTCATTTAGAATAGTACCTGTCACCAACAAAGCATCCTCCCACCATTCCCCACCACTGTCACTGGATTAGCAAATTACAAGGCACTCACCAAAAACAAGTGCTAAAGATTCCATCTCTTCAACATCATTGAATTGTTTTACTTCTCTCTCTAGCTCATCTCTTGTCTTCACTCAGATTATCTTTCACCAGACTACTGCTAAAGGCTCTTCTATTCTTCACTTGCATTCTTTTCATTCCCTAATATATTCACACACTAGTCAAAGTGATCTTCTAAAGAAAATCTTATTATTTTCTCACTTTATACTTTTTCCCAGGTGATTTCACTCTCCTCCTTCCCACTTTCTCACCTTCCCCCACCGCACATAATCTCATTTCATCTTCAACAACTCTTGCATCTCAGATGCCAAAATTAATTAAAAAAATCTTAATGAGAAACAGAATATCACATAGACTCAAACATCTCCTACAATTACAAATGGAAAATAAAAATTTTACATTTTTTTCTGAGAGATACCACCTTAACTGATCAGAATTATCATTAACAATAGGAAAAAGTGAATTATTCGCCTCCTATTATAGTTCAGTGAGAAGGATTCAATATCACTTCTGCAGTTTTCCTGCCTAAATCTGAATCAGCAAGAAACCCAAATTGAGGGATATTCAACAAAATAAATGGTCTGTGTGTGTGTGCTAAGTCACTTCAGTTGTGTCAGACTCTGCGATCCTATGGACTGTAGCCCGCCAGGCTCCTCTGTCCATGGAATTCTCCAGGCAAGAATACTGGAGTGGGCTGCCATGCCCTCCTCCAGGGGATTTTTCCCAGCCCAGGAATCAAACCCTTCGTTTCCTGCATTGGCAGGTGGGTTCTTTACCACTAGCACCACCTGAAAAGCGCAGATGGTCTATACTCCTCAAAAATGCCAGTCATGAAAGAAAGACTAAGGAACTATTCCAGATTAAATGGAGGCCATAGAGACATAACAACTGAATACAGCATGTGATCCTAGACTGGATCCTGGCCCAGTTTTTTTTTGTTTTTGTTTTTTCTATATAAAGGACATTATGAGACAATGACAAATTTTCAGTAAAATCTGTAGTACTGTATCAATGTTAATTTTCCAAATTTGATAATTTTACTGTAGCTATGTGAGAAAAAAAAAATTACTAAGAATGTATTAGCAAATATATATTAGAGCTCTTCAGAGAAACAGAACAAAAATATATATATATGCAGAGAGTAAGAGCAAACAAGCAAAAGAGAGAGAGAGAGATTATAAGCAGTTGGCTCACATAATGGAGGCTGACAAGTCCCTAGTCTGCAGGGTGAGTCAGCAAGCTGGAAACACAGGAGAGCTGATTGTGTAGTTAAAGTTCAAGCCTGAAGGTCTGAGAACCACGAGAAGCAGTGCTACAGTGCCAGTCAAAAGCTAACAGGCTGGAGACCCAGGAAGCGCCAGTGTTTCAGTTCAAGTCTGAAGACAGGTAGAAAGCCAGTGTTACAGTTCAAAGGCCATCAGGCAGGAAAGAACTCTTTTTCAGAGAGGGTTAGCATTTTGGTTCTGTTCAGGCCTTTCACTGATTGGATGAGACCCAGCCACAACAGGGAGGGCAATCGGCTTTACTCAGTCTACCAATTTAAATCTCATCCAAAACCATCCAGAATAACATTTGCCTAAATATCTGGGCACCCTGTGGCCCAGTCAAGTTGACACTTAAAATTAACCATTGCAAGTAGTTAGAGGTAAATGGGCTCTATCTCTGAAGCCTACTCTCAGATGGTTCAGAAAAAAAATTATATATGTGTAGATAGATAAGAAATAAAGCAATCATGATAAAATGTTAATATTTGGATAATGTGGGTATCAGGGTGAGCAGCATACAGAATTATTTGTACTATTTGTAGTTATGTGTAATTTCTGTAGCTCTGAAAGCACTTAAAAGTTAAAAATAAAATGCATACACACACAGAACCATATATCCATATGACATCTCTTCTTGGATATCATAAAGACACTACAAACTCAAGTCCAAAAGAATTGGACACCTAGTCTCCCCCTTCCCCACCCTTCCAACCCTTCTTCCAAAATTCTGTATCTTAGGGAACAAATGCCATCCATCTCGATGCACAAAGCTGATAATTATCCTTCATACTTTCCCTCCCATAATTAGCCCATCACCACACGCTATGGGTTTTACCCTCCTAATATATACCTTGTACCCACAATTTCTTTCTATCTCCACCTCCACCACTACCATGGTCCAAGACATCAACGTTCTCACCTAGACTGCTACACTAACCTCCAAACTGGTCTTCTTGCTTGTGCCATTACCTCCTTTACAGCTCTCACACTGAAGCCAAGGAACTTTGCAAAATAGATTTAAAGATGTCTAAAGGCAATACATGATCCTTGATTGACTTTCAAAAAATAAAGGCACTAATGAGACAACTGGGGAGATTTGAATATCAACTGTATATTAGATAATAGTATTGAACAAATGTTAAATGTCTTAGGTGTGGTAATGGTATTGTAGTTATATAGGAAAATGTCCTTGTCTTAGAAGATATATGCTGAAGTATACAGCAATGAAGTATAAAGATTTTTCAACTGTCAGATGATTCAACAAAATGGTAAGCTTTTATTTTTATTATGTATACACATATTCAAAGAGACTAAAAAGCAAATATGGAAAAATGTTAGTAAATATAGATGAAGGATAAATGGGGTATTCCAATTGCAATTGCAACCTTGCAATTGACATTATGTTAAAAATTTGTTTAGTGTTATAAGGGTATTGTTCTATAAGAGAATATCCCTCTTATTAGGAGGAGATATGTATTAGAGTACCTAGGGATGAAATGTCATGCTATCTGCAATTTATTTTCTGAAAAAGTATACAAATACATTTTTAAAGTATACAGGTATACATAAAGTGTGTGTTCAGTCACTCAGTCATGTCCAACTCTTTGTTACCCTATGGACTGCAGACCACCAGGTTCTCTGTCCACGGGATTATCCTGGTAAGAATACTGGAGTGGGTTGCCACTTCCTACTTCAGGGTAGCTTCCCCAGCCAGGGATCGAACCCCGAGCCTCTTGCATTTTCTTCATTACCAGGTGGATTCTTTACCACTGGGCCACCAGGAAAGCCCCAATATATATATATAAAACAAATGTAAAAACCAGTGAAAGGTAGAGGATGTTGTTTTGTATTATTCTATTTTTCTGCAAGTTTTAAAATTTTCAATATTGAAGTTGGGGAGAATACATATATGGAGAAATCTATAAAATATTAGGAAACACAATAAAATACTGATTGAATTGATGAGTTATATATCTTTGGTAAAATCTCGGCCTGTTATATCCCTGCTGAAAACCTTCCCTAGCTTCCTACCTCTCCTAGGATAAAAAAAAACTGCCTAACAAGACCCACAAAGGCCAGCATGATGCCTCTTCTCCCCACAGCCTAGGGCACTGGCTCACTCACTTCCCATCCCCATTTCTGCCCTGGGGGCTCCAATCATAACTAACTGCACTCAAGGAACCACTCCCCCAAAGTGTCTCCTCCTGGCCTTTGCACGTGCAGCTACCACACTTATGAGGGATTTTAGTGTCCCTTCTATACTGCTCCCCTGTTTTCTCTGTTCTCCTCAAGCTCGATGACATGCCTCCTTAGTATCCTGCTCTTAGTGCCATCACAGATCTTAGCATGCAGTATTGCAATGGTCTGATCACTTGTCCATCTTTTCCAGTGTTCTGTAAGCTGCCTGAGGATAGGCCCTGTCTTACCTCCCCAGTCTCCAGGACTGGTCTAGTGCACAATAATTATGTATGTATTCGATAAAGGAAATGGACTTCCATTTTCTTGTATATAAAGTGTTGGGCTAGATCTACAAGATCTATTGGCAATAAAATGGATCAACCCCCCATTGTTCAGGAATTCTCGTTTTCTTCGCAAACCCTCAGGTTCAGAACTTCCTACGACCCCAAGAGGGGGCTTCCCCGGCTACTCAGCGGTAAAGGAATCTGCGTGCGCTGCGCTGCCTAAGACTCAGGAGACCTGGATCTTCCCTATAGCTCAGATGGTAAATAATCTGCCTGCAACGTAGGAGACTTGGATTCGATTCCTGGGTCAGGATGATCCTCTGGGGGAAGGGAATGGCAATCCACTCCAGTATTCTTGCTTGGAGAATCCCATGGATAGAGGAGCCTGGCGGGCTACAGTTCATGGGGTCGCCAAGAGTCGGACACGACTGAGCGACAAACACTGCTACTGCTGCAGGAGACCTGGGGTTCCATCCCTGGGAGGGGAAGACCCCCTGGAGAAGGGCAGAGCAACCCGCTCCAGTAGTTTAGCCTGGAGAATCCCATGGACAGAGGAACTTGGCAGGCTGCAGTCCTTAGTGACGAAGAGTCGAAAAGACACCACTCAAGTGACAGCATGCACGCACGCACGCACGCACGACCTCAAGAGACAAACGGAGACTACAGTTCCCGTGAGCCCTCACCTGCCTGGTCTATCGCGTAGCGAGGACTCCATTTCCCAGAGTGCCTCTGGACGCGAGATCTGCATTCGCCGGGCTTGTCAGGAGTTTCGTCCCAGAGGGGGAACTGCGGTAGCCAAGCTTGAGTGCGAGGTAGAAAGGGTCCAGTTTGGGGTTCAGGGAGGGGGCAAAGGGACCATGGCTCAACCAAAAGCCCAGAGTTGCACATACCCTACTCTTGGAACCTCCAGCTCATTCTTTGCGAATCCCTTTAGAAGCGCGGGCTCTCTCTATCGCCGCCCTTCAGCTGCTCTCGGCGGAGTCCACAATCCCCCACGTCACACAGAGGAAAGGGGCAGTGCCTCGCATCACACTGTCTGGTGTCTAGACGGCCTCCCAGGGTGGACGTTGGCCGGAGGCGGGGACTGGGGTGGTTGAGACACTGGTACCAAGAGCGAGGCCCTGACCCTCACTGCTCCCGTCTTTGTCTCTGCCGTAGCTGATGCTGAGTGGGCAGCTGGTCGTACGCCTGTTTTCCATGGCCAGCCGCGTCTGTATGTCCCGGGGCAGCGCGGGATCAGGAGTCATCGGCCCCGTCGAGGCTGCCATTCGCACGAAGTTGGAGCAGGCCCTGAACCCCGAAGTGCTGGAGCTGCGTAATGAGAGCGGCGGCCACGCGGTCCCTCCGGGCAGTGAGACCCATTTCCGCGTGGCGGTGGTGAGCTCTCGCTTTGAGGGACTGAGCCCCCTACAAAGGCATAGGCTGGTCCATGCGGCGCTGTCAGAAGAGCTGGCTGGGCCAGTCCACGCCCCTGGCCATACAGGCGCGGACCCCCGCCCAATGGAAGGAGAACCCTCAAATGGACACAAGCCCCCCTGCCTAGGTGGGAGCAAGAAAGTCGAAACTAATCCTGGACCTGGAGAGAGAGGACCAGGATTCAAGCGGGTTTCGTGAGAATAAACTACTGGGGCTTTCTTGCATTTAATACAGTCTGGTATTTGTTAGAAACGAGTAATGTAATATGCCCATTTAACCGGCATATGCGTATTCTCAGGAGAGAGTAATTCGTTTCACATTAAGGTTAAGCTAAGGAGAGGAGACAGTCCCTACTATTCAGGAAAAACTGCCCAGTTGTTTCATTTTAAATTGTGACTAAGGAATCGCCAGACTTGACGTAAGTTACTAGTAATCGTGTGCCTTAAAAGAGAAATTATCATATGCGGTGAATTGCAGTGGTGTTAATGGCCTGCTGTCAGTGCTACAGATGTTCTTCGGAAAAGAAAGATACTTGAAGCCTAGGCATAGTCAGAAAGAGCTTCATTAAGCCAGAAAAAGAGAGGAAAGTTGCTGCCAACAGGGGAAAGAGCCCAAGCAAGGGCAAAGAAGCTGGACTGGGCAGAGTTATTGGACAAACAGCGATTACGGATGCATTTGAACTTCAAACTTAGGGGATGTTTGGCTTTCTAGCAACCTGTCCATTTCCAAAAATAAAAAAACAAACACTAAAGCAGTGAAAAGATTAGAACCTAGGAAATGAATATAGAAGATGGAGAAAACTTTACATAGCCCTTTTTCTTATGAGCCTTCCAAACGTCATAATTCTGAGGGGAAAAGTAATGTCTAGATAAGCAGTTTTCTGATTATCTCTGTGTGGAGCTTGAACTTAGTAAAGAAAAGGCTTGGTTAACATTTATCCACCATTTCCAGCTAAGAATTTAGACTGCATCTGGTTGGGCAGTAGGGAGTCATCATTGAAGAGTTTTGAGAAAAGGATGGCAAAGAGCATTTTGGGGCAGTGATGTTAGTGGGTTGTCATAGGGAATTGGAGGCATGGAGAGTAAGCAATGGTGAAGGCAGAACTTAGGCCGAGAGGTAAGCTGTTGAAATGGAAAGGAAGGAGCTGATTTGAGAGCTATCATTTTTAAGTCAAAAGGATTTGATTAGAACTGAAATGGACTACAGTGAGAAGGGAGTCAATGGTAACCCTCAGGCAGGGTTTTTAGATTTCTTCACAGATGAGAATTCCCAAGGCAACTTGTTTAAAATATGGATTCTAGGTCACCTCTTTTCCAAAAAAAGGATTCTGAATCCACAAATCAAGAATGGAATCTGGAATCTATATTTTTTAAAAAAACACACACAAAAGGATTTGGAGTGAAGTTGGTTCTGTTCTCAAGAAATATCACTCCCAGGTTTTTGTTTTTATTTGTGGGGTTTTTAGATTCTTTTAAATTTGTTTTTGTAAATATTATTATGGCAAAAACTTAATATGAGATTTATCTTCTTAACATGTTTAAATGTATGATACATTATCACTGACTACAGCAGATCTCTAGAGTTTAATCATCTTGCTTAGCTGAAACTTAAGGCCTGCTGATTGATAATTCCCTACTTTCCTCTCCCTGCCACCCCACCCTGCCCCTAGCAGCCAACATCCCACTGATTCTATTCAGCTATTATAGATAACTCATTATAGATAACAGCTATTATAGATAATTCTGTAAGTAGAATAGAGCATATTTATCTTTCTGTGGCTGGCTTATTTCACTTAGCATAACGTCCTCATGATTTATCACAGCGGAATTTCCTTTTTTAAGGCTGGTGAGTATTCCATTGTATATATATATTAATTTTTCCTCATCCAGGCATTTGTCAATGAACGTTCAGGTTGTTTCCACATCTTAGCTATTATGATAATGCTGTAATGAACATGAGAGTGCTAACACTTCTCCAGGATCCTGATTTCAGTTCTTCTGGGTAAATACCCAGAAGTGGGATTGCTGGATCATATGGTAGTTCTATTTTTAATTTTGAGAAACTTCCATATTTTCCAGAGTGGTTGCACCATTTTGTATTCCCACCAACAGTGTGCACGGGTTCCAATATCTCCCCATCTTCATCAATACTTTATATAATATATATATTATTTGGGGGCTTCCCTGGTGGCTCAGAGGTAAAGCATCTGCCTGTAATCCCAGAGACCTGGGTTTGATCCCTGGGTCAGGAAGATCCCCTGGAGAAGGAAATGGCAACCCACTCCAGTACTCTTGCCTGGAAAAATTCCATGGACGGAGAAGACTGGTAGGCTATAGTCCATGGGTTCGCAAAGAGTCAGACACAACTGAGCGACTTCACTCACTATATATTTTATATATATATATATATATATATTATATATATATATATTTTATATATATATATATAAAATAGCTATCCTGACAGGTATGAGGTGGTATTTCATTAAGGTTTTGATTGCACTTTCCTGATGATTAGTGACACTGAGCATTTTTTATATACACCTGATGTAAAAATCCAACTCACTGGAAAAGACCCTGTTGCTGGGAAAATGGAGGGCAGAAGAGGGCAACAGAGGATGAGAGGGTTGGATGGCATCAACTCAATGGACATGAGTTTGAGCAAACTGGGCGATAATGAAGGACGCCTGAGTGCTGCACTACGTGGGGTTGCAAAGAAGTCAGACACGACTGAACAGTACCTACTGGTCATCTTATCTGTTTGGGAAAATGGCTACTCGAGTCTTTAGCCCATTTTTGCTATTAAGTTGTAGGACATTACCCCAAGTTTTCAAAACTAGGAGACTATGAGGGCCCTCTATCTATAAAAGTGGGAAGGTCAGCATAGAGGCCAACTCAGGAAGTAAATGTGATGCATCATGTCACTCTGGCCTTCAGTTTGGAGAAAGGAGTTGTTTTTCCAGCTCACCATTTTCCGCCTCAGGAGGCAGAACAAAGTTGGATGTAGGTACAGGTGAAGAAGCAGACATAGCCATTTTAGGTTTTAAGGATTTGTTTCCTTTTATTTTTCATCAGTATTTTCATTTATTTTTTTTTTACATCAACAGAGTTGGATTTAGGGTTCCCCCCCGGAGAGTAAGGGAGATGGATGGGTCCCTCCAGGGAGGTGCAGGGGAGAGGGCTGCGTCCAGCAAGTGAAGGGTGAAGAGAGAGGGTGCACACTCATACACTGGGCACTGGAGAAGGCAGTTCTTTGATCACAGACATCAGAGAGTTAAACAGTCACCACCTGGTTCACTTTTACAAAATGGGAGTGACCACAGGGTGGGGGCACCAGACGCAGCATGAGGAGGCTGAATTTGGATTTTCTTTTTTTTTTTTTCACTTTTTTCCTTTTAACTTTTTAACATTTACAAACAGCTAAAAACTACAACACATCACAGCTACAGTGCTGGGGTGGAGGATGGGGGCACCCAAGAAAGCAACCACACGGGGCGGGGGGCGGGGGGGCAGGGGCAGCTTAACCTACACGGGCTATCCTGTGGGGAGGGTGAGATGGGGAAACTGAGGCTTTTGGTCCCTGCATTAGGGGTCCCTGGCTTACTGCTGAAACTCTTCCCACTTTGCAGGAGTTGCTGGGAAAGCCCGGTTCCTGCCCCACCCCAGCTCCTTGTGCTTTGGATCTGCTGGTTTGACCACATACTGGTTTCTTCCCCTCCCCTGCTGCTCTGCCTCGTGGGGACAGTTGAGGCGGGAGGGCAGCTGTGCTGTTCCTGTCTGTGCTGTGTAGTGGGGAGAGCCTCTCACTCCAGAGGAGGCCTGTGCTTCTTGGAGAGATGGGGAGGAGATGAACCTTGTCAGGTGCCCTTGGCTGTCCCTAGACTGTGAGACTCTTCTCCCAGCCTGCCAAGGCTCCTGCCACCCAGGCCAGGCTCAGAAACAAGATTAGGGGAGGTACTGTGGGGGCAGGTACTTCTGTGTGTGTCCACTGAAATTATCCTTGGCTTGTATTTTAGGACAGTATAATGATACCCCCACCCCACAGCATACACACACACACACACACATACATAAGTGTACACAAGCATTCACACACACACAGTCCTGCTGAGCTGCCTCAGAACTTAATATATAAATAAATAAGAATCAGAAAGCTAATTTCAAAAAAATTCAGGCTTCTTGTAGCCCAAATTGAGGGGGAACTGGAGGCCAGGGGGCTGAGGTTTATTGCTACTTCCCCAGCATCCAACAGGAGGCCTGAGAGGGCACTCTAGGCCCTTCCAACTCTAAGTTCTTTTGGTCCATGGTCTACATCAAGCCCTAGCCCTTGGCATAACCACCTGCTTGTGGTTTCGCCAGAGCCCAGGCAGAGCGAATAAGGGGGAAGGCAGGAAGCCTGTTCTAAAGCCCCAGGAGCTGGGAAGAGCAAGGGCCTCTCACTAACACTGGGGGAGAAGGGTGGGGCCAAGCCTTCTCTTGTGCAAAGTCAGGGATGGTAGGAGGTGGGAAATAGAGCTACACCCCAAATCTGGGATGGAGGAGCCTTCCCTGTAGTCCCTGCCCAAGGGGTCTCACACATGCACACACATACATACACACACACACTCACACATACATGGCTAAGACACTAAACAGGAGGCGGGGAACGAGGGCTCTGGCAGCCAGGATGGCAGGGCAGGGAATGGGAAGAGGGAATTGTTGGTCTCACAGTGTGCCTGCCACCTGCAAAGCCCCAGAGATTCCCTCACTGCAGCACCTGCCCCCGGGTCTCGGGCAGCTTCAGGGCCAGAGAACTCCCGAGGGCAAGGGCAGCAGAGGCAAAGAGGATGGGGGCAGCCTTGGTGATTCCCCACAAAGGACGTGAAGATGCTGATCCCCAGTACAGCTGCCAGCTTACACAGGGCGTTCAGGAAGCCGAAGGCTGTGGTCCTGCTCAGGAGTCCCCCAGCACAGCAAACGGGATGGAGGGGCCGGGGTGGGAGACAAAGGAAGGGGCATGGGAGGATTTGTGGGGGAAGAGGGGCAGGTGGAGAGGGCCGGCAGTGTCCAAGAGGGAGAGGAAGAATGGAGCAATTAGGAGAGGAGGGGGTGCACACCAGGGAATACAGATAAATTGGGAGGCAAGGGGGAAGGGACACCAAAAATTTAGGTTAATAGTTAAGACTTCAAGGAGTGAATATAAAAGCTACTAGCTTTTTAAAAACAAATGCTACCAGCTTTTAAAAGAGAAACTGAAGGGGAATATGTACCCTTTTACCCCTAAAGATGCCTTTCCCCATCAGCCCCCTTCCTCACCCCATTTCTGTCCTGCTCTCTGAGCCCTAAACCTGCTGCCCTGCTCCCACCACATGCCTGTTACCTCTTGTCCGAGGGGTAGAGTTCAACAGTCAACACGTCCAGCGCGTTCCAGGATGCGATGCTGACCCCCCGAAAAGGCAGAGCAGAGCGATCATGGCGGACTCACTGTTCCCGAAAGACAGGAAGAAGCAGGAGACACAGGACATCACGCTGGAGCCAGCTGGAGCCAGGGAGGAAGAAAGCAGCATGAGCGTGGCCATGATGAAAGCCACCCACAGCCCACTCTGTCCCTTCGACCAGGATGAGACACTTTCCTTGCCAGGGTACTCAAAAGGAAGGCTTCTCCCTCACCTCCAGCCTCACTTACATTGTCTTTTTATTAACAGTATCAGTACCAACCATTCCTCGGTGCAAGCTATGCACCAGACAATTGGATGGTTTACACACATTACTAATAAGTCAACCTCCTAAGAGGTACTGTCATCACTGCCATGTTGCAAATGAGACAGCTGGCTTCATAGAGGTGAGTAACTTACCTAAGAAGGCAGTGGAGCTGAGAGTCAAAACCCATGACCCCAAAGCCTGTATCCTAGACTTGCTATTCTGCCCACCTCCTATCCCCAGAGGAGATTCCTCACCAGACCCCACCTGGTCATGCAACCCCCACCTCCCCCACTCCCTCCAAGCAGAAGACGTGAGAGACAGACCCTTCTCTGGCTAAGCTTTCCACAAACTAAGGTTAGAAGCCCAGTGATGGCCATGCCCTCCCCAGCCTCCTAGTCAGTTCTGACATACCACCACCCAGCCTCTCCCCTTACCAAGCATTCGGAGCCTGCCAATCTTGTCCATGAGCAGAGCAGACACAATGTTCCCAGGAAGCACAGCCAGTGTCCCCAAGAAGCTGACAAAATACACCATGTAGGCGCCTTCACCTGTCCCCGTCACGTCCAGGGGGCAGCCCTCCTTGTTGTGCAGGAATGTGCTGTTCACCAGACGGCTGTTCACAAACTTGTACTCAAACAGGTCTGGGGGCGAAAGCCAAGATAGGCAGACAATCATGGCACATGTGAGAGGGAGGCTGCTATTGCTTATGCTCAGGGCTCTGCTTTTGAGGGGGTTAGCAGGCGGGGCTCTCAGAATCAGTCAGGACACTATGGTAAAACATCAGATAACATCACTGTAGGAGCTAGGATCCTTTTATGTCATAAAATGACCATAGTTTACCAAATGAAACAATGCACTTGGCTGTTTCTATGTTTTCTCCCTAATGATGTCTGCTGCTTTCTTGTCTGTTCTAGCTAACTATAAGCAGTAGCAGAGCCATAAGTTTAGGACAAATTACTGAGCAAATATTAAAAAGAATCCTATCCTTTTTTTTTTCCTGCAAAATAGGAAAACTCATTCAGCACTCCATTTAGAGGTGGGAAACCTCAGTCTAGCTCACAAAGCCAGCATTTCATGTGCATATAGTTTGAGAATCCCTGTTAAAGAAAAGGATTAAGGCCCTGACTCCCTTTTCTCCACCAAATATCCCTTTTATTGTTTTTTTCCCCCAAGGCTGCTCTTTTGAATGATTTTGTGCTCTTCAAAAGTGCATTAATATCACAATATTGAGTTGTTTCAATTCTAGCCAAAAGCAAACAAATGATGTTTTGTCAGATGTTCTACTTAATTACAAAAATGGTCAATTACCATTATATTGTTGTAATTGCTGGTAGTAATTAACAGAACCCCCCTATCACCTCCAAGGCTCTGAAGAGCTCAGCTTGAGAACCCTGAGTTAGAGAATGAAGAAGGTTCCTTTCTGCAGCTCAGGGTCCACCCAATCCTTTGGTCTGTCAGCCTCTAGCCATCCCACCTTACCAGTGTTATAGAACACGGTGTTGATGAACCGTGCAGTTGCGGAAAATGTGTTGCTGGATGTGACATCCTCAAAATAACACTCTCAAACAGGGAGTCCTCAAAGGACACTGACTTCAGACGTAGCCCAATGAACCTGTAAAGCCAGGATGATGAAAGCCACCTTCCCCTCATTCTTATACCCTCCTCCAACACTCATGAAGTAACAATGAAGTAAGACAGGAAGCTGCAGGATTGAGAAGAACCACGGGTCTTTGCCCCCAAACACCTTGTCTCTGAACACCCAGACTCACAAAAAAGGCAAAGGGTAGGAGGGATGGAAGAGGTGAAGCTCAAAGATCCCCACATACTTGTCATTGAAGTACTGTCCCCCTCGGTGGATCTGATTCTCCAAGGTGAAGTTAAAAGTCACATGCTCCACACGTTCCCCAGGAAACACTTTGGTGCGGGCTGCATAGTCCACTGCTTGGAGATGGCGGATCATGTCGGGAAACCAGACAGTCAGGCCATAGTAGCTGAAGCGTCAAGGGCAATGGAATCAGGGCTCATGGATTAGAACCACACAGTGCAGAAGGAGAATGAAACAGAGGAGTCAGCCCATATTAGGACCGTGCTCACCTCCCCAGCCTCATCTCTCATTTCCATCTCATCTTTCACCAACTGCTGTGGTTCTGGGGGCCTTCTGGTTCTTCTAACCCTCTCACCTATTACTTCTTACCTCCCAGGCATTTGCTCTACCTCCTGTTTAAAACAGTCTCCCCATCCCACCCTCAGCCTAACTCCTATTCATCCTTCAGGACTTACATCCCCTCTCCAGCCTACCAGCTATCTGGGTTGGGAAGCCTGTTGCCGGTGCACATCCCCCACTGTGGCACTCCTCATTACAGCTAGTTTGTCTAGCTCCTAGACCAAGATGTAAACTCCATGAGGACTGAGACCACATCTATTCCATCCCAGCAGAGTACCAGGCACAGAATAGAAGCTTAATACTGTTCTGCCTATAAGTTTGTTGGATTAAGGAGTGAGGTAGAGGACCTGGGTGGACTATCAGAGGGGATCCAAACAGTACCTTCCCTCATTATTCATTCCCTTCATTTCCATTTTCTCCACCTCTCTCCCAACCCACAGACCATCACATCCAGCACTTCCAACCCACCCCACCCAGCTCCTCACCTGAATGACATGGTGAACCACACACCCATCATCATCAGAGTGATGCGGCGGTATTCTGGCCCAAAACAAGAGAGGAAATTCCCCCAAACCTAGGTGGAATAGGACAAAGTCATACAGCAGCTGCCAGCCAGTAGTTCTAGCACCTCCAGATCCCAGTTTTTCTGCCCTACCAGCTCCCACCAGTTCACAATCACCCCCATGCCCAGGCTCCAGCCCTGCCCTCCTCTCCACCTCTCCACCATCCCCACCCCCATTACCTGCCCTCCCAGGCTCAAGGCCCGGACCCCCCAGCGCTGGTACCAAGCCCCCTGTGTCGGACTGGATCTCAATCAACTCATCCTCCTGATGAATTGTCTTAATGTGGGTTACCTGGGGTCAAAATAAGGAGTGAGCAGTCACTTAGTCTGTACTTTCTAGCCCTTCCAAGTACCTCAGTTTCTCCTGTGGTAGCGAGTGGGAAATGGGAGGGAGACGTGGATACCCTGAGAGAGCCCACTGAGATCTCAGTGCAGCCTAGGAAGTTGGGCGTGAGTTGGGGGAGGAGTCCAGGGAGGGGCCAGGTGTGGGCACTCGGAGGACTGAGGGGAGGACGGTGGCTTACCGAGAAGACTCGCTCAGGATGCCCCTTGGCTCGCATGTTGGTGTCATGGACCTGCTTCAGTACCATCCAGGCCTCATCATGCTTCCCATTCTAGAGCCACAGAAACAATCCCCACAGCCGGGTCAGCCCCTCCCTGACCCGGGGCTACAGACCCCTTCTCTCAACCTGACCTAGGGGCACACCCACAAACCACTCCCAAAGAGCCCAAGGGGGAGCACAGCAAGAGGTAACCAGGCTTGGGCAAGAGTCAGGATCCCTTGGCACAATGGAAAGAGAAACTGAAAACGAGGGAAATGAAGATGATGGGCGAGTATGTAGTCAGAGCAGGAGCATTCTCACCCTGCTGGGTCAGGATAAAGCCGGGGGAGGGTGGGCTGTAGGAGGGCCAGGGTCAGGACCCCTGCCTGCAAAACCCTAAGCCACCCATGGTGAAGCAGGTCCTCTGGTTTTAACACCCATGGAACTCCCTCTGGAAATACATTCTAAGACAAAGGAAGTGAAGATCAAGGGCCCTCAGACCTTGGACTCTGGGAAAGGAAGGCTGCCACGTGGACCAGACCCAGCCCATGGTGGGCGTTTGAATGCAGGAGCCCCTGCTGCCCTCCCCTGAGCCCAGCCCCCAGCCCCATTCACCTCCAGGAAGAAACGGGGGCTTTCAGGCTGTGTGGTCAGAGCCCCAATGGCAAACACAGAAGGGAAAGCGCAGACAAGGACAAAGACCCTCCAGCTGTGGAACTGGTATGCAGACCCCATCTGAAAGCTCCACCCTGGCAAGGACAGAGTCACAGCGTCAGCAGAGAGGCCAGAGACTGTAGGATCCTACCATAGGGAGCACAGGAGGGGAGAGAGAGAGTCTGGGGTACATTTTTGGGGGCTGCTCACCATAGTGAGGGATGATGGCCCAGGCCATAGCAGCTGCATACACTCCACCAATCATCCAAAACATGCAGAGCCAGCTCAAATGCTCCCCACGTTTCTCCTGTGCCAGAAACTCCGAGAAATAGGAGAAGACGATGGGGATGGACCCTCCAATCCTGGAGGGCATTGCAAGAATTCAGCGTTGGAAAATGGCTATATTCCTGATCCCATACCCCAGTGCTCTGGATTCCCAAGTCCCTTTCATCTTCTGAACCTTTAAAGAGAAACTCCTTCTCACCACCATGCCCTATAAGCTCCCTCACCACCAACCATCAGGCACCCATCCTTGGGACCCTAGGAAACAGGCAGGCAGTTCTCAGGGACTGAGAAGGAACAAACGTTGAATCTTGAAGATGACTACAGAGTTGGAAGGGAGAGCCGATACGCACAGAAAAGGGAAATCCCCAAAGGGAGAAGAGCAAGAGGAATCTGAGGAAGCAGGCCAGAAGAGAGCTGGCAGACAATGCGGAGGGGACATGCAGGTGGCAGAGGAAGTGTGAAAGTTGGGTGGCTCAGGGCGGCAGAGTTCTGGCAGGTGTGGGTATGAACAAGGTTTGTTGTTGAATGCTGGAAATATTTATGCTCTGGGAAGGGGATAACCACAGATACCCAGGGGTGAAGTTGAGCCCCACTGGGTCTCTTGAGGGAACCAGGCTCAGAATGGGACTAAAAGGTAGGGTGGAGGACTCGGGAGTGAACCAGATATGGAATGGCAATCTAGACAGACAGTAGACAGGTCCTGGACAAGGAGAAACCGGCCTGAAGGGAGAGGATTTCATTCATTCAGCTCACACATATTTGAAGTACAGCTGGTGTGCCTGGCACTGTGCAGGGCCCTAGAAGTATAACAGCAACCAAGGCGCAGCCCTGCCTTCCAGGGGCTCACAAGGGGAACACTCACCCAACCCCAGAAAGGAGACGGCAGAAAAGGAAAGTGCCATAACCCTGGACGAAAGATGAGAAAAAGGCGAAGACACTGTTGACTGAGAGTGAGATGAGCAGACACTGTCTTCGACCCAGCCGATCAGCCAGCCCTCCCCAGAGGAAGGCTCCCACCATCATGCCCAGGTAGACAATGAGGCCTGAAGGAGGAGAACAGAGGCAGAAGGGGTATGAGCAGACACTCTAAGGTTCTCCGACTCGCCAGACATTTAAATGATCTGAAACTGCAGCAGCATGGACAGAGGATCTGAAGGACTTGTAGGAGCTAAGTCTACCCAGAGATGAGACCAAGTGAGAGAGGATGCATTACATGCAAAGATGGAAGGTCATCTCTGCAGCCTGGAGGGTCAAAGGCAGAGATGCAGACATGGGACAACCCTAGAATTCTTTCTTTCCCTCTCATTCCTGCTTGCTCACTCTCACTCTCTTGCTGTCTCACACACACACACACACATACACACACACATGCATACACAATACCCCCATCTCTAGCTTACGTGGAATGAGAAATGGATCTGCCTACATTCCCAGACCCTCCTAGGATCCCCTCTAGCCTCTCTAACTTGATGCCCTCCAAGCAGCAGGAGGTGTCTCTCATGTTCCCTGGGAAAGAGGCTCTATTCCTTCAATCCTCCCAGGAAATCACACACACACACAAATGAAAGTGAAAATCGCTCAGTTGTATCCAACTCTTTGTGACCCCATGGACTGTAGCCCACAGGCTCTTCTGTCCCTGGAATTTTCCAGGAAAGAATACCAGAGTGGGTTGCCATTTCCTTCTCCAAGATAACTTCCCAACCCAGGAATCAAACCCCAGTTTCCTGCATTACAGGCAGATTCTTTAGAGTCACCATGGAAGCCCACATATAAATCCATTTTTTATTCCTTCCAGTTCCAATACTTCTGGTCCCCAAACTTCCCTATTCCTTTCTTACTTCATAAAATCAGAGTTGGAATTGGTCTTAAAAGTTATCTACTCCAAACTCTGCATTTTACCCAGGCCCAAGTCCAGCCCGAGGGAGAAGGAAATGCCCAAGATCTCGTGGCAACTTGGTGACAGAGAAAGACCAGATCCCTTCTGAGGGATCCCCTTCTAGGGGATTTCCTCCTTTGGGATCTCCATCAGGAAGGGCCACTAAAGACCGCTCGCTGGCCCCTGAACATTCCCAGTGCTGACAGCAAGTGTGACCAGCTTCTCTGGCTGGATTCTTCCCAGCCCCCACCACTCCAAACTGACTCTCCTCATTTAAATCAAGGAGTTTGGATACTGCCTTCTTGTTCCCCCTAAAGGGGAAATAATCAGAGTAACAAGAGGAAAGGCTTTGAATAAACATTAAATGGGTGTCCATCCCACCACAGCCATCTCCTACAGAACTAGGCAGACCACCCCCACAACTACAGGCCCAAGCCCCCAGCCCATGTGCCTTTTCTCTTGCACAAGCAACCTCACTCTGACCCAGCCTCCAGAGGAGGGTGTCAGGGTCGGGAGAGTGGAGGCAGAGAGCATGACAGAGGAGCCCTGAGCTCTGCCGGGGATATCTTGGGACCAGGATCCTCAGGAATGCAGTGCTAAGGTCAGGAGCACAGAGAACTGTTTTCCAGAGTTTGGGGCGGGATGGGGCTGGAGCGAAACGTGTCTTACCCAGCATGCCTTTGTTGGAGTCAGACAGGCACATGTCTTTCTCAGCACTGGGCAGCACGAAGCCCACCACGAAGACCTCAACACCGTCGGCCATCAGTGCCAGACCAAGTACGAAATAGAGCGTCCACTGGAAGCGGCCATGGCCACACTCCCGTAGGATGGCTTCATACTGCTGGGCTAGTTCTTCCCGTTCTTTCCGCCGCTGTGCTTCTCCCCGCCCCGGGGACCCTCCCCATCACCCAAGCCCCCCTCACTCCAGCCAGGGGCGCCCCATCTGCCATCCGCCGCCTTTGCCCCCAGACTCTGCCCGGGGATGCCCTGATACTCCCCCTCGTAGATCTCATCATCCTCGTCGTGGCCCTCCGTAGCATCACTAGACGCGCCGCCTTCCTCCTCATCCTGGGCCCCTTCCCCGCGGTAATAGCCATCAGCAGGAGCGGGGAAGTCATCGTCATCGTCCTCCTCCTCAAAGCGGGAGTAGGATCTCCGGGAATATTCGCCCTGGACTCTGTCCAGGCCCTTCACCACCTTCTTGGCTGCATGCTTCTTGACTTCCTTGGCAATATCTTTGGCCCCACGGATGAAAGCTGCCCGGTCTCTGAAGCCCTCTTCCATGATGGGGCTTTGGGACTACTTCACCCGAATCTTCCCCCTTCCTTATTCTGATTTTGCGCAAGGGCTCTTGGAGTCAGAAAGACCGCTTCCTGGAGTTACTTTGATGAAGTGTGTTTGAGTAACTCTGGGCACAGAATAGAATATAGGATCTGGCCAGTGAGTGTCTAGGAGGGGAACGGAGGGAAGAAATTTGGCCCACACTCAGTTCAGTTGGGTGCATTGGGAAGGAAGAAGGGGAGAGGGGGACCGGAAGGGGAGGGGGGAACCAGGTTGGGAGGCTAAGTTGGGGAGCCAGGATAACTCAGAAAAGGCTGCTACTTCTCTCCCAGGAGCCTCTGGAGATCTAGAAAAGATAAGAGGGAGAAAAAAGAAGGTTGTGAGGCCTAAGTCACTGAAGAAGGCCAATACAGCGCTCCTGCAGACCCAGAGCCCCCCCTGGGCCTTGTGTTACAGAGATGGCCTGCTGGCCTCAAGCCCGACTCAGAAAAAGGATGACTGTCTGGGCCTGCTATGGGCCATTCAGTATACGTCCCTTACTTTGACCTTGGAGACTAGACCCATGGGATTTGCTCCAAAGTCACGATCACCTACCCAGAGTCCATCTCCTGATCCCTGGCCCCACTTCAAGAACAGACCCTTTGCTTTACCACCCACCTGCCAAGGATAAAACAGGAAACAGAGAAACCAAAACTCCCTTCTCTAGTCTGGTCTGGGTTTCTTACTGGGAGCAGAGCTTGGGGGGAACGTATAGAAGGACAACTGAATCCTTCAACCTGTTGCCTTCAGAATACTGATGGCATCTGAAGATAGGGCTTCCATGGTCCTTCCTCAGTTTCCGTGTTTGTAGGCTTCAGAAGGAAGAGTCTTCTCCCAACATAGCTCAGTGGGTGAAAGCTCAGCTTCCAGAATCAGATGGACTTAGATTTGACTTCCTACTTCAACAGCTTACTATATGACCATGAACATGTCTCTGATCCTCAAAGCCTTAGTTCCCTCTCATTAAAGACGGGAAGTAAGGATTAAATGACATAATAAGTATAAGCTCTTTACCGTAGTGCCTGGCACATAACAACTGACGAATAAATATTAGTTATTACTCTTTGTGGTGATAGTAATGTGGTAAGATGACCTCCACTCCCTCACAAGACATTAGAACAAAAGCCACCTGTGGATGCTCTTTAGGTGAATGGCAGAAAGGGATACTAGCAAGGAGAGAGCTGGTTCAGTGCAAAGGGCATGACAATCAGATGACATAAGTTGAAATTCCAGCTCTGCCATTTACTAACTGATCTTGAGCAGGTTCCTGAACATTTCTAAGCCTCAGAGTCCTTATATTTAAACTGGGGATAATAATCTCTATTTCTCCAAGTTGATGTGATAATTTAATCTCACAGCAGAACTTCTATTAGTTTCTTTCCTTCCTACTAGATTGAAAACTGTGAAAGAAGCAGCAAGGGCAAAGCAGGGGGAGTCACATTTGGATGCTGTTGTAACCTCCCAATACAGAATCCCAAGACCCCTCTGTGCTCAAACAAATGCCAGCAGCTGGACCCATATTGTCTGCTCCAGACAAACAATGGAAGACTCACAAAAAGGGAGACCTGGAATCTGAGGTCATGGGGGAAAAGGGGCAGACCAAAATCTAAAAAAGAGGTGATGACTGGCTTGCCACCTTCCTTCTGGATGTCATAAATGGGCCCCCTTTCACCGGTGGGGGTAGGGGTGGAAAATCAAACACATACATTTCCAACATGGGCATCTAAGGTCTATGGTTGTACCTCCTTCCTCCATGGCCTCCCCTTTCTAATCCCCTTAATCCTTTCTGCTCCTCCTCCAAGAGTCAAGGAAAAGGGATTCCATAAATACCGCATTGCGTAGGAGCTCATATAGAATGAAGGGGGCTTGGACCTCCCCTCCCCCACAAAAGACATCCTCCAGAGGCAAGCATGGGAGAACCCCCTCTTCCTTCATAGAAGCAGAGGAAGCAGGACTAGATTCTGATCAGAGATCATTCCCCTAAAAATATCCTGCTTCATTTTGTTCCCACCCATCCAGGGCCTTCATTAAATGTCACATATGCACTTACACACACACACACACACACACACACACACACAGTGGCCCAGGCAGAAGGGGTAAGTAATGCTATGTAGTTCAGAAAGAAGCACTGGCAAAGCAGAGCCCTTCCCCTCAGGTCAGATGTGAGCAGTGGACCACGATGACCAGAACCAGTGACCCCTATGTCACCTTCTTTCCTTGTGGTTCAAGGCCCAAACCATCCCCCATTAGAAAGAGGGAACAGTGGAATCCCCTTTTGCATGCAATTTGCTTGCCTCACCTTTTCTTCCCAGTTAGGGTCTCCCCTAAACCCTGGCACAGGCAGATGGGCCCAGCAGGAGCCACGCTGGGTGTTTGTTTACACTCTCCACCCCTGAGAGGAACCGGAAGGGCACAGAAGGCCCCGGAGCCACAGCAGGCCGTGATGGCTCAGTAGCCAGCTCCCCCAGGGCCAACAAGCCCAGGAGCTCAGGAGGGAGAGAGAAGACAAATTCTTCAAGCTGGTGAGAAAGTGGTGCTATTTTTAGCCCCCAAAGCAGCACAGGGTGGCTAAGCTTGTGGGAGGGAGACAGACTCAGAGACGTAGAGGTTAAAGGAGACAAGATTCAGGGTTACAGGGCTCTTTAAGGTCGGTTGGCTTCACCTGATGGGAAAACATGCCCAAGAGATTTTCTGCAGAGGATGCGGGAGGCCGGAGACTCTGAGCAAAGGCTTCCTCTCAGAATAACTCAGTCAGCCCAGGATTGATTGTGGGGTGGGGAGGTCCAGAACCCCTCACTTCCATCAAAGCCCCTGACTTTGGAAGCCACCTGGATTTCCCAACCCACCCTAGCCCAGGTGACAAGGTCGTTAAGAAGCAAGCACTTATCAAAACATCCACGGATGTGGGGAAAGAGGTGCTGGAGCACCCCTCCCCACCACTGCTGGGTAACTGAGCCTCGATCCCCACCCCAGGACAGCCAAGGCTGCACCACTCCTGCCTAATACTACCCTACGGTTTAGAAGATGGAGTCTCCACAGTTCTGACGGGGAAAAGATCAAGGTGTCAGTTGAGAATGTCCAAGGAGGAATTCGGAGAGGCAGGGACCAGAATGCAAGGAGATCTTCACGCGCGCAGGCACAGAGACTGCCCCTGCCAGCATCGGCGGCGACCCTCCCCATCCTGCCCTACTCTGGTATAAGAGCGGAGCCCCTAGAACTGACTGAACCCATTCTCCGAGCGCCTCCCTCACCCTTGATTCTGCTGCTGGACTAGTGCCCATCAGCACTCAACACCCCTTCCGACCCCGGAGCGACTGCCTGCCTCCAGCCCCACCCCCAACCGTACCCCCAAGCCTGGTTGTTCACCACCTCTATCTACCCAACATTTCCGTTCACCATTCCCTTTCTTCCCTCCTTCATCTGCCCTTCCTCCACCAACCCCTCCCCCTACACACACCCCACAAACCCAACCGCTCCCCCGACCCGCAACCCAAGTCCAGGCGCACAGACTGAAGCAGCATATATTCTCCGGCCCCAGCCAAGGTCATCTATCACGCGGGGCGAGGTGAGGAGGTGGAGGGGGGGTGCAAGATGAGTTGGGAATTGGAGTTTGAGGGAACCCTATTCCACCTTACAAGCCCCCACCCCCGTTAATATCTGAGGAGAGTAGTATGAGCTTGGTTAAGGTAGAGAAAAACACCCCTCCTCCACACAGATATATGTATAAATATATATATTTCCTTCTCTGATCAACACAGCAACCGCCATAAATTTCCATTCAAACCACCAGCAATCCCGTCACCCCTGATGAGGGACGGTCACCCTCCCCACAAGCAAAGCATCGGAGGATAAAATGGCTGCAAGTCAAGGCGAGGATGCTTCTGCCCCGGGGCGGGGTGAAGCTGAGAAACTGAGAGAGGGGTCTCACCTGGGCTGGGTCCCCCAGATAAGGGAGTCCGGGTGAGGGCGGGGGTCCCGGCAGTGTGGCAGGCGGCAGCGGCGTCTGCTCTGAGTACCAGGGGAAGCAGCAATGCAGACCTGCCCCCCCAATGGGCTCCGGCCCCGCCTCCGCCCTCCCCCCCCCCCCACCCCCCCCGCGCACCAGTGAGCATCGGGAGAGACCATTGTTGGGGGGGTGGGGGTGGAAGAAATAAAGAGGATGGGGAGGGACTCCGGGCTCCGGGAGAGGCGGTGAGGGAGCTGGAGGGGCTGTCACAGGGGCAGCTGGAGATGACACCAGCCCCTCCTAGTTAAAGACTAAAGGATCTAAGGAAAGTAATACTGACGTCAGGAAGGCAAGTGGGAAGACAGAAAGGGAGATGGTGAATCAGGCAGCCCCTTCCTCAGCACCTCAGTCCCAGAATGGCAAGACCCACAAATGTTAGGGACTCGCTCTGCCTTCAAATCGCCTCCCTTTCCCTTCCTCACTGTTCCCAGCCAAACTCCCAAATCTGGACTGCTCTCACTCCAAGTTTACCTGGCTGTTTCAGAGGAAGCAAGAATAACAAAATGTGGTTTTTATCCTAAATTGCCAGAGAAGGAAACTCCTGGATCCTTGTTATCTCTTTCCAGAAATAGTCTAGACTATTTATTTCCAATTAGACCTCCTTGTCCTCCATTCTGCTGGTGACAGCAGAAGTTGGAGAAGATGTAGCGGTTTGACGGGCATGACCAGTTGGGCATCTCCCCTTCCAATTATTTCCTTCTTGTTGTTTGGTCCCTAAGTCATATCCTACTCTTTTTCTACCCCATAGACTAACTAGCCAGGCTCCTCTGTCCATGGGATTTCCCAGGCAAGACTGGAGTGGGTTGCCATTTCCTTTTCCAGAAGATCTTGCTAACCCCAGGGATCAATACTCATCTCCTGCGTCTCCTTCATTGGCAGATAGATTCTTTACCACTGACCCACCAGGGAAGCCCTAGGTATTTGTTCAGTTCAGTTCAGTCACTCAGTTGTGTCCGACTCTTTGCGACCCCATGAATTGCAGCACACCAGGCCTCCCTGTCCATCACCAACTCCCGGAATTCACTGAAACTCACGCCCATCGAGTCACTGATGCTATCCAGCCATCTCATCCTCGGTCGTCCCCTTCTCCTCCTGACCCTAATCCCTCCCAGCATCAGAGTCTTTTCCAATGAGTCAACTCTCTTCGCATGAGGTGGCCAAAGTACTGGAGTTTCAGCTTTAGCATCAGTCCTTCCAAAGAACACCCAGGACCGATCTCCTTCAGAATCGACTGGTTGGATCTCCTTGCAGTCCAAGGGACTCTCAAGAGTCTTCTCCAACACCACAGTTCAAAAGCATCAATTCTTCGGCACTCAGCCTTCTTCACAGTCCAACTCTCACATCCATACATGACCACAGGAAAAACCATAGCCTTGACTAGACGGACCTTAGTCAGCAAAGTAATGTCTCTGCTTTTGAATATACTAGCTAGATTGGTCATAACTTTTCTTCCAAGGAGTAAGCGTCTTTTAATTTCATGGCTGCAGTCACCATCTGCAGTGATTTTGGAGCCTCAAAAATAAAATCTGACACTGTTTCCACTGTTTCCCCATCTATTTCCCATGAAGTGATGGGACCAGATGCCCTGATCTTCATTTTCTGAATGTTGAGTTTAGGCCAACTTTTTCACTCTCCACTTTCACTTTCATCAAGAGGCTTTTTAGTTCATCTTCACTTTCTGCCGGGCTTCCCTGGTGGCTCAGAGGTTAAAGCATCTGCCTCCCATGTGGGAGACCCACATTCAATCCCTGGGTCGGGAAGATCCCTTGGAGAAGGAAATGGTAACCCACTCCAGTATTTTTGCCTAGAGAATCCCATGGACGGAGAAGCCTGGTAGGCTACAGTCCACAGGGGCGCAAAGAGTCGGACACGACTGAGCGACTTCACTTTCACTTTCATTTTCTGCCATAAGGGTGGTGTCATCTGCATATCTGAGGTTATTGATATTTTCCCGGCAATCTTGATTCCAGCTTGTGTTTCTTCTCAAAAGAAAACAATGACAACAATCTCCCTCAGTACTCTTCCCCACTTTCTCTTACCACATACAAACACACACACACTTCTGCTTCCAGGACAAGAAAAAAGTGAATTGATTTCAATTCTTTGCTTTATCTTTCCTTTGTCTCTGTATCAGTAACCTGGGCTTAGAGATCCAAGACATACCACTTGGTGAACATATTTGCTTCAGAGATGAGGGAAGCAGGGTGCTTAGGAGATGCTCATACTGAATGTGAGTCTACCTATTTGAGGTAAGGACTGGGGTTATTTGGACAGAGCACTGACCAGGGTTCTCACTTCCAATAAGCTGTGGGCCCTGGGTCAAGTTCTCTGTCTCTCTGAACCCCAGTTTTCTCATCTGGAAAATGAGGGGCTTAGAGTAGATGCTGCATTGGATCTCTTATATTTAATAATGTGTGATTCTGTTCTGTTAAGCACAGAGGTTTCAAAATGTTGGGATACGTTACATGGAGAGGGCTGGCAGCTGGGTGTCCCCAACCTCACAGATGGCATTTGTGGTACTGAATTTATCACTGACAAAGATATGGGTCTCTGGAGTTTCACAAAGCTACATCTTGGAATACTGTTTTGTGCCAACAAGGTTTACAATTTACTAAAACAGAAAGCCATAATACATAAGTGTTAAGTTACAGAGAAAAATTTAACTGTCACTCACACTGAAGGAAAACTCATGTCTGCATGTCCAGCACATTCTCTCCCTTTAAACCAAGTCAACAGTAATGGCAACATATAAATGCACATTGACATAACCAAAGAGGAGGAGTTGTATCTTTAACGGCATCTGGCCATCCCCAGCAAGGAGTCGTGCCAATGGGTTCAGAAAACTCTTCTTGGCTACGATTCTCCACCCCCCATCTCTACGCTGTGGGCAACCTTGCCAATGCTCCTGGACTACTCTATCTCTGCTGGGTAAAGCACTCTTTCCAGGATGGCTCTTGGAAAGGCTGTGCCCACATGGGACTGAGGGACTCTCCCTTTACTAGCATTCAGTGCTGACTTCTCTTCAGGTTGACATATTCTTCATTTAACTATGTAAATATTTTCAATTAGGTTATAGCCAAGTTCTGCTGGCAGGGAGCTGTGTCTTTTCTTTAAGGTGACTTTGCATACTCTCTATTTAGCCATTACTTATCCATTTCTAAAATAGAAATCTTGTACTCTTAGAGGGAAAGGGTGGATATATTTTTCAAGTTCTGAGGAAAGACTTTATCATTTCTCCCTAAAACCAAGGACCATGCACCTCACCAGCTACTCCTTCATGGGCCCCTTTTCTGGGTCCACTAACATTAAGTTTTCTAGGGGCTCAGTTCAGGGCCCTTCTCTGCTTCCACCTACTCTCTTTGTGATCACCTCAAGTAGATCCTTGACCTTAATGCTGTCTCTATGATATCAATTCCCACATTTCTGTCTCCAAAGGTCCAGACCTTTCCACCAAGTCCAAACTCAAAATCATCATTTGTCAATTCAACATCTCTCAATTCAACCATATGAATATCTAATAAGCATCTCAAACTCAACAGATCCTTAAACAAACTTCTGAACGAGTTCTTTCCCATCTCTTCACCAAGGTGTTCAGGCCAAAAACCTTACAGTTATCCTTGTTTCCTTTCTTTCTCTTATCCCTACATCAGCAAGTCTTGTTGGCCCTACCTTTAAAATATATTCTGTGTCTACCACTTCTCCACCCCTGCCCCCTAGTCTAAGCCACCATCATCTCTTACCTAAAACTACTGCAACAGCCTCCTAACTGGCTCCCCTACTTCCAATCTTGCTTATTTAAAACCCATCATTCTCAGCAGTTAGGGTGATCCTTTAAAAACAAGTCAAATCTGATCCACCAAATACTCTCCCAAGAGAAATGAGTGCATATGTCCTACAAAAAGATAGCACAAGATTTTCCACAGCAGCTCTATCCGTAATAGTCAAAAACTTCAAATGTCTGTCAGCCAAAGAATGGTTAAACTTGTATAAACTAATTGTGGTATATTCATATAGCAAATGTGTGCATGCTCAGCTGCTTCAGTCATGTCCGGCTCTTTGTGACCCCATGGACTGTAGCCTGCCAGGCTCCTCTCTCCATGGGATTCTCCAGGTGAGAGTACTGAAGTGGGTTGCCATGCCCTCTTCCAGGAAATCTTCCCAACCAGGGATCAAACCCATGTCTCCTGCATTGTAGGTGGATTCTTTACCACTGAACCATTGGGGAAGCCCCCTATAGGGAATACTATTTTAAAAGACTGAACTACAGTATTTGTTGTTGTCAGTCGCTCAGTCATGTCTGACTCTTTGCGACCCCATGGGTATATAACTGCATAAAATAGTATACATATGCATAAAAAGATCTCACAAAATACTAAGCTAAGAAGCCAGACACGCCCCCCCTCAAAAAAGAGTACACACCTATGATTCCATTTACATAAAGTTCAAGAAAAAGCAAATTAAACAGTGAGAGAAAACAGTGGTCACTTGGTGGGAATGTGCTACCTTTTAATCTAAACAGCAGTGAAAGGGCATGCATATGTAAAAATCCTTAAGAAATACTTAACAGAAATACTTAATTTGTTTTGCTTGTTTATGGATCTGTGTAACTAAGACAGTAAAGAATCTGCCAGCAATGCAAGAGACCTGAAGTTCGATCCCTGGGTGGGAAAGATGCTCTGGAGAAGGGAATGGCAACCCACTCCAGTATTCTTGCTGGAGAATTCCATGGAAAGAGGAGCCTGGTGGGTTACAGTCTGTGGGGTTGCAGAGAGTCAGACACAATTGAGCAACTAACACTACTACTGCTAAGGATTCCTGAGGTAAAAATATTGAAGATCTGTGTGTCTTTTTTAATGTTTATCTCTGATTTATTTATTTAGCTGTGCTGAGTCTTATTTGCGGCATGCAGGATCTTAGATCTTCTTTGCAGCATGTGGGATCTTTAGTTGTGGCATGTGAACTTTTAGTTGTGGCATGTGGGATCTAGTTCCTGACCTGGGATTGAACCTCGGGGCCCCTGCATTGGGAGTATGGAGTCTAAGCTGCTGGACTACCAGGGAAATCTTTTAGTCTAGACTTGTTCCTACCCCTCAGAACACTCTTCTCCACAAATGGCTTATATTGGGTGTAGGAAATAAGACTGTGGAGCAGGAGGTGATAAATGGTTGTATAGTAATGATGGCTGACATTGTTAGAGCAGTTACCTGACTTGGGCGCTTTTCTGACCACTTTACAACAATTAACTCACCCTTCCTCCCCATTAACCTATGAAGTGATCACCATTTACAGATGACATTGAGGAACTGATTGGTTAAGTAGTAACTTGATTAATCACACAACTCAGAAATGGCAAAACTAGGATTTGAACAAAGGCAGTATAGATGCAGAGTTCTTAATCTTTAAAAATGTATCCATCTTAGGTGTATAGTTCCATGTGTTTTAACAAATGTATATTTCCCTGTAAGCATCCTTCTGATCAAGATAAAGAACATTGCCCCCTAAAATTTCCGTTCTGCCATTCTGAAGTTAATCTCCCCATCCTTGGCAACCACTGATCTCCTTTCTGTCACCATAGATTAGACTTGTCTATTCTAGAGCTTCATATAAGTAGGTTCATACAGTATGTAGGTCTCCGGCTTCATAGCTCTGGGTTTCAGAGCTTTCCAAGGTTTTAAATCACAGCCTTATACTACTTTCTGGTGTAACTTCTTTCCCCACTTATCCATCAAATTGGCTCTTCTTCAGGACTTCCCTGGTGGTCCAGTGGTTAAGACTCTGCACTGCCACTGCAGGGGCCACGAATTTATCCTTGGTTGGGAACTAAAGATCCTTCATGCCAAGCACGTAGCATGTCAAAAAAATATTTTTGAATATTGACTACTCAACATCAGGCACCCACCTATATCTTATCACTACTTTTTATCTACTCCACTTCATGCACATGAGATTGTCAGGATGGGGAGCATAAAGAGGGATATAAGAGGGTCAATAACAGCCTCTCTAAGATACAATAAGTGGCTTCCCTTGTGGTTCAGACGGTAAATGTGGGAGACCAGGGTTTGATCCCTGGGTCGGGTCGATCTCCTGGAGAAAGAAATGGCAACCCACTCCAGTATTCTTGCCTGGAAAATCCCATGGACGGAGGAGCCTGGTAGGCTACAGTCTATGGAGTTGCAAAGAAGATACCATAAAGTTCCAATGAGAGACGCTAACAAGTGAAGCATCAAAATTCCTATCCTCGAAGAGCTTTTAATCCAATTAGAGAAGGGATAGCTTATATAGAAAGCCAATAAGTCACAAGGCAAAACATTCATTCATTCAACATGTATTTATTCAGTAAATACAATCATATAACGTGACTAAGCAGTTGGCTACAAAGTTCAATTCAGTTCAGTCGCTCAGTCGTGTCCGATTCTTTGTGATCCCATGAACCACAGCACACCAGGCCTCCCTGTCCAACACCAACTCCCAGAGTCCACCCAAACCCATGTCCATTGAGTCGGTGATGCCACCTAACCATCTCATCTTCTGTAGTCCCCTTCTCCTCCTGCCCTCAGTCTTTCCCAGCATCAGGGTCTTTTCCAATGAGTCAGCTCTTTGCATCAGGCAGCTAAAGAATTAGAGTTTCAGCTTCAACATCAGTCCTTCCAAAGAACACCCAGGACTGATCTCTTTTAGGATGGACTGGTTGGATCTCCTTGCACTCCAAGGGACTCTCAAGAGTCTTCTCTCCAACACCACAATTCAAAAGCATCAATTCTTCTGCACTCAGCTTTCTTTATAGTCCAACTCTCATATCCATTACTTGACCACTGGAAAAACCATAGCCTTGACTAGACGGACCTTTGTTGACAAAGTAATGTCTCTGTTTTTAATATGCTGTGTAGGTTGGTCATAACTTTCCTTCCAAGGAGTAAGCGTCTTTTAATTTCATGGCTGTAATCACCATCTGCAGTGATTTGGGGCCCAGAAAAATAAAGTCTGACACTGTTTCCACTGTTTCCCCATCTGTTTGCAATGAAGTGATGGGACTGGATGCCATGATCTTCGTTTTCTGAATGTTGAGCTTTAAGCCAACTTTTTCACTCTCCACTTTCACTTTCATCAAGAGGCTCTTTAGTTCTTCTTCACTTTCTGCCATAAGGGTGGTGTCATCTGCATATCTGAGGTTATTGATGTTTCTCCTGGCAATCTTGATTCCAGCTTGTACTTCCTCCAGCCCAGCGCTTCTCATGATGTACTCTGCATGTAAGTTAAATAAGCAGGGTGACAATATACAACCTTGACGTCCTCCTTTTCCTATTTGGAACCAGTCTGTTGTTCCATGTCCAGTTCTAACTATTGCTTCCTGACCTGCATACAGACAGATCTTATTTCAATTACTACATCTACTGCTTCTTAGCACGTGACTTTGGTCAAGGAAATTAATGTCAGCTTCCCCATTTTAAATTGGCATAAAAGCAAAATCTAAAATCATAAAAGTAAAATCTACTCCAGTACTTTGGCCACCTCATGCGAAGAGTTGACTTATTGGAAAAGACTCTGATGCTGGGAAGGATTGGGGGCAGGAAGAGAAGGGGACGACAGAGAATGAGATGGCTGGATGGCATCATGGAATCAATGAACGTGAGTCTGAGTGAACTCCGGGAGATGGTGATGGACAGGGAGGCCTAGTGTGCTGCGATTCATAGGGTCGCAAAGAGTCGGACACGACTGAGCGACTGAACTGAACTGAACCTAAGGCATTAAGGATTGAGATAATGCATATAAAACAGTTCAGTACTGACATATAGTAAAAGTTCAGTAAATGTTAGCTGTTATTATTCTTACAGTTTGAACTTCCCCAGTGGCTCAGTCAGTAAAGAATCTGCCTGCAATGCTAGAGACTAGGGTTCAATCCCTGGATCAGGAAGATCCCCTGGAGAAGGAAATGGTAACCCACTTTAGTATTCCTGCTTTGGGAATCCCATGGAAATCCCATGGCAGGCTATGGTCCATGGGAACACAAGAGTTCATGACTTAACAACTAAACCACCACCACCACCATTTTTACAATTATTACATATATTAACAGCTTTCAACACTCTCGGGGATACAGATTAATAGAATGAAAATCATTAAGGATTCTTAAGGGATTCAGTTTAGTGCAGGGATACTTAAGATTGGGATACATGAAACTTCTGGAATTTTTGCTTCAGGATATTGGGTAAATATGCATGCAGGCATTTTTTTCTTGGGTAGGGTCTATAGTTTTGTCATATTCTCAAAGGACTGTCCCATGGCCTACAAACATTAAGGACCCATGGTCTAGAGCCTGCATTGTCAATTGGAGTAGTATTGCCCCCCTCCTAAGAAGTCAAAAATTGGTACAGGAATGAGAATCTTAGATGTTACATTTATGTCCTTCCAAAGGGCCATAGTACATATACAGATACAACAGCATATCAGTGATATTAATATTTCATGCATGGGGAGGGCAATTACAAAAAATGTCAGAAGGTGCACAAAAACTAAAAAACAAAGATGTGTGAACTGAAGTAGCAAGGTGTACTCTGTTCAGAGAACTGCTGAGCAAAAATGGCAATCCACTCCTGTATTCTTGCCTGGAGAATCTCAGGGACAGGGGAGCCTGGTGGGCTGCTGTCTATGGGGTCACAAAGAATAGGACACAACTGAAGCAACTCAGCAGCAGCAGCAGCAGAGTCTGAAATGGAGAAGGCAATGGCACCCCACTCCAGTAGTCTTGCCTGGAAAATCCCATGGATGGAGGAGCCTGGTAGGCTGCAGTCCATGGGGTTGCTAAGAGTCGGACATGATTGAGCAACTTCACTTTCACTTTTCACTTTCATGCACTGGAGAAGGAAGTGACAACTCACTCCAGTGTTCTTGCCTAGAGAATCCCAGGGATGGGGGAGCCTGGTGGAATGCCATCTACAGGGTCACACAGAGTCAGACACAACTGAAGCAACTTAGCAGCAGCAGCAGAGTCTGAAAGAACCAGAGGGTGGAGAGATAAAGGAGAGTTTAGGGGAGTCAAACTTAATAACTAGAGGAAGCTCTCGGGAATCACTGATGAATAAAAGCTCAGAGATTCTGAGAATAAATGCCTGAGAAAACAGTGGTTTGAATAAAGACAGTAGGGAATTCACCAAGGGCACTAATTTACTCTATGACAGTGTGAATTCATCAACATGATATCAGAAAACAGCCAGAAATGCCTCATAGGAAGAGTTCTCTGGTGGCCTAGTGGTTAGGATTACAGGCTTTCACTGCCCCAGCCCAGGTTCAATCTCCAATCGAGAAAGTGAGATCTCAGAAGAATCCATTCATTTGATAACCTAAAGGCAGAAAGCACACAGAGACTGAGACAAAGCTTCCCAACACCTGGGGATGCTCCAGTGTTGGTCTCTGGTGCATGGGGCCAGGATCCAGCTGCTGGCTATGCCAGGTTCCAAGCATTTCTGGGACCTCAGTTTATGACCACATATAGCAGAACTCTTCTTGAAATTAAGGTGGTCAGTTCATCCCCTTGTGACTCAGAAGCCTGGTATCCAGCCATGATGTGAAATGCCGTGTCTAATCTTCCCCCAAGTTTTTAGTTTGGCCAACATAAGCGCTGCATGCAGGCTCTTAGTTCCGCGAGCAGGGATGAAACCTGTACACCCTGCAGTGGAAGCACAGGATCTTAACCACTGGATCACCAGAGAAGTCCTTCCCCCAAGCTTTTGGCATATGTAATCAGACATTCACTAGATGACTCAACCTGCACACCTTCCAACACACTACAAAGTCAACATACCCAAAATTGTGCTTATCATCTTTATCCTGCTTCCCCAAGTTCTTCCTGCTGCATACTCTCATCTTTGATTCCACTCTTCCCTTCATTGTACCCAATCTAATACCAAGTCCTAACTTGCCTTTTAAATATCTCCCCACTGGAGGCTTCCCAGTGGTAAAGTGGCAGAGTCCACCTGCCAATGCAGGAAACACAGGAGATGCTCGTTTGATCCCTGGGTTGGGAAGATCCCCTGGAGGAGGAAATGACAACCCACTCCAGTATTCTTACCTGGGAAATCCCATGGACAGAGGAACCTAGAATTCTTAAGCCAACAGTCTAAAGCCTGAAGCATCCTATCTGTGTGCTGTTTGAAATGGTTCTCTGTGCCACAATGTGAGAAAGGGCTGAGAACTAATCTTTGGGTAACCCCTGTCTGGTTCTGACCTCATCCTGCCTCCAGCACTGAACAGCTTTAGCTTTAGCACATTACATACTATGCTACTTATCGGTCTCTTACTTCTGCTCAGAAGCATCCCACAGATATGGAGTTTCCCTTCATCTTAGTCTGAGAGCTTCTAACCTTCAAGATCATTCAACTATCATTTTCCCAGGAAGTTTTCTTGGACTTTCAGGCCAGGTTGGATACCCTTCCTTACGCTCTCAGAATATTTTGTTTCATAATAATCTCTTATGTATCAGTCTACTGCCCTGGTGGCTCAGACGGTAGAGACTGCCTACAATGTGAGAGACCCAGGATTGATCCCTGGATTGGGAAGATGCCCTGGAGAAGGAAATGGCAACCCACTCCAGTGTTCTTGCCTGGAGAATTCCATGGTCGGAGAAGCCTCGTGGGCAATGATCCATGGGGACACAGAGTCAGACACAACTGAGCGACTAACACTGGTAATGATCCGACAGCAGAACTGCCCTGCTCATCTTTGTATCTTCAGTGGCCACCAGCAGAGTCCTTGTGTGTACTACGTTATCTGAATGAGAATAATGCAAAAGAACAAGAGGGCCAGGCTTACCTTTTCTTGCCTAGAGTTTAAGAAAGCTGGAGGTTACATAAGCCATAAAGAGCTTTAGAGAAGAGGATGATATAACAGGATTAAATGTGGCAAAGGAAAGAATAGGCCATTGGATTTGATCTAGTTACTTAAAGTCTGAGAACAGATTTAAATATGATGGAAATCAGGTTTGGAAGGCCTGAGGAGAAAAGAAATAGGAATAAGATACAAATCCCTTACCCAAGATATTTGGCAGTATAAAGAACAAAAGAAAATGAAGGATTACTGAGTTCCTACAGTCCCATTGCAATTACTTTGCTACCATTTAAGATACATGGTTCCACAATAACATAGTATGCTTGAGAAATCCAGTTTCCCTCCATATTCCTTCCCTTCCCCCAGTGGGTATCAATTTCCGTTAGTTTATGGTTTATCCTTCCTTTTTCTGGCCGTGTAGCATGTGGGATCTTAGCTCTCCGACCAGGGATTGGATCTGTGGTCCTTGCAATAGAAGCAAGAGTAGAGTCTTAACCTCTGGAGCTCCAGGGAAGCCCTAGCCTTTCATTTTTAAAATAGAGACAAATGTATAACATACATTATGTGTCACCCTTTAGATCAGAAAGCACATTAAACATTCTGTTCTATACGCTACTTTCTTCACTTAATATAGCCTCGTGATCTCTTCAGTGTACAGAGTCTCCCTCATCCCTTTTACTGCTGCTTAGTATCCTATTGCATAGATTTACCACTTTATTCAACCAGTCCCCTACTGACTGATATGAGAGTTGTTTCCAATCTGTTATTACAAATAGTGCTGCAATGAATAGCTCTGTGCATGTTACTTCCTGTTTTTGCCATCTTATTTCCAGGAACTTTACTTCTGTTCTAACTTAATACTCACAATAACTATGCCATAGATACTGGGTCTTCATCTTATGTATAACTTTGATGTAATGAATCAAGTGCTGCAGTACACAGCAGTCCAGCATTTGCAATAGCACATTACAGAGTAAGTCTTTAAAACTTGGAATAAACACCCTCACTCCTACCTTACCATTCTTCTCCCAATATACGGACATCTCTTCTCAGAGAAAAAGAAGTTATTCTGTCAAGTTAAGCACCACAAACAATAAACAAGGAGTTTACTTTAATTTTCTCTGGGTATTTGTAAAACACTTAGGGCCAACATAGGAAAAAATAAAATAAAATAAAGCCTCCTGTGAAAAAATTACACTTACAAAAGAAAGGCCTGAGGGGGATTAGTGCCTTAGCCCCTCGGAGCTACAGCAACTCTGATTGGTCCAAGGAAGTGAATAGATATTGGGAGGCTACAACAGGAGGAAAAACAACGAGAAATCACTGAGGGAGAGGGCCTCGAAGTGGGCCTCGAGGGGGCACTGGAGGTCGGGGAGTGGGTCTGGGTGGAGGGAGGGGCCCCGCTGGTAGCCGTAGGGTGGAGGTCGTGGAGGGCCAGTGTATCCATGAGGAGGCATCAGTGGAGGAGGTCCACGCATACCATGCGGAGGCATAGGACCTGGGTGACCTGCAGGTAAAAAAGGAAAACCAAGTAAAAACAAGGAATAGGAGACAGTTCATACTGGGACAATGTAAGGAGAGGATACACTGGGAGATAGTGAAAAGAAAGAGAAGAAAAGAAAGAGGTGTGACGAAAACAAGCTGCAAGAACAGTATGTGAAGATGAGGGAGGTGGCTAAAGACTACTCACCCATAGGAGAGCCAAATGGAGGCCCTCGGGGGCATGCCCATTGGAGGAGGTCCAGGATGAGGCATTCCAGGTGGTGGTCGGGGTGGTGGCTGCCCCCAGAGCCAGGTGGCCCAGCGTGGGGGTGCCCTAAGCCATGAGGGCCATGGTGGGCCAGCTGCATCTGAGACATCCCTATGAGAACAAAAGAAGACACAATGAGAAATGAGACAAAAGGAAGTTAGAAAGGAGGGCAAAGAAAACAAGACAGAGAAGAAAATGAAGAAAGTAACATCAGACAGAATACAGAAATTAACCTGGTAAAAAGTGCCCTTATCTTTGACTCCATCCCAAGAGAATAAATCAACCAACTACCCAACAGCTCCCCAGTCCCTGAAGCCCATTCGCTCCTTCCATGATTTAGGCATTTTAACAGTGCTGCAGAATGGCGTGATTATTCTACTGAATAGAATCTGGGAAGATAACAGAGACACTATCACAGTAAAGATCTAATTCTAAAGGATGAACAGGAATTTTTCAGGTGGACAACAGACTGGGAAAAGAACATTCCAGGCAGAGAAAAATCAGCAGGTGCAAAGCATGGATGTGATCAACAGCACAGTATGTTAAAGGAAACCCAGCAGAACAGCTTGCAGTCATGGAAGTAACGAGCAGGAGCCAGATTGTGCAAAGCCTAGAATGCTATGATAGTGAGTTTGGGTTTCACTCTGTAAGTAAAAGGGAGCAACAGAAGAATTTTGAGCAAAGGTGTGTGAATATCTGTATTTAAGAAAAATTACCCTGAGATAGTCAATCAAAGTAGAGATAATTTGAGTCAAAGTGTCAGTTAGGGTATTACTAAAATAAATCAGGTGTGAAATAATGAGGATAGGAGAGCCTGGGCTTCCCAGGTGGCACTAGTGGTAAAGAACCAATGCAGAGAGCCTGTTGTTCTCTTTGGTAAAACTTAAACAAGAAATGAAGACAGCATGATGGTTGTTAAAATAAACAGTAAAGTATCTTGCATTTTTTCCTAAAAGAATGTCTGAAAGGAGAGCTTAGGCACTATCTATTATTTTTAAAGGACAAAGAACAGCAGCATTAAGTACTGACAGGGCTCCTCTACCAAGCTCATCCCTCTCCTTCCCAGCAAAGAACACCCACCTGGATGGGGCATCCCACCCGGTGGGAATGGGTGAGGATGTGAGTGTCCGTGTCCAGGATGTCCAGCCCCTGGGGTTCCTGCTGATGGGGGGCCATGTCCTCCAGCCCCAGGAGGCATAGGTGGTGGTGGCATGGCTGGGGGTATCCCAGGAGGAAGGGCTCCAGGAGGCGGTACTGGAGGTGGGAAGGAGCCAGGAGGAGGCATGCCTATAGAGAAAACGGAAAAACAGTTAATGATAGTGAGCAGAGAGTGCTTTAGAGAGTCTGTTCCACCCTGGCCTCTCCAGGCAGAATGAGCTCTTTTCCCCTCCTCCCAGCTCTCTAAAGTCAGAAGCAACATCAAGTGACTTGAACAACAACCTTCTGGAGAAAACTCAACAACTTTCTTCCCACCACAATCATCATCTCTCAACCTCTTTCTCATCACCTAATGACTCAATGTCCCCTCCTTGCCAGGTTCTTTTTCCTTCTTCCTGGCCCCACCCTTCCCAATCCAAAACAAATATTTTTTATCAAAAGCTTTACCTGGTGGAGGAAGCCCAGATCCCAATGATGATACCACAGGATTGGGAGCAGATGGTGGAGGGGGTGCATCTGCAAATAGCTGATGAGGGCGGTCAGCCTGGGAGAGTGGGTTCTGTGCTGCTAGAAGTCTTTCAGCGGCTGAGCCATGGCGCTCACCCTTGGAGTCTTTCTTGAATGCGTAGGACACAGTGATTGGGCGGTTACAGAGGTACTGCCCATTCATGGCCTCAATTGCTGCATCCGAAGCATCAAATGAAGCAAAATTAATAAAGGCATAACCTTTGGAGTTGCCTGTGTCAGGGTCCCGCATAATCTTGGGGGTTTGTAAGATGACCCCAAAGGCGCTAAAAGTATCATAAAGCAACTTCTCATCAATCTCTGGGTCCAGGTTCCCAATAAAAATGTTGGCCCCCACATCCAGGTTTTTGTTGTGAGCTGATGCCTTGTTCACCCGTATTGGCTTCCCATAGAGTTTGATCATGTTCATGATCTTAATGGCATAGTCAGCATCTTCCTCACTCAAGAATTCCACAAAGCCATAGCCTGGGAAAGTGGAAAAGAAGAGGTTAGCAACTGAAGTGATTTAAAAACGAGTTTATAACTCATTTGCCTTCTAAAGCACAAAGGATAAGAAATAATAATCCCAACTTCAATTGAGAATGGTTCCAGAAACAAAATCTTTAGTTTGCTCACTCCAAATCGCTTAAGAACCACTGGGGACCTCCAGGAGCAGTCTGTCCCCTCCATATGTAACTGCACTTTTTGCCGTGTACTCACCTTGGTGCTGACCAGTGACTCTATCTTTTGGCATATGCGTGTTCACTACTGGTCCTGCCTGGAGAAATAGTTCCCACAGCAGTGGTTCGCTAACCTTCTCATCGAGGCCCCCCACGTACACAGTGGCATCTGGAAGACAGGATTAAGAGGTGAGGACAGAGATGAGGGGAAATAGGGAGGTAACGGGAACATGAAGATGGAACTCAGGCAGAGGAAGTGGGGGGGTGGAGATGGGGCAGAAAAGAGAAAAAACAAAAAGACGTTAGATTAAGCTTTTAGAAGCTCCTCCTTTCCAAAAAATAGACAATCTTAAGTCTAATTTAGAGTTACGGTGCAAGTTCACTCTGTAACTTTTCTTCTTCTTTTCCTTTTTTTTTTTTTTTTTTTTGTGGGAAGGCAGCAGAGGATTAGACACAGCATCACAACTACAGGCCTCAAGCCTGTCCATCCCGTCCCCATAAGGCATCGGGACCAGTCTCGCGCCCTTCGGAAAGGTAAAATCTCCCGCCCCAGCGGAAACATTGCTGGGCCTAGTCGAGGTCCCTCAAACCCCCAGAGTCCATTCTGGGTTTGTCCCCTCCAGTCACCCTGGTTTCGCTCGGAGATCGGCCCGGCCGCCATGGCGAAAGCGCTCCCGCCGTCTCCAGGCAGCGTTCCCGCCCACTGACCTCAGTCACTACTTCCACTTCCGAGGCGAAGGCTGACGGGAGGTGGTGGGCGGGGGCCGCGGCAGAGGAGGAGCCGGAAGCGGCCTCAGCCATCTTAGGAGACGCTGAGACTGGAAGCGGCTGAGGTAGTGCTGCGCTTCAGTCCACGAGAGTGCTGCCATGAGCGGACAGGGTGGGGAACGTGAAAAGGAAACGTTCTGTCTCTTTTAAGGCAGTGTTAGAAGTTAAAGGGTCACACTGCCCCCGAAAATGTCACTTCAGAAGCTGGGAGAACAGAACTTCAGTTTTCATATGTTTTGTAGCCTTTTTTCCCCCTTAGAGGGGTGTGCAGAGGAACCCCTCAATGCAAGGCGTGCGGACAACCGTCCATCCCAACTAGCAGTCCTTGAACAGATGCGGCCTCACAGCCTAGGCCTGGGCTTGAGGTATTTCCTTTTTCCTCAGGGAGGTAATTGTGGAATGTCTGAGCTCGCCTAGTCACTGCATAGGACGGGAACCTGAGGGTCTGAGGTGGGGTGGTTCCGAAGTTTTCGGGGGTTTGATACTGAAGCCCAGAGGCCTCGGCCTCCAGAGCACACCCTGAACTCCAGCAACATCTGGGTGCGCCTTTGCCCCGTCTGCACGGAAGAGAGGACCTTAAATTGTGGATCCTGCAGCGCCTCACGAAACCCAGCCCCTTAACTTCCTTAGCAGTAATACGGTCGGTACTGTCCCTTCGTGGGTCACATTTCTTTCTCTCCTCTCCAACCACTCCCTTACCTAAGCTTCCTTTAATCAGACACAAACAATGCCAGCGGCGTGTATAAATATTGTGCTTTAATGAACTCCTTAAATAGAAATGTCACGACAAAAATATATAATTGGAAGAGATGGGTGTCCCGTGTATATTCCATACCCATAGAAAACTATAAGGGAAGAAATAGAAATTGGAATTAAAGAAGCAACAGGAGGAGGTGAGAAGGAGGTCTGTAGGCCATCTTGTGGCACTGATAAACAGTATATCTGATTATCACAATATACCAGCGGATATCCAAAATTTCCATCCCAAAGATATGGAATTGCCCTGAAAAAGAGAGACAGTCGTTCTGGATTGTTTTTGTTTCTTAATTCTTCAAATGACAATAACTGTTTAAACCAAACAAGGCAGGATAAAGAGTTGGATAAGGTTAGCACCACTCATCTTCAATAGAAACTCAGGTCAGTGATCTTGTTTATGAAAGCTGAGGCAGCAAGACCAGATAAGAAAAACCTAAGGATTAGACAAAACTCTCCCTCAACCCAGACCACCCTCTGCCCTGCCCATGAGAAAGCCAGCAATTTCAGCAGGATTGGGAGAGAATGGTATTTGGGTTTCTTTTCTTGGAGTGATCCTCTGGAGATATTCGCGGTGTCCATTTCCTTAATAACTCCTGAAGATGGGATAGCTCCTCCTGGAGACCAGAGATTGTGGGAGCTGAGAGGCCCATCTGGGAAGAGGGTGAAGAGAGGCAGAGAGGATCCTTAATTCTCTTAGTTCCCTTTCCCCCTCCAACTATCCCTTAGGTTCCACTTGATATAAGCCAGAAGCAGTTTTCCCACACTCCCAAATCTATCCACCTTGATACCAATAGGAATGGTATCTCACTTCCCAGTCCCCCAAACCCTTGCCCTTCTCTCCTGGAAACATCTGGTTTCTCCTAGAACATCTGGTTCAGCAGTCAGACCCCTTCTCCCACTCCCAATTTTTGTCTTCCCTTCTCACCTGGACCTCAGGCCTTCCCCTCAGGTAGCAGCGTCTCCAGAGCCTGATCTGGGGTCCTAGACATCCAGGTAGCAGCAGTCCCGGGGGTAAAGGGCAAGCTCCCCAGTGTGAGGGGAGCCCCCACTCCTGATCAGCCAGGCTTTCGGAAGAGATAGCAGGTCGAGGGAGCCAACGAGAAGAGACTGCCAGCAGGGAGGGACTGTCCCGCCAAGGACAGAGTTGATTCAGGGGTGTTAAGGCCCCTCTAGAGAAGAGCCACACGGAACTGGGGGCCCAGGAACCATGAAGCTTGGCTAAGGAGGAACAGGAAATCAACTGGCAACCTAGAAACCTGATGACCTCCCAGTTTCCCCAAAACTGGGTCAGGAAGGAATGTCCAGCTGTCACCCACTGCACACTGTACCAGTGATCAAACTACAAGCCTCCCCCTGAGAACACTTAATCTGCTCTCCTTATTAGATTTCAAACTAGGCCTCAGGACTGATTAAAGTTTATTTTAGGGAAACAAATATGTGTGCATGAGACAGGAAGACTAATAAGGATGAGGAGAACCAAAAACGATGCCATTTGTGATTTCCAGGATTTCTGTCTTCCTGGGGACAGTTAGGACTATAAATGACAGGAGAAGGGGAATGACGAACTCAGACACTATCACTTCTCCTCATCTAGTAGGATGAGCCTGTGAAAAAAATCAAAGGAATTTAGGAACTTCAGACACTTTACCTGCTGTCTAGGGAGCCAGGAATCTGGGCAGTGTTCTGGGTTATAGCCAGGATTACGGAATTGTAGTATTTGTTTATTGCTGTAGCGTAAATTCCAGTCCCAGACAGATAGCTGTGGGTTAATAGAGTTCCCAGCCTCTGGGAACCCAGGGGTATAGACTTGTGTGTAGTTGTTGAACTAGATAGAGGAAACAAGAAGAGGAAGGTTAAACAAAAATATATAATCCTCCCCAGTTTAGAGATAAATCGTGAAACTCATTTTATTCTAAGAATCAGATGTAAGGCTTCCCTGGTGGCTCAGTGGTAAAGAATCCACCTGCCAGTGCAAGAGGCACAGGTTCAATCCCTGGTCCAGGAAGATCTCATCTACCATTGAGCCTGTGATCTAGAGCTTGGGAGTCACAACTACTGAGCCCACGCACCACAACTACTGAAGCCTGCACACCCTAGGGCCCATGCTCCACAATAAAAGAAGCCACCACAATGAGAACTCCATGCACCACAACTGGAGAATATACTGCAACTAAAGAAGAGCCCACTCGGCAATGAGGACCCAGCGCAGCCACACACAAAGAAAAGAATCAGATGTAGGGTGAAAGTCCAGTCCTGAAAGAAAGCACCAACCTCCTCCCCCTTTCCCACCTGCAGACTACTTTTCATATTCAAGAGTAAACTTCAGAGAGTAGTTATTTTGTTGGCCCTACTAAACAGCTTGTGGGATCCTAGTTCCCAGACCGGTAATTGAACCTGGGCCATGGCAGTGAATGTCCAGAATCCTCACCACTAGTCCACCAGGAAACTCCCAGAGAGTACGTAATGGGTAGGGGAAAGCCAAAAATGGAAGTCACTGACCTGTCCACTCTGCTTTCCACGCTCCCAGGGAGTGTCTCTCAAGAATGTAAGGGTGTCAGGAACTCTGACACTGTCATGAAGAGCAAGAAGGAAGAACTCAGAAAATTCAAACTCAGCTGGAAACTGCTGGAGGAGCTGCCAGACGCAATCAAGGAAGAGGAGAAACACTGGGGCCTGAGAAGAGGGAAATTAAGAGGTTGGAAGGGTGTGTGGGGACTTAAATGGGGAGGATGAGTGACGTGGGAATGGGGACACTAAGGAGGTCAGGGAGTGGAAATCAGTTGAGGTAGGGGGTTGTGGTCCCTCATCTGGATCTTCTTTCAAGCTCAGCCCAACCTCAGACCTAATTTGGACCTAATTCACCTCCAGTGGATTTTAGTATGTCATTTTCTCATTCCTGTACTTCTTAATAACACCTCCCCCAAACATTCTCACCTCTTCACTGGCCCCAGATCCCCCAAGTCGGGTCAGGAAAGGATGTCCAGCTGCCACCCACTCTCGTTGCACTAATGATTGGAAGCCAAGCAGTGTTCGGGCTTCAGGGGCTGAAAGCAGCTGGACGAGTGAAGAGAGGAGGCCATTGAAATCACGATCACCGCGCTCTGGGTGATAAAGAGGGATAAGGGACAAAGAAAGAAAGACCAAGAAACTAGGGCAGAAGAGAGTGAGAAAAGGAAACATGGCAAGAGGAAGTAAGAGGCACAGAGGGGGAAAGTTTGGGGTAGGTAGGATTGAGAGGGCACATAAAAGTGAAGAGAAAACAAAGACCTTGAGTGATTCACTTCATACACTCCACCAAGAAATACCCAGCTTCACATGTAGGAAGTAGAATCAAATGCCAAACCAGTTTTCCTCATTTTCCTTCCCCAGCCCCCAATCCCAGCCCCCACCACTTATGGAAGGACAGGAACAGAAGGCTGAGAAGCCCTCTGTTAGGGACCAGAAGCTTAATGGGGAGGCAGAAGTAGCCCTGAAACACGAGTTCAGTTCACTTCAGTCGCTCAGTTGTGTCCGACTCTGCGACCCCATGAATCGCAGCACGCCAGGCCCCCTGTTCATCACCATCTCCTGGAGTTCACTCAGATTCACGTCCATCGAGTCCGTGATGCCATCCAGCCATCTCATCCTCTGTCGTCCCCTTTTCCTCCTGCCCCCAATCCCTCCCAGCATCAGAGTCTTTTCCAGTGAGTCAACTCTTCGCATGAGGTGGCCAAAGTACTGGAGTTTCAATTTTAGCATCATTCCTTCCAAAGAAATCCCAGGGCTGATCTCCTTCAGCATGGACTGGTTGGATCTCCTTGCAGTCCAAGGGACTCTCAAGAGTCTTCTCCAACACCACAGTTCAAAAGCATCAATTCTTGGGCGCTCAGCCTTCTTCACAGTCCAACTCTCATATCCATACATGACCACAGGAAAAACCATAGCCTTGACTAGACGGACCTTAGTCGGCAAAGTGATTACAGCTTGTGTTTCTTCCAGCCCAGTGTTTCTCATGATGTACTCTGCTTTTGAATATACTAGCTAGGTTGGTCATAAATTTCCTTCTAAGGAATAAGCATCCTTTAATTTCATGGCTGCAGTCACCATCTGCAGTGATTTTGGAGCCCACAAAAATAAAATCTGACACTGTTTCCACTGTTTCCCCATCTATTTCCCATGAAGTGATGGGACTGGATGCCATGATCTTCGTTTTCTGAATGTTGAGCTTTAAGCCAACTTTTTCGCTCTCCTCTTCACTTTCATTAAGAGGCTTTTAGTTCCTCTTCACTTTCTGCCATAAGGGTGGTGTTATCTGCATATCTGAGGTTATTGATATTTCTCCCAGCAATCTTGATTCCAGCGTGTGTTTCTTCCAGTCTAGCGTTTCTCATGATGTACTCTGCACAGAAGTTAAATAAGCAGGGTGACAGTATACAGCCTTGACGTACTCCTTTTCCTATTTGGAACCAGTCTGTTGTTCCATGTCCAGTTCTAACTGTTGCTTCCTGACCTGCATACAGATTTCTCAAGAGGCAGGTTAGGTGGTCTGGTATTCCCATCTCTTTCAGAATTTTCCACAGTTTATTGTGATCCACACAGTCAAAGGCTTTGGCATAGTCAGTAAAGCAGAAATAGATGTTTTTCTGGAACTCTTGCTTTTTCCATGATCCAGCGGATGTTGGCAATTTGATCTCTGGTTCCTCTGCCTTTTCTAAAACCAGCTTGAACATCAGGAGTTCACGGTTCACATATTGCTGAAGCCTGGCTTGGAGAATTTTGAGCATTACTTTACTAGTATGTGAGATGAGTGCAACTGTGCGGTAGTTTGAGCATTCTTTGGCATTGCCTTTCTTTGGGATTGGAATGAAAACTGACCTTTTCCAGTCCTGTGGCCACTGCTGAGTTTTAGTTCCTAACAAAATGAGAGAGGATGCCAGCACTGGAAGGGGATAAGGAAACTCTAGACCTCCCTCAGCAGAATCCAGTCAGGTGAGTAAAGAAAAAAGGCAAGGAATGGAGTGGGTTGGCCCAAGAAACTCACCTTGAAGTACTACAGAGCGAACCCTGGATGTCACTAAGACTGAGATGTCACTGGCCTTTCGAAGACAAGACCTGAAGGGGTGGGTGGACGAGGAAGAGAAGAGAACAATAGGCCTAGAGGAAGGGAGTGATGGGTCATGGGATACTATGGGGGCAGACTCCCAATTCCTGCCCCCGCACCCCCACCCCCTGCCGCCTTCTAAGGAGCAACAAATAACAGTCTTCTTGGGGAACCAAGGAGAAGAGTTAATGGAAGACTGAGGAGTCCAAGTTAACAGAAGTTTGAATTATAAATCATGCCAGAAAAAGATGAGTACCTGGTATAGTCCAACCATCGTGTTCCTTCCAGAGCTGAGAGCCATTTATCCTCAGCCACAGATGAATCTGAGAGAGTGCAGAGGAATCAGAAGGGCAAAGAGATCAGGAGAACTGGGGATTCAGGGTCCAGAATTAAGGGGGTAATAAGTTGGATAGTTGTTGCTTATGGGGAAAGGAATGAGAAGTAACTATAAATGTCTATGAGGTTTCTACAATTAAGTTGTGATGGTTGTACAACATTGTAAATACAATGAAATGCATTGAATTGTGCACTCAAGATGGGTGAAGGGTGAATTTTATGGTACGTAAATTATATTTCAATAAAGCTGCCTTAAAAAAAAATGTTGGGATCAGGAAGACAGGAAATCAATGAGTCTGTGGGAAATGGGAGCTGAGTGGAAAACGAAGGAGTATTGGACTGAAGGAGTACTCATCCATATCAGGCAAAAGGGTAAACCAGGTTAGGGTCAACAGACCTAGAGGTGGGGTGAGGGGTCAAAGTTTATCTCACCAGGCAGGCAGAGGGCCCTCAGCCTCAGGTGGGCAAGTTGGACATCTGCAAGACTAGGCAGCTCATCCATGGTGTCTACCAGGACAACGTCTGAATGCCCAGCCTGAAGCATGGACTCCACTGCTCTGGAAGGAAGGGAATCAAAAAGTAAGGGAAGGTGTCTGCCCCTCACATCTAACCCTTGATTCTGCTTATCAAACCTCCCCTCACCTGATATCCTCCTTGTTGGGGTCACTGGCTGTATAGAAGCCACCACAACGAAGAAGATCACTGCCCCCAGGGTGATGCCAGGATAGGCGCTTCACATGGATGAGAGAAGGATCACTGAGGGAGAAACTCCTAGCCCGACCCTACCCTACCCCGACACTGACCTCAGGATCCCCTCCCTTCACAGTGACCCCTAACCTCCCATGACCCTCTAATCCCCAAATATTACCATCATCCCCACACTGACCGGTCCACGGCCATGATGGAAGTGGCCAAATGCTCTCCTGACCTCACTGTCCAGCGTTCGGTTAGGGACCCAGAAGTAACGAGGGAGGCTGTGAAATTGAGAGTTACGTCACAGCATGGCCCAGTGACCTCAATACAATGCAAACCTGTTATAAGGAAGTTGCTTAGGGGGATCTTTCTGAAGAATCTCAGGTTTAGAGATCTAGGAGATAAGGGGGATAGCTTTGTGGATGTCCTTGGAGGCTGGAGTTTGTGGGAAGTCCCAAGTTTTAGAAGATCAGAGTAGCATGGGAAGATTGATGGGGCAGCACGGGGTTGGGTAGACTGGGGCATCACCTGGTGGCTACGTCGAACCTCTCATTGACAGTGCTGACCCTCCAGCCCCTGGCTGCCTGCTTTTTCCGCTCAGTCTCCCAGTCTTCTATTGTCTCCAAGAGGGGAATAGGTGGTTTTCTGGAGTCAGAACTCTGGCCTAGGGCAGGAGGTCGGCCAGCACAAGAGGAGGAGGAAGAAGAACCAGAGATAGCTTAGCTCTTCTGTCTCCAGCCAGCTTCTGCTTTTCAGACTCTACCCTTTCTTTACCCCAAAGCACCCTCACTCACCAGCCTTGCTCAGGGTTATCCCTGCATACTGTTGGGCTGGACTGTTCTGAGCTCTGGCTTGGACAATGGCCATGGTCACCTGTGGAAGAAACGACAGCCTCACACTAAAGTAAAATGGAGGCAATAAGGCTCATATGTTGTTTCACCATCTTGGCCACTAATAGAGAAGAAAAGTGAAGACTGTCCCTAACAAGGGGAGCTTCCACTGGTTGTGAGAACTGGAGTCAGGAGAACACATTTAGAACCACAAAATGACAGAATGGTAGTGCTGGGAGGAATCTTGGGAATAATCTTGTCCAACCCTCCCTGTTTTTCAAAGGAAGACACTCATCCACAGTTACACTCCTGATAATTAGCAACGCTGGGCTAGAACTCAGGCCTTCACTTTCACCATACTCTAATTTTAGTCTTTCCTAGAGGAGAGAAGCAGAGAGAATGATGAGAGAGATCTTGAGAGATGGGACTATTGGGAATTGCCAAGGAAAGGATCCCAAGATTCTAAGGGGAGGAGGGATTCTTGGGTTGGAGACCTCTTACCTGAAAGGCCTGAGGCTCTAGTCCTCCAGCCTCAAAACCGACTCTGAGTAGCCGAAAGTCTTGGCCATGAATCAGAATCTCCTCAGGGATAAATTTAAGCAGGGACCCTGGACGGAGGAGCTGGACTCGGGACGGGCCATTCACTGAAGTCAAGAGTTAAAGAGTGGTATAGCCATAGATCAAGGTCCCTCTAGGAGGAACTTTTCTAGCCCATCCCACTCCATCCACTCAGTCTGTCTTCTGAGAATAGAGGAAGGATGAGGAAGGGTTCCAGCACCCACAGTGAGCCCTTTCACCAAACCGCCACACTTACCAGCCTCTAATCGCCCAATGTTGGCCAGGGAAAAATCATACTCACTGCTCAGAGGAGTCTCCTAGAGGAAGCACATGACTGACGCTAAAGACATCTGAAGTCTCGTTCATTGTCCTACCCTGACAGCCCTAACCTCCCTAGAGATGCTTCCCAACGACAATCCTTGATACTCTTAGAAGGCAGCCTTTTAAGCATAACTATCTCACTTCTATAATGTTTGTCTAAATCTTCTAGACTCCCTTTCCACTTGCCACTAGTTGTCCTTTCCACTGCCCTAAACTTCTCACCTGACTCCGCTGCCATCCACGGGGCTGAAAGGTGACCCTCAAGTTGCTGCAGATCAGGGTTCCAGGCATTTCACGTTCCAGCCCCTTCCTCACCCCCGGGGCCCATGCTAGAATCTGCTCCCCTGCAGGGCAAGAAGGGAAGCCAGGTTATGACTGTTCGCAGTGTTGCCCCCACTCGTATACACACACTCCTCTCAGACATTCTGTAGCAGAAACTAGTTGAGGCACTCCATTGTTAGCCCTTATGCAGCCTTTATTCTCTCCACTTACTCAGCCTACCCATGTTTGTTGTCCCTCTTTCTTGCTTAATTGCACTCTGAAAATGATTGCCTTCTGGCTACTTGATGTTTACCCCTCCAAGACAACTTTCCCTAACACTCCTTTCCTCTGGGAGCTTCCTTCTTTCCAGAAAGAATGTCATAGAACGATGACCTCAAGGACCACCAGAACCTGTTCTGGAGTGACCCTAAGCCAGCCCTAATGATTCCAGTGACTCTAAGAGGAGAAGAATACAAGGCTACATAAACCCTGATCCTTATCCTCAGTTCCATTTTCCCACCCTAAAACTATAAGACTTCTTCCAACTTCCCAGGAAGGGGAAGGGCAGAGTCTTGAAAGTGTTAGCCTGCTGTGGCCCCCTTTGCCTGGCAAAGTAATAAAGCTATTCTTTTCTACTCCTTTAAAGCTCTGTCTCCTTTCAAGCTCTTTCTGTTCGGCATAGGTGAACAGAGGCCAGTTTTTCGGCGACAGGAGAATCTAAAGAGGAAAGACTAAGATTCCTCCCTAACCCCACAAGAATGAAAACTTAGGAGGAGAGATTTTAGGCCCTCAAATATTTTTGAATAAGTAAAGGAGAGGAGTAACAGGGTCAAGAAAACAGAGGGACCATCAAGCTCCAACCAGCCCTAGGCAGAGAACAGAGCAAATCTCAGGTAAAAGCACTTTGAGCCAGAAGAGGAATACAGAGGTTATCTTTAGTGAGGTTTGAAACAGGGTTTGAGGAGGGTGAAATTTGGAACAGTCTGGAAATCAGAAGTATTGGGAAGGCATTATTACCTGGGAGGCCTCCAGAGGCCAGGCAGCTGCCCAGCTGACGACTCCTGGGCTCTGGCATCCCAGTCCCCTGGACATACTTCGGTCCAGAGAGCTGTGAAGGGTGTAGGGTTAATCCCCCAAGCTTCTCTGGTCCTGGAGTCTGGGGTTACTTCAGCAGCCACCTTTGGAGGCCTACACTCAGACTCTCAGGAGAAACTGAGATCAGTGGCTGTGGAGAGCTCAGGACAGGAGTTGGCAGATAGTTAAGGGAGGGAGGGGCTGGTTAATGGATAATGAGACAATGAACTTGAGACTGCAAAAAGACCAAGCACTGTCAACCAGACGCTGATATGAGAAATACCCTCCACCTCCTCTAGATTCTTCTCTTTCTCCACATCATCCCCATTTGCACCCTCTAGATGACAAACCCCTCCCCCAAGCCCTTTTCCTCTCCTTACCCCCATCTCTGGCTCTTCCTTCTGGGGGCGATGTTGAAACTCTGGCCCCGGCCCCCCACCACATTTCTCTGGCTCCATCCGGGGATGGAGCAGTCAAGGGTGGAAAACCTCGAGGATGCTCAAGCCCCTTGTGGAGAGGCTGAATCCTGTAGCTAGCAGGAGGGAAGTCAGGGAGAGGCAGGAGGAAGATTCAAGGGAAAGGAGCACTTGAGGGGCAAGGAGCACGATTTGGGGTCTTCTGAAAGGTGTGTCCAGTCCAGCTAGAGAAGGCTCCACGGAAACTTCAGTCGACTCTGGAGAGGGCGGAAGAGATGCCCAGCCCCTTAAAGGAGAAGACACACAATTTTGGAAAAGTGGAGAGAAAGTGGAAGAGCCTAAGAAAGGTGAGAAAAAATTGGGGAAGTGAAAAAATAACCACATTCCCTTCTTTACTCCAAACCCAGATCCTATCCTCTTTCTGTTCATGAGCTTTGGAGACTGTTTGGGGGAAGCAGTAATGACAAGTATTAAACTGGAATCATTTGGGCCACTTCCCTGGAGTCCCACTGATGGCCTCCCTGGGAAGCTGTTTTTGTCTTCTTTAAGGGGATGTGAGGAATGATTAAAAGTACTTCAGGCCTCCTTACAATCTCTCCTGACAGTCTGAACTAAAGCAGTTGAGAAGAAATAAATGGAAATTGGCCCTTGGGATTTTTGCCTGGGGAAGCCTAAGAACTGGGATGGGGGCGAGAGGAAGTGTTTTTGTATATCCTTCTCCAGAGAGCGTGAAACATATCTCATGTGAAGGGTGCAGTGGAAGAGTAGGGAGAGAAACTTAAATATCTGCAGGATGCTGACACACGTACAGGTACGTGCAAGTTCTGTGGCTGGGGGTGGGAGGCCCAAAGAAAAGATCTTAACACTTAATCTCACACACACACACCACACACACCCCATCCAAACAATTGGAAACTAGAACCCATTCCAGGTACAGGAGCCCTCCCTCTAGCCCAGACATCAGATCTCCGAATTAATGATTTATGTTAAGGACTTTGAAAGCTGAGGGCTGGAACCCTCTGTTCAGTGCAACAGTCCCATCCCCCAGCTCTCCCCCTTGAAACCCAAGAAGCAAAGATGGGTGGGGAGGGGTGTAGGAGGGAAGTAAGGAACAGTAACTAGGGTAGGTATACAAAAATCTACCTTTAGACATGAAAAAGACAAAAGAAGATACAAAGTAAGGAATTACTGAGCTGCTGTTTTATTGATTTTGAGTTTGTACAGAGGCAGCAGTCCTTAGGTGGGGTCCCCAGTTTTCCAGTGACACTCAACTCTCCTCCCCCAGCACATACACCCTTCCGGCCTCAGTTTTGAAAAGTTCCCTGTCTTGGCTGCAACTGTGGAAATAGTGAAGATATTGTGAGACAGGGAGTCCATCTGGAACAAAGAGGCATACACCTGCTAGGAAGGCGTCCCAGAAGCCTGATTCTTGAAGTCCTAAAAGCTGCTACATTCCCCACCCCCACCTGCATTCCATCAGCCTCAATCCCTCACGGGAAGAAAATATTTCCCAAGGTCTGTGGCAATAGAAAAGGTGTGTACAATTTAAAAATCCATTATCCACTTTCCTTCTCCCCCACCACCCTTCAGTCAAGAGCCTCATTCTATTCTTTAATACTTGAGGTGTAGGAACAGCAGAATAGAGAAAACATGAGGGGGGATGGGGGAAAGTCAGAGCCAGAAAAAAGATGTGTGACTTAGATCAGCACCTAACCAGGAATGCAAACTGGACAGCAGCTGAGTGTTAAGTAACAAGAGGACACCTCCCCCTCTGACCACCCCCACACACCCAGTGGAGGTTTAGTGGAAGGGTGGAGAGGCAAGGGTCTGTATCAGATTTTTCCATTTTCAGAATCCTGGTCTGGTTGCAGGTTTGTGCCAGGAGTGAAGGCTGCTGGGCAGGGCTGCTAAAGGAAGGAGGTGGAGCTGAGTGACTCACGAGATGAATCATAGAGCCAGTTATAAGCACAGAAAGAGGCCAAGGTCCTCCCCCCCAACTCCTCTCTGCGCTACTGGAAGCCAGCTTCCCTTCCTCTTTTCTAGCACCTCTTATCCAAGTGGCCAGTAAAAGGAGGGGTCGTGGAGAAAGTCTCCATGGAGGGTATCATAATATTCTGTTAATCCACTTAAATTCAGGGGGCAAAACAGCCTGTGATTTCTATAAAGTGAAAGAAACAGACTGCCTGTATGAGCCACTGAATCTGTAGCTGAAGGGCCTGGAGGAAAAGGAAATTAGAAAAATCTGCGGTGCAGGTGATTCCAGGACGAAAAGGGACTACTAATACTAATTCTGTCTTCTCACCTGTGGTGGTGGGTCTGGGGCACTGACTCCTCAGAGAAAAAAAGAGAATGCAGAGTCCAGAGGTGTCAGAGTAACTTGGGGACAATTATCTTTGAAATGCCTTTATTGGGAAAGATAAAATGTGACTGGAACTTTGGACATGTGGCTGTTTAGAAAGTGGTAAGAATAGCAAAAGCTAGGTTCTCAGAATTCATTCAAAACCAGCTCCATCCTTTCCAGCTCAGTATCACTCCCAAACATACACTAAAAAGTCATTGCTGATTTTTGTTTAGTTGATCTGTGAGCTTTAGTTTCACTTGAGAAGAAACAGCCAGCAGCAGAGGGAAGGAACTTCCCTTCAGGCCCCACAGAGCACTGAGTTGAACACCATACCACTCCATAAAGAGACTGACTCTTAAAAAAAAAAAAAAAAAGCCTTTTAATATCATTTTGCTGTAGAATCCAGTGTGAGGCAAAAATGTTTGGTTAAATCTTGTAACTGTCAATCAAACCAGCATAAATTAAAAGGAGGAATCTGGAGGCGTGTCCTATAGACCTATTTGCTCCTTCAGGGCTGAGGTGGAGAATCTAGGGTGAGTGAAAGTTAGCACTGTCTGAAATCAAAATGGGAAAAATAAAAGCCCTGAAAATCTCCCTCTCCAACAACAACCTCAGTAGGTACCCCAGTGCCTTGGGTTCAAATAACTAAGTGCACTTATTTAAGCCTGAGATGATATCCCTCAATTAGGATTCAGGGGCCTGCCTCCCCCTTCAACCACACCCGCAGCTAAGGAATCTGGCTCCTTTTGAGTGCAGGTCCCTCTCCTCCCTTCCCCCAACACAGTAACTGCAGGAGGTTGCCTCTTTCCCCCAACACCGTAACTGCACGAGGTTGCCTCTTCTACTCCCTGTCATTTCCCAGGCAATTTTTCACCACCTTCCCATCCTACAGTCGTCTCAAAAAATAAAGCAGAACAGAATTTACTCATCCCTACAGAAAAACATCCATTGACTCAGGGTCCCTCATCTTTAGAATGCAGAGGGTTTTTTTTTAATGCCTCAATAAAGTTACCTTCCCAAATTAAAAACAAAAAATTCTTAATGAAAAAGCTATAGAGCCTAAATAACCTAACCCCCCTTTTTTTAAACCATTTTCACCCCTTTGGCACCCCTCAGAATTTCCACCTTTTTATTTGAAAAGAAGACAAAAGGGATTGGGTTGGTCAATTTATAAATCAAAACAAAAGCAAACATGACACAAGGTTTCCGTTTTTGTTCATTTGTCCTCAGTTTTTAAAAACAAAAGTATTAACTAGACTCTAATAACAGATCAAATCCAAACACAGCAGTCCAGTGGAGAATTAAAAGTTTCCTGGTTTTTTCTCTGGGAAAATCCCTGGTCTGTTTCCATTCCTATTGGTCCAAGCCAAAATCCTATGATATAGATGGATGCCTATGGGAAAGCTAGGTGAGCTGTGCAAATTCTAGGTGTGAGTTTGAGTCACTTGTTTTTGGGTGCATGTCAGGCGACAGAAGTTCAGATGGTGGTGGTCTCACCAGCGTTGTTCTAAGCCCAGACACGGGGTGAGGTAAGCAAGGCACTCACTTTGGGCACAAAATTTAAGGATGCGTCAAAAGCCAGTGACCAAGATGCTATTTTAACATAATATATTCTGAAAAGCAAAACTAATATAAAAAGAGCCACAATGAATAAAGTATAGAAATTTTAAATAAAGACAAGATTCAACAACTCCTTGCTCAATTCAGCTTTTCTTCCCTCACTCTAACCCCAGTCCTGCTGGATCCTGTTTTAAAGATTTTGATATTTTGCTCATGATGGATTTTTTTGCATTAATTTTTTTTTAATGCTGCATTAAAACAGTATTTACCTTGACCAGTGAGCTTTTGGCATCTCCTTAAATTTCGACCCTGAAGGGAATGCTCCTCTCACACCAGCCCCAGTCCTGCCTGGAAATACAAACATACCCTCTTTTGGAACCTATCTCCTTTGACCTCATTGCTTCCTTAACACATCCATGTCCAAATGAAAGCCTGAGAATTAGTAGCCATGGAAATTATTAAATCGACAGATAATCAGATTTAGAAAATAAGTGGCTTTTTGAGTTTGTTGAGGATAAAGGAAACTTCCTCAATTGTGAGCAGTTCCAATGAAGAGGACAGTCTTGGCGGACTTTGTTATCAAGGGGGAGGTGGGATGACAACTTTCCTGATTGGGCAGAAGCAACATATGGCAAACACAAGTCCCCCAATGCACACCCCCAGCCCATGTCTGCCTTGGATCAAATGTGAGGATTACATTCCACAGGTTGGTTTAAGAGTACACACCTCAAAAGAGAAATCCAAATACAGAAAAATAGCCCCAATTAACACTCTAGACACATTAAGTACACTTATGCCCCTTCTTCATATGCACCCAGGAGTGTATACAATTGCATAGTTGATTTTTTCCCCCAGAAAGAAATAATTTAAAGAAAAGGGAAGATTGGCCCAGGATAGGTCCTCCAGTTTAAAGCTCTTAGAAATGGTGCTGGCCAGAGCATAGGCTGTCCAGACTTGTGCTTTGTGCAAAATGCAAAGGAGCTCCCCCACAACTGTGTCCACAGACCCACTCCCACCCTCTGGGGAAAAGGATGGTTTGGGGAGAGGAGGGAGATCCAATGACAGATCAGCTCATTGGGAGTAATCTGTGATCTGTGGTTATAGTTCACTAAAATATATATTTCTCTAGCTACCTCTTTATAAATTGCCCCTAACCCCTACCCCAAGTTTCAACATCAGTCCTATTATCAAAAATATCTCTTCTTACAAAGTATTTTTTAAATTATTTTAATAAACTAACCACAGATTAAGGTCAGCTATGGCTTAACAAAGAAGCCGGGATGTTAAGTTCATTCTCCAAAAGTAGAGAGGAAGGAGAAAGAATCACTTAAATAGAAGGGGGAAAACTCATTTTTTTAATGTTTTTTGCTTGCTAGGGTCTTTTTCTTAAAAAAAAAAATCCAGAAAATAAGTTGCTTTCTACAGAAATGCAGCAGCAGAAGATGGTAGTGCTCTATTTAGGTTTTTGGTTTTGTTTGAAACAGTCTGGCCAAAAGTCTGTCCTTCTCCCACCCCATCCCAAGGCGCACTCAAACGTGTGGTTATTGCTAGTAGTTAAAAAAGATCACCTCTGCACCAATTCACCTGGAAAAAATTCAACACACACAGCTGCTCTTATCATTCACTTGCCTCCCCCAGAGGGAACTCTTTTTGTGTTTTTGTGTTTGTTTTTTTTTTTAAATAAAATTAAAGTCTTAAAAAAACTCACAACCTTCTTAGCTGAGTTCAGCCTTCAAAAAGGATGAGGAAAAGATAGGGGGCAATCGGCAATCTCCTCTAGAACTAGAAGGGATGACAGATGGCTGTTTAGAAGGAAATCAAACTTCAGAGGAAAAAGATTCCCCCTTTAAGTTCTTGCCTTTTGCCATCTCACTAAACTGATATAAGCCATCCCCCCTCCTAATAAGCACCCAGAAGCACACATTTCTGCCTTGTTTTTCCAGATCCTTCACAAGGAAAAAAATATCCAACACTAAACATATACCTTAATTCAGGTCAATAGCAAATCTAGTTTCCCTCCACACTCCCAACTCCACCACCGTGTGCTTTTTTTCCAACCTAAAAGAACTTTGGTCTGTTTTTTCTTTTATTGACTGAACCTCCTTTGCCAGTTCTTCCCCCAGACTTCTGCCCACCTACCCCCCCCCACACACACCGAATCTTCCCTTACACTTTCCCTTAGGCCTGGGATGGACCCAAGGGGTTATGACACACAATTATCATCTTTCTTCCCTTGTACCTTCTCAGTACCATCAAGTCAAGATCGGCAAAGGGCCAGTATAGCCTCGAGGCACCATCCAGCCCTGACCTGCTCCTGCCAGCCTGGCAGCTCTTCAGAGTATACACACTTAAGAGTTTCTAGCCAGGCTCACACCAACATTACTGCATTCGCCCCATCAACATGGGAGCTGGGTCTTATGAGCCAATTAATTGAGCTTAATTTTCTTTGTTTAGCCCCCTTGCCCTCCAAGGTTTCCCATTCAGAACCTGTGCACCAGCAGCTCCCCACCCGGTTCACGTTCCCTTCTCCTCAGTTCTTCTCTGTAACAGCAGGAGCAGAAATTGTTTGTCTCAGGGTGTCCGTAGAAGCTGCAGTTCGGTTGTTTGCATTTGGTCTGGGTTGGGGGAAGCCCCCGGGGACCTCCAGCCCATCCATCTGGCTCAGGGGGCTCTCTGTAGCCGTTGCTATAGGAATCAGCCACGCGGAAGTGGGGGTGGTAACGGTGCACCCCTGTGAGCTCCATCCTTGGAGTGACTGCCTGGCTCCAGAGAAGGGATGCTGTCCTGGTGGGGGTAGGGTCGCCCAGGAGGGCACTGTCTGGGGAAGGTGGCATATGGTGGTAGGCCCCCCACATGGCCCCCCTGCCAACTGCCTCCGGGGTTCCTGGCAGTGGACTCCACCCCCAGAAGGCCGAGGGACAGTAAAGCCACCAGGGTAGCCAGCAGAGAAAGCCACTGCCTTGGATTCTGCTGGAGGGGCAGTCAGCAGCTCCTCCCCACCATCTGGCTCTGGCTTTTTGGCTGGAGGAGGCCCACTCCCTACCCCTCCATTCATGATCTTCCTCTCTGTCTCCTTCTGCTTCTGCTCTGCCAGGAATCTCTCCTCAGCATCAGTGAGGTAGCGCTGGATCATCTCCTCCTGATACTGGTGGCGGTGACCCATCTTCAGGGTGCCAACAAAAATAAACTTACCCTCCCCTTGCATTGCAATCCTCATAATGCTCAGGCTTTGCATCACCTCCTGGCTATACCTGCTCCCTCCATTACCAACAGATTCAGGTGTGGGCTTCTCAGATACAGGCCCATTCCCAGCTGCCTCCTCCTTGCCACCCTTCCAACTCTTCAGTGAGTTTTTCTTCTTCTTCTCCAGGGTCTCAGTGCCACTGCTTACCCCCGAACCTGTTCCCATCCCTCCAGGCTTAGAACCCTTGCTGTGCATCAGGCCTCCCATGTTCTTCTTAAGCTTGCTGCCCAAGGTTTTGCCAAAGCTGCCCAGTTTGTTAGCCACAGAATCTGCTCTCTTCTTGTCCTTTTCCCGATCTCGCTTTGACTTCTCTTTCCGCTTGCTGCCCTCATTGCTGGCAGAGCTGCTGCCAACTGACTCCTTGTCTGATTCCCCAGACTCAGGAGTGGACCGGGGCTCATCTCCAGCTGAGGCTGTCGGGGACTCAGGCTGGGCCAATGGAGCCTGGAAGAGACAAGAAGATGGTTGACAAATACAGAACGGATAAACAACAGTCTTTCTGTATGGCACAGAGAACTATATTCAATATCCTGCGATAAACCGTAATGGAAAAGAATATCTAAAAAGAATTTCTGTATGCGTATAACTTAGTCACTTTGCTGTACAGCGGAGATTGGCACAACATTGTAAATCAACTATACTTTAATTTTAAAAAATTAAATTAAAAAAATGGCTGACTGTTATTCCATTGGCCTAGGTTGAAGGAAGCCCCCAGGAACCTCCAGCCCATCCACCTGGCTCACGGGGCCTCCTGCAGCTGTTGCTATAGGAATTAACCATGTGGAGAGGGGTGGTAACACCCCTAGAAACTCCTTCCTTGGAATGACCGCCAGGTTCCAGAGAAGCACTGCTGTCATGAGGGGAAGGGTCACCCAGGAGGGCACTGTCCTTCCCCAACTCGTCAGCTCTCCCATGAACCAGGGGAAAATGTATCTAATGTCTAGCCTTTATCTTACCTCCTATAATCTGATGCCCTTCTGTAATGAGATAGCAAAACGAAGACTGGATTTTGCACTTCTAGAACAATGTGCAACTATACAAATACATAGCCTCTGGGTAAGGTGGGAAAATATTCTGTAGACACTAGAATGGCGTTTATTATAAATTTCTCTAAGCCAGATTCTGCCCACCATTCTGCATCCACTTTCAGACATTCCACACCAGAGCCCAGCAGTTGGCCCTTGCTCCTGTGTTCCTGTTCTATGGATAATGACATCCTCAGAACCTACTAGATCAGGAGCTCTTTAAGCTATTCTGTCTCTTCTAGTGCCCAATACAGAGGTCTATGTACAGAGGGCTTAGAACAAAGTAATAACAATCTCAAGTTCAAGAAAACTTTTCCTGAAGAATATGTTTAGTATCAGAAAGCAGAGCCTGGTTGGTGAGAAGATGTAGAAAACAAAGGGCACTAACAGGTAGAAAGGCAAGAAAACGTCTCTTTTGAAATTTATCTGGTATTTTCCAGTTACTCCTAATATTGAATCATAAGCCACTATCCAGAAGAGATGCAGAAGGAGACCACCACCAGATGTCCTTGTTCCCCCTGATGTGGAAAGGAGGGCATGCCAGGGTGGAGTGGGAGAAGCCTCACCTGAGCATCTGAGGACACTGGGATCCACTTCACGTTCATGTAGCCATGCAGCAAATGCAATTTGACCTCTAGGGATAGGATCACACTGTGAAAAGGAGAAAAAAAAAAAAAAAGAATTTCAAAGAACTGTGGCCTTTAAAAAGCAAAGCAATGCGATCCAGTTGGGAGGCAGGGTTGGAGAAGGCTACATGGCTGGGAGCTCAGGGCTGATTTGAATTATGGCTGCACCAATTACTAAGCTTTATAACCTAGAGCAAGTCACTTCAATCTCCCTGAAACTCAGTAGGGGTTGATAATGAGTATAGATAATAATATCTATCCTGTAGGGCTGTTGTGAAGATTAAAATAGTATTGAGAAAGGGCCCAGCTCAGGGCCTGGAAAATAGGAAAAGTTATGAAACAGTATATTACTTAGCAAGCGCTTTTGATAATTAGGGGAGAACTTACTTAAAAAGTCATAAACTCTTTTCTTTTTTTAACCCAGTCTTCTCAGTTGGCTCCAGTTTCAGGAGCCCAAAGAAGGCAGCACTGGATAAGAGGTGAGGAAGGAACTTTTACACTCCTAAGCTCTTCACAGAAAGCTGTGGAAGCAGGAGGAAGCCAACTTCAGGGAAATGGGGGTAGGGGTGGGGAGAACATATTTTTCTTGCCATTTAAGTTCCCCCAAAATGCAAAAGTCTAGAGCAAATGATTTTGGTCAGCTATTTAAAACCCTTCTCGTTTGGGCTGGGAGAAGTGTGATCTGATCATCTCGATTCTCTGACCACTGTTCTGGGGTTCTGTAAGAACACTCCTCACGCTATAAACACATGCCAGGATTCCCTTCTGTTTCATGGGGAGAAAAAGCAGTGGCAAGAGTCCAGGTGCCCAATCTGTCTTCCACCTCTCCATCTTCCCAAAGACACTAGAACTAGGATGTGACCATCTTCGCCCCGGAGCTAAGGAAAAGTCCCGGGAGACAGACACTGCATGTGGAAGAGATCGCAGCTACAAAGCACATGGAAAGGCTAGGCGTGCCTCACCTCGCCAATCGGACATTGTCGTTATCATCTTTGCCCCACTCCCAGCCCTTTCCAGGGTCCACAGCAAAGTGCAAAGGCAGCAGCTTATGCTCTGAATCTGTAAGGGGGATCACAGCTGGGGAGGAAAAACACATATAATCAAGGAGTCTTCCTGAGGAAAGAGGAAGGCAACTGAACACAGACCGACTCCAGTAAAAAGGCAGCTGAATTATACCAAAGGTCTCTAACTATAGTCACATCTCAGGTCTTAATGACGAATCGTCTTAGCAGAAAAAATAACAGGCAGGTTTCCCCTTTATTCAGAACACAATTTAGGCCACTTATCTCCATGAATTCCCACCAGTCAGCTAGCAACCATGATGTTCCTGCCAATTAAAGTGAATTCAGGGAATTCAAAGTCATTATTAAGGCAAATAGAGCAAAGTATCATTTGGAAAGTTCTTGACCTTAATGTATAAGCTTCTTTACTCCAGATCAGGGAACACAGGCTGAGTTTTCCCCAAAACCTTTTTTTAAAAAAAAAAAACATATAAGAAACGAGGCGCCAATCTATGTTCAATGTAGGATGCAGGATGCATGGGGCTGATGCACAGGATGATTCAAGTAGAGGATGTGGGGCGGGAGGTGGGAGGGGGCTTCGGCATTGGGAGATTGTGTTCACCTATGGCTGATTCGTGTCAATGTATGGCAAAACAAATACAGTATTGTAATTAAAAATAATAATAAATAAATAAATTTAATTAAAATTTAAAAAAATGCTTAAAGGCCAAACACAATAAAAAAAAATAAAACAAAACAAAACAAAACTCTGTTTATCTTAGAGCTTAAGAAAAGAGCATCAGCACTCTGTCTGGGCTTGCATGTCACTCAGTTCTTTCCTCCTACATCCTCTCTCATTTCAGTTCTTGTAAGTGAAAATAAAGCAGGCCACAAGACACCAGAGACCCAGATACTGCATTCCACACCTTGTTCCTTGGCATTCTCCTTCTGCTCCATGGACACAAGTGCAGAAAAGTGGGCCTGATCGTGGCGAGCACCAGAGGGGAGCGGTGACACTGGCTGGCTGGAACTTCCAAGGGCAGATAGATTCCCCCAAAGGGAATAGGGGCGAATGCTGCAGGAAATCACAAAGATTATTATTAAGGTTATATTCTTGCCTAGTGGGAAATCTCTCCACCCAATTATGTCAATTGAGCCCCCCTTTCAGTCCAACCTGTGTTTAATAATTCTTTCCTAAGAAGTTTCATCAATTAACCTCAACTGCTTTACTCTCACTCTGTGAGAATTGTGCATTGTTCTAATTTACACCGTGTTTTTCCGCAAGGGTCATATATCCCCCTTGCAGACAGGGCTGCTCAGGGTAGAGTGAGGACTGCTTGACTCACCTTCCCCCAGAGTCCCTCAGCATGGTGTCTGCCACGACGACTATGGGCCTCCGAAGCACGTGGGCAAGGACAAAGACATGGAATTCTTCTAGACTCTCATAAACGGGCTCTTCTGAACTCTCCACCCTAGAGTTGTAGGAGGGGAGAGAATGGAAGAGATGCAGTGCAAGGGATAGGGAAGAAAACAAATCAAGAGACCTCAGAAGACCAGTTCTGCAAAGAGGAAAAAAAAAGTGTCCGTTTCCTGTTTTCCATTCTGAAGGCTGCCATAAACACAGATGATTATTTTACGCTAGCGTGGCTATATCTACCTCCACTTCACAGATGGAGAAATTCAAGAAAAGAAATGTGAAGGTCTGAGGGTTAAAGTAGTGCTCAGAATTGGGAAGTAATCCCTCTTAATACCCTATCTGGAGGGTATTAAGGGTACCTTCCCCTACTCTCTTTGTCCAGTAGCTCAAAATACAAATGTGTAGCCTCATTCTGCTTATTACTTTACCCACCACAACCACCCACACGTCACATTCATCATGTCCTATCAAAAAGAAAAACAAAAAAGGAAAGAAAACAAAAATCCCTTCTTCATGTTCCCTTACATGAAGAACAGCCTCACCCATCTATTGGCTAATACTTAGTAGCTTAATCAGAAATCTGTGAAATATTTACTGTTCTTTATATCATATCTTCAATTAATCACCTGGCCCGACCAATTTCATCTTTTAAGTGCCTCCTTGGCATATCTGCAGCCACCACTTTTGCTCATACCCGTGTCCCCCTCTTTCCTGGATTATTATTACTCCCCTCCAGTTCAGCATCCATTTGGCTGTCACTGTGCTCAAATACATCAATTTGTTCCTGTTACTCACATACTCACAATTGAGTGGCTTCCTGCCCCCTGCTGCTGCTGCTGCTGCTGCTAAGTCACTTCAATTGTGTCCGACTCTGTGCAAACCCATAGACAGCACCCCATGAAGCTCCCCATCCCTGGGATTCTCCAGGTAAGAACACTGGAGTGGGTTACCATTTCCTTCTCCAATCCTGCCCCCTGCTGCTGCTGCTGCCGCCAAGTCGCTTCAGTTGTGTCCAACTCTATGCGACCCCATAGACGACAGCCCACCAGGCTCTCCCGTCCCTGGCATTCTCCAGGCAAGAGTACTGGAGTGGGGTGCCATTTCCTTCTCCAATGAATAAAAGTGAAAAGTGAAAGTGAAGTCACTCAGTTGTATCCTGCCCCCTAAACCAGTCTTATTCAACACTGGGTGCTTGCTACAGATGCAGATTTCTGAGCTACGCAACCATACTTCCTTAGGGTGGAGGTCCAAAATTCTGCATTTTAAATAGATCACCCAAATTATTCTTATACACAATAAAGTTTGGATAGGTTCTATTTTTTAACTTTTTACTTTAGAAAAAATTTTAAACATACTCAAACTAGAAGGAATAGTACACTAAACTCTCATATATCCATCATTCAACCTCAATAATCATAAATACATAGTCAATCTTGTTACACCTAGGCCTTGATATATTACCCTAGGGATCAGCCCCCACACCCACTCCACCCCATCAGATTATTTTGGAGCAAATCCTAGATATCATATAATTTCAACCATGAATATTTCAGCTTCAATCTCTAAAAATAAAGACTATTTTTAAAGATGTCCACAATACCATCAATATCACAATTCTCTTTTCTTTGCCTTTATTTATTGAGGAAACCAAATCACTTGTCCTGCAGCTTCCCAAAGTCTAGATAGAATACCATTTCAATTCCTCAGTATGGCACACAAAAATCTGGACTGCCTAGCTCCATCTATCATTCAGCATCACATATTCTGTATTCTGGCAATATTGAACTACCTGTGGCTCCTAGAACATACCACGCTGTTACACCCTTCTGTGCCCTTGTCATGGCTTCTCTCCCCGTCTTTCTATCCAACACCCTCTTAGGATAGAGCTCTTTGGACACTGAGGACTTTCTGCTCCTCCAGTTAGATACACTTACCCACCACAGTTGGCTCCACTGGTACCCAGATGCATGCGGGGCTCACTTGAGGCTAGCTTGATCAGTTCATTCCATTCCTTCTGCCACTCGTCCTCTGTGTATACCAGCCCCGACTGTGTGAAAGACAGGCAAGGTATGTTAAACAGTTAGAGGCTAAGTTCAAAAGGAAACAGCCACTCCAACTCACTCATGTTATTCCACTCTATGCTCCTGTCTTATAATTTGTAAGCACTTGTCTTACAATTTGTACTACAAAGTCCAGTCTCTTCTCCCTTTTATAGTCAAGATCCATGAAAGAATAGTCTATGATCACCCTCACATTTCTTCCATTCTTTTCCAATTCACTGTAATCCAGCTTGTTTCTGCCCTCCAGCCTATGCCCCTTACCCCTACACACTACTTCCCCTAACTGACTGGCTAAAGACAGTGACCTTCTAATTGGCCAAATTTAGCGAACTCTTCAGTTCTCATCTTTCTCAGCATTCATGTGGCATTTGATCTCCCCCTTAAACTTTCTTTTCCTTCAGCTCACAAAACACTACTTTCTCCAACCTCTCTGAACTCTGTCTATCTTAAAAATATTGACATTGTGTCAAATAATTTTAGCCTTGGTTCTATCCAGGTTATCTCTTCTACTATTATAATCTCATCTACTGCTATCTACATGCTCAGGACTCAGATATCCTCCTCTCCAGCCCAGACTTCCTCTTCATTTCTATGTTCACATCCAGCAGCCTACTGAAGGCTGTCACCTGCCCATGACTACCTTACACTTTGTTCTGTCAAAACGGAACTTCTGTCTCTTCTAAAACTTACTCTTCCTGTTTTCTAACCTTTGTAAGCAACACTATCACTCAAACACCCAATTAGAACTACCAGGGAGTTACTGATGACTCCTCTCCTTTCACCCATCCCACAACAGGATCCTTTTAGTCAATAACTATTAAGCATGAACTACTGTAATAGATGCTGGTTTCACTACTTCTAGTCATATGTTGTTATGATCCATTTTCTACAATGCTACCAGAAAGATTTTTCTAAAATTAAAATCTGGTGATGTCTGCTTCCTGCTACAAATTCTTTTAAGATTTGTTATTATCTGTTAGATAATGGTGCACTCTTTAAGCACAGCATAAAGACTCTACTTCCTGGGCTCTGACCTAGCCCTCTAATATCATTTAGTTAGTCATACTTCCTTGAATGCACCATGTCCTTTTATACTTCTGAGCTTTTGTCTAGGTTTTGCCTCGATGGCCTTCTGCCTGAGACAGCCCACTCCATATCCACTTGGTGAATAATCTCTCAACTGTCAGGAAAGAACTCAAGTATCATTCCTCTATGAAGCCTTTCCTAAATCTCCCTGGTGCATCAGCCACTCACTGCTTCCTTTGTGCCCTCCCTGTTGAACTGCTATACAGACTTCTATCACAAAAGTCATAACTGGTTACTCTGCTGTAATCATATACTCACATGTCCATCTCCTACTACCACTCTTAAAAGCCAGGACCATGTTTTAGGCAATATGCTTAGTGCTTACCATGTGATCAGTAACCAATAAATACATGCTCAGTAAAACTATAATTTTTATCATAGCAGTGGAAGAAATAGTACAAATAGTCTTAAAATACTATATTGGCTTTAGGATGTATATGATGGTTTGGAAGAAAGTCTATCTTGTTAATTGTATTTGGCCTACATAAGTGTTTAAAAGTTTATACTTTTTTTTGAATATTTATTTATATTTGGCTACACTGGGTCTTAGTTGCAGCACTCAAGATCTTTGATCTTCTTTGCAGCATGCAGACTCTTAGTTGCAGCACATGGGATCTAGATCCCTGACCAGGGATCAAACCTGGGGCCCCTGCATTGTGAGCTCAAAGTCTTAGCCACTGGACCACCAGGAAGTCCCAAGTTTATACTTTAAACACACATTGACAGAGTAGAAAGAATCACACTAGAAACATGAGAAGTATCAGAACAAATGTAAAAGGAATTAAAGAGCTATTGTGAGCGTATTTTACTTTAATAATAAAAACAACAACAAAAACACAACAAAGCTATTTTCAATTTGTATAATGCTATAACTTTTTCTTTCAACTCAAAGAAGGATGCACAATTTATATATGGGGCGCTCTGTTCACTCTGATAAATGGTCCTTGATACACATTCATGAGGCTCCGTCTCCCTCTTCCTCTCACCTATTTTCGCTGCTGTTTCTATACACACAGCCACTAGGTGGTGTGCCCTTCTAGGCTGAAAACGTTCTTACTGGGTTTTACCACCATTTTCAACAACAAAACAGGGAGGCCTGGGAAATCAAAACCAATTTAATTTGTTTGGTGTTTGGTACTGGCTAAAAGTATCTCCCCAGTCTACCTCCCTTTCCCCACCCCCACTATAGTGCTATAAATCGTCTCAGCTAAAAGAATTACCTCATTCCCATATGGAACTTTCAATGTGTTGAGCAAAAGGATTAAAAAGACTGCTCTTTCAATATGTACTATTCATGAGGCATGTATTTGCATTTGGGGACTCTGAGAGGGAAAAGGTGGCTGACCAAGAATAGAATTTCAGGATTTCTGAGTCTCCTGGCTAACCACCAACATCATGTAACCCCTGCTTCTTTTTTGGCTCTACTGGGTCTTTGATGCTGCGTGGGCCTTCCCTGATGTTCAAGCTGGTTTTAGAAAAGGCAGAGGAACCAGAGATCAAATTGCCAACATCCACTGGATAATCGAAAAAGCAAGAGAGTTCCAGAAAAACATCTATTTCTGCCTTATTGACTATGCCAAAGCCCTTGACTGTGTGGATCACAATAAACTGGGGAAAATTCTGAAAGAGATGGGAATACCAGACCACCTGACCTGCCTCTTGAGAAATCTGTATGCAGGTAAGGAAGCAACAGTTAGAACTGGACATGGAACAACAGACTGGTTCCAAATAGGAAAAGGAGTACATCAAGGCTGTATACTGTCACCATTTATTTGACTTATATGCAGAGTACGTCATGAGAAATACTGGACTAGAAGAAACACACGCTGGAATCAAGATTGCTGGGAGAAATATCAATAACCTCAGATATGCAGATGACACCACCCTCATGGCAGAAAGTGAAGAAGAACTAAAGAGCCTCTTGATGAAAGTGAAAGAGGAAAGCGAAAAAGTTAGTTTAAAGCACAACATTCAGAAAACAAAGTTCATGGCATCCGGTCCCATCACTACATGGGAAATAGATGGGGAAACAGTGGAAACAGTGTCAGACTTTATTTTTGGGGCTCCAAAATCACTACAGATGGTGACTGCAGCCATGAAATTAAAAGACGCCTACTCCTTGGAAGAAAAGTTATGACCAACCTAGATAGCATATTCAAAAGCAGAGACATTACTTTGCCGACTAAGATCCGTCTAGTCAAGGCTATGGTTTTTCCTGTGGTCATGTATGGATGTGAGAGTTGGACTGTGAAGAAGGCTGAGCGCTGAAGAATTGATGCTTTTGAACTGTGGTGTTGGAGAAGACTCTTGAGAGTCCCTTGGACTGCAAGGAGATCCAACCAGTCCACTCTGAAGGAGATCAGCCCTGGGATTTCTTTGGAAGGAATGATGCTAAAATTGAAACTCCAGTACTTTGGCCACCTCATACGAAGAGTTGACTCATTGGAAAAGACTCTGATGCTGGGAAGGATTGGGGGCAGGAGGAGAAGGGGACGACAGAGGATGAGATGGCTGGATGGCATCACTGACTCGATGAACTTGAGTCTGAGTGAACTCCGGGAGTTGGTGATGGACAGGGAGACCTGGTGTGCTACGATTCATGGGGTCGCAGGGTCGGACACGACTGAGCAACTGAACTGAACTGAACTGGGCCTTCTCTAATTGCAGCAAGGGGGCTACTCTCCAGTTGTGGTGCACAGGTTTCTCATGGCGGTGGCTTCTCTTGTTGCAAAGCACTGACTCGGGCATGTGGGCTTCAATAGTTGCTGCTCCTGGGCTCCAGAGCGCTGGCTCAGTAGTTGTGGCTCAGAACTCAGTTGCTCTGAGGCATGTGGACTCTTCCCAGAGCAGTGATCGAACCTGTGTCTCATGCATTGGCAGGCAGATTCTTTACCACTGAGCCACCAGGGAAGCTCCTAACCCCACCTTTAAAATAATTACTATAAATAGCTTAATATAGCTGGAATTGGTATCTATTCTCTGACTGTGGCTGTCATATCTGCTTAACTAATGGCATGATCTGGTTTGGCCTTTTCCTGTCTGAAGTGATCAAATCAAAGGTTCAGGTATCAGTGCAGTTCAGTCGCTGAATCGTGTCCGACTCTTTCTGACCCCATGAACTGCAGCACGCCAGGCCTCTCTGTCCATCACGGACTCCCGGAGTCCACCCAAACCCATGTCCACTGAGTCAGCGATGCCATCCAACCATCTCATTCTCTGTCGTCCCCTTCTCCTCCTGTCCTCAGTCTTTCCCAGCATCAGGGTCTTTTCAAATGAGTCAGCTCTCTGCATCAGGTGGCCAAAGTACTGGAGCTTCAGCTTCAACATCAGTCCCTCCAATGAACACCCAAGACTGATCTCCTTTAGGATGGACTCTCTCTCTCTTCTTTCACTTTTATCAAGAGGCTCTTTAGTTCTCCTTCATTCTGCATAAGGGTGGTGTCATCTGCATATCTTAGGTTATTGATATTTCTCCCAGCAATCTTGATTCCAGCTTGTGCTTCATCCAGCCCAGCGTTTCTCATGATGTACTCTGCTGCTGCTAAGTCACTTCAGTCGTGTCTGACTCTGTGTGACCCCATAGACGGCAGCCCACCAGGCTCTCCTGTCCCTGGGATTCTCCAGGCAAGAACACTGGAGTGGGTTGCCATTTCTTTCTCCAATGCATGAAAGTGAAAAGTGAAAGGGAAGTCACTCAGTTGTGTCCGACTCTTAACGACCTCATGGACTGCAGCCTACCAGGCTCCTCTGTCCATGGGATTTGCCAGGCAAGAGTACTGGAGTGGGTTGCCATTGCTTTCTCCAATGATGTACTCTGCATATAAGTTAAATATGCAGGGTGATGATATACAGCCTTGACGTACTCCTTTTTCTATTTGGAACCACTGTGTTGTTCCATGTCCGGTTCTAACTGTTGCTTCCTGACCTGTATTCAGGTTTTTCAAGAGGCAGGTCAAGTGATCTGGTATTCCCATTTCCTGAGGAATTTTCCACAGTTTATTGTGATCCACATAGTCAAAGGCTTTGGCATAGTCAATAAAGCAGAAGTAGATGTTTTTCTGGAACTCTCTTGCTTTTTCCATGATCCAGCAGATGTTGGCAATTTGATCTCTGATTCCTCTGCCTTTTGTAAAACCAGCTTGAATATCTGGAAGTTCAAGGTTAACATATTGCTGAAGCCTGGCTTGGAGAGTTTTGAGCATTACTTTACTAGTGTGTAGCTAGCGTGTGAGATGAGTGCAATTGTGTGGTAGTTTGAGCATTCTTTGGCATTACGTTTCTTTGGGATTGGAGGTTCAGGTATAGTGTGAATTCAACAGCGAAGAAGACAAACTGGCTGGCTCTAGCTCAGACAAAAAAAAACTCCAGAAAGTCCAGCTCAGCTCACCAGAAAGCCAGGGGGTTGGTGTCAATAAAGAATGCAGTTTACTTGGTCTTGCCCCTGTGCATTCATTTCCCTCAGGAATCTTCTGGGGCAGACTGGCTAATCAAAGACCAGATTCTGATCTTAATATCATCCTAATTTTAACAATTGAGCTCATTTTTGAGAAAGAAACATAAGCCATTCTATTTCCATGTTTTAAATCTTCAGAACATAAAATTCTAATAATAATAAAACATTCAAACTCATGCTTTTACAGTTTTTAACAAGTAAACTGAATTTATGAAAAACAAATGGTATATATGGCCCCAATTTTTTTACACATTTACATTAATAATAGTTAAAAACATAAGTCCTTAAAAATTGGTCTAGGCTTATTATAAGTAAAAAACCAAAACAACAGAAAAATCCTACAAGCTTGTTGTATTTCATTTTGCAAAAGACAGCCACTAAAGGCTTACTGAGTGCCTTATCAGGAAAAGCACAGCATTAGATACCTCCTCTACAGGTCCCACTTCCCCACACCAGTTCTCGTAACTCTATCAGAAGGCATGTACCCTCTGATGGTATCTGAATTTCAATAGGATTGTTAAGAGTAACACTGGCCTAAGAGCACCTAAGTAGGAGACATCTCCTATAGGAGGCACTGAGCCATCCCTTACGTAACTCTGGGAAACAAGGTGCTCCCACCCAGGCTTCCTCACCTCTTTATTCTGCTGAGTTTGCTGCCACCTCCAGCGCCGTTTTATGCTTCCTTCTCGGCTCCCTTATCCATCAGTGCATACAAAGCTTTCCGCAACACCAAGTCTCGATCGTGGAAACCCCACATCCCTATGGCAAGAAAACATAATGGTTAAGACACCTTGTGTATTGCTTCCCTGTTGGCTCAGTTGGTAAAGAGTCTGCCCGCAATGCGGGAGACCTGGGTTCAGTCCTTGAGTCAGAAAGATCCCCTGCAGAACGAAATGGCAACTCACTCCAGTATTCTTGCCTGGAGAATTCCATGGACAGAAGAGCCTGGTGGGCTACAGTCCATGTGGTCACAAAGAGAGACACGATTGACTGACTAACACTTTCACTTTCAAGACATCTTACCTTGACTCAACTCCACTTATTAATTATGATACACAGATTCTGGCATGAAGGATATCAGGTCTGAAGCCCAGGTTCAAAGAAACTCCTGCTGTAACTCAGCAGAAAGGTAATCAGGAAAGAAAAGATGTTCCTACTGTAGACGCTCAGAAACTTTTGAGAGCCTAAAAGCAGAGGATAGACCATATCCTACAAACTCCTGGAAAGAAGACTTTTTAAGTCTTTATTGTACTTGTTACAATATTGCTTCTGTTTTGTTTTGGTTTTTTTGCCATGATGCATGTAGGATCTTAGCTCCCCAACCAGGGATTAAACCTGCACCCCCTGCATTGGGAAGGGAAGTCTTTAACCACTGGGCTAACAGGGAAGAACCAGAAAGCCTTTACTCTTGATACCAAGTCTAACAAATTAAAATACAGAGTAGGAATTCACTGGCAATCCAGTGGGTAAGAACTCCGTATTTTCACTGCCCCACACTCTCATTGCTGAGAGCTTGGGTTCAATTCCTTGATGGGGAACTAAAATCCTATAAGCCACATGGCTCAGGCAATTTTTTTTAAAAGCTAAAAAATAAATAAAGCACAGAGTAGCAGCAGACAAGATGGGTCTGGCACATGGCAATCAGCATCAAAGCTTGAGGAATGGTTGGAAAATGGGGACATTTTAAAAAAGCAAATAATATACTGAATTTTAGCATATCAATTTAAAGTAAACAAGTCAATAATTATGTAATATCTTTGTATGGTGACAGACGGTAACTAGACTTAACACAGTGATTATTTTGAAATGTATAGAAATATTTGAATCCCCATGCTGTGTGCCAGGATATAACAGCGTTATATCTCAGTTATACTCCAAAAACAAACTCACAGAAAAAGATATCAGATTTGTGGTTACCAAGGGCAGGGGGTGGGAGCAGGGAGAACCGGATGAAGGTAGTTAAAAGGTACAACGTTCCATATATACAAGACTAAGACTACTGAGCTCTTAGGATGTAATGTACAACATGATACATATAATTAACACTGCTATACATTATACATGAAACTTGAGACAGTAAATCCTAAAAGTTATCATCATGAGGAAAAAATAATTTTTTTCTATTTCTTTAATTTTGTATGAGATGATGGATGTTCACTAAATTTATTGTAATCATCTCATAATATATGCAGGTCAAATCACTATACTGTATATCTTAAAACTTATACAGTGCTGTATGTCAATTATATCAATACAACTGGAAGTGAAAAAAGAGGAAAGAAAAAAAATACATTATTCCAGATTAGACATACACAATCCAGAGGACTGGGATGGGGTAGCAGGTGGGAGGAATGTTCAAGAGGGAGGAGATATACATATACCTATGGCTGATTCATGTTGATGTATGGCAGAAACCAATACAATAAAAATGAAAAATAAAAGGTACCTTAAATAAAGGTTCAATAAAAAATAATATTAAAATAAACAAGTCTCATAGGGGTCTGATGAAAACATATCGTTTTTATATACCAAAAGAATGAATATTAAGTAGAATTATATACATACACAAACAGTATACTACTTGCTTTCTGCTGTTCATCACTTTTAAGGGTCAATTCTCAGAGTGAGACTTGTGCTAAATACCGTGCTCTCCATACAATTTCTCAACAAGAGTTAACAACCAGGACAGGGCTCTCTTTTATCTTCTCCTGCACCAGCACACACACATACATACACCTTGCTCTGAGCCATCACTTCTAAGATCAAGGTTGGTTGGCTCAAGTCCTTCACATGCAATTTAACTATTGCTTCCTTTCTGTGAGGGAATGAAGGGCCATTCTCATTACTCACCAAGAGAGGCTGCATGCAAGAGGCAGTTTCCATCTCCAGTAGTTGCCAAAGGAAGGAGCCTTTGACAGGTGGGGTCCACACTCACCCACCAATTCAAACGCCCTACAGAAACACGAGGAAAGAGAGATGAGCAGATTATCCATAAAGCTCTCTACTATTTTACTTCTAATACAAGACTCCAAGCTTGCCTCTTCTAGAAAGCCTACCTAGAATCAAACCACCACTCTATTACTCTGTGTATCTTCTTCACTTATAGCTGGTTCATCAAAATTTGGGGAGTATAATTAGTTAGATTAGAGGTTCTTAAGTGGGGCCAATTTTGTCCCCTGAGGGATATATGGCAACATCCTGAAATATGTTTGGTTGTCCCAAATGGTGAGGGAGATGTTACTGGCATCGAGTAAGAAGAGGCCAGGAAGGCTGCTAAACACAACACAAAAGGCAGCTCACACAACAAAGAATGATCTGGTCTTAGATGTCAATAGTGCTAAGACTGAACAACTCTGGGATGGATGATGAGGCCAAGGTCATAGACTGCAATAAAGATCAGCACAAATCGATCATCAGTAAAAGAAAATCAACCCAACACATATATTCAAAGTGTCATGCAAGTATCATCTGCATATATGACAGTAAGCATGTCAGTATGCATGTGGTATGATTTTAAAGACATGAGCAATAAAATAAAATACTTAAAACACCTAAGAAAATGAATCTCAGTTCTGTAGTCATCCTACAATTGTTGACCTGTTACTTACATAGAAAAAATATTCTATGAATGATGCTTAAAAATGGTCAATTACTGAAAAGTCTACTGAAAGAAAAACTGGCCTATAATCATACCAGACCGATGACTAACTACTTAAAAATTATAAATAGATGTGCATAATTAGTATGGAAGGGTACAAAATGAAAAATAAGAGTTTCCTTTCCATGCCCCCAACTCCCATCCCCTAGACCTTCCATAGGAGTTAATACCCGACTAGGTTTCTCAGAAATCCCAGCTGCTTCATCCATTATACCAACTAATTTTAACAATAATTTAAGACAAACATAATTGTAAAGTAAATAAATCTTTTGGGAAAGGTTTATGTAAATAAATGTGACTTAGTTAATCACCACTGTGTATCATCTACAACACTGGTTCTTTCTGTTCACAAGGTGCTCCAGAGCCAATTATAATTCACTTGTATTTTTTTTTTATGTATTGATTTTTAGGTATTGATTCCTAGGCCTTTCACATGTGTATCTGGTTTCCCTTCCATCAAACAGGAAGTTTCCAGAGCCAAGTGTCCTGTTTGTGTCCTTTCTTTAACTTGAAGAAGCGCCTAGCTCAGTACACATCTCTGACTGACCACTGAGTTTGACTGCCATCAATCAGATCATAGGCTTAGACTAGAAGCTGCTGGTCAAGCCCAGCCCCTCGGCAGAGAGGTGTAGAAGCACCGGGAAGGAAGCGCTCACTGACCTGCCTGCTCCAAGGCAACCAGCATGGACTGCTCGATGAGGTCTCTCTCTATGAAGCTGCGAAAGTCTTCATTGTACACAGTGAGATCTGGAAGCTGGAAGGCACAGATGGGCATTTCCAGGGGTGCTCACTGCTCCCCCACCCCCACCACTGGAGGAGACATGGGACCGGGCCAGGGAAACAATGCTGGAGCTGGCGTGGGAGATGCCCCTAGACAGGCGTTTCTCTGCAATGAGAAATGGAGCCACCTTAGAACACAAAGCCCACTCAGAGAGCTGTCCACTCGTGTGCTGATGCTTACCTTTCGACAAGCTTCCACTCAGGGAAAAACCGTAAGTCTAACTGGCTACCAAATTTCACAACCCTCTTTCTCATGCCAAATATAATTGTGAAATATACAAAGCGGCATTTTCTCAGGCACTCACATTAGCACCAAATATACATTCCTCTTTCTACCCTTTTTGGAATTTGCCTGAACTTCGTCTTCCCATGACACCGTCTTCTTCCGCTTCCATTTCACAACATAATTAAGGACCTATTCATTTGGCAACTTGGTCATTGTTTGGTGAGAGGAAGAGGGAATAAAGGAAACAGAATTCCATTTGGCTATCAACAGACTGAGTCAAACAATCTTGCTGGTAAATCTTCGCAGAATGTAGAAAAAGGATTTCCATTATAGAAAACTAATGACATATGTATACTAATAGCTGATTCACATTGTACAGCAAAACCCAACACAACATTGTAAAACAATTATCCTCCAATTAAAAATAAATGAAAAAATTTTTCAAATAAACAAATAAAATTTATTTAAAAATTAAATAAATTTTTTAAAAAGAAAATTAATGACAAATCTTACACATTCAGGAACTTTCTTATCTACCATCAATAACATTTATTTACACTATTTACTTCAACTTTTCTTGATATAGTCATCAGGAATTTATGGTATAGTCAATTCTTACTTAACAGGGGAAGGCAGTAATATAAACAGTGCCCCCCCAAATTATTTAATTTGTTTTGAACACATGGCACTTATAATTCTCCAGCAGATATTCCATTGTGATCGTAACTTGCTCAGAAGAGTATTACAATTTATTTGCATGGTCTAAGTTATATAAAGACTATCAAAATACCTAAAAATCATATTAGAGTAGCAGATTTTAATCCAATATTTACCAGGGGTGTTGCACAAAGTAAGTAAAGAGTCAGTTTAATGCTATTCTATAGTGATGTTAAGTTCTTTTAAGGTGTTTTAAAAGTACCGCATGCTCATGTAAAAAATAAAAAATACTACCAAAAGGTTTAAAGTGTTAAAAACAAATCTCCCTATCATTCAAAATTCCTGATCCCTTCCCTAAAGGGGACTTTCTGTATCCTTGTACAATTTTTTTATGCACATAGAAGTGAGCATGGCTTTTATAATAATTTTTAAAACATAAACAGGAATATATTATACTGTTCTGCATCTTACCTTTCTCAATAGATTTTTCTAAACAAGTTCCATCACGTTTTACTTAATTCTTTCTAATGGCTGCAAAGTATTCCACAATATGAATGATTACCATTTATTTAACCACTCCTTTACTAACGGGTATTAAAAGTTGTTTTCAAGCTTTAAGTTTCAAGCTTTACACTACATGTCTTTGTGTCCACTTATGAATTATGTATGCATTTATTTAAAAAGATACACACACAGACACATGATAAACTCTTCCTAGAAACAAAATTGCTGAGACAGTATACATGCATTTAAAAATTTGACAGTAATAAATGTTAACAAAATGCCCTCCAAAAGGGTTAGTGATAGTGATCCTTTGAATTCTTTCTGTGTACTTAATCTTGACAATGAGATTGCTACCCTTCTCTCTCTCTAATAGTATCTGAAGAAGGCTTTTAATCTGGACAGTACTCCAGATACAAACAATGAGGGGTTCCAGCAGCTGGAGGACTGAGTTCACCTCTGATCATTTAACTGGGGAGGTGGGAGAAGAAAGGAATCATTTCCAAAGGATCACAAAATTCTCCGGTTAGCAGCTGTCTCCCTTCCTTTCTATTCCATATACAGAAGCAGCCCTCAGTACCCCAATACCTTGAACGATGTCATCCTGCCGCTGTAGGATGGGCCGGGAGGACGAGCAGACTCTCGATCAGAAAACCCTTTCTCGGGGGTCCTGGAGCCACCACTCCCTTCACTAAAGGGTGGGGGCAGGTTCTCAGCATGGACCTGACGTAGCTGCTCGAAATCACTGAGGGCGGCACTCACATCCCAATTCTTTCCTGTCAGGATATAAAACAAAAAGTGAATTGGGTGCTGAGAGTATAGGAAAATTGAGGAAAGAAACAGAACCATCATTCTAAGCATCTTACCAAAACTAGCAAGCATATATTCATGTACACTCCAGTCCTCCTTTTCCTTCCCCTAATTTCCTTCAACACGCTTCAGTCTGGAATACCACAACTTCTTTATTTACTTGCTGTTTGTCTCCTAAGAAAGCTCCATGAGCACAGAACAACGGTCTCTCTGAACTGAAAAGGCCCTTGGAGACCTAGTAATGTCATTTTACAGACAAAGGAAGTCTTAAGAAGTAGAGTTACTTGCCCAGAGTCACAGCTAGTTTGCACCAGGGCCTCAGCAGGTCACAAGCCCAAGTCTCCTAGTTCTGAGATCCAGAGAGTTCTGAGCCTAGATGTGCTCTGGGGTGTCCTAAGTTACCTGAAGCTGTACACAAAGTTATAGGTATGTGCATTTTTCTAAAGAGCTGATAGCTGCCATCAGGCTATCCAAGGGAATTGTTAATTCCCCTCAAACTTAAGAATCATTACTCTTTTTCCATTGAAAGTTAACTCTGATTGTAGTGTAAAGAACAAATTATAGAGGGGAGGGACTATCAGTAGACTCAAATGATGGTTCTGTTACCACAGACTTTTTAAATTGCTTTCTCCAGTTAAACTAGCCAATAAACAACATGTTGCATAACTGTTCACACTTCTTTCTGCTCTATTTCATTCGTCACCACCTTAATTCAATTCCTGTATCACCTAGTGCCCACCTCCAATCTATTCTGAAGGATCCCAAGAGATTAATCTTTCTACAGAACAATTCTGATCGTTTTAGTTCCATAAACAAAATTTTTTAGTGGCATACACCACTGCCTAAGGAATAAAGCTTAGGCTCTTTTGTTTGACATTCAAGGCTTTCTATAACCTGGCCTACTTCTCTAATCTTTCCTCTGTGCTTCAAGTTCCCTGGCTATGAAAGTGGAGATAATTCCACATAGAGCTGTTATGAAGATTAAATTAATTGAAAGCACTTAAAACAATGCTTGGCACACAGAAAGCATTATACCTGTTTTTACTGCCATTGCTGTTACGCTTCTTGTTGTAATTATAATTCTCCAGTTAAGCCGTATTAATCATCCATGCTGGATGAATTTACTTCTGAACCATCAGATTCACCATTTGCTCCAACTCCTTTTGCTCACTCTGCATCAGTCATACTGCCCTCTTTGCTGGTCCCAGAAACTACTTGCTAAGACTGCTCCCACTTTCAGCCTTTCACCAACTATTCCCACTGTCTAGAAGGCTCCATCTCCATTATATCTACACAGTCAATTCCTTAACTCCTTCAGGTATTTGCTCAAATGTCACACTCTTAATAAATTAATAAGGCCTACCTTGACAACCCAATTAAAAATCACAACCTGCCTCACCATTCCCGACCATTTTTCATAGCACCTAACACTTTATAATATAGTACTTTACAATTTACTTTGTTATCATGTTTATTGACTCTTATTCTAAAATGTAAAGGCAGAGATTTTTGTTTGTTTTGTTTAAGCATCTAGAACTGGCACATAATAGGTACTCAATAAATATCTGTTGAAGAATGGAGGACTTTTGTCCTGCACCAATGAATGAATAAATGATCTGTCTTGAGCACCGGATCATTATTTCCAACTGCCTGCTAAACTGCTTAAAATCAAGTCCTACTAACAGTCAATATGACTAAAACTGAATGTCCATCATCTTCCCTCCTAAAGCTTACTTCTTCTCCTTCTTCTATATTCCCTGAATCAGGAATGGCATCTCAACCCCTCCAGGCCAGAAACTATAGTCATTTAGCTCTTCACCATTCCTCAGACCCTACTTTTCCTCTTCCCTCACTATTCAATTCTCAGGGTTGTTTGTACCCCTAAAATCTCTCTCAAATCTATTCTTTCTTGTCCATTTTTATCATCTCTGCCCCAATTCAAGTCCTCATATTGTCACCTGGTCTTTGGTCTTCTGGGAGGTGGCTCTCAGGTCTCTTTACTGCTAGTCCCTACCCTCTATAAATTGTTCTTTACACTATAACCAGAGTTAACTTTCAAAGGAAAATGTGAGACACAGGAAGAGACGGAAAATGAGGATCAGGTCCTTTAGTTCCCTTTCTAAATTACATCTTAAATCCACCCACTTCTCACTTTGTTGTAGTCCAAGTCACCATCACCACTCACCTGAACTATGACAATACTCTTAACTGACTTTACCACTTCATTTCTGGCCACCTTCCAGTCAGCTCCATTATCTTTAATCAGTATTCTGTTCAAAAACTTAAATCCAGTCATTTCACTCCCTAATTAAAATTCTTCACCAGCTTCCCACTGAACATACGCTGAAATGCACAACCCTTACCATAGCCTACAAAGGCTCTCTGTATTCTGCTTCCCACTTATCTAACCAGCTACCTACCACTTTCTTGTACTACTCTTCCTACCTCAATCACTATCAGTGCCAAACTCTTTCACTTTAGGGTCCCTGTATAAGCTACTTTGTCTTGCTATTTCTATGCACTCTTTTGGGTTCAGTTCACATGTCACTTCTTCACAAAAAGCCTTTCTGCACTCTATATCTAAATTAGGTTTCTCTCTTAAACTTCCACAGCACCCTCAACTTTTCTTTCATAGCATGAAATGTGTGTGTACATGGATGTGTGTGCAACAGAGAGAGAGATAGCATGCAAACATTAACTTGTAACATACGTAAGAGCCCAGCTCTGAAACCAGATCACATAGGTTCAAACTCTCCTTCACTTCTTGGACCTCAGATTTTTAAAACTGGAATACTGGAAAAACAAAACCTATTTTGCAGAATGGTTGTGAGAATAAAATATTTCAAGTAGCTCACACATCCTAAACACATAGAAGTGTTCAACACATGCTACAAGTGGAAGAGAAGGCATATGAGTTGAATCTAGAAGTATGAGAATTTCAGGAGAATAATGAATGAAGGGACATTGCAGACTTACGAGACAATTTAATATGATCAGGAAAAGGTGACAAGTCAGACCTGGCTGGAGCACAGGCACTGTGGCAAACAGTAGTAGGAGATGAAACTGCAAATGTAAATTAAGGGCAGAGCCATTTAAACCCTGATCTTCCATTTCCAAATCAACACTAGTCTCACAGGTAGCTAAGTAAATGTCAAACTGCCACACCTTACTAAGGACTGCCAATCTAAAAATTACCTGTGTATACTAAGAACGGCCTATCCCCCAAAATGTTTACCTAAGTGTGTCATTATGTATTTTCATCATCAAAAAGCATCTGTTAACTATGACTCCAAACAAAGAATCCTGCTGACATGATGCCAAGCCTAAATGATCTTAAAATTTAGAATATTCACACTTCCGTGTATATACAGATATAAGAAAACAAAAGCAACAAAACAAAAACATTAAATTAATCCACTCTATACAGAATGATCCATATAAGTTAGGAAAGGAAAGAAAAAAATATGGATGATCCCAAATATGAAAATCCAAGTCATTTATATATAAAAAGGAAGTCTTACAGACCTAAAATTATGCTTTTAGTGGCCTAATTTCAAATTTCACTTGTATTACCTAAGCATAAATTGACAGTGATGAAAAGTTACCCAAAAATTCAAGGTGAAAAAGGAATTTTGCATTTTAAAATTATGGGGGATCACACATAAAATAGATTATTAGAAGTAACTTAAATGTAAGGCCTACCATACACAAAGTATCTTTCTGATCACCTTACATTCCAAATTATCCTAACAATAAATATCACATTTTACTTTCTCTCTTCTCATTCTCCCCCAAAGACTCCTTACCTTCCAGAAGATCTCGGGCCAATCCTGGTTCTGCTCCTGTGGAACGGACAAAATCCGATAGGACAGCATCCATGTCCAGGGTCATGTGATCATTCAGTACTTTCAGGCAGCTGATGTAGGGAGGACATAGATCAAAAGTCAAGCCTCTACCTGAGGAGGAAATAAACACAGAAGGCCTAACTTACAGTGGAATGGGATCATCACAGCCCAGTATCAGCAGCTTCCTAACCAAATGGGGAAACTATTCCAGCTCATTCATTTCAACTGAATTTACTATAAAGAGTAATATGGTTTCCTAATTCCTTATTAACGTTAGTTCTTTTCCCTTTATTACATAAGTTTGAGGTTCCCAGCAATATACTTCAACATCTATAAACACTACAGTGATCACCATCACAAGTCTAGTTATCATCCATTCATTACATACAGTTCACTATTTCCCCTATATAATGCTCCTCCTCTGCCATTCTAGAGTATTTCATTTCTATTCCTCAGTTTGCTTGTGCAAACTAGTGGAAGGCAGCAGCGGACTCGCATCCTGAAGAATTTCCCACCTGCGTTATCCCCTAACATAGCACCTGGTTTATTTCTTTCCAGGTACTCAATATCCTTTGAAATTATTTTAATTAGTTGCTGTCTAGCCTCCTCCAATACACAAGTTTCTTCAAAGTACAGAGCTTGTGTGTCTTATTCACTAACATATCCCCAGCATGTACCCCTTGGCATAGTCCTTGGCACCCAGCCCTCAGTAAATATTTGCTGAATCAATGAATACTACACACTCAATAACTCTCAAGTTGACCAGTATTCTCATGCTAGCTGAGGAAATGGGAAGAGCAAACGGATATCTGAAACTACTCAAAATAAAGCACTCTGCAATTATGCAAAGCAGGGTAGAGATGCCAAGAGTTCCTAACAAAGGTCAATCTTTGTCCACTAACTTCATGAACTCAGGAAACATGCTTTTCTCCAATCAAGATAAATGACTGCCAAATAAGTTCACCTGAAAAAGGTCTCTTCTTCAGACTTGACTTTGGCAGGAACTATGTCCCTGACCCATCAGCCTGGCACCAATCCACATTCCTCTGAAATTAGCAGTCCCAGCTGAGAAAGCAATAACCAAGAGAAGAACAACTTCTCACCACAATTTGCCGCTTCAGACAGGTTTACAGTTCTCTGCAGAAGAGGGCTTGTTCATAAAGGCACCAGGCACATACCTGCCCCACCACACCCACCAATCCCCTGCTCTGCTGGAATGCCCAAAGTGGAGTTCCCAAGGGTAGCAGGGTGGCTCAGGTGACTGTCTCTCCAGAAACATCTCCTTCGAAACAACCTAAACACTAAGGATGATTCTCAGGTACTTTCTTATCACATCTCCCCAGACCCCAAGACACAGCTTACTTATTGGTGTGATCAAATCCTAATTTTCTACATTCCATAGAAATAGTAAGGCAAAGAAACAGCAGTGGTTTGTAGGTCATAAAACCAGTAGTCCACTAACTTAATAACTTCATGTAGGATTTTTTTTTTTTTTGAGAGGGAGAGACATGACAAAATATAAAGTATTCTGTCTGGTTCCATTCCAAGAAGCCAAGAAGTCCAGGAGTAGAAAGAAATGTTTAATTCATATCTGTAGCCCCAACATCTAGCTCAGAATCTACAATATTGTAGACAGTCAAAAAATGCCTGATGAATAAATGATTAAATGACTAACTGAACCTCTACATCAGCCACCACCAAACCAATCAATTTAAGGCTTAAAATTCAGATCAGAAAGTCAAGGGTACTTCATCTTTCACATCACCCCTCTATTTCTAATGGTCTGTCCCAGTCTCAATCCATCTCTCAAAGTTTTACAAACTCTCCTTTCTAAACAGACGTTAACTTACTGTCATTATTTCTACTACCCTCATATCATATGACTTTTACTTACACCTATATATATTAGCTGGGTGACTTTGGTCAACTTACTTACAGGGTCTCAGCTGCCTCTTGTATATCCTAGACTTGGATTTGATGACTTCTAAGATCATTTCCAGGTTTAAAAAAGTAACTTCAGTTCCCTAAAGCTTCATAAATTATGATCCTTATATTCTCTTTTGCTCTGCTTCTTATCAATGTCAAATTTACTTCCATTTCAATATCACAATTGTCTGAAAAGTCTACCAAGACATAAAGAACTTTTGGCCGTGAAAAGAAGCGAAGCAAAAGCAAAGGAGAAAAGGAAAGATATACCCATCTGAATGCAGACTTCCAAATAACAAGGAGAGATAAGAAAGCCTTCTTCAGTCATCAGTGCAAAGAAATAGAGGAAAACAATAGAATGAGAAAGACTAGAGATCTCTTCAAGAAAATTAGAGATACCAAGGGAACATTTCATGCAAAGATGGGCTCGATAAAGGACAGAAATGGTATGGACCTAATAGAAGCAGAAGATATTAAGAAGAAGTGGCAAGAATACACAGAAGAACTATACAAAAAAAGCTTCACGACCCAGATAATCACGATCATGTGATCACTCACCTAAAGCCAGACATCCTGGAATGTGAAGTCAAGTGGGCCTTAGGAAGCATCACTACGAACAAAACTAGTGGAGGTGATGGAATTCCAGTTGAGCTATTTCAAATCCTAAAAGATGATGCTGTGAAAGTGCGGCACTCAATATGACAGCAAATTTGGAAAACTCAGCAGTGGCCACAGGACTGGGAAAAGTCAGTTTTCATTCCAATCCCAAAGAAAGGCAATGCCAAAGACTGCTCAAATTACCACACAATTGCACTCATCTCACACACTAGCAAAGTAATGCTCAAAATTCTCCAAGCCAGGCTTCAGCAATACATGAACCGTGAACTTCCAGATGTTCAAGCTGGTTTTAGAAAAGGCAGAGGAACCAGACATAAAATTGCCAACATCTGCTGGATCATCAAAAAAGCAAGAGAGTTCCAGAAAAATATCTATTTCTGCTTTACTGATTATGCCAAAGCCTTTGACTCTGTGGATTACAATAAACTGTGGAAAATTCTGAAGGAGATGGGAATACCAGACCATCTGACCTGCCTCTTGAGAAACGTGTATGCAGGTCAGGAAGCAACACTTAGAACTGGACATGGAACAAGAGACTGGTTCCAAATAGGTCAAGGCTGTATATTGTCACCCTGCTTATTTAACTTATATGCAGGGTACAACATGAGCAACGCTGGTCTGGATGAAGCACAAGCTGGAATCAAAATTGCCGGGAGAAATATCAATAACCTCAGATATGCAGATGATACCACCCTTATGGCAGAAAGTGAAGAAGAACTAAAGAGCCTCTTGATGAAAGTGAAAGAGGAGAATAAAAACTTGGCTTAAAGCTCAACATTCAGAAAACTAAAACTCAACATTCAGATGGCATCCGGTCCCATCACTTCATGGCAAATAGATGGGGAAACAATGGAAACAGTGACAGACTTTTTATTTTGGGGGGCTCCATAATCACTGAAGATGGTGATTGCAGCCATGAAATTAATAAACGCTTACTCCTTGGAAGAAAAGTTATGACCAACCTAGACAGCATATTAAAAAGCAGAGACATTACTTTGCCAACAAAGGTTCATCTAGTCAAGGTTATGGTTTTTCCAGTAGTCATGTATGGATGTGAGAGATGGACCATAAAGAAAGCTGAGTGCAGAAGAATTGATGCTTTTGAACTGTGGTATTGGAAAAGACTCTTGAGCGTCCCTTGGACTGCAAGGAGATCCAACCAGTCCATCATAAAGGAAATCAGTCCTGGGTGTTCATTGGAAGGACTGATGCTAAAGCTGAAACTCCAGTACTTTGGCCACCTGATGCTAAGAGCTGACTCATCTGAAAAGACCCTGATGCTGGGAAAGATTGAAGGGAGGAGGAGAAGGGGACGACAGAGGATGAGATGGTTGGATGACATCACCAACTCAATGGACAGGAGTCTGGGTAAACTCCGGGTGGTGGTGATGGACAGGGGAGGCCTGGCGTGCTGCAGTCCATGGGGGTCACAAAGAGTCAGATTATGACTGAGCGACTGAACTGAACCTCAAATTCAAAATGCTAAGTTATTAAATAAATTAGTTCCTTAGATAAAATGCTTAAGAATTGAGTTACTTCAAAATTCACAGGTGAATGAGTGGTTTCCCCTCTTCTAATACAGACAAGATTCTTTCCTCAAGGCCATTTTAGGCACCATCTTAGGTCACAGGAGATGGTAGCAGTCCAAATAACTTAAAACACATAAATAATCCAAAACCAAGAGCATACGTGCAAAATGAATTTCAACTTTATCTCTTAAAAAAAGAAGTAAAGGAACTAGATAAAGTCACTTTAATAACTTTCTGAAACAATGTGGGAAATACACAACAGGCACACAAATAGTGGTGGTGGTTTAGTCACTAAGTTGTGTTCGACTCTTGCAATCCTATGGACAGTAGCCTGCCAGGCTTCTCTGCTCATGGGATTCTCCAGGCAAGAATACTGGAGTGAGATAGTATTTCCTTAACAATCAACAAAAAGGTGCTCAGCAGAAGAGTGAAGCTGATTAAGCCACAGGTTCATAGGCCATTTCCAAGCCAGCCAGAGACTTCTGAGTGAGAGAAGCCAATGAAATAACCATCAACATCATGGCATCTTAGACCTCACATGCCAACACAGTAGGTCATTCTTTTCCCAACACAGTTTTTAAAAATAATTTCAAGGTCCAACATTATCTAGAATAACTTGCCCAAAGATTCAAAGCACTAAACCAAACTTTTGGCGGCACGTTCTTACACTTGATGTCTCCAAGGTGCGTGCCATGGACTCCACCCTCACCCTACCCAACAGGTGAGGACTGCAGCCTTTTTTCACCACTACCAATACATGGCTTGAGCTTCTCCAATTCCAAATGGGACTATCCAAATGGGACTTCTCAAATTCCAAATGAGACTAGGTGATGATGAAGACTCACAGTCCTTGGCTCTTGGAAGGAGAGTCTCGGAAGATTCACAGGAAGGAAAAAAAGAACGCTGGCTTTCAAACTTTCAAATGAAACAGAAGAGGCACTCAAATATTTATTGACTGAATGGTGTTTCGACAAATCTAAATCAGAGTCAAATCCTCCAGTCTTCTAATCAGAGGGACTTTGTGTGCTCATTCGAATACTCAGTCATGTCCAACTCTTTATCAACCCCCATGGTCTGCAGCCCACCAGGTTCCTCTGTCCATGGAATTTTTCTGGCAAGAATACTGGAGCAGGTTGCCATCTCCTACTCCAGGGAATCTTCCTGACCCAAAGATCAAACCTGCGTCTCGCATCTCCTGCACTGGCAGGCAGATTCTTTACCACTGTGCCACCTGCGAAGCCAATTCTTGGATGATAATCTCCCATAATTTTAAAATCACTGATCTGGGCTGGTAAGCAACTCTTCTAACTTTTCCAGTTAGTGGAGAAATCACCAACATTTACAAGTTACAAGAAGTTTTCAAGTTGAAACATGAAGTTGAACTTCTTCAGCAAAAGGACTGAAGCAATAATTTAATCCAATGTCAGCCTCCACGCAAGAATCCTTCTACTGCATCTCTGACAGATAAATCATCCAGTCTCCACAAGAATACAAGTTCTGATGGAGACTCATTTCTTTGCTACAATGTCCATTTTATTGTTGGAGAGCTCTGATTTTTAGAAAATGCTTTTCTTAACTAAATCACCAGCCCTCCTCTCTCTTTAACATAATGGTACTTGATCTCTTCTCTAGAACAGTAAAATCTACTTCCAGGAATGATGGAATTTTCATGGAAAATGATTATATAAAGCATTTCTTTCCATAAAAATTTGTGGTAGGTCAACACTGCAATGTTATCATGAGCCAACCAGTAGCCTTTTTTCTTCTACAAAATTCTTCCTTATATCAGTACTTGCCATTACCTGTATTCATGCATAAATGTTTATGCTGACCCTATATTACAAACTCAACAAGTAGAATAAATGAAGACACGTACCTTGTTCAAAGTTCACTTCTGCTACTATCTTTGCTTCTCATCCCTACTTCTACTTCCATGTACTCTTGAAGTGAGGATAGTAATCAAGAAAATAAGTCAGGGCTTCCCTGGTGGTCTAGTGGTTAAGAATTTGCCTGTCAGTGCAGGGGGACATTGGTTTAATCCCTGATCTGGGAAGATTTCACATGCTCTGGAGCAACTAGGCTTCTGTGCCACAACGACTGAGCCCAAACTCTAGAGTCCACAAGCCCAACTACTGAAGCCTGTGCTTCACAACCAGAGAAGTCACCACAATGAGAAGCCCGTGCAACAAAACCAGAGAGTAGCCCCAACTTGACACAACTAGAAGAGAGAAGCCTGCATGTAACTAAAAATAAATAATTTAAAAAGAATGAAGTGAAGTCGCTCAGTCGTGTCTGACTCTTTGCGACCCCATACACTGTAGCCTGTCAGGCTCATCCGTCCATGGGATTTTCTAGGCAAGAGTGCTAGAGTGGATTGCCATTTCCTTCTCCAGGGGATCTTCCCAACCCAGGAATCGAACCCGGGTCTCCCATATTGCAGGCAGACGCTTTACCATCTGAGCCACCAGGGACAAGTTAATATTAAGCACTTTCAAAAAACACTTCTTATTCATTAACAACAAAACTCCTGCAGCAGGCTTATTATTCCCAGTTTACACAGAAAGGAATAAGGCTTGAAAAGTCAGGTGGGTTACCCAAAATCTGAACCCAGACATTCTGAACACATGCTCTCTCTACTGTACCATACTGCTTCCAAGTGTGTCTGCTAGGTCACTTTGGTCGTGTCTGACTGTGACCCTACAGGCTGTAGCCCACCAAGCTCTTCTCTCCATGGGATCTTCCAGGCAAGAACACTGGAGTGGATTACCATTTCCTCCTCCAGGGGATCTTCCTGACCCAGGGATCGAACCCCTGTCTCTTGTGTCTCCTGCATTGGCAAGTGGGTTCTTTACCACTAGTGCCACCTCTAGGGACAGTCATTACTGGTTCCCAGAACTGCACTGATTTTCAGCCATTTAATTCTTTCACCACAGTAAAGGGCTGTGCCCATCTCTCATGTTTATTAATGACTCATGACTCTGGCTTATATTTTCCTCAGTTCAAATCCTATCACCTTCCTGAACAATTTCAACACCCACCTGCACAATCTATCCAACATTTCTGCCTTAAAGTCTCATAAACTCATCAAATGCCAAGACCTTCATCTCTACCTCAGCAACTCAGACCCACCATGCCCTGAAACCTTTCTACCTCTAAATCTTCAACTCCCAACATCTTACTCTGGCTACAACCTCATCTCCCTCCAGCTGTTTCTCTCTACTACTAAACCTGCTATCTCATCTCAGGACATCTTTGCCTCAAGACTAAGCCATCTAATTCTTTAACCATCTTATTCATTAATTCAACAAAAATTAATGGAGTGCCTACTCTGGGCTAGACACTATGGTCAGGATTAGGAACATAACCATGAACTAGACATAATCTCTATCTTTGCAAAGCTTCTAGTATAGAGGAAAAACACAAAATTTCACAAACAACTGTAATTATAATAGGGGAAAACACTGGGGGAGGGGCATTATAGCATACGGGGAATCAAGAAAAGCTTTCCCAAGGAAGTGATATTATATCCAAGAACTGAAAAATAAGTAGGAACTGGAGACAGATTGGGAAAGAAAGAATGCTCTGAGCAAAGGAAACATATCAATGTTCTGTGGCAAGGAGGTACAGAGAGGTGAAAATGGTGAAAAATAAGGACAAAGGGGTGGCCCAGTGGACCCTACTGAAGACTGAGATCTTATTAATATCCTAAAAGTAAGGAGAAGCCTTTGAAGAGTTATAGGCAGGGACAGGACAGAATCAGATTTAAAATATTAAAACATCACTCCAGTTGCAGTGTGAAAAATACTTTACAAGGAGCACAAGTGGATTTAGGGAGAACTGTTTAGAAAACTATGGTAAAATGAAATAACAGTGAGCTAGACTAGGATGAGAGCAGAAAAGATGTGAAAAATGGTTAGATTCCACTTTGTCCTTTCTTGCCTATCTAAACATATACATAATAAGTGATCACTTTATTCTCTCGTAAAACCTAGTTCCCTTATCCTCTCATCTGCCCAATCTGGATAGATCTCACATTCAACTTCTCCACTATTAAACAAGGCTACTGTACAAGACAAGAGGCCACAATGATACAGAGTAATATGACTACAGATATATCATGTTCTGTCTCATTCCTTTCAATGAGACCCTGCTTTCTTTTGCTTCACTTTAGTACCTAACCAATCTTCTCAGCTACTATCCTATTCCTTCACCATTCTCCCTGAGGACCCCACCAAATCCTTATCACCTCCCTTATTCCCAGTAGATGACCTTTCCTCCGACTCCACAGAAAAAATTATGAAACAAAGCAAAGGGTGTTCCTTCAGATTTTCCTCCTGCCTTATCTGTTGGCTGTTATTCTTGTCTTCCCTGCAAAACTCTTTAAATTAGACTAGACTACACTCACTGATGGTACTTTCTACCTGATAGTCAGTCCTCAACCAACTAAAACTGGCTTCAATAGAAAGACAAGGACATCACTGTCTTATACAGAAGACCATCACCATCCTCCTTACTGCTTATCTATAGTGTCTCTTTGTAGCATTTGAGACACACGGACCACTCTTCCTGCCTCTCTCATTCTGTGCCTTGGTCACCTTTGTGAATTTTTCTTTCTGTGCCTGCACAAACGGTTAGTTCACCCACAGTTCTAACCTCCAGCCTTCCACTTTCTCATTTTATATCATCCCCTTGAAGAACTTCATTCATGCCCCTGAGCACCCAAATGTCAATGACTTAAAAGGCATCTACTGTCCCCAATTCTTTCCAACTCAACCAGGAATCCCACGGGCACTTCAGACTCAGCACTATCCCTCCACCTGTTCAAGCTATTTTTCTTCCAGAATTGCCTTTTCTAGCAAGTAGCACCATCATCCCTCCTATCACTTAAGTCACAAGCCTGGGAGCCACCCTGGATTTCTCTCTTGCCTTATCCTCACTCACAAATCGCCCTTTACTAGTTTAGTAATCTTAAAGAATTCTTAGATCCATCCAACATCTTCTACAGACTACATCTCTTTTATCTTCTCTCAAGTGTTCAAAACCTGAACCAAAGGAAATAGCTTCCTAATTTCTCCCTCTTCCTTTCTCCAGCCATTTTTCACAGTGGTTGCTTGTAGAGGCTGATCAATCTAAAATGCAAATATGATAGTATTATATCCCACTGCTCAATGGATCCTCAGTGACTAAAGCTTAATATCCAAATTCCTACTTAAGACAAACAAGGCCCTTCATGATCCAGCTCTACCTAATTCTATGGCTTTATCTACATCCCACCTTTCCCCTCCTTGTACTTGATAGCTCTGCAAGTATACTACATGCTTCAAATTTCAGTTCCTTTGTGAATGTTGTTCCTTCTGGCTCCTGGTCTAGCAGGTGAATTCCTATTTCTTCTTTAAGGCTACCTTAAGTACTACCTCATCTGCAAAACCTTCCCTGGCTTCCCAAGTTAAAGTGCCGACTTCCTCCTTGGTGTTTCATCTTGTACTCTCTCTCTAGCGTATTATACTGCACAGTACTTGTGTTTATTTACATGTCTGTCTCCCCACTAAACCATGAGCAATCTGAGGGCAGGAATCTTGTCTTGTTCATCCTGTATTCCTAGCATCCAAGCACCTGGTAAGTGTTTTGTTTTCATTCAGATAAACTGAATTCTTTTTGTACAGTATCCCACTACACACAGGCCGCCTCCCCCACCTAGTATTGACAATAACCAGATAATCAGTGTTATAAACAGGCATCTCAAAGTGTTCACCATGTTGTAAACAGTGGGCATCTCAAATACAATTGCTGAAGATTGTTATATGATCTTATTCATAAAAGATTTCTCTCCCTGAACGTTCTTTCAGTTCAGTTCAGTTCAGTCACTCAGTTGTGTCCGACTCTTTACGACCCCATGAATCGCAGCACGCCAGGCCTCCCTGTCCATCACCAACTCCCACAGTTCACTCAAACTCACGTCCATCCAGTCGGTGATGCCATCTAGCCATCTCATCCTCTGTCGTCCCCTTCTCCTCCTGCCCCCAATCCCTCCCAGCTTCAGAGTCTTTTCCAGTGAGTCAACTCTTCACATGAGGTGGCCAAAGTACTGGAGTTTCAGCTTTAGCATCAGTCCTTCCAATGAACACCCAGGACCAATCTCCTTTAGGATGGACTGGTTGGATCTCCTTGCAGTCCAAGGGACTCTCAAGAGTCTTCTCCAACACCACAGTACAAAAGCATCAATTCTTCGGTGTTCAGCTTTCTTCACAGTCCAACTTTCACATCTATACATGACCACTGGAAAAACCATAGCCTTGACTAGACAGATCTTTGTTGGCAAGTTGTTTAGCTCAGACTAATACTAAAATCAGTCTTCATGATGAGTGCCCAACTGTTTATTAACAGAGAAAATTGACTCAAAATTAAATACTAACTGATATTTAACACAGCTATAGATAATACATAGCTGTAGATAATAGTTTACGTTAAAATGCGAAAAAAATAAATAAAATGTGTGAGAAACTACTGACCCTACATTCTCTCATCTAAAATATCCCCCAAAGTGTCCACATTCTCACACTATACCCACTCTCCTGGTCCACTGATGCATTACAGCTGTGTCTGAGTACCCTCCAACTCCTCCCCAAACTCACTAGAAAACCACAACATTCAAGACCATCAAGAATTTTCAAAGGTCAGTGACTCCTCCATGTCTGTGATGTCAGTTCCAAGGAATCCAGACAAGGAGAAAGAGAAAGAACAGAAACCCTTAGAATTTCACACAATTGTTGACTAGGTGGGTGGGAGAGATGAAAGACTATCTTGGCAGATTGTTTTTAGTTAATATGTGCCCTTCCAAGTGAAAAAATATATATATTACTTTCTTAGAAAAAAAAAGAAAAATTTGACTAAATTCCATACTAAAAAGACCTATGTACCATTTAATGTTATAGTGTTAGTCACTCAGTCAAGTCTGACTGTTTGCAACTCCATGGACTATAAATCACCAGGCTTCTCTGTCCATGGGATTCTCCAGGTAAGAATACTGGAGTGGGTAGTCCCTTCCTTCTCCAGGGATCTTCCCGACCCAGGGACCAAACCTGCATCCCTTATGTTTCCTGAACTAGCAGGCGGTTCTTTGCCCCTCTGAGCCACTAGGGAAGCCTGATGTATCACTAAATGTTATAATCCACCTTAAAAAGTGGTAGGACCAGGATTTTTATAAGTCCAGCCAATTTGACTCCCAAGTACTAAACTCCACTTGGTCCTGGGAGAAAGACTGAGGAAACATGGGCAGTCTGCCACGTGAAAGTCCACCCTCAATGCCTCACCTCCTTTCACCTCCACCTGGAGAGACAGAATAGGCTCTGAATTCAGACAGATCTAGGCTCGAATCCCTTATCTACTACTAACAGCTGTGCAATCATGGGTAAGCAATATGACTGTTTAGCGCCTCTGTTCCTTCATGTATAAACTGGGGGAATTATCTACACTTCAGACTTCCGGTTAGGATTAAATAATATAAGATATAAAAAGCTTTTAGGACAGTGCCTAGTGTTCAGTAAGTCCTCAAAACATGTCAGTTGCCTTCTCTGCACCTAACCTCCTATCCACAAGCTCTGCGTCACTCCGCTGGTGTCCAACACAGCCTTTGTCTCTCCTTCAGAAGCTCCCTCTACTCCTACAAACAAACCCTCCAGTGCTACAACCATTTCTTGGCACAGTTTTAACACATACACACAGTACCTGTTCTATCACTCCCATTCCAGTGTCTTTCAAGCCCTCAAGAAAATGTCATAAAGAGATTCCCTTAGTTGTATCTTCACCCAGATAGTCCCTCAAAAAAGAGCAAAAACAAAAAGTCTGTCCTCTCCTAGAGGTACATACCTAGCTCACTGTGTGTGTGCTCAGCCTCTCAATGGTGTTTGACTCTTTCGAACCCCATGGACTGTAGGCTGCCAGGCTCCTCTGTCCATGGAATTTTCCAGGCAAGAATCTAGAGTGAGTTGCCATTTCCTCCTCCAGAGGATCTTCCCAACCGAAGGATCGAACCTGTGTCTATTGTGTCTCCTGCACTGGCAGGAGAATTAAATAGTTCATTTATCCCCACATCTCCAGGAACAGCAATTTCCCACATATTGACCAAAATTCTCATGCTTTAATCTACCAACCCTACCTCCCCACCCTTAATCCTTACTACCCTACTCATTCCAGATGTCTATTTTCTCCCCCAAAAGCAAACTTAAGAGGAAAAACCTGAACCCCGATCATATAATTTACCACTCCCAAAAATTCATCAGTATACTATAGGCTACTGTGGAAACACACCAGTAAAGATTCAAGAATTGGACCTCTGGCTTTATCATTGCCACTGTTATGTGTCAGAACAAGATTTAACTTTTTTTTTTTTCCAAAAGTTTCTAGTTTTTGTTTTTTTTTTTTTAAATCAGGCTACAAACAGCAAAATGAATTCCTATAGGACAAATCCCATCAACAGCCAAATGCTAATATACAAATGAGGGAGAAGCTAACAGAGAACTCCTTATGAACTGGCATTTGTCTATTCAGTGCTACTGATAAAAGGCTCCCTGGATTATAGTTATTTGGGAAATTTAATAATTTGGAAGGCTTGTACAATGGAAGTGACCTTTGGAAAAATAAGGTCAGAGAGAGTCACAAAGAAAGTCTATTATTATATTATTGGCACAACAAGAGTAACTTGAATAGAAATAGAAACCATGTTAGTGTTTACTTTTTAGATCCAGACCAGTATGCCTATTTGCCCACACAATGGTTTTTGTTTGTTTTTTCCTTTCAGCTAGGGTCAAGGGTAGTCCAGGTTCAACTCCCAATAAGTTCAACTTTTAGAAGAATAACCTGTAAAACAAAGTTCTACGAGCCCTTAAAAATATTCTGATTACTGAACTTTTTACATGAGAGAAAAATAAACATTACGAAACCACACAGGCTAGTTTAATAACAAAACACACCATCTCTCTAGAATCAACCCTCAAATATTCAGTAGTTGACGACCTTCTCTCTCCTTATTGATTCTAATGGCCATTTCACTGTCAATTACAGAACTTCCATTTAAGGGAAGAAATAGCAGAAGGGAAAAAAAAATTACAATGACTATCCCATCTGTGATTAGTTACCCACAGGAAATTAATTCACTTTGTATATTTCTCCTGATAAATTAACTTCCTTCACCATACGATTACTAATTTTTATAAAAGCCTCAAAAAACTGGAAAAAGAAATTTGTCTATTTTAAATTATATAATTCACTTCAAAGAAAGCTACTTTTATCACTATTTTTTTTTTAATTCTTCAAATTCAGTTCCACAGTACCACCTTTCCTGGCTATATCTAAACCTCATCTGAACTCCCATAGGTACAGTGTGTGAAATGCTCACTGGCACTTGCTGATACCATATACCATCTTGTCATATTAGTTGGCCTTCCTGACACTTATCTCACCAATCTATCAGTCATTCATTCAAAATTTACCAAGCTGGGTCTACCAGAGCCTGAGGATACAAAGGGTGAAGCCACAGTCCTACCTTCAAGGGACTCCAGTCTGGTGTGAGAAATCTAAACATGTTTCTAGTGCCCAGTGGGGTAAGAAGTATAAGAACTAGTTTACCTGGATGGGTTAGGGAAGTTTCTCAAACTGAGGCTTTAGGATGGGAAAGAGCTCATAAGACTGAAAGACAAGATGCATTCTAGGTAGGACTAAGATCCTTGAGGTTGGCACCTTTATTCTGTACTTTAAAAAATTCTAAACAGGCCTAATAAACTGCCTGGCACATAGCAGCTACCTAACAAGTATCTGTGGTTCTAAATTATTCATGCTAGTACATGTGTGTGGATAATCGAGAGCTAATCCATAAACCTAAAAAAAACCTAAAATAGTCTTCTGAATCATTAAATGTCACCATTCAACAGATATGTATAATCAAGGTCTATAGGAATAGATGTATTTGTACAGCTGTCTATTCACTAAGAAGAGCTTCTCTTTTGCTGTAATTTATTTGTTTTTAAAGCACTTTCACACATACGGCCTCATTTAATAAAAATTTAAAAAATTAAATACCCATTGAGGCTTTTATCCCCTTTTTTCTGATGGACAACACACACACACACACACACACACACACACACACACACACACACAGCTTACAAAGCTTAAGTGATACTCAGATAGCAAAGAGCTTGGACCTACGTATTCTGAATTTGAATACAACACAGGGTTCATATCAGTTCTCCAGAGATTTATAGCACAGTCAAATCAGTCTAGCCATGCAAAGTCCACAGGCTGGAGAGCTCTTGAATATTTCGCTGTTAACTACTATCTACATTCACCCACACTGTCTACTAGCCACCACAACCCTCTCCACCCCGACCAAGCCTGCCAACACATACATATTCCTAATTCCAGGTTACAGGTAAAGAAGAAGAAACTCCAACCCAGGGTATCTTGAGCATTATTTGGGTCCCTTTCATTTGTATTCAACTGTGTGCTAAGTCGCTTCAGCTGTGTTTGATTCTTTGTGATCCCATGGACTGCAGCCTGCCAGGCTCCTCTGTCCATGGGATTTTCCAGGGATGAATACTGGAGTGGGTTGCTATTTCCTTCTCCAGGGGATCTTCCCAACCCAGGAATCAAACCCACAGCTCTTATGTCTCCTGCATTGGTAGGTGGGTTCTTGACCACTAGCGCCTCCTAGGTTGTACCTTTTGTGGTAATAATTGCTCTTTTAAAAGCAAGCAAGCCTCTTATATTTATGCACATAGAATCAATTATGAGCATATAACACAATCTGACAAGTCTAGTCGACCTGGGAATATAGGTTATACACTTCTATTATTTACATAATCAACATTTCACATTCAGCTCTTATGTGGAACAGGCTGGTGGTAAGGGAGCAAAAGTCAGTCTATTTTCTTTATTTGGCCCTTCAGAATTATGGACTTTAGTACCAGCATATCAGAGATCATTTCACTCCATACCCTCAAGTGACAGATGAGAACACTGAGAACCAGGTGAGTGAGATTTAGTGACTTGCCCAAAGCTAACCAGTGAGAAAACAGTGTATAGAACATAAGTTGGTTAACTCTCATTCCAGAAATCTTCACTTGACTTCACATATACTGATAATTTTCAATTCTCCATGCAATCCACTTTGTGGATTTATCTACTAAAATTCCATCTTCTCCTGCCACCCAGTTAAATCTTTTACTTTACAGATGTATATCAAAGAAAAAAATATGTACCAGGGAAATTTAGTTACTTAAGCAAACCATATTAAAAAGGAAGTCATCCATCTATAAAGAAAATCACAAAGACACATTCAAATTAAATCATTTTTGTTTTGCTCAACAACACTAAAAATATAAATTGGATTTGAGATAACTGTATTCTTCTAGATTTATATCCCTTAGGTCTGAAGTTTTATAAAATTATGTGTGACATACACAGAAATTTTTCTTTTTCTTTTCTATTGATAGTATGATGCTATGCTTCGCGTACATTATTAAGATATCATAGCAATAATTAAACTTTGAATAGAATAAAACACAAAAATCAAGAGAGAAAGCACAAACCTTTAACATATTACTTTTCTTTGTCCAAAAATGTAAAATGCCTGCAAATATCAAAGCAAAAACTTTCCTTGCATTCACAGTTATTTTTGAGAAAGCTACACTGCTTCGTCCTCTTAGTAAGGGCCATGATCAGCACAGTAGCACTAAGAGTCACACAGTTCTCCCCCTAATGAAAACCTTAACCTCCTGACTCAGCCATTCAGTAAGCACTTATTAAGGACCTACCCAATGCCAGGCAGTCTGCTGAGTGAAGAGGACACAACATGCATCAACTGAAAGTGAAAGTCGCTCAGTCATGTCCGACTCTTTGTGACCCCATGGACTATACAGTCCATGGAATTCTCTAGGCCAGAATACTGGAGTGGGTACTCTTTCCCTTCTCAAGGAGATCTTCCCAACCCAGGATCGAACCCAGGTCTCCCACATTGCAGGTGGATTCTTTATCAGCTGAGCCACAAGGGAAGCCCAGGAATACAGGAGTGGGTAGCCTATCCCTTCTCCAGTGGATTTTTCCCAACCCAGGAATCGAACCAGGATCTCCTGCACTGCAGGCAGATTCTTTACCAACTGAGGTATGAGACAGTATCCCTGCTTTCTAGATGTTCATCTAATGGGCTGGTTCCACAGAAAACACCAGATGGGTATCAGCTAAATTCCTTTATTGGACAAAGATTTACCAAGGGACAGGGAAAAGAGACAGAAAAAAGATGAAAAGGAAATTTTGAAAAGTAAGTAGTCTTTTCAAAATTTACTGAATAACTTATTTTGGATTATAAAAATCACATGTTCTTCTCCAAAAATAAGAGTCATCAGAAATTGACTACAAAGGCTGTTGATGATAACAGCTAACCAAATATTTTGGTCAATGACACTGTTTCCTTAGTCTTCCTACACTGGGAGGCCAGGCAGATACTACCCTGGACCGACCAATATAATTTTGTTATTTATTATAAGGTCCATAATGTTGGAATGTGGTTGATCTTACCAACAAACTGGGATGAACTGTTTCCTGTATAGACAGATGCTTCCAGTAAAATGTACTATAAGCCTCTGCTACTGCTACTGCTGCTAAGTCACTTCAGTTGTGTCCGACTCTGTGCGACCTCATAGTCGGCAGCCCACCAGGCTCCCCCCGTCCCTGGGATTCTCCAGGAAAGAACACTGGAGTGGGTTGCCGTTTCCTTCTCCAATGCATGAAAGTGAAAGTGAAGTCGCTCAGTCATGTCCAACCTCAGCGACCCCCTGGACTGCAGCCTTCCAGGCTCCTCCATCCATGGGATTTTCCAGGCAAGAGTACTGGAGTGGGGGTGCCATTGCCTTATCCAACTATAAGCCTCTAACGGATAATAAATCCTGCTTAATTTTCTTGCCACTACAGAGGACAGCAAAGTAGTATAAGGCAACCCTTCACAATGACATAGCACCAGGCCAAATTTTCAGGGTGACAAGTCTCTGCTTTTCCTTCTCCTTTCCACAAAAAGTACAAAAGGTATCCATTAGCACACAAATCATGTGGCAAATAACCCACATGAGGTTAAAAACTCAGGAAAAACTCAGAGGAAAAAGTTTTTCTCCTTGAAATTAATCACGGAAACGAACCCCTGTAAGAATGAATCCTATTTATTACTAATCCATAATATTAGTACTGGCAGTGGTGGAGATAACAACCACTAGCTTTGCAGTTCACAATACATTTTTCAAATATATTGTCTTATTTCCTGAAAAAAATGAAGAGAGGATAAAAGGAAACATCATAGGCAACTATCTCAAATATCAAAAAAATCAAACCCAGTTTAACTGGAATTAAAAAGCAAGCATTTTTAATTCCACCAAAGAGTCAAGAAGTTATTTCTATCAAAAAAGCAAAGGGCTGATTCTAGCAAAGTAAAATCACAAATTCCCCATTAAACGCTAGGCCTGATTCAATTTATAAATGTTAAGATCACAGTCTCAGTAAGAATCTGCTATTATAAATCTGTTCCAAATGCTTTACCCACAGTTAAAGGCTCAACAAATATTCTTCAAAAGAAGGAATACTTAATGATGAAGAAGCTGCTCGAGAAAGACAAACTGACAAACTCTGTATTCAAGTATCTTTTAAAGATTTAACTAACATTTATTGTGCACCAATCAAGTACCAAGCACTAGGCTAGACACACCCATATAAATCACCTCATTAACCTCATGAGCCATGCCCAGAAATTCCTGGAATCAAAATGCTAAATTGACTGGATCCCCAATACTAGTTTTAACACTTACAATCTTGATCCCACCTGATTAGTTCTTAGAATTCAGTTCCTACTGGAATTCAGCACATCACTCTCACAGATTCAAGCATCTTTTAATGCTTTCTACTATGTAATGCCCATGAAAAAAAAAACCCTGTGCCTATTTTTAAGCTGCTAACTCCAGAACACTGCTCATTCCAAATATGGCACATAGTAATAATGGCCTTAATCTAACAAGTACTTTCTTGGATCACACTTGCTAAAGAATAAACCCAAAATGCCAACAAAACTGAATTTCAGCTGGGCAGAAGACATTGAATTTTAATAGTCTTCCCAACCTCAAGACTATTTTCTAGTCCTCTGAATACAGAAAGTCTTCTCTGTTTGAATGAGCTGTGGAAAGCAAGTCTGACCCAAGAGTCACACACTCATCAGAAAGAACCAAGGGAAAAAAAAAAAAAAAAATTCAAACTGGCATGACCACATTACAATGTTAACAACATATTACTCATCATTGCGCTACAAGAAAGAACTTGCAAATAGGCAATGAAGTCAAAGAAACAACTCTCCTGGTCCTCAAAGCACAAACACATCCAAATGCCAAAGCAGGTCAGTCTGTCCAGTTTATACCCAGGTATGAGTGGGTTCAGGGTGAGTGTTGAAGAATTGATGCTTTTGAACTGTGGTGTTGGAGAAGACTCTTGAGAGTCCCTTGGACTGCAAGGTGATCCAACTAGTCCATTCTGAAGGAGATCAGTCCTGGGATTTCTTTGGAAGGAATGATGCTAAAGCTGAAACTCCAGTACTTTGGCCACCTCATGTGAAGAGTTGACTCATTGGAAGACTCTAATGCTGGGAGAGATTGGGGGCAGGAGGAGAAGGGAACAACAGAGGATGAGATGGCTGGATGGCATCGGTGACTCGATGGACGTTGAGTCTGAGTGAACTCCGGGAGCTGGTGATGGACAGGGTAGCCTGGCGTGCTGCAATTCATGGGGTCGCAAAGAGTCGGACACGACTGAGCGACTGGAACTGAACTGAACTGATGAGTGGGTTCAGACAGAGGGGAGAAGAGAGAGGAAGAGAGGAAAATAATTGTGCAGCTGTTCTTGCCAGCCCCAAGGCATATTTCTTTCTTGGACTCATCAAGAACCCTTTAAAAAGAAATACTGGGGGAACTCATCTATTTTTACAACTTGATATGTGCAATTACAGAGAACACGTAGTATATGTAAAAGGCAGCATATTATAAAAACTGTTGCAGACATTCCCTTTGGAATCCATCAGATCTATATTTAAATCCTAGCTCTGCCACTTTCTTGCTATGGCACCTTGCACAAGCTATTTAACTTCTCTATGCCTTAGCAGGAACCTTATCTGATATTCACTATGATATCCCTCAGCACCTTAAACTGTGCCAAAATATCCTGGTGAATTAATATTAACATAGTAATAAATACTCTGGATGAATTATCTGCAAGCAGGTATAAGAATATCTAACCTATGGAGTTGTTATTAGTAATAAATGAGGTGATTATATAAAGCCCTTAGTATAACTCAGCCTAGGGTCTTCACTATTAAATAGTAAAGTTTTCTCCCCTTTATTCCCTAGCCAGGGCAAAAGTTATAAAAGAAGGGCTTCCTTTTTCTTACAAAAGAAGGGCTCAGTAATCTACCTGCCAATGTAAAATACAAGACAGATCCCAATCCAGGAAAATCCCACGTACTGTGGAGCACCACCTCATGCACTGCAACACTACTGAGCCCACGTGCCACAACTACCGAAGCCTGCATGCCCTAGAGCCCATGCTCTGTAACAAGAGAAGCCACCGCAATGAGAAGCCTGTGCACCGCAGCTCAAGAGTAGACCCTGCTCTCTGCAACTAGAGGAAAGCAGCAACAAAGATCCCATTAAAATGACATACCCAGAAAATGTTATAAAAGAAGAGGCATGGCAAGGATTAAGATAGGGTAAGAACTGTAGAAGCCAAACGCTGGAATACAGTGGCTAGTAGGGACTTAGCATGAAGTCTAGAAATATTTAATCTTGCCTAATGAAATTATATAACAGTGCCAGACCCTTACAGCAGATATATAGTAAGTGTTAGCTGATCCAGAAAATGCTATTTTGAGTCTGCAGGTATCTGTTACCACATCTGGTAAAAGCCTGATAGAAGGGGAAAGAAACGGAAAGGAAACAAAGGTGTAAGAAAGAGGTCATACCTTAAATATACCTGACTACATATTTAAAAACAAAATATAAATGATTTTTCACAAGGCCATTTGATCCTCTAAAAACATACCATTAGCAAAAATACCATATTGATCCATACAGTTTACAGCCCTTTTAGGTAATAAGATCTGTGTAAGGAAACTGTTCATAACTGCTGACAGAGTAAATAAGCCTGAAAGATTCAGGTCCAAAACTCTCCTCCTCCCTTTATTCCAAAAAGACTAAGGTGGCCTTAAGGTTACTTCATCTATAGTTTGTAAGCAAAGCAACCTACCTACACGCAGGGGAAAGGACTATTTTATCTTCAAAAATTGGGGGTCAGAGAGTATATGCAATTAAGTCCAAAATCTTAAGGAAATTTTTTTCCTTGACTGTGAGGAAGTGAAACTCAGAAGATAGCTCTAAGAAACCCAGGTCACTGTAACACTGTGAGCCTGAGAGAACTATATACATTTAGAGCCAAAACACAAGGAAAACCTATGTAGAACTGAAACGGCTTGTGGTTAAACCTCATCATAATGTGGTCTTCAACTTCCCATTTCACTTCCAGGCTCTGTGTTTTTAACCACTTGACCCACCTCCTCATAAGCCGTATATAATAGAAATAGCACTGGACAACAGTCAAAAGCATGGGCTCTACACCAAGTTCCACTACTTACGAGGCATGCAATCCAGTCACTTAAACTCTGTACTCAGTATGATCTGAATGTTGGGCTAGACTCAGTGCTTTTTTCCACCAAGGCATTCCTTTGGAGAATAAATGTATTAGAAACCACGCAAACCCAGCTCCCCTACCGCTATAACCCAGATTAAAAACATGTGCATTGTTCTTATCTATCCCTTTCTTATAAAAGCAGTTACCAAATGGTGTCTAGTTTTCTTCAAATCACTTGAATCTCTCCCCTTTCTCCATTCCCATCATCCCTGTAAAGACTCCTTTCCCAGAATTTAACAGCCTTCTAACTGCTCTCTCTCCTTCCATTTCACACCACATGGCTGAAACAATTTTCAGAAAATACTAATTTACATATATAATTCCGTGCTCAAGGATTTTTCATTGTAAAGATAAACTGAAATCCTCTACATGGGATTTTAAGGTCCTCTCCAATTCATCTAACTCTCCAACTTTATTAATCTCATTGCTCTCCTAGATAAAACACTGCATCTACTTGTTCTGCCCCCTCAAGACAGGCTCAGCTCCCTGTTCTCATTCCTTAAATGTTCCCCTCTCCACTTATTCAGTTTTCTCTCTTCTCCAAGGCCTAGATTATCCTAAGGGTACAAATGTTCCCTATCCACTCTCTCTAAACTTCTGTATAACTATATATCTCTATCCCTTTACCCCAAAAAGACTAATGCAGCCTTTGAGGCTACTTCACCTACAGTTTGTAACCAAAGCAACCTACCTACAAGCAGGGGGAAGGACTATTTTATCTTCAAAACTGGGGGTTGGAGAGTAGATGCAATGTCATGGGTATTGACACTTAATACCCATGACTTTGTATTACTAGTTATCTTTTTATGCAAACATTCAGCCTTCATAACTAATTATTAAGTTCTTGATGATTTTAATCTTTCTATACCTGAGGGCTAACTTTTCAGAGGGCAGATAGCCAATAAAATGTTTGTTGGTGAGGATAACTACCTTGAACGTTATTTAAATATTCTGGGCCTCATTTTCCTCACCCAGAAAATGATGACAATATGTATGTGAGATTATACATAATACCACACAGTCTGTTTTTTTTTTTTTTTTCTAAAAATGTGTGTCTCTGTGTGTATATCCTATTTTAAACCCAGAATATAAATTCCCAAGGAGCCAATTCTCCCTAATACTTGTTTAGTTTATTTAGTAGGTAACATAACCTTGGCATCTCCTTAGAGCATCTTGTCCAAATTCCAGTATACAACACGTGTTCAGTAAAAAGGAATTTATCATCTCAGCCAGGAAGCAAACATCAAGGGAAGTCTGTACAGATGCCTTTTTTCAATCTTAATTTCCATAATGAACTAGAATGCTACAAAAAATTACAAAGATGTGTGACAGAAGGAACTTAACATTAAAATGAGAGTCGACCTTGTATCAAATAGCTAGGAATTTACTTTAGGCAGCCAAGAAGTTAGGATGCAGTAAATCTTAAGTCTAACTCTCAAATTCCATTTTCATAATTTTGAGGAGTCTGGGAAGTCTTTATCCCAGGTCAGTAAACAGGGACCAAGTATTCCTCATATTAGATAATCTTGCCCCTAGTACTAAGAGAAATTTTCAGAAAATGAAGAGTCTAAACACTCAGCCAGGTGAGCTCCCAGTTCAATGATGAAAGCAAATACTCACAAAGGAACTCAAAAGAGCAGGGAAGTTTTTAAGAGAAATGAGAGCATACTATCTAAAATATTTTTGTTAGCATTATTATATGTTCCCATTATCTTGCCTCAGTTCCTCACATGGGACTATCTTCATGTAAATATCAAGACTGACTAGTTCCTAAAGCCTCAGATGAATTCTTTTCCTTTGAAGTCAGTTATTAATGATTCAAAAGGCGCTAGTAGACCACCTCATTTAAAAATAACCTGACTTTTCAAAGAATGATTTTAGAACACAAAGATGGTACTTTCAAAGCTGGTGTGGCCTCCTCGATACACCTTTGGTATAGTTAAGGTACAAGGTTTATAAAGAATTCTAAGCCAGGTTTGGAATGACAGGGAGGAAACAGAACCTCTTTAAATCTGTATGCACATCCCTTTTCCCCATTTCTGTTCCTCAGTCCTATTCTATGATATCTGTTAACTCCCGCTATCTACACTGTTTCTTTGCTCTTTCCCCTCACATCCCCATTCCTCTTCCCTTTTAACCTAAGAACTGTTGGGGGAACCACAGGTAGGAATCTGGTGCCAGGACTTAGGGCTCTTACACTCCTCCCTGTTAAGTCTCCAGATAAAGTCAATGGTGACAAGAAATTTTCTCTTCCCTGGTTTTCCCTACCACCCTAGATCTCCCTTATCGAGACTAGAGAAGAGACATGAGAGGGTGGCAGGAAATGATAGTGGGGGAATCATTTACTCAAAGGCTGTAAGCTCATTAAAATCAACTCAATCAATTACATGTATTACAGCTACTGACAGCAAGAATTTTCATCTCAGGCTCATTTTCCTGAGATGAGGTTGTATGCCCTAAAACCTCACACACTCCCCCACAACCTTCCCCAATACACTAAATGTCTGCTGCGAAATAAGAACGGTTTATCAAAAATTGGAGCTACAGATAACGACAAAAGAAAATCTGTTGCAAAGTTCAGAAGTGCATTCTAGAATTATAAATAAGAGTTGAATTACTCACTTCAAAAAGGTCTGTGATAATGTTCTTCAGAACCCCAACAGAAAATCAGACCTGACCTATTAAGTTTAACCACAGTTTAAGCAATGACCATTAAATACAAGCTTAAGCAATTACCATTTAACACAATAACTATTAAACATAACAACCTAAACATAAGTTTAAAGAATAACCATTGGTGATATATGACTTATTTTATCTATAAAATTGCAATTTCAGTATAGTTCAACTGAACATTTAATTTTTTTCCTGGCAAGGGAGGGAAGGGCTTTGGTGAGGCCTAAACAATGTTATGTTCAGTTCAGTTCAGTTCAGTCGCTCAGTTGTGTCCAACTCTTTGCGACCCCATGAATCGCAGGACGCCAGGTCTCCCTGTTCACCACCATCTCTCAGAGTTCACCCAGACTCATGTCCATCGAGTCAGTGATGCCATCCAGCCATCTCATCCTCCGTGGTCCCCTTCTCATCCTGCCCCCAATCCCTCCCAGCATCAGAGTCTTTTCCAATGAGTCAACTCTTCGCATGAGGTGGCCAAAGTACTGAAGTTTCAGCTTTAGCATCATTCCTTCCAAAGAAACCCCAGGGTTGATCTCCTTCAGAATGGACTGGTTGGATCTCCTTGCAGTCCAAGGGACTCTCAAGACTCTTCTCCAACACCACAGTTCAAAAGCATCAATTCTTCGGCGCTCAGCCTTCTTCACAGTCCAACTCTCACATCCATACATGACCACAGGAAAAACCATAGCCTTGACTAGATGGATCTTAGTTGGCAAAGTAATGTCTTTGCTTTTGAATATACTATCTAGGTTGGTCGTAACTTTTCTCTTCCAAGGAGTACGTGTCTTCTAATTTCATGGCTGCAGTCACCATCTGCAGTGATTTTGGAGCCCACAAAAATAAAGTCTGACACTGTTTCCACTGTTTCCCCATCTATTTCCCATGAGGTGATGGGACCGGATGCCATGATCTTCGTTTTCTGAATGTTGAGCTTTAGGTCAACTTTTTCACTCTCCCTCTTTCACCTTCATCAAGAGGCCCTTTAGCTCCTCTTCACTTTCTGCCATAAGGGTGGTGTCATCTGCATATCTGAAGTTATTGATATTTGTCCCGGCAATCTTGATTCCAGCTTGTGTTTCTTCCAGTCCAGCATTTCTCATGACGTACTCTGCATAGAAGTTAAATAAGCAGGGTGACAATATATAGCCTTGAAGTACTCCTTTTCCTATTTGGAACCAGTCTGTTGCTCCATGTCCAGTTCTAACTGTTGCTTCCTGACCTGCATACAGATTTCTCAAGAGGCAGGTTAGGTGGTCTGGTATTCCCATCTCTTTCAGAATTTTCCACAGTTTATTGTGATCCACACAGTCAAAGGCTTTGGCATAGTCAATAAAGCAGAAATAGATGTTTTTCTGGAACTCTTGCTTTTTCCATGATCCAGCGGATGTTGGCAATTTGATCTCTGGTTCCTCTGCCTTTTCTAAAACCAGCTTGAACATCAGGGAGTTCACAGTTCACGTATTGCTGAAGCCTGGCTTGGAGAATTTTGAGCATTACTTTACTAGCGTGTGAGATGAGTACAATTGTGCGGTAGTTTGAGCATTCTTTGGCATTGCGTTTCTTTGGGATTGGAATGAAAACTGACCTTTTCCAGTCCTGTGGCCACTGCTGAGTTTTCCAAATTTGCTGGCATAGTGAGTGCAGCACTTTCACAGCATCATCTTTCAGGATTTGAAATACCCCAACTGGAATTCCATCACCTCCACTAGCTTTGTTCGTAGTGATGTTTTCTAAGGCCCACTTGACTTCACATTCCAGGATGTCTGGCTCTAGATAAGTGATCACATCATCATGATCATCTGTGTCGTGAAGATCTTTATTGTACAGTTCTTCTGTGTATTCTTGCCACTTCTTCTTAGTATCTTCTGCTTCTGTTAGGTCCAGACCATATCTGTCCTTTATCGAGCCCATCTTTGCATGAAATGTTCCCTTTGGTTATCTCTAATTTTCTTGAAGAGATCTCTAGTCTTTCCCATTCTGTTCTTTTCCTCTATTTCTTTGCATTGATCGCTGAAGAAGGCTTTCTTATCTCTTCTTGCTATTCTTTGGAACTCTGCATTCAGATACTTATCATCTTTCCTTTTCTCCTTTGCTTTTCGCCTCTCTTCTTTTCACAGCTATTTGTAAGGCCTCCACAGATAGCCATTTTGCTTTTTTGCATTTCTTTTCCATGGGGATGGTCTTGATCCCTGTCTCCCGTACAATGTCACAAACCTCATTCCAATGTTATGTTGGTACTACACATTCCAGAATTAAAAGCTTAAGACTATTTTGCTGAGATACAATCTGGTCTCATCGATAAAAATGGTGCTGTTAAAACTATATTACATATACACACAAACGTGTACATTTATTAGGCCTTCTTTTTTAGAGGCCAAAGAATTCTTGTTTCTCAGCAGTATTTATTAAGTGAACAGATAGGCTGCTTTTTCTCACCACCATTGTAAATCTCCAGTGAAGGTGACAAGGCCTTGATGACAATAGCAGAATTTGATAGCTAGTGAAATGAGTCTGGCCACAGAAGTACACTGCCTCAAATGCCATCAGGATCAATTCCCAGGAGTTTCCTCATTGGAATGATATCACCAATCAATTTTCATTTCATTTCTTAGGAATGTTTGCTCTCATCTCCTACAGGAAGTCAGTCTTGAATGCACTCAACATTTATGTACATTTTTATATAATTTACAGTGCTGAATGTTTCTTTATAAGTTTTATTTTTCATAAAGGCCACACTATATTGCTCATAATTACATAGCTCACCAACTCAGAGGACTGTTTTTATTGTTTTATTCATGAATTAACCATTTAGTCACTGCTGTTGCTGCTAAGTCACTTCAGTCGTGTCCGACTCTGTGCAACCCTGTAGACGGCAGCCCACCAGGCTCCCCCATCTCTGGGATTCTCCAGGTAAGAACACTGGAGCGGGTTGCCACTTCCTTCTCCAATAGTGACTAAATGCCTAATATGTTTATGTTACTGTGGCAAGTGCCATGAGGGATACAAAGATAAAAGAAACTATTTATCTGCTTTCAAGGAGCTCACAGTATAAAAGAGGCAAGCCAAGGGCATAAATAAACTAAAGTACAAAAATACACAACTACGACCAGATCAGCATCAATAAAATGATAAGGGGCTTCAGAAATAGGAAAGATCACAGCTTGCAGAAGGAGGAAAAAATCAGGACAGTTTTCATGGAAGATAGGGTTTAAACTGGGACTTTGATGGTAGGACTATTTCACAAGACAAGTGGGAAGGGCAGTGGAGGAAATAGGCTTAAAGATCAGGTGATTAAATGAACTAGATCTACATGTAAATAATTCGGGAAAACAGCACTGAGAGACAGGATTACAAAAAATATCTGCAGTATGATTCTGATTTTTACTTATGATTTCAAAATAAAACCATATGTTGCTTGTGCCTACATTACACAGTTTTCTTTAAGTATAAAACATAAAATGCAATGATACATACCAATTTAAGCCAGTATTCATTTCTCAGGAAAGAGGAAGGGCACAAGGATACAGAGTAGGACTTTGGCTATAGCTAATACTTAACAGTTTATATCTTAAAGACAGTGAGAAATCTAAAATAAACCTGCAAAATGTTAATATCCACTAAATCTGGGTTGCGGGCTCAAAGTTATGTTAGGGTTTTTTTCCCCTGAACTTTCCAAAATATTTAAAATATCTTATTATTCAAAATGTTCAAATTAAGAAAAGGCCCAGAGACTGGAAGAATAGGGGAGTCATTAACACAAGAGTAATCAGGAGCTGGTTTAGGTTCCCCAAACTTCAAGAGAACACTTGACTAGCTCCATTTTAGACTGAAGAAGTTCCTTCATATCCCTCACCCAGTGTGCACAAAAAGCACTGAGAGCAAAGTCGGGGCGGGGCGGGGCGGGGCGGGGGGTGGGTGTGTGTGTGCAGTGGGCGGAGGCTGACAAATATGGACTAGAAAAAGTATTTACTGCCATCCTAGATCAGATAACTGAAGGGAGTGAGAACCACCTTCCCACATAACTTAAATGCCTGTGTAACCAAGTCATCTCCCCTAAAACAAAGCCAAGGAAACTTCCAGTTACATAGGAATTCAGATAAAGACTCACTATGAGTAGCTATTCTGTACCTCCTCTCTCTCCAACCCTCCCCCAAACACTCACAAACAAAAACAAAATGTACCCTTGCCCACTTGAGAAAGAATTAAGAATTGGCAGCTCTGCTAAAGTGGACAGTATCCAATCCAAGGCCTTTCTCTAGAAGATGTTGACAGAACCCAGAGGAAGGAGTAAGGAACTCATAAATGAGTTTTGATGAAGGCTTGTCAATGGAAGATATCCATCCTTCCACATCCCCTTCATGTTCCAGCTTTCCCCCAGGGGAACCTAAGGACCTCTAAGATGTCCTCTATCCTATTCTGTTCTTCTCCAGCAAAAAAGACTTAAAACACAAAATCCAGATTCTTACATGCACTTTAAACCCAAACAATTTACCTTCACAAAAACCCAATGACATTAAAAACATGGGGAAGAAAAAGGTAGAATCCAAGAATAATGACAAATCTTTTATATACATATACTTTTTGCTGGTACCCAATTTATCATAACATTTCTTTTACCAAAGTTTCATTGACACAGCTTAAAACTAAGTTTAAAAGAAAACTAGAAGGGAACTTAGCAGGAGAGATAAATACATCTGCACACACAATAAAACAAATACCTTGACATCGCTCCACATCTGAATCACTTGAATCACTGGAAAATTCTAACATCCTAGTCACTCCACTCCAGGGTGTCCAACTGCCCCAGGCCAAAGCCCCACATCCCCACGGCACTCTTAGGGCAGATGTTCCTCAGTCAGACCCAGGAAAACACCACTGCTCACTCTCGACTAGAATAAAGGACGCTGGAATGAAATGACGTAAGTCCTTCTGTCTTCAAGCACAATGCAGCATGGCAGAATGGAACAAACACTGCAATGGGACTTGTGAGGGAATTAGAGAGGGTGAACTAATATTTATTAATCACCCACTACATTACAGCCATGAATATTGAATTTTAGACTAAGCCATCACTTCACTACTTCTGTGATCCGGAGTAAATCTCAGGTATTCCATCTGAAAATCAGTGAGGAAGACTAAGAAAGGGAACAGTCCCTCTTGTTCTCTGATTCTGTCTCTACAAACATGATCACTCAACAAAAAATGTATTAGTAAGTTATTTCAAAAGTCTTTTGCTGTTCCTCTCCAATCTACTCTCTCTATACCACTGACAAAATAATCTTTTTAGAACATGAAACTTTATCACCCAATGTTTCAGTTCAGTTCAGTCGCTCAGTCATGTCCGACTCTTTGCGACCCCAATGTTTAAAAACCCTTAAATGGCTTATCATTTCATGCAGCACAAGATAAAACTGTCCATGATCAGCCTTACCTACTTCTCCAGCCTCATCCCTGACCTCCAACCCTGCCCTCCAACCATAATAACTACTTAAAAGTTACCCTGAAGAAGTCTGGCTGTTTCGTTCCTTTAAGCATTTATTCATGCTGTTTTCTCAGCCTCGAGTGTACTTCTCTCTCTAATCTGTAGGGTGCATCCTTAACTCATCTTTCAAGACTCAGCTCAACTATCATCTCCTCTGGGAGGCCTTTTCCAACCTCTGAAAGTCCAAGGCAGAACTGCCCCCTACATACCTTTATCACAACATCAATCACACTTCACTTCCTCTAAATATTGACACTTCTATCTCCCACTAGACCCATAAACTCCCTGTAGGTGGAGACCTTGTCTGACTTATGTTTCCTCAGTGCCTAAGACAGCGCTTACAAGATGAGACACATTCAAAGGATTGATGGAGTAGGGAAGACAGGAATGGAAAAGATGAAAGGAGAAGGAAAAACCTGATTAAGATGGACTGAAGAATAGAGAATAGTAGTGCTTATCGGTACCACTATCTGTGGCCTTCTGCTCTTTCCCTAATCTCTAGTCTTCAGAGAGCTTATTCATTTTCTTGGCTACAGCTATCACAGCAATGTTACTGAACTCCAAACCCATACTTTCAAGCATTATTTATTGCCACCTCTCCACCAGCTAAGGCTCATCTCTAACAACTGGAACAGCTTTCATTTGGACATTTCATTGACGCTTTTAAGTCTAAACCATTTCCAATTTAGCTCATCATATTTCCCTAAGAAATGAGGAAACCTCCCCAACTTCTTTACTCCAGTCAATGTCTCAGAAACCCAGGCTTAAAATGCTATAGTGACATTTGATCGATCACTCTCCTTCATCTTCCACGTCCAGTCCTCACTGATTTCAATTTTCCCTTCACAGTCTTTCTTTCACTCTTTCCCCTCCACAACCCTAGCTCAGGTCTCATCACATCATACACACCAGGTGCTCACCTCCCTTCCCTCCAAGCCAAATCTATTTCCTGTTATCATCATTTTATGATCCTATAAAAATTCTGTGGTTAGCTGTTTTCCATCATTTAAAATCTAAACTTATAAGCCTGACTTTTAAGACCCTCTATAAACACAACTCCAAACCAACCTAACCATCTTTGTTTTATGACTATTCACTGCAACTCAGGTCAGTCTCATTACCGTCCCAAGAACACCCCAAGTACATTCCTGTTTCCAAGTTTTTGCTTGACCTCTCCAAGCTCCAAAATGAAATGGTTTTTTTTTTTGTTATTTGCTTCATCTTCATTTCCTGCACCTAATACAATTTTCTAAAGATCTGGAATAAACTACAATTCCTCTGTGATATCTGAGTATTCTTCTCCTCAAATACTTATGATTTGAGATCTGTATTATGCAATTGATAACAGGCTTTCCTATTTTAAAATTTTCTCTGGCATAAAGAAGCTCAGTAGGTATTCACCTCTTCCTATTCCCCCTTACTCCCAACTGGACTGTAAATTCCTCAAGGGCAAAAAATTGTCATTTTTCCTGATTCTTCATACCACCTAATAGAACCAAAGTCACAGCAAGTCACAAAAATAATAGTTTAGTGGTCTCTCCTACGCAAAACTATTTCTTATAGTCGAAGGCAACGGCAACCCACTCCAGTACTCTTGCCTGGAGAATCCCATGGATGGAGGAGCCTGGCGGGCTGCAGTGCATGGGGTCCCAAATAGCCGGACACAACTGAGTCACTAACAAGGTATAAGACATAATTCTAAAAAACACAGTTACAAATAATCCTGAACTAACTACATAAATGAAAATGCCTGATTTGTCCACCTCTGAATTTTAGCTCAGAAATACAATCTCCTGACTTCAGTGGTAAATAATAATCCTGTGCCCATGACATCACAAGCACACAGTTTGGTAATGATTATGAGAAGGCTGGGGTAGGCAAGGGTGAAGGAAAACAAGTCAAATGAAAGAACAGGATGGAAGAACAGCCGTGTGATTTTTTTTTTGGGGGGTTTACTTCTAAGCGTGGACATGTCGCCTTCCTTTTTCTTTTTTTTTTCTTAAATTGGCCATATTTTCAACAAGTTTACTTCAGGAGGAAAAATCTAATAGATTTTCAAAGGAGCTAATACCTGCAGAGGCTTTACAAAGCTCAAAACCTTTGAAAAGGCCAGCTTAATCTTCAACAATGCAGTATGATGCAACAGGACTCCTCCAGATTTTGTGAGTAAAGACTTATTCAGAATGCAACATGGGCATCTTTTACCAATC